>OY754475.1:5000000-6250000 GCA_963575645.1 Xanthostigma xanthostigma | reverse complement strand
TAATTTATAATAATACTGTGACGTCATACAGACTCCGCGCAGAATGACTGTTGGCACCAGCGTGGCAAATTTTTGAAAGGTTTCGTTGTGTGTTTTGTATTATTTACTTTTTAGCAATTTTAACACGATTTTTTTTTTGTAGCTACATTTTTTTATATTTATTCATAGCTTAGGCAACGAATAATTCTAGATGGAAAAGTCGAAAGCAGAACATTTGACTTAGGAACTTTGTTTGGACTAGTTAGGAGATAAACATACTAAAAGTCCTTACCCCTCCGAGGTACGCCCGAAGGGGGGGAGCACAAAGAAGGTCCCGTTTTTTGGTATTTTGCTTTCATCTCGAAAACGGTACGTCGTACGAAATTTTGTTGGAATACATAATGAAAGCTGATAAAATTCTCTACAACTTTAGCTTTCACACTTTTTATCTATCTCCAATCTTTGCCTAGCTATGAGCTCCGAAAAATGGTCGATTTTCAAAAATGTGTTAAATTCTCTGTAGCACATTGTAACAATACGAATTTGTCAAAATCATTTCGTATCGCTCATTCACACTATTAAAAACACCCACACACTATTAAAAAATAACATAAGCTGGGAGTACCTCCACGCAGGGCCCTCTTTCCCACTGGGCACTCTGGCACGTGCCCAGGGCCCCGCGATCGATAGGGACCCCCTAGTTTAATGGTATACTAAGTACCTAAACTGTTTTAAACAAAAATCATCAGTGAACTATTTTTCATATACTTATTTTTTTTGTGTCCTTCATGTTAAAATTGGGAACGTGATCCTTTTAAATATATGCATTTTATATCACATTCCTCGACTTAGAATCTAGAACCTTGTTTATCTATTTTCTTTGTCTATTCTAACAAAATAGTGCTCTGTTAAGGTCATAGGGACCCCATAATCCTAATGTGCCCAGGGCCTTCAATAGGTTAAAGCTTATGTTATTTTTTAATAGTGTGTGGGTGTTTTTAATAGTTTGGATGAGCGATACGAAATGATTTTGACAAATTCGTATTGTTACAATGTGCTACAGAGAATTTAACACATTTTTGAAAATCGATCATTTTTCGACCATTTTTCGGAGCTCATAGCTAGGCAAAGATTGGAGATAGATAAAAAGTGTGAAAGCTAAAGTTGTAGAGAATTTTATCAGCTTTCATTATGTATTACAACAAAATTTCGTACGACGTACCGTTTTCGAGATGAAAGCAAAAAACCAAAAAACGGGACCTTCTTTGTGCTCCCCCCCTTCGGGCGTACCTCAGGGGGGCAAGGACTTTTAGTATGTTTATCTCCTAACTAGTCCAAACAAAGTTCCTAAGTCAAATGTTCTGCTTTCGACTTTTCCATCTAGATGCCCCTTATGAGCACTCATTGACTAAACTATCAAAAGATTATAATTAAAGACACCTACAGAAAAAGAATCAGATTTTTTTACCACACCGTTTAAGAGATATAATTAATTAAAGTTATGCAAAAATACACGAGCCCTTATGAGTGTCCTTGTTCAATAACTCCGGAAATTGAGAGTTTGTAAAAAATTGACAAACTTGTCCCCACCAAAAAACTGTTTAATGGATAGATGTCTGAAATACACACTGCAAAAATTTCAGAATAATTTACCACGTACTTTTAATTTTATTAATTTTATAAAACTGACATGTGGCCTCTATCTCTGTTGTCTATCTCTGTTGTTGTAGTGACAGTGACTAGTGACAGCTGAGTACTAATCAATTAATATTTTATTAATTACATTACTATAATTATTTAATTATAATTCGCATTAAATTAAATCAAATAAATTTTTATTAATTATTATAGCATGATTTGGGTAATTATTTGAGGAACAAAAAAAAAAGGCATTTATTTGAGTTGGGATTGCGGCTCCCAAACTACCTTAAGTTTTATTGTGTAATAAAAAATATAAACGCTTACCCAAAAATTAAAGCTCGAGGTTTGAAGGTTCTCCTGAAAATAAAAGAAAATTACATTATTCAAAATTCACACTGAAAAACTTACATAATTATCAAAGTTTTCCTGGTACATATTTTTATTAGACCATAAAAGAACAACTGAAACACGACTGGTATTTCCATTTATATGGAAATTAGTTTTTTTTCTAACGTTTCTATTGTTTTGCGTTAAAAAGTATAAAGCTCGAGGTTTTTATTGTTTTAACATTTGTGAAAAAGTTCGTACTAGTGTTTTTTTTTATTCTACATTGTTAACACGTGTTTTAATGTTTGAAAGAATAGTTATTTCCTCTATCGTTTGATCAGTCTAGGGGTGTACAAATAAATCGGATTATTGCACGTTTCTGATATAAAATAATCAGGCCATTTTTACATGGCAAAGAAGTGTCCCTTCTTTCATTCTTAATCTAAAAATTACTGGCGAATTATTTTTTTAAATATCTTTAAAAACAATAAAGTTATGCCACTTCAAAGTTGACAATTATCCGCATTATACCGTTCGAAATTCGGGTAGCGTCACACGGCACACTGATTACGTCACCCGGCACGATCGAAAGTCTCACATGTTGAATTTAAAAATATCGCAATTAGTCTTTCAGTATTTAAAAATCTATCCTTATTTCTGATTGCACCAACAGTGAAACGAATCAATGAACGACGTTCGTTTGTTTCGCCTTGTTATTAACACGCTTTTAGTAGCTTCACTTGTACGTATGTAATGGAATCTTTCAAATTAATTTTCAGCCACTTCCACACGATCGAAAAATTTGAAATTTTGCTCACGCATTAAGAACGCGTGACAATACAATAATTTATATAAATATTGATAAATATATAATTTTTTTAATTGATTACTTAACTTGAAAAATTACTGTAAGCTCGCTAACGAGCCGCTGCGTTGCCTACTCCTTAGGTGTGGTTTTTAGTGAGACAATTTTTTTAAATGTAGGGGAGCGGTTGTACCAACATATTAGTATTTTTGCATTACACCAGGAAACAAACAGTCGCTGCTAGGCTGCATTAGGATTCTAATAAAAATAAATGAGTATTCGTATGGATTTTGGAGGTCCAAATCAGCTTGCAAGTCTGTTGTCTGATTCTAATGAATGACATTTTTACATTGATATTTTAACAGAACATCGTGGCCTTGTGCAAAGAAACTACTTCAATATTTCTTGTCGAAGTATTTCTTGGCGACGAAATCATGTCTGTAAATTAATAACGTGTGATGTAACAAACTTCTCGGATTAGAGAACTACTGAAGAAACTTTTCCACTAGAAAATAAATAGAGAGGATTGCGTGCTATCAGAAACTGAAGTACTGAAGGAGTTGTTAAAACTACTAAGTGTTGTTGAACGCTAACAAAACAATACACGGCTGGTGTGTCTGAAACAATTGCAGCTTCTTTAAGATTCCAATTACTACAGTTGAACGAATGATACCGAAGTAAGTCGAAGTCATATCTTTTTTAGAACACGCGATACACTATCGTTGAAAAACAGTTTACTAAGAAAGGGGAATTATAAAACGGTCGAATAAAATAAAAAGCTTGGTGACTGAATATGAGATACATTTTTAATAACTTGAGCGGTATGTAATAGAGTAAGCGAAAAGATAACTAAACGACAAATATTGGTTAATAATAAAATCCAGAACGGCTTACAAACATTGGGTTGTGAATAATCCATTTGAGATATTAATAGTTGGGTGACTAAATTACTAAGTGAGCGACTAAATTACTAAGTGAGCAGATATCTTCTTTTGTTTTTACTTTTTATTTTTTTTTCACTTTGAGACTACAACTTAAAACTCACATTTTCATGAAGATTGAAAACCACCGCTTTTTTGATAAAGGGGTATACGAATTGTCTCGTAGTGAAACGGGATGGGGCAAAGGTGAAGTTTTAAAAAAATAATTTGGGGGTGAACGATAAACGGGTATGCGAATTGTAATTCCGGGGTGAACGATAAACGGTATGCGAATTGTCTCGCAATGAAACGGGAAGGGGCAAATGTGGAGTTTTTAAAAAAACAATTCCAGTGTGAACGATAACGGGGTATGCGAATTAAATAGTTAATTGTTTGAATAGAACTGCGTTTTCTAAAAAATGTATATTTAATTGACAGTCAATTAAATATATATTTTTTAGAAAACGCAGTTCTATTCAAACAATTAACTATTAACAAAATGCCGCTCAGAATAAACAAATCATTTGCCAAATTTTGAAAAAATGCAGGACGTAACGTTGACACTCAAACAAATATTAGGTAGCTCAAATATTATGTCGCTTCCCATTTTGTATTTTAAGTAACTCAAATGGATGTTTGTAAGTTGCTGTTCTGTTGATTTCTCGTCACGCGCAGTCAGACGCTCACTTAATGAAAACAGTAACCCAAATTGATTATTTTTGTCTCGCAAAAATTGTAATTTACAGTCACTCGATTAAATACTACCCATTTAGAAACCTTGGTGTCTGGTGAGTGTATTTATTGTTAAATTATACAATATACATGTTTACTTGTATTCAAGTAAACGCTGACAGCGCGAAAACGAAAGCGGCAAATACGAGATCGTTTATTTAAAACCGCAGTTTCTGTCCATTCTATTAGTTTGCGAATCAGCAACTCCACGGCGTCTACGAGGCGTTTTTATTAGAAATAGACCAGAAAAGTTCGGACGAATCTTTATTTTACAAGTATTTTATCAACCGCACTCGTCTCTCAGTTAGGGTCAAATCTTATTATCCAATTTTTACCCACTTCCACAAGATTCTATCGATTTAAAACACACATACGTAGTTCCAGTTTCATTATAAAAAGAGTGCGAATTTTGTGAGTTTGTGTGTATGTAGAGGGTAATCTCCTGAACCACTGCACCTATTTGAAAAATTCTTTCACCACTATTTAGACTGAACCTTCGGGATGAACTTAAGCTATATAATTATTGCGTTAAAATAAAAGCGCTTTTCGTGGCGACAAATTTTTCAAACGTAAGTCGACGAAAAAAAAGTGGAATGAACTGCAGTTCATTTGAAATGAGTCGCTGCTTGGATGAAAATGAACAAAAAAAAATATAAAGCGACGAAATAAATAATCACGGTCTTAATTACGAGAGTAATTAGCAACAACATAGATTTTTAATTATGGAACTCGGTGTAAGGATACAAACATATTTTGCTTTAATGGAACTAAGATTAAGTGAAGATATTAAAATATAAAAAAGAAAATTACATAGAGGAACGAAAATATGAATTTATATAAAACATTAAAAGCAGCACAGCTGTCACTAGCCAATGCGTTCGTCAAATTAATTGTACACTCATATTGTAAAAGTGCTTTCGGTTAGTTTATTTTGAACGCATTGCCATCGAAGATTGAATAAGGTTTTTTTATAGGAAAAAAAAAAGATTCCCAGAACTGTTTTTTCATACATTGTGTATGTACAATGGTACATACACAATTAAAAACTCATAATATAGAGCACAGTCTTCAGAACAGCTTTAAATTTATTAAGAACTCGCGGCTCGGTCCGGTTTCGCCCAAATTCGTAGATTGCCACCGTTTTTTCGTCGACTTACGTTGCAAAATCGAAAAGCGCTTTTATTTTAACGCGATAATATATAGCCTATGACCACCCTGAATGTCCGTTCTAAATATTGGTGAAAAAAAAATGAAATCGAATGAGTAGTTTCGGAGATTACATCCTACATCCAAAGTTACAAACTTTACTTCTTTATAATATTAGTAGAGATTTGATTTAGTGACTATCAAATACTTTCATTCTATACCGAGCATTAGAATAAAATATCAATCGAACCATTAGGGTGCAAAGATATATTTCTGTCTTTTTTTAAGTCGTAAGAGCTCGCTGGCTCTGATTGGCTGAACGTCATAGAAAAAGACAAAGTTTTTGAAACAGACTATTGACTGCTCTGTTTTGACATGTCTATGATGACATAGACCAATCCTATCATCGGAAAAATCAGGGAATTACATCGAAGAAAGAGACGCAGATATATTTTCGATACGCTTTGTTGTCTTCTTATCGAGTAGATAGACAATGATTCATATATGTAGTTAATTATTAGATATAGGGTGACTAATGACTATAGAGTATTTGCTTTGTACAAGTATAAAATCTATCATGTGATACAAGATCCAAGGTCAAATAAATCTTTGGTTCTGTGTCTAAACGTCCGGAACATAACCAATGTCTCCTGGACGGCTTGAAATAAACTTCTAGGACTCGAACTGGCGCTATTTCTCGTGATGGCCGGCTGCAAAACCGATGTTAATATACAATACGTGGAAAGATTACGGGTGAAAGCATTTTCCATCTCTCTTGCACGCATCTTTCCATCTTTCTCGTCGCATAAAATAGCCTGCTATTAATATATTATTCTTTTTCGTTTGCGCATTCAATGAACAAAGAGATTTTATTATTATTACTACAATGTCGTTGTTTTATGTTGAACAGTATTTCGTTTTAATTGAAAGATTGAAAGTAAATATAACACATTCGATATTAATTATAATAAATTGATTTAAGTATTTTAGAATACGACAAAAAATATAGAAAAAATGTCTTTTATTGTGCATGTACGTGCTTTCTTGTTGACGATTACGTTCACACTCTGCACAGCCTGGTTTGTCAGGCGTGCGTGTAGCGACGCGCGCACTCTGTCATGCGCACGGTGATGGCGCGCTATTTTGAATCATCAACATCCCGCCCGCCTTGAAAGCTGGAGCTTTCAACGATTGGTGGTGGATCTTCCAATGGAAGTGGACAGATCTTGTTGATGGGTCTCTTGAAGATACCCGTAGCTGTCTTGACTTGGACGACTCGTACACGATTATCGGGGCCCGGATACTGGTCGATGATACGGCCGAGGGTCCAGTTGATTGGTATCGAGTTGTCGTCTCGGAGCAATACCATCTCGCCCACTTGTAGGTTCGGACTGGCCTTTTTCCATTTGACGCGGTGCTGGAGTTGATTTAAATATTCAAGGCTCCACCGCTTCCAAAAATGTTGAAACAGTTGTTGTGTGCGCTGCCATCTTGAGAGGCGATTACAGCGTAAGTCGCTCAGATCAGGTTCAATTATTGCTGTGGGCGGTTCGCCAATCAGGAAATGACCTGGTGTGAGGACGGTTAGATCATCGGGATCATTGGACAAAGGGGTTAGTGGCCTCGAATTAAGGCAAGCTTCAACTTGGCACAAAATTGTGTGCATTTCTTCGTATGTCAGTAGTGCATTACCGACAACCTTTTTTAAGTGAGTTTTACATGATTTAACGGCAGCCTCCCAAAGACCTCCAAAGTTGGGACTTCGGGGAGGTATGAAATGCCATGTTATAGCCGTGTTTGCCAAATATGACGCTACCTGTTCGTTACGCATTTGACCTTTTACAAGTTGCAGCATTTTCGCGATTTCTTTATTTGCTCCGGCAAAATTGGTCGCGTTGTCGGAGTAAATGTTTGCGCACTGACCGCGCCGCGAGATGAATCTTTTGAGTGTGTTTATCAATTGTTTTAAAACGCCATGATGTGGCAAGTATGAATGAGGGGTGGCGAGGTTGTCGCCTTCATCGATTAGTTCCATGTGACGTAATGACAGATATTCGTCCATGAACTTCACGTATTCTTGTTTGAGTTTCGGATTGGATTCTAGACGTTTCTCCAAATTGAGAAATCTTCGCAACGCGATTGATCGCGACTCTCCTAACTGATCATGAGAACCGTTAAATGGGAGCCTTACAATGAACCTGCCGGATGGGTCGCGACAATAGTTGTCCATAAAATGTTGTTCGCATTTTTGTTCTTGTAGAGTCCAGGGTGACTCGTTTGCATTGTTTTCCAGTTCCCAAAACTGGGCTAACTGCTGATTCAATGAATCGAATGATGATGATGAAATACATAAGTGTGACGTATGATTTGACGTATGATTTGACGTCCCGGTTATCACCCACCCGAATTGGGTGTTCCAGGCTGTTAATGTGTTTGATATTTTTTTGTGTTCGCTACACAAGACTTCCCAGAAGATATCCGATCCTAACAAAATATCGATCTTGTCGGGGATGTTGAATCGAGGGTCCGCCAGCTTGCCCGATGGCAAGTCAAGCCCTTCCCTATCCAATTTAAGTGCTGGCAAATACTGCGTTATCTTGTGTAAAACTAAGCATTGCACATGAGCTGAATACTCGGTCAAGCGCGAAGAAATCCTAACGTTGGCCGCGTATTTTATTTGCGATTGTGATAGCCCGATGCCCGTAATGGACCGATCGACTGGGCTACGACGTAAGCCCAGTCGTTGTACGCAAGCTTCTGTGATAAAGCTAACTTGCGACCCGGAATCGAGCAGTGCTCGACACTGCTCGTTGCAGTTGCGATTGCTAAATATGTGAATCTGTGCTGTTGCCAAGATCGTGTTTCTCGATAGAAACGTTGCGTGATTGCAAGCGTCCGGTGACGCTGCGGTTGGTGTGGTATTTGTAACCACCTTGTCTTGATTTGAAGGCCCGACGGCGCTTGAGTTTGACTCCACGTGAAGGAGTGTATTATGCTTACTGTGGCACTTCTTACAAGTGCCACCTTGGCATTGATTGGCGTAATGACCTTGCTTTAGGCAATTCCTGCATAATTTGTGTTTAGACACCTGAATTTGTCTTTGTGGAATTCCTAAAGCGAGGAACTTTTTGCACTGATAGAGCGCATGCGTTTGCGCGCAAAACGGACACGAAACCTGTGTGGTAACGTGGCATGATGTGTTTTCCTTTATGCTTCCATGTCGGCCATGTTCGATGGCCTCTAACATCTGACAACGACTTGCCAGAAATCCCGTTAACATTTGAACTGTGGGTAACTGATCATGTGGGGTTGACTGTAAACGAGTCTCCCATTCGCGAGTGGTGACCGGATCGAGTTTTGTGTTAACCAAATGTATCACAATGGCGTCCCATTGATCCGTATTGAGGCCTAATGCGTTCAATGCGCGAATGTTTTTTTGTAATTCGTCCGATAACGTTCGCAATGCTGTTGGGGACTCATTTTGAACTGCGTTCATTTCAAATAATGACTTTACATACCGTTGAATGATAACGCGTTTGTTTTGGAACCGCTGGACAAGTAGATTCCAAGCGATTTCGTAATTATCTGACGTTATTTCTAACGATTCGATGACATTGTGAGCGTCACCTCGGAGTGATGAACGTAAATAATGGAACTTTTGAATATTCGACAAAGTTTCATCATTGTCGATGAGCGATCTAAACGTGTCGTGAAACGTTAACCATTTATCGTATGACCCGTCAAACGTCGGCAATTGAATGGTTGGTAATTTTACACGCGAATTAGCATTAGTGAGTGCCACCGGACCTGAACCCGATTCATTTTGAGTGGAGCTCGTCGGTGGTTCTAAAAAATGATGTATATTTGCTAACAATTCAAAATAATTGTTTTCAAATGCGTCGCGTTCATTGAATTGCGATTCGCTTGAATCTAGTAACTCTATGTTTGACTGAACGGAATCGAATTCACTCCAACAAGGCTCGAACTTTTGCAGGCGCAATTTTAGTTCCATGTTCCTGTCTGGGCCGATATTTTCGAAAAATGCTTTGAAACGAGTTAAGCGAGCCTTCAACTGACCCCGCTTAACCACTAATGACGCTAATTCATCTGAAGCAGGCATTGTTATAATTGACAAACGAACTTTTGACAATATCACAATCTACTGACTAAACGAACGATTCACTGACTCGAATTGAATGAAACGATTCACTGACTCGAATTGAATGAAACGATTCACTAATGGCTGACAGGTTATGTGTACATGCACATTGCACGTGTTGCAACGTTTTTTCGTTTGTTGAAATAAATGACTGTTTTGAAGCTTGACTTAATTAAGACACAAAATATGTATTCGAGAATGGAAATAATGATAGGATGGACTCACCCCCTTTCTTGCCTTGTAAAACTGTAGCTGTGAAGAGCGGCTTGCAATAGCTTGTTCCCGGGTTTCGGCACCAAATGTTTTATGTTGAACAGTATTTCGTTTTAATTGAAAGATTGAAAGTAAATATAACACATTCGATATTAATTATAATAAATTGATTTAAGTATTTTAGAATACGACAAAAAATATAGAAAAAATGTCTTTTATTGTGCATGTACGTGCTTTCTTGTTGACGATTACGTTCACACTCTGCACAGCCTGGTTTGTCAGGCGTGCGTGTAGCGACGCGCGCACTCTGTCATGCGCACGGTGATGGCGCGCTATTTTGAATCATCAACAGTCGTCATAGTCCAAGAGCTAACAAACATTTTTGGGTAGGTATTAGAAGCAGCGTGAAAATTTGTGTAACACTTGAATTTTCAAAATGCCTCAAGGACTTTTCTTCCAAAAAAAAATCACGGCTTGACTAGATCCTACTACCCTTCAGCCAAGTCCTCGATTTTACGTTCGGACATTACAAAAGACGTTTTTTCACGCTGCCCTTAAAACATCAACCTAAACATGTTTGATAGCTCTCCTACTATTATAATGTAGGGCTATGGAAAAGATTAGAGCCGACGATTTAACTACAATAATCTGACTCGCTTGTATTTAACGAAGGGTTGAATAATAAAGTGCTTCATGCGCCTGGAATGTGGACCATCGAGTAGACTATTTATGACGCAACATTGCTCGTCTCTTGTTTTTAGGTACCTCGCCACTGGACTTAATCTTTAATCTAAAGATCGAAAAACCCAGTAGATTATTTCTCATCCCGCCGCTTGCTTTTCGGGCACCTTCCCCCGAGACGACTATAATACCTTGACGCTTTTATTTGAAATTAAATTTGGACTACCTTTTACATATACAGCTGTAGTATCGTTTAGAGAAGGTAGCAGCGTCATTTCTGTGCCTGAACAGTTTCGGGACGGACGGACTTATGTTTTTATAACAAGGAGTAGTTAGTCGCTAGACAACGCACCATTGACAGTGCAGATACTGCCTACGCTCTGAAATCATAAATCACGCTTCTCCTACTCTTCTTACTACGCAGATTCCCCACCTTGCTACCATCTCCTCTAAACGATACGCTCGAGCTATGCGTAGAGTGGGGTTGGGTAACTCAGATCTAAACCGGTTCAAAGAGTCGGCTCCGACAGAAGATCCGTGAGAGCCGACTCACTTTTTTATGAGCCGATGGCTCAACGGATCCGCATAACTCAGTGAAACACTTAACACACAGAAGCACTGTCAGCTCAAATGACTCATACATCATATGTCTGGCTATGGTACACACTACGCACAGGCGCTACAGCTTATTACAATGTTTTACTTAAGTCACAACTATTTAAGGTATTGTATTGCATATTGTAATATGCTTTCTGTAACATAGCAAGTAGCAACCTGTAAAATCGCGCCTTATAATATGTGAGTCAGTCACTGGCATAATATTACGTGATATGATTGACTCAACTAACTCAGTGGCTCAGTTGACTCGAATAACATATTCAGAATTCGGCTCTTTTTGAACCGGTTCAGGGAGCCGGATCACATGTGGGATCCAGATGCAAAGATGCAGATCACTAAAAAGACCCGTTTTCTCATCTCTAACAGGTTGAATTAAGGCGGAATAATATTCCACAGATTTTCGTATCAAAATATTATTACTTACATTTTAATAATATTTTCTCTACCTAAATCTTTATAGTACGGTATTTTATTGTTATGCATATCAAAATACCGAGAAAGCACAATGTAAAGAAAAGGTAGACGGATAAATTTAAAGATTATGGCACCGCATATCAAAAGGTATTTTAGTGAATCTTTGAAAACGCTTTTTGCGGTTGACTGCACAATATAATATATTCGCGAATATACGACACGGTGTAATGAATAATTTAACGCGAAATTTGGCTTTGATTTTCCAGAAAACTTAACAATAGCGCGATATAAAAGTTTATCTATAGGTATAATAATATATACAAATCTTTGCTTAACGTCTGATTACTCTTCTAAAAAATAAAATTATCGACCAATTAATGTTCATAAATCCACATTCTTAGGAGTAGCTTGGGGACGGTGCAATTGATCAAACATTTCTGCCGCTGGTATAATAATAATAATAATGCGTTTCTCGACTTTATGTCATAACAGACGCCATTCGCACCATTACTATTTTTTTTCTACCGCACTTCCTGTTATTTTCAACCATTTTTAAACTTCAACTTAATTAATAGCAATGGGCGAATGAAGGCATTTTTAGGAAACTAGGATAATTTTGAGCATGGGAGTTTAACAGGTAATCGGCCATGGCCTTGACTAAGGAACCATCTCGATATTTATCTGGAATTGTTGAGGGAAACCACGGAAAACCTCAACAAGACGGCCGGTACAGGAATTACCGCTTCTCGGCGAGAGGCAGTCGGGAAAAACTCCCAGCCACATCTGCCTCCGCCGGAATTCGAACCCGGTACCTCCCGAATGCGAGTCTAGTGCTCTCACCGCTACGCCACTCCGCTCGGTAGGTCAAAAATTTCTGCCGCTGGTATCTCCCGGTCATTTGGCTCTAACAGAACCTAAAAACGAAGCGGCAGAAATTTTTTTAAATTTTAACCATTTTGAACTATCTTTGACATTTTTCATTCCCTTTTAATGGGTCCTGATCATAAAAGAAAAAATGCTGTAAATTATTTAAATAGCTTATTTTTACCAGGCGGCATGTTTTTTTTCCGCGTCATGTCAGCTCCCTAACTATTTGGAATAAATGAACTTGGTAGGGCGTCAAAAACTTTTACTACCCCCTGCGCGAAATTATAAATCGCGCTGCGAAAGTTTTGCTTAATAAAAATACCCTTTGATCGATATTAAATAACAACTCAGTGAAGCAACATTTTTATGTTTTAATTAATCAAATCTAAAAGTCATGCGTACACAATTCGAAGTTATTATTAAATTAGTCTTCAGTGGCTGGGCATTAAAACTGTAGTACGTTAGATCAAAGCGTAGCAATAATAGAACTTACTTACATTAACTAAATTAAATTGTATTATTATTATCGTAATTAAAGCCAACCGCAATCCTCACTAGGATTTTTTTAATTGCATTAATTTTAATGCCGAACGACACGCAATTGAACAATACACGAAAAAAACAACAACAAATGAAACATAGAATAATAATTCAAATCTTTGATTAACGTCTGAATAGAACTTTTCAAATAAATGAAATTGTCGACCAATTGGGCAAACAAAAAGAGCGCTTAAAACACGAATTAAAGAACACCAAAGCAATCATAAATTACTCCCTGATAAGCATTATGTCGTAACTAAGCATAAAATTGAATATGACCATAATATTAATTGGGATAGTGTTAAAATTTTAGATAATGAATTATTTTAAAAGAAGTATTTCGGAAATGTTATATATTATATAAAATCTAATAAAAACTCTCTTAATGCTCAATTAGATACCGAAAATTTAAGTAATATTTATGATATTATTTTGAAATAATATTTTGCTTTTTTAAACATTTTTTTCTTTATGGGTACTTAGATATCCATGACTACGTATTAAAAAATTTGTTTGTTATTAATTTTTTTATTCATTAAAACTATCAATCATTCGTGCATTTTATTAGATAATAAATAACTAATACGAATTAATTTTTATATTTTTTAGATATTTCTGAAGAAGATCCAAATTCGGATCGAAACGTCATCTTTTGTTATATTGATTTATATTTTCATATTATTTTTTGTCAATATATGGTCTGAAAAAAATATTGGACGACAATTTTATTTATTTGAATAGAATAATAATTATAATATGTTCTTTCCCGATACGAATACAGAGTAACTACAGATAAATAAAATCATATTTCCACAATTTCGCGCTTCTAGATACCACTTTACGTGGGTATCAATCGATAAACAATACAATAATTTAAATATAAATACTAGCGTTCCGTCTCGGTTCACCCGGGTGCGATAGATATAATTCTGCTAAATGTATTTCGCTTGCGGCCCGGCGTCTGAACTAATAGCTTTGTGCAAATTCTACTAGATTTGCTTCTGAACTAATAGTTTTGAGCGAATTCTATCAGATGTCGCTATTTGGTACTAAAACATTTTTTTACTTGCTTCTGAACTAATAGCTTTGATTAAATTCTTATAGATGTCGTTACACGTAACTAAAACAGTTTTTTTGAAAAAGCATCGTGCAAAATATTTAATAAAAACTATCCTATAGCGTAAGTTGCAGCAAGCAAGACACATTTACAAAGTTTCATTAAAATCAGTTCAGTGGTTTCGGAGATTAGCGCGGTCAAAATTGTCACGCGAGAATTTTTTATATATAGATAAATAATTTATATAGAGAGTCATTTGAGTGTTGGTTAATTTAGATGTTAAAAAACTCAAAAAATACTCTTCAAAAGCAATGTGGACTGAAAAGTAAAAAATAAATTTTAAATATAAGGATTTGGTTCCCCCCCGTTTATCGAATCGGGATGTTGGCTGCACTTTTGAAAGCGAATGCGCCATATATAGAACTTCGTATAGATATATATGCTGTGATATACAAAACAATAGAGCGGCGTAGTAGGCTGGAAGGGAATTCCCGGCACGCGTACGCAACATATATATACAAAACAAACGCTGATTGATGGATGGCGTTGGTATATCAGTGATAAATGAGCGGAAATTCTCACTGATGAGTATTTAATGTATCGCATTATCATTATATTATGCAACGCCGCGCTTATTATAATAAACCGGCCGCCATATTGCCCCGTCATCATAACCTCACATTTACCGTAACAAAAAAGAACAACAATAATATAATTTGCTTAATAATGGGGGATGCACGTCGATTATTTGTGCATCGGAAATCGTGCATTACAATACAGTAAATATGTAATTAATGACTGTTTATGGCTCAGTGTATGCTTTTGTTGTCATTTACAAACATAACCTCACATTTTGCATATGTACATTGTGCATAGGGTTGCCATCCGTTCGGATTTACCCGTTATGCATGGCTTTATTTTCTTCTACTTAGAAACGTTTTTGAAAAATAGTGTTTGCTGTTTAGAAATTTTACCAATTCGAGAACCGGTGAGCTTGTACTGCACATTTAGACTGTGACTCTGTCGTACACAACTAATAATATGACAATTGCGTGCGAGTGTGTTCAACAGCGACTGTCATATTGTATCTATTTTTAGAAAAGATCGTATCGATCCGCTTCAATCTGTTTTACTATGCTAATGTTTCGTACAAGACAAGCGCCATTTATATACAAAAAAGCCTTGCAGTCGTAACGAAAAAATCAAAAAAACGGCACCGTCGGGGTGGTTTAAATGAAATGAGCACCTAGGCGGGAGTCGATTTGAATCGGCCTGTAGGCAGTGCGCTGAAGGGGTAATTCAATGAACACATTTTTTACAAAAAAAAAAATAAGTAGAATTTTTTTAAAACAAGCTTTGATTAAAATGTACTAACGCGTATAAAATAACAAACAAACAAAATCATTCTATCATTGTTGACCTGACCTAATAACTTTTCGCAAAAAGGTAATTATGTTTATGAACATATATCGCGACAAATTTTTTAGTTTGGGTTTTTTATTTTCATTTTTTCCAATTCAAACATTTTTGTTGGTTCTGTATTAATATTCATTTGTTTTTGTTTAATCAAGCAGCAGGTATTTGGGAACGCTGCCTAGGAAATTGTTTTATTTTTCTGTCCATAATAATATGTTTAATGTCTTTCAATAATTTTATCTTATCTTATCTAAGTCAGGTCAACAATGATACAATGATTTTATTTGTTTGACTGTTTTTTTAGTAAATTTTAATAAAAGCTTGTTTTTACTTATATTTTATTATTTCCGTTTTAGTAATCTACCCTTTACGAACGTAGCATGGGTGTATTATAAGAAACAAAAAGAGCCCAAACACAGAACGTCTACCATAGGCCGTTGAAAAGTTGCGTCGTGACTATCCTGACTGCATCATCTGGTCATGGTTATGAGATTATTGGATTGTCATCGATACTACATAAGTATGCAAAATTTCAAAGTAACAGATCAAGTGGAAGTGGTTCCAAATCGACTCGCAAGTTTTGACCCAAACTATCAGACTAACAAACACGCGAAGTTGACTTTGAAAAAAGTGCTTTCTCGTTGTTGACTTAGAACCCAACTGTCAGCAAACCGTGTATATTCACTACCATATTTTCATATCTAACTTTACTGTAATGTCAGTTTGAAGTACATAAACAGTACTCCATGCAACATTACCAACTTTTAACCTCCTGGGAGACTAAGTAGGTACTTAAAGATCTCGGGTATGATAATATTGTCATCAGGGAGAAGAGTCAAGAATCCGTGAAACAGCGCAGTGTACATTATGTATGTAGTTCTTCAGAGTTTAGGTTTTAGAAATGAAAAAAAAAATGTTAATGCATTTAGTCGTTAAAATACCTCTGTGATTTATATTTTCCTGATAATCAGGAGAGCATGAACAAAGAGCACAATGTGTTTTTATGATAACGCTTAGATTTTAGACAAAAAAAATGTTAATGTATTTAGTCGTTAGTTTACTTCTGTAATTTATGTACTCCTAGTATACAAAAACATGAACTAAATCTGTGAAGCATGAGTGTGGATTTACGATACTTTTTTTAGTTTAGATTTTTTTAATGTATTCGATCGTTAGTTTAAAATACCTCCTGTGATTTATATCCTCTTACTAATCAGGAAAACACGAACGCAAAGAAAGTACGTTCCGTTCCTGAATTAAAAAAAAATCACAAGACATGTTCTTCTTATACTTAACATAGAGTAAATTTAATATCCTCGTTAATTTAATTTGATGTTCTCCTAATAACCAGGAAGACTTCTATGTCTGCAAGAAAGGTTTGATTGTCTATACAAAATAAATAGTAGGTATCAGGAGAACATGAAATAATACCTATAATTTGATTATCGTGTTCCCTTTCAAACAGAAATGATAAATCTCATTATTCAGGACGAATAATTAACAATAAACCGGAGTTAGTAGATTCAAGGTTCGTTAACCTCAAAAAATTATAAACACTCCGGGTCATCGATTACGACTTTCACAGGACGTCGAACCCGGCACCTTCGCCTGACCGGGAAACGAACGATGTATGAAAATTCGAACTCTTAAAAAAAGAAAAAGAAACCGCCACAAAACTCACAACTCTGGAATTAAAACAAAGGAACTGCCGCTTTCCAAAGCTTCCGACAAGCGTGGTCGATTCTCACGAGCTCTGTAAGCTTTGTAGGTAACAAAGGTCTCTGTAAACGTGAACTTTATAAGCTTTTTTTACGACAACCACCAGGTGCAATGTTAGTAGCAGTTTAATTAATTAAAACGTGTAACAATGGGGAGCACGGCCGGCGGGGAAAGGGGAGTTTTTGAACCTGAGGTGTATCAGTATTATCAACCTTATATAGGGCTTACGGTGACATAGAGGAATTTATAATCACAGAAACCGTCTGCAACGTATTCAACGTGATGTTTAGAATAGTTGCAAGAGTGGGGATGGAAATAGGGCGGAGTTTCGTTTCGTGCAACCAATCATCGATGTTATAGTTCACTTGTTTCTCTTTTATATCAATAGTCGAACTCTTTGGTTTGTGAACAACTTGGGTAATGTGTTTGGACCGATCCATTGTCAGAAAGGAGACAGAACTAGACAGTCAACTATAGATGTCTCTATCTACTACCTAATTATAGTCAAACGTATTTTGAGCTTATAGTAGGAAAGAGAACGCGTTCTCTATAATGTCTATGGATCGACCAGTTAATTTTGAAAACAAAATTCGAATTAGTTTTGAAAGTTAGTGTACGAAATACATTTGAAACGTAGAATTCGCGTCCGAATTTTGTTTCTCAGAGACACGTCATAATCGAACCTTTCTATTATAAGTTTCTTTTTTTTACTCGATTGTTATTCGTTAGACGCACACAGCGTACTTGATTCAAAACAAAACTTAATTAAAATTTTATTGATTGATTTTAAATAATTTGCAATTAAAATGCTAAACCACGAAATCCCGTTTTAATAATTTTTCCAACTGAGACACTGACAAAAAAGTAGTTGAATTTAATTAAATTTTAAAAACGCGTCAATTTTCATCTTAATAAATTTTTAAAGAGTTGATATTTTCGATTTTGCGCAGATAAACTTTTTCATAACATTAGTTATTTTCTCGCCCCGAAACTTGTCTTTTAATCAATTTTTGTACAACAAAGCTATCATAAACCTGTCTGCCTATTATTATATATTGTCGTCGACCAATTCAGATTTCTTCTTCCAGTTGTTACTTTTCTATGACTTACCCCATTTCTCCTTGTTCTATCTAAATTATGTATTTTTTCCGTCTGACATATGGGATTACTTCTCTGCAACTAAGGGTGGAAATTTAAAAGAAAACAGGCTCACAACTCCATGATAAGAAACGCACTTGAAAGCGTTTCTTACATATTTTTTCTTCATTTCACTTTCTCCTCGGTTCCTATGCCTCTATTTTTAAGAGGATTATTTTCTGGAAACCAATTGTAAACATTTATGAAAACATATTTGCAATCCTATAAAAACAAAACTAACTTAAACCGCTTCTAATTTTTTTCAAATGTTTCATTCCTAACTTCCGTTTGGTCTATTTTCCTCAACTGTATTGTTTCTTTCCCCTCTCTTTCTCTGGAAATATTATATTGACCTTGCCATCTACCAAACTATCCAAACCCACGTAACAACTCACACCCACAGTATATCTGATGGTAGATGGATATGATTTGCATCAAATCTGTTCTTAGTGGGTGTTTACGTCGAGAAAGGAGTAACTATGCCAAGTTAATCGGGCGTACAGTTTTAGACATTTCGTGATGAATTAGTCAGTTAATTGTATTTCTCTTATGTATATATATATAGATAAACTACAATACTAGAAAAGAAACCTAACATTAAAATAATTAAAATTGATATCGTCTATGATAATAATAAATAAATAGTAGGATAATGGAAACTTTAATTCAATAATACAAATGCAAAATTTTACAAATTGGGATCATTTCGGGGATAAACAGTCTACGAAACGCTGAAAATTTGTAGAATTTAGCAATTCCTTAATTTAGTCCAAGTTATTACTATACCACTTAATAAAATGTTTCTAACCTAATGTTTTTTTATTATTTCAGTGCAGTCTGGACAAAACCAGCATAGCGCGTTGCTTCACGACCAGGAGAAGCAACGAATCCCAGTGTCCAATGATACCAAAACCGTTATCGAGCCTAGCACCAAAGAAATCACCAAACAACGACCGCAAACCGGCCACCAAAACGTCCGTCGGTTCAAACATTCTGTCGTCGTTGAAGGCCAGTCCGATCGTGGTCAATTCCACGCAGAAAAAATTACGCTTCCAGCTGGCCAAAGAGCGCAAAGCCAGCACCACGCTGGGCATAATAATGAGCGCGTTCACCGTGTGTTGGTTGCCGTTTTTCGTTCTGGCTTTGGTGCGGCCGTTTCTTTACGATCCGCAGAAAATTCCCAAATCTTTGAGCAGCTTATTTTTATGGTTGGGTTACGCCAACAGCCTTCTGAATCCGATCATTTACGCGACTCTCAATCGCGATTTTCGAAAACCGTTTCAGGAGATCCTCTATTTTCGATGCGGAAGCCTGAATCACATGATGCGAGAGGAGTTCTATCACAGCCAGTACGGCGATCCTGACCAGCAGGTTTACTGCGGGAATATCGGGAACAGGACGACTCATACGGAAGAAGGCGTGGAATATATTGAGGCCGAAGACACGAATAATAAAAATTTAGAAGTCAACGAGGCTGCGCACGAATCGTTCCTATGATCTTCGATGGAACTGTCTTCTGGAAATTATACCGAAACCTTGTCGATTTAGAAAACAATGGCTATTCTTCCTTCTTCCTAGTTAATTAAAGTTTTCAAACTATTAAATTATTTCTTCAAGCTTCCAAAACATGTTTTCTTTAAACTTTTAAACGGTGTTGTAACCATGGATATTGTGAATAATACTAAAGTGAACTGTGGAGATTATTTTTATAAACAAAACACTGATAAAAAGGTGAAAAGAACTTCTATTTGTAGTATAATGAGAGATGCATTTCTATATTATAATATTGAAAATAATTTTTTTTCGAGTAGATTTAAAGACTAGCTTCCTAGTTTTTAGAGTGCAATTAATAAAAATTAGATTGTGTAAAAATAATGTAAATAATTTTGATAATAATAATATTTAATAAACGTTTGAAAAAAAACCATATCATTACAACTAAATTTTATATTAATTATGATTAAATAATAAAAGAACGCGAAAATGGCTTCAATATATATAAAAACAAAAACGTATCAAAACAAAAGTGGAACGCATGCTATATTGTTTTGTGCAACCATTAAAACAATCATAAAACCAACGGTGTTTTTGATCCGAGGATAAACTAAATCCGAGGTATTAAATGGACTGATGTTATATATAAATTCTTTAACATGTCGTCGACCAATCATCGAAAAACAATTGAATTACAGTTACAAAACTGAAATATGACATTTAATAAAAGTACTTAATTTAGAAATAAAAGGTGATTATACAAAATTTGAAAATTACACTCGTGAAATTATAAAGAAAAAAATCAAGTGTCGAAATCTTATAAAGGATAAATAATTATTTTTTTTCAGTTTGTACCTTTAATTTATGTGGTTGTCAACGTGTTAACTAATCTATTAATATAACTATACGAGCAATAAATTGTGTCAAAGAAATTCCAAAAAATTTATTAGGACGTGTCTCTGATAAGAACATTTTTACTTGGCTAGTTCAAAACAGCTCCAATATTGAGATACAATAAAATTGCTTATCTCAAATCTCAACGACGGAGAAAATATATGCTCAACTGGAAGAAAAATTCGACGAAGAAAATGTACGAACATTTTATTTAAAATGGAGATGATCTGAATACAGTAGAACCTCGATTACGCGAGCTATTGTGAACCAATAATAATCGAAAAACTCGCACATACGAACTTTTTGATTGCGTGTTTCTGTGACAAAATCAATATTTGCTGATTAAAGTATTTAACGTCAATGATTGAATTGCCCGGATAATTCGGGTTATTCCTTGCGAAAGCTCGGTCTAATTAGATGTAGCCCCGGTGGGTTAATCGGGGTTCTACTGTAATTAATAATGACAGGTTTCTATAGAAATGTTACCACAACTTTCACCAGGTCTGGGATTAGAATATGTTTAAGTAATGTTGTATGAACACGTCTCAGTAAACATGAGGGTAACATTTCAACAGAAACACCACAAATCAGCTATTGAATTTGTGATAGCTGACACGAAATTAAATACGATGATATATCATTTTCAAAAAATGTGCGATAATGGAAGTCAAATATTTTTAGTAATTATTCCGACAATTAAAAAAAAAAACAGGGTAAAAGGCGTTTTTGAATCGTTTTGAACCTCGAAAATGGGATTTTCCCCATACATACTTTAAAAATCATTTTACGTCTGATGTTAAAATTCGCTGGGTCGTAGAAGTTTTTCAATATCTTTAAACTGTGAATGAACATAAAATCTTGAAACATTTTTAACAATGACTAGCAGCACGGTCCGGCTTCGCCCGAATTTGTAGATTGCTACCGTTTTTTCGTCGATTCGCGTTGCAAAATTGGTCTCCCCGAAAAGCGCTTTTATTTTAACGCGATAGTATATAGCTTAAGTCCATCCCGAAGGTTCATTCTAAATATTGGTGAAAATTTTTTTTAAATCGGATGAGTAGTTTCGAAGATTACCTCCTACATCCAAACTTACAAACTTTACCTCTTTATAATATCAGTATAAAAAATGTAGTTGTGTGGACTTAGAAAAAAAACTCGGGTCGCAGTGCGAAACCCTGCCGACAAAATAGTGTATTTGCTTTTATAAGCAGTGTGGCTCTATTGTATGAACTTAACTTTGTTTTTGGACAAAATAAAAAAAATTACCCTCTAATACACCCCTTAAAACAACATTTTTTTACTTAATTTCAATACTACATACCAATTCAACATCTGTACCAAATTATATACACCCTTCAGTGTGTAAATCCATATCAGTAAACTTGCGTTTTCATAAAATTTGTAAGTCCGGTCCTGTCGGGCCGATTTTATTTAAATTTAAGCAGCACATTTCAATAATTACTAAAGGGTTAAATTTCAAATTTGAAGTGATTCTGAAAATTTTTTCCGTATTTTTGGGCCCAAAAACATTTTTCAACCCCTAAATACCCCCCTTAAAATGGCCCGATCGGGCCCATTTTAAATAGGCTTCTTGCGATGATGGATTCCAACATGTGGACCAAATTTCGTTTAAATCGATTAAGTCTGTCGAGAGTTATCGTGGTCACACATATATATATATATAAATATATAAATATATATATATATACATATATATATAAACATTTCCAAAAATGGTGCCAAAGTTCTTAGAAACTTATGAAACGTCGAGAAATTTTGGTCCGACCCCTAGGTCCCGCCATCCGACCGACGCCAATAGTGTAAGTGCCTTATGGCAAATACACTAAAAATACAGTTGGCAACATGTTATCTAAAACTTACGAATAACCGAGCGATTATAGCGATGCCGTTGTTTATACGACGTCTCCATCTATTACAAGCCCCCAGTTTGAGAACAGGTAAAAACAAAAATCGCACTTTAATTAAAAAAAAAAATAAGTACAAACTGTGAACTGATGCAAGGCTCAAATAAACATAAATCTTTAACGTCTGATTAGAATTCTTCAATAAAATTATCGACCAATGTTTCAAATAAACTTGTTGTTGCTGACTTTAAAAAAAAACAAAACAAAACAACTGGGTGATCTACGCGCTCCGTGAAAAGTTAAAAAGAATTAAAAAACGTTGAACATTTTCTTTTTTAGGGGAATTTCACATTAAAAATAACATGACTTGAGGCAAACAATATACAGTGCAGAATTAACTGTGGAATATTAAAAATAACTTTGCGAGAGAAAATTTTCATAACATCGAAAGTGTCCGTACGTCAAATATTATGTGATGAAGGCATCGAAGTCAACGACACGAAACGAATCTGTCGGTTTAAGGGCTTACACTTCTGACACTTTACAGACAATTTATTTTTAGAATTCACGTCTCGTAGAAATATGATCGAAGGGTGGCCCAAAAACCCGCAGTAATTATATAAATGGTAGACCACGGCGCCTCGCCTTTCTAGTCGGGTGAGTGGGAAACGATCGCAGCGTGCGCTGTGGACTAAATGCGACGGTTATAGAGTATGATTTCGTGTGGCCGTCAGATGTCGTTTTTGGTCGCGCTTCCTGCCGCATCGTTTATCAAGAAGCTTCGCGGTTTAAAACAATAATTGCAAGGCAGTTCAATCGCGCTCTGTTGTCCGCTAGCGGCGCTAGTAGTCCTCGCGGACGTATTGATATTTTTACAACGTCGATTTTGTTAAACAAAGTTATAATAAAGTTACGAAATAATAATGTAAAAAACATGTTGTTTTTTTTTTACGTCACCGTTCACGGAATATTCTTGCGAGCAGCAATGCCGATGACAAATGATTGTTACGGAATTGTACTTGACCCCCTGGGGCGTCAATTAATCACGTAACGTGTCATGGGTTTAATTAATATCAGTTCTGATCGACGCACAGGCAGCTAAAAACGAGCTCTACAAATAACGCATTTATACATAAAAATTATTAAAAAAAATTGATAACAAAAATAGGTACCTACAAACTTCCAATATGAAAAATATTACTATTTACTAGTAATAAGTAAACTCCGTTTCGTATTGGAAGCTTGTAATTTGTGCCGATGGAGGTTGGATAGATAAATATTTTGTGCTCAGATTGTTAGCGTTTTCTGTTCGGCCGTAGTTTTAGAGAATCTGCCAGCCGACATACAAAAACCGACCGATACGAGCTCGGGTTCCTGGGAGCGCCAATTCATTAAAAAAAATAGCGCTCAAATTCCCCAAAGAGGCTGGAATGCAAACAACATTCCTTTAAAGGGGGCTGAGGTTGGGTTTATTGTTTTTTTATTTATTTGTTAGTCGAGACTGAGTTGGCCCGCTCGACAACAATATATAATTTTCATATAACTGTCAATTTGCAATTTATAAGATATAGTGTTCGTATATATGATACGGTCAATATCCGAGATACGGGCAATGTCGACAATGCCCAAGCCACATCGGGCAATGTCCGAAACCGGACAAGGTTCAAAAAATAGATTTTTTATAAACATGAAACGCTGACATTTGAGTCAGCGTTTCATGTTTACAAAAAATCTATTTTTTGAACCTTGTCCGATTTCGGACATTGTCCGAAGTGGCTTGGGCATTGTCGACATTGCCCGTATTCCGGACATTACATATACAAGGCCGGGTGATGTGAAACCACTCATGAAACGATTTTTCGTTTTAGAGTTGTCAGCGCTTTGCCCTTTGCAACGAGACAAGCCTGCATATTAAGCACACCATTGTAATAATCTCCGTCAAGTTTTTACACTGTAACGTTTAATGCTGCGACCAAGACGACATTTTGACAGGTGACAAAACCGACGGCATTTATTGGTCCCCATCACTTGTTTTAAGCCGAACGTCAACACCACGTGACACTTGACGTATTAATTCATCGAAACTTGATTTTTTTATCGTATCGAAGACGTATACAACGTTCAAACGATAAAAACACCGTGTGCAAAAAATCTGTGATTAATAGTTCTTGGAACATAAAGGCAGCTGCACACTTTGCCGCTAGAATTGCATGGCTAGGTTCCAAATATGGCGTGGCTCTGGATTTTGTGACGTCACACGATGCGTGTTTTGAAGCTGCATTTGTAAATAGTTTTGGTATGCGCGCGTTTCGAATGTGGGCGTTTATTGTCTCTGAACAGAGCACGCACTCTGACGCCATGTTTGTTTGTGGGCGCCTACGTGACAAAATACTGTTTACTACTGATTGGTTTTTTGTTCAAAGTAAAGCAGAATTACAACGGCGAAAAATAGCCTCGATTTTAATTTTAAAAATCCAGCTTGTTACCACGCAACGGAGCTCGAGGTGACGTCATTCCACAAGTCCCAGAAGCGACTCCAGCGGCAAAACCGACCTCGTGTGCGGCGGCCTTAATATTAATATTATTAGCGGTACAGGCGACTTTTTTATTCAATTAACTTATTGATTGCAAGACCATTTCTACGAAGTTGGAACTTAGAAGTTCTATGAAAAGTATATGCTATGATTTCATTTTATGACTAAACAAAAAACCTATGGGTTACTTTTACTCTTTGGCCATACACTAATGGACTGCTCAAGACTAAGAGATGCACGAGATACATTTAAAATTTAAATTACAGTAGAAACTCTATAACTCGAACAAGAAAACGTTCGAATCGTGAAGTTTTCTACTTGACAAGGATTTTTATAAACTAATAAACCAAGAGAAAGATTTTTAATTACTGTATTATTACACTGGATATAATAATAATAATCATTACGATTAGATTCCAAATACAGCATATTTTCACTGAATTAGTGAAAGCATAATAATATTAAACGATTATCGTCATAATATTTTTTTAGAAGGCAGTGACATTTAAATTTTTCTTATATATAAGCCTTCTAAAAAAATATTATGACGATAATCGTTTAATATTATTATGCTTTCACTAATTCAGTGAAAATATGCTGTATTTGGAATCTAATCGTAATGATTATTATTATTATATCCAAGGATTTTTATATTTCGAGTTATTATATTCAATATTCAGATCTAGTTAAAGGCTTGCTTTAAAAATTCATGTAACTTGCTCTTCAGTCTTCAATAAATATTGACAGAAGTCAATGAGGTGACTAATTGCTGAATATTTGGTTATTTTCTGCGAAAAATGTTTTATTTGCAGCGTCGGAGTTTCTTTTCAAAATTCAAATAGCTGAGAATAGTTCGTGTGTAAAAAACAGCGGTGCTATTTTCTATTGAAAGTCTGCACAAAGCTAAAAAAATATATTAAAAAAAAACATACATAGGTCGAAGTATAAAATAAAAGAAGAATGTATAGATAATATTGTTTGTTCAATATTTCCATTTTTCCTTTTAGCTTAGGAACTATCCAAAACGCATTCTTGTCAGGCAATCCCCATGTTTCCCTACAGGTGGTTTTAATATCGTCAACCCTTTTCAATAGACTTTATGAATGTTTTATATTATACTAGCGGTCCGTCTCTGATTCACGCGGCTGCGATAGATAAAATTCTGCAAAATGTATTTCGTCTGCGGCCCGGCGTCTGAACTAATAGCTTTGAGCGAATTCTACCAGATTTCCTTCTTAACTAATAGCTTAAAGCGAATTCTATCAAACACAGCTACTTGGTACTAAAACAGTTTTTTTATACCTTGAATAAGGAACCATACGATATTTATCTGGAATCGTTGAGGGAAAACATCAAAAACCTCAACAAGATGGCCGGGGTACAGGAATTGCCGTTTCTCGGCGAGAGGCAGTGGGAAAAACTCGCAGCCACATCTGCCCCCGTCGCGATTCGAGCCTGGTACCTCCCGAATGCGAGTCTAGTGCTCTCGCCGCTACGCCACCCCGCTCGGTTAACGCGAGGGTAATAATGTTCAGTAAAAAATTTTTTTTTTTTGGAAAAAAATGTCAGTCGAAAATATATACTTCGAAAAATGAATAAACTGTATACTGTCTATTGTATATGCTTCTATCTTCACCTTGTCTCTATATTGTCTACATAAATAATTTAGAACACATCATGTGTAGAGAATATGAGTCGATAGACGATAAATGCACACATTTTATATTTATGAAAAATTTCATCCAGTGAAAAATGTTGGCGTCAACAAAATTTCATTATAATATGTCAGATGACGAGTTTGAAGCCAATACAAGTCAACATTGTGTACATTTTATAATCGAAAAGCGTATAAAAAACTCTATATACTCTGCTCTACGTGCCTCGTATTGAAAATTGCATAATTTATTGGTTAGTTTGTACCTGTATACATTGTGTTCGTCGATCGCATTTCGTATTGTTTTATTCGCTGTGTGCAGCTGCTTGGAAGGGAGACGTTGAACGACCGTGCGCGCTTAACGGCGAAACTTGGCATTTTTACGGCATATATAATAAAAAACGAGATAAGAAGTACATTTTCGCTAATTACTCTTATCACATGTTCTGCACCTCAAATTTTAAAATATTAAAATGTTTGAAATGTTTTTATATAGAGTAATAAATAATTTTGGTTTGATGATTCCGGTGGTACCATATTAAAATCTTTTTATGCCTGCAAAATGATATGAAATTCAACTCATTGCGAGAGTAATCCTCTATTGTTCCTTATTAACACGTGCTTGACAGTTCTCAATTAAAAACAGAAAAAAACGCTAATTTGATTTTAATTACTATATTAAACTAATTTTGTCGTTAATAAATATAGATGTAACCTAAATAATTGAAGTAAAAAATTAAACAAATCGGTATTGACAACCTGTTTATAAAAGAATCTTTTTTAATTTATTTGCTGCAGACCGCAGACAAGCAATAAAAAAGTTTGACACGACGAAATGTTAAAAATAGCGACTATAACTAATTGGTTGTAATATGAATGAATAATAATAAAATGTATTATCGTAATTACTACAGTTAAATCCCGAAAACAATTATTCCTTCTGCTGTTTGCATATGGCAAATTTAAATAGTAATTTATGTTATCTAGTTATGTGACATTGTGTTAATAACGAGCGTGTTTTAATAGTCACACGAGCCATAAAACCATTGATTGGTTCGCGTTCATAATACAAATTGTGAATGAAAAGCGAGAGCAACACTTGCCGGTTGGTTTGTGCGTGCGTTTTGATTTATCAGTCACTAAAAATACCGATTTATACTGTACAAAGTACGTATTCACACAGAAGTAAATATCTACGTATGCATAACAATATTCCATTATGTATTTTTTTCTTAGACTTAACCGTGAATAATACACCTTTCATAACTACTTGTTCACCTTGTATATCACTATACAAAAGAGACATGCACAAACTATTTATTTGTCCATCATAATTACGGAATTATTACCGTATTATTACAATAGCATCTGTCAAAAGAAAATGATTATTATATAAAATTATAAAATGACGTAAACTTAGGTTATTCAACAAGGAAATTGTTAAGATCTATTTTTTTTGTGATGAATCGATTTCAGATGTTTTGTTCGTAAAGGCCATTTAATATGATTCTGATCTTATATTATTCGCATTTCGGATAAACTATAAAGTAAAATCAAATCTTAACAATAATAATGTTTATTGCTACAATATTATATCTTTGTCATCGACGTCAATGTGAATGGTTTAAGTCACTGTAAGCTTAGTACTATTGCACTTACAGTGTGTCATTCAACATTAAATGACTCAGCAAAATAACTCCGTACGTGCAAAATTCACTAGTGCCTCTGTGGCCTGTGCTGTGTGCGCTCTGTAAATGTGCGAATTCAACAGTACCGAACAGCTCAGCACAGAGCAATGGCGCTCGGAGTGAGTCATTCACAAAAAAAGAGCGACTCGCTCCGCTCCGAGCTCAGGAGCGACACATCACTACAAAAGAGAGAAGAAATTTCGAGAATACTCAATTAGCAATATTAACGAACTTGGACATTTGAAAATTGCACCTGTCAGAAATAATTTCAATAAAATTAATTAACGTTTCGAAATCGCGTACAGGAAACGTCGGTGTAAATTAAAACGGCGGATGTAACGGGGTGACATTGCAAAGTGAATTCAGAATACGCCTGTCGAAAGTGTCAGAGATGTTTGGACGCGTTACAAAAACCATTAAATAAATGCATTTTCAACAAGAAAAACACGACTGACGTTAGCTATTTCTGACATCTACCAATGCAAACATGTCACAGTTCATAATTAAAGGAGCAGGGTGTTCATTTTAGCGTTTTATGCTCGGCAAGGGAGAAATGTACCCCAATATCCCTGAAATATTGAGCACGGTGAAATATACTAATCTTAGATTAACGTCTGAATAGAAATCTTCTAATAAATAAAATTATCAACCAATATTTTCAGACTGTATATTGACAGAAAAAATAAAATTATAATTCAATATCTCAATAAACGACGTTTCGGTCCGGATTTGGATCTTTATATATTTATTGAGATATTGATTTATAATTTTATAATTTTTTGTCAATATACAGTCTGAAAATATTGGTTGATAATTTTATTTATTTGACGGTGAAATATAGTTATAGTCTAAGATCCCGATTTGACTCGATCTTCACCCATCGAGTTTTCTAATGAAATTAGAATTTTGATGATATAATGTATTAATAAAGAAAAATTGATTTGGTTGCCATTTAATTTCCTGGCACAGTTATTTTTAATGAAAATTTAAAGTTGTTAATTTTATTGTATTTATTCAATAATTAAAATTATCGACCAATTTTTCAGACAAATATATTAACAAAAAATATAAAAATTAATGCATTAACTTTTCGGTCCGGGTTTGGCCCTTCTTTAGCACTGATCTAAAAATATAAAAATTAATTAATAATTAGTTTCTAATTGGTTTTTATTTATTGAAGAGTTCTAATCAGGCGTTAATCAAAGATTTGTTAATTATTGTATTTATTTAGCATATTCGTTGCCATGGTTACCTATATACAATATGTTCCACGTGTTCACAATAAAATTATCTACATTTTCGTATGTGACAATATAGAAAATCCTATATAACTGCAAAATACTGGTTTTATGCCAGGAATCAAAATGTCGACCAAACTTTGGCATTTTATATACCTACATATTTCACTTTCGATTGGTAATAAATTTATTTGAAAACTCGATAAACATTTCAGAAATAAAATTAACAATCTTAAATTTCTTATTAAAAATAGCTGTGCCAAGAAATTTAATGGCAACCAAATCAATTTTGCTTGCTTAAAAACAAGAAATCATTTCCCGAAGTTTGTCGATGTCATTTTTAAATACCCCGAATGGTTAAAGTCCTTTCTTGCCAGGATAATAATTTCTTTTCTAAAAAATAACCTGACAATCCAATCACGATTTCTCAGAGCAGGAGACACGTCATGCTACCTCGGCTATTCCAAAGTTTTGCGATATTTTTCTGATCGATATCTGCGGTCCGCACCTAGGCGAGAGACACATAAGATGGGGGTCTGGGAATTTAATGGAAAGCGTTCCACTTAATAGGTAATGCAGTTGAAGTACTAGATGAAAGAGAGTGAGAGAGACCGAAATAGGGACAGAGAAAGAGAGAGATATAGTGTCGTCAACACGTATATATTAAGTGCACGATTGTTACAAATTAAGGTCATATACATGCTGTCAACACCTCTTAAAGTGTTAATATTACCTTATATTAGTGCTACGTTGTGCTAAATGTTTTCTATAGTCTGTCCATGAATGCTATTCCCGTGTACGAACTAGAGATGGGAAAAACGGGTCTTTTTAGTGATCTGCATCTTTGCATCTGGATCCCGTATGTGAGCCAGCTCCCTGAATCGGTTCAAAAAGAGCCGAGTTCTGAATATGTTATTCGAGTCAACTGAGCCACTGAGTTAGTTGAGTCAATCATATCACGTAATATTATGCCAATGACTGACTCACATATTATAAGGCGGGGTTTTACTTGCTATGTTACAGAAAGCATATTACAATATGCAATACAATACCTTAAATAGTTGTGACTTAAGTGAAACACTGTAATAACTGTACCGCCTGTGCGTAGTGTGTACACTGCATAGTTGGTAATGTATACCTGTATAGAATGCATAGCCAAACATATGATGCATGAGTCATTTGAGCTGACAGATACTTATTGCTTCTGTGTGTTAAGTGTTTCACTGAGTTATGCGGATCCGTCGAGCCGTCGGCTCAAAAAAAATGAGTTGACTCTCACGGATCTTCTGTCGGAGTCGGCTCTTTGAACCGGTTCAGATCTGAGTTACCCAACACTAGTACGAACCACAGCCCCCAAAGTTGGGTCGTTCCCAATTCCCGAATTAGAGGATGTTCATGTTCTAGCCACTTGCTTCAGCCAAGTTGGACAGGAGTATTTCTACTTTAAAATTTATTAAAAAAATGTATATCATTATTATTTTGGAATAAATTAAAAAACATTTGACTTCCTTAGTGTTACATATTGAAAATAATAATAAACAACTAGCTAAATTCACAATAATTCCTATTTTTTCAACAACAGAAATTGAAAAAATACTGTTTTGTGAATTTTAATACCGAGTATAAAAGCTAGGCTGTCAACGCGGTCTAGCAGTATTTGTTGTTAAAACTAGAGTGCTTGAAGCTGCATTAATAAATGCAAATGCCAAGTGTTTAAAATAATTGATAAAAATTGATATTAAAGATGTATACTGTAAAGCAGGGGTTCTCAATCGGTTACGCATGCCGCCGATACGCGAGTTCATATACCTAAAAAAAATCGTGTCCAGAATAACCTACTAAAGTTTGGGTCGATAATATTTAAATCGAAATGGTACCTACTTAACCTGGTTTATTTGATGATACGCAAAGAAAAAGTTGAGAACTGCTGCTCTAAAATAAGCGAGAAAAAAAAACTACATAAAATATCAAAGGCAATAAATTTAATGACTTTTATTATTTCTGTTTAGTAAAGATAGAAAAAAAAAATAGTCTGTATAATTATATCGATATAAATTAACGACACATCGCTATATGTTGTATTGTCACGATCGTGTTTTGTCCTCCAGCTGATTCCTAAGAACAATGCTAAATATTTAGCGATATCGTTAATTTGTTTAAAATTTATTTAGATTTCACGTAAAATTAAACAAACAAACCATTTTTACATAAACAGTATAGACCTATTAATTAGCAGTTCAAAGCATACAAAAAAAGCATTTCTTGTCAACTTTTGAATCTGATTATTTTTTATCGAATTCAAAAAGAAAACTGTGATAAACAAACAATTTTTAAAAAAGATTGATTAGTATTTTTATTAATTAGCGGTGCTAATTAGTAAGAAATTGCATTTTTAACGAGACAAAACTCAAAAGAAATTATTGAAAAATTATACGCAAATGAAAAATTCAAATTTAACTTTGTTATAAAAGGCAGAGATTCGCACAAAAAATATTTTCTTTTACGCTTGTACCTTAAATTAATTTAAATTAATTGCTTTCGTTTTATAATAATTTAAGGAAATTGAAAAAAAAAATTCTTTTGTTTAAGTGCGTTTCTATTGTTTGAGGTGCTCTTGTTTCAAAAATAAATTGTTTAGAACAAATTTAATACTTAACTGCAATATGTTTTACAGTAAAAAGGAACATAATTTCTAGCTTAACCTTTTCACTAAAGGCCGCTGCACACTAGGCTGTATTTTAAAGTACTGAATTATCAAATTAAAAAGATATTCAACTTCTAGATAAAACGCTAAGTAAAATATGACTAAAAAATTGGTTGTCTGTGAAGTCGGTTTACGGACGATAGTTTTACGTGATAACGTATTCCGCGCGAAGGTCAGGCGGAACGTGACACATTTCGGAACGTTACACTTTTTCGTGCATGCAGCCGGTGTTTCATCAATTTATAAGACGTTATCACGTCAAAAATGATTGCATGTTTATTCTTGACTAAATATCTTAAATATTTCAAAATACAACAACAATGACTATTTTTAAATCGATCTTTTGAAAAAATCAGCAAAGGTTTATTACGCATCACTAATGACCTTTTGCACCGTTCAAAATAATCGCGTCTTTCATCTAAATTATGATTTATGAACGGTATCATTTTGCGTTACTAATTGGTAACATGAGTTATGGACAACCGTACACAAGTTGGATCAAAAATTTTAAAACGCGCAACAAGTGACGATTAAACTAAAAATGAACAAAATCGACTTCGGTTAAAAAATAGTATATTACATCACAAAGGCCGAAAGTTGAATTTTCGGCCCTGCGCGTCATGAGCCCGAGGCGAAGCCAAAGGCATCATGACGCGCAGGGCCGAGATTTCAACTTTTAAGGCCCGTGTGGTGTAATATCCGCTCGAAAGTACGTACTTTCGTCAGCAGGGACGAAAGATTGACATTTACTCCCAGTGAGAACGGCGGGAGGAAAAAATGTCTCATGCGTATTTATACTCGTAACTAGGGTTACCGCTGTCATTTAATATAATAAATAACAGGGAGTAAATATCAAACTTTCGTCCCTGCTATAAGGGACGAAAGTACGTACTTTCGATCGAGGTATGAAGAAAAATATTTTTTTTCCTACGATCTATCAAGTAGTTGTTTTTTTTGACATTTTATTTGACAGAAAGTGACCCCCTTTTTTCACTATGTACAGTCGTATCGTTCTTTTTATGTAAGCAGAATAATGGGTTTCATAAAGAACAGCGCCTCGACTGTCTTTTGTTTAGCGTGTTTAATTAAACGAAGACAAATGAAGATCAATTCTCGAGAAAGCGTAATATATTTAATAAAATTCCTTGTAAGCGTTGCTTACCTACACAAAATGGCAACCTAGCAAAGAAAAAAATAAAGTTTTTCTCAACGTACGACCACAATTGAAGACAGACATCAAACTTTTGAGAGCCACTATGTATAAATTAAAAACTTAAAAAGCATGGCTTTGAATTTGACCACCTATTATTATAATCAACAATCATGATTGATTGTTTAGCAATCTGAAATTAAAGATCTGTAAAAAAACATTTTGTATATTATATAGCAGTAAAATAAAAAATGCTTTGAATATTTTTATTGTAGATTATTGTAAATAATTACGTATATAGTCGATGGTATTTTAGTGGGAACGTGTTCTTAAAATCTAATTTAAACGAGGGTTCAATTCAAAACGAACTAACTGTAAGAATTCAGCTGTGTTCACGTTGATTTTTACAACTAAAAAGAAAAAGTGTATAGAACTGAAAAATCAACAGATTATACGGAATCTATGGTTTTCAATTCTACAAAATAAGCAAATATAAAAAAAACTCTGGATTAAAAATTCACAATGAAAATATTTTGTCGTCGTTTGCAAGTGTCCAGTCTTAAATTCAAGGCCATATATGGTCAGGCACGTAATCTGAGGTCATGTACTCTCAATACTCCTATATCGCTAGTAGCGGTCTGGAAAAGGATGACGATCCGACGGTGCAGACATACGTACGTCTGTCTCCGTCTTTTAGACCTCAAATGTTGCGCGCATGCTCGAAAATGGAACAGGCACTCCCACTTCCGACTATAGTCGCAACGCATGCGCATAACAAATCGAGTATTAATGAGTGAGATAGAAGTATGCAGTCATTGTCTCTCTTGGTGGGTAACACTTCCACTTACGGGAACTGGCAATATAGAAGTATAAAGTAGAACTATAAAACTTGGAAACTGGCCTCATATACACGGCGTTATATGGGAGACAGGCAAAATCAATGTATAAGAATCTGTTAGAGATTCGTCGGCATTTAGCACAGAAAAGAATCTCTAACGAGATTCTTCGATATGTCTGATGCATTCTGATTTCTGTACAAGATCTATCTTTCTCGAACACTGTTGCCATATGCGAGTATATTTATGTCAGAACTCACAAGCACAAAAAAATGAATTCAAAAACTATGGTAATTTTTAAGCTGTGCGTTTTTATCGGCGAGGTAAAAAATATGCATATTTTCTTAACATTTCGTTTTGGATTTGAACCTTTTGCAAAACGGTTTTGAAAGAAAAAAAGTAGTTTTGTAGAACATTACAATCGACTGGCCTAGTCCGCACATAAAATGTGTGGATTCTTTTATAATAGTGAAAATTAAACATTTTCATTTGTGTTTTTTATTAGTTAATTTGTAAATTATTAATTGTCTAATGTACACTTCTTTCGCTTGCATGACTATATTTAAGAAAAAAAACGAGTCTGAGAATATTTTTGTTTGTGTGATAACTAAAAGGGCATTAATTTATTGTAAAACATAAATATAAACAAAATACACAAAACGTCTGTCTTTCACTAACTCTATAAAGCTTGTAAATTAGAAAAATATCAATGTTATTAAATTATAAGTCTAAGAAAAATCTATATTGTCTATAAGTAGTTGTTAAAAATCTTAAAGATGTTTCTGACTTCGTGTGTTTTCAAAAAACATATTTTTTTTGGAAATACTCGCAAAGTAGATACTCAAAAATGCTCATTTGGTTACTCGAAACAAAAACGCAATTGTCAGATTTACAAAATATTAATTTCTAGTCAAATTTTGTTAATATATTTTTTATTATAAATAATGTACAGGGTAGAAAAAATGAATACACATTATATGTCAAGATTTGTATTTCATTTATTTTTTTCCAAAATCCTTTCCTTCATATTTTGAGACTCTAAAACATTTTCAAAAGGTAAGAGCATTTTTAATTTTATTAAAAAAATATTAGAGGTCTGATGGTAAAAAAGTTCAAAAGCCATAAAAGCATTACGTTCGAGAGACATGCAAAAAAATGGCAATAAGTGATTTTCACATTATAATCATAGCATAAAATAACTATACCTACTTTGTGTCGCGTTGGTATCTCTGTCCATCTTATACATTTAAACGGTAACCGACAGGTCACTTTTGGAAACTACTGTCGGATTGGTAATATCGCTTTTTTTATCTTACGCACTAATGCGAAATATGTCATTTTACAGGCATGAAAAGCAACTATTTTCTAGGGGTGTGTGACATTTTTAACACACATTAGTTAGTAGCTAAGCCTTCAATTTTCGAACTTAAACTATAGCAACTTTTACAAACCACTCTTGTCGGTTTCAAATTTTTTTGCTTCAAGTTTATTACAAAAAATAGATGAGTTTCCGTGCATAAAATAGGTTAGAAAACACCTGTCTTGGATCCTTTTAGCATATCAAAAATCCTCTTCGTGTTGGATATGCAAAAACACTAAACAACATTGTAAAATATGCATAAAATATGTCAGGTGTTCTGCTTAAAAACAAAGAAAGTATACGGATCTAAAATCAAGCCAAAACAAAAGCAACGAAACAAAATATATCTACTGACAAAACACAAACAGTCGGTAACAAAAACATAACGAAAAACAAAAGACTGTTATTACAAGACACGACGATGCCACAATATATACTTGATGCCTTGCATTTCTGCGTACTTGATTTCACATCAACACCATCCAGAACTCGGAAATCAGAGGAAAATAAATAGTATATTACACAGCAAGGGCAGAAAGTTCGAGGCTCTCTTTGACCGTTTTTTCGTCAACCCGCGTTGTAAAATTGGTCTCCACGGAAAGCCCTTTTTTTAACGCGATAATATATAAGCCTATGTCCCTTCCGAAGGTCCGTTCTAAATATTGATGAAAAACATTTTGAAATAATTACCTCCTCCATCCAAACTTCCAAACTTCACTTCTTTATAATATATTAGTATAGATTATTTTCACATTAAAAAAAGTTTTTGTGACATCAATTATTGGAATGTATTTTGCGAATGCGAATGTCGAAAAAATCTGCGAATATTTGTGACGTCACTAGTCAGTACGCCCGACATCCGAATGGTCTTGTAAGAAAAGTGTACCACACTGTATACAAAATATAATGTAAATAAGGAATATGCTAGATTGATGTTGCTTCCGCTCTATAGCGTGTGTAAAGAAACATATCAGATTAGAGATATTGCATTCGAAAGATGGACACGGCCGATAGAGAAAGAAGTCCAATATTTGTGTATTGTAAACCTTCAAAGACCTTTATTTCCATTTTCTTTGTGTATACCTCCCAGCCTCGCGTCCCGTCTGATGTATATTTCACGAAGATTTTTCGATATCCTGCGAAAAGATTTCTTTAGGCTGGATTTATGCGCGCTTCCGGAAAACTGAACTGTACGCCGCAAAGCGTGCCCTCGAAAACGCTTCAATGAATTTTCAATCGAGAGCGCCTGTTTTTAAAGGCGAATATCCGTTTTGAGTCACATCTAATGTAAATCCAAAATTGGTTTGTTTAAAGTCTTAAATCTCGAACGTGCTTCATCGATTGCTTTGAAATTTTGACACAACGTTTGCTTTCGAATACGCGCGTTTTATAGCGGATCCGCTAGGCAGATGTTGTCCTGCCACAGACCTCGAATATAAAAAAAAGTCTTGAATTAAAAATATTGAGAGGTGTTGGAGGCTGAAAATTTGAGGTTATGTTTTTTTATGCGAGAAATCCAAAAACAAAATATTTAAAAAAAATGATTTAACTATAGAACCATCTGTGTTCCCATAAAAAAAAGTATTGAAATCGATCAAGCAGTGAAGTTTTACATATACAAAGATTATATAGACGTCTCACCTGATTTTTTTTGAAAAACAGCGCCGTCTGTCGTTATAAAAACAATACTTACTTATTTAATAAGTTTAAAATGAAGATTTGAGTGGATAAAGGTGTTATTTCACAAAACAAAAGCTTTGAGTGGATTGCAATAAAATGTTTTTGAAACTTTTCAAATTTAATATTAGTCGTTAATGCTTGACTTTTATATAAAATAGGTATATAGTCAATACTTTCATTTATACAATGCATTTTTTTGACGTGATAACGTCTTATAAATTGACGAATCACGTCAAAATAAAAAGATGAAACACCGGCTGCATGCACGAAAAAGTGTAACGTTCCTAACGTTACTAAGTGAGCGACTAGAATGCCTTCGGTAATTTTGAAGCAGATATCATCAACCGATTGAGATGAAAATTTGTATACACGTTTAGTTTGAATGACAATGCATGGTTAGCTGTGTGACGTCACTCTAAATCCAATATGGCGGACTTCTAAAGATGGCGGACTAAGTTTCTGACGTGATAACGTCTTATTAATTGATGAAACACCAGCTGCAGGCACAAAAAAGTGTAACGTTCCGTAACGTTCCGCCTGACCCTGTGCGTGCAAGCGAGAGCGCAGTAATGTATTATTAAATATGATATTCGAGCGGAATACGTTATCACGTAAAACTATCGTCCGTAAAACCGACTTTACAGACAACCAATTTTTTTTTTTTACAATAATTTAATGAATTATTGAGGATTTCCTCCTCAACTTAGAGGACCAGTGTTTATATATTGATTTGTAAAAGAGTAAAAAACGTTAATTTATATCTACATGACACTTTTATCCACTAAATTTAAAATTAATTGAACTGGAATTTTTTTTAAATGTCCAATTTTGGGTATTATGACCTTGTTAAAAGGTACAATACTGGCCAAGGGACTGAAAAAGCAAATAAAACACCTTTATTCACTTAGGCCTTCAATTGAAAAATGAAGAAAAACATAATATCTTTGCCCATGAATTACTCTTTGGGAGGGTTTCTTATTTTAGAACTCATCGAATTCCAAGATTGAATGAAAAATTTTCGAAGCACAAAAGATATTTTTATATGGCAATGCTTTTTTCAAACACTCGGTATTTTGCGAAGTCTGAACAACGTTGAATAAAACAAGGTTTTTGTGTCTCGTGTAAATCCGGATATAAAGCCATTTAGGCAAATAGAATCTTCAGCAAAACTCACAACACAAATAATAATAGTTTATTCTTCTGAGACTTTATTAAATGTGATTGATGACGTGTACCGAAAAGTAAATTTGATGTTCAGAAAATATTTTCGTAATTTTAGAGAATTGACATTCATTTATTTAGCGTACGTAATTGAGAACAAACAAGAAATATATAGGCAGTGTGCACGAACCCTATTAGCGCCGCTAGTGGATAATAGAGAATTATTGAACTCACTTTTTATGTAAATCGCGACATGTTTCTAAGATGATAAGTCAAAAACATTAGTTGGCCATGACGTGTCAAAAAAAATGTAATAAGGAAAACTGATGTTAATTTGTTTACACTGACAGCGGAACGTCAAATTATGGCGCCAATGATCTTTATTTTACTTAAATCGCCATCAGCGCAACAGCCCGGAACACAACAAGCATTTCCAGATAGCTTAGTTTTGTCCGTGTTTTCTTTGTAATTAAAAAACTTCATAAAATTATAACTATTTTGACTTTTAATAAACATTGCTCACTGACATACAGAAAATTTGAGTCGGAAGTTTCCCCTAGTGCTCACCACAAACGCTCGCATCGAAAAATTCGTAACTCAGCCTCTCTGAACATAGGCCATAGGCTCCATTCTAAAATACGACAAAAATATACTATTTTAAAAATCAAATCAGTGACGTCATTATACAAAAAATACTTAGTGAAGTCGAAAAAAAAAACCAGTAAGTACAGTAAATGGATTTTGCATTTCAAAATGGTTACGGCAATTGAGATAACGACAAAGATAAAAATTTAATAGGTTAAATTACAAAAAAAGAGAGTATAAATTGTTCGACATTTGATTCTACAGAGATTTAACATCAGTGTCGTCGGCGAACTTCACCAAATAAAATAATGTTGGGTTGCAAAAAGCAGTGTCAGAGAATCGAACGATTACTTTGATCTTTAACGACAAAATAAAAAAGCGAGTGTACGCTTTAGATCACACGACTGAAGTAAAACTTCCTCCTGCCATATATAATAATATACAGTATGTAAACACGTAAGGTGCACATAGGAAAATTAAGATTGGGAAAAAATGACTGGATGAGAGTGAGCCTTGAAATCTTGTTTTTCAATTTGACAGATAATGTTCTTTTGCAAAATGAATGTATATACTACCGAAGAAAATATTCGAATGATTACAACATAATCGGACTTTTTTCATTAACGGGACATTAAATTCCCAAAAATACTTAAATATAGTGCGAGATCAATTATCTCCGCCTATTCGTGTTGAACCTAAAGACATTGGGTCACTGATTTACCAACGCGCATACGTCATACCAGTCAGACAATTTTTGAATGAAATGTTTCCAAACAGATGGAGTTGTTTTTTTTTGTTTTATTTTTGTACAAAACAATTAAAATAATGATTTAAAAGAGCTTTTTATTATTAAAAAAGCCAAGTAAAATAAAAATAAATCAAAATAAAATAGAAATCCTCAAGATTACCACGATAATTCAATAGAAATAACAATAAATGCAGTCATGGCTAACTCTGATCCAAGTATTTTTTCCCAATGCTAATTTCCCTATGTGCACCTTACGCGTTTACATACTGTATATATTTATAGAGATTCGTTGACATTTAGCACAGAAAAGAATCTCTAGCGAGATTCTTCGATTAGACTAACAAAACATTACATTTTAACAGTAGTAAGCGATCATAAGCTCTAGGTCAAAGGGCATCACGCTATTACATCTAGAGGGGCCTCATATATTATATGAGATGGCACACGACCACAGCTATCATCAGATGAGAATATTTTCTTGTTTCATACTTTTCAGTAGTCGGGTTTTAGTTTTTAAACTTATTTTTTATTTAAATTATATTTTTTTGGAACTTATTTTTAATTTGTTTTCAATCTGCTCCCCTCTGGAACCAAAATTCAAAAATAAATGTAGCCATAATAGCAAATTTATTGACACCTTATTTATAGAAATCGGATGAATAGTTTAGGCGCTACGGTGGAACATCCGTAAATACAAACATACACAGACTGCTAAACTCATAACCCTTCCTTTTGGCGTCGCCGTAGTCGGGTAAAAATTTTTCCCCGCACCGCGTACCACGCAATAGTATCCACCCAACCTCCTTAAGAACAACGCCACTGATAATAAAATGATAGCGGCGTCACCGCGTTAAGTTAATCGAAAATCGATCCAGTATGCCGGAGCAAAGAGAATCGTTTTGGTGCGGATTGGAAAATAGCAGTTCAACAACACAATGTCTACCGTGTGGATCCATCGGATTAAATCCAGTCATATAAGGGGCTTTTTTGTAATATTACTACCTACTCTTTTCTCTATGGATAACAGTACCGTGAAATTTTAATCTATACTGCTTTCAAAGCATTTTCACTGAGTGCTTCAACAAAGTAAAATTTAAAAATGAAAGCTTAATAAACATTGTGCTGAGGCAGGGAAAAATCTGTGCATCGCGACGCAGTCAACTGTTTTGCGGTGGCCAGTTTCTGTTGAAATGTCACATCAAAGGTATGCCAATTATATTATTATCCATACCTATAATTAATATTAAGCTGCGTAAGCACCAGACTCGCATTCGGGAGGACTTTTCTTGCTGCCCCTCGCCGAGAAACGGTAATTCCTGTACCCCGGACATCTTGTTGAGATTTTCTATGGTTTCCCTCAACAATTCCAGATAAATATCGAGATGGTTCCTTACTCAAGGCCATGGCCCATTACCTGTCAAACTCCTATGCTCAAAATGTGCCTACCTCATCTTAATGTCCCAAAACTCCTTCATTCGCCCATTACTATTAATTAAGTGTAAGTTTATAAATGCAGAAAATAACGGAAAGTGCGGTGGATGGAAAATAGTAATGGTGCGAATGGCGTCTGTTATTACATAAAGTCGAGAAACGGACGTTGAACGCATTATTATTATTGTTGCGTACCCTAAAAAAACCCGACCTTCATAGAATTGCCTGGAGAAGCCAATGCAGGTAAAGACAGGTTCTCGGTGCTTCTGTAACATTCGATAGGCGGGGGACGAAGCTACAAAATGCGAGCGGAGTGGTTGGCAAGTCAGTCAGTTGTTCGTGAGTTGTTCATGTGTTCAAATTGGCGTTGCGACATAAATTATTCAGTTATACTGTGAAGGTAAATAAACTTTGGTAAGTGTAAACCAATATATAAATCTGGTTTTACATTGATGCCTTTTTGTACATAATCGTGTGAATATAGTTAATAGACAAGTGTGAATAAGTGTACTGGATAAACTTTGTTGTGTTCCTGTGTTGTAAATATTTTGTGTACATATTGTGTGACTCTATATTCTGTTACTTAGTGTGGTTCTTTGTCTTTCATCTGACGTTTACCTGAAACGATTAACTTTAAAAATAGCGTCGAGAGAGCTTTGGCGACTTTCAGACAAGGGCGAAGGATTTAAAATGAAGGGCGCATTAATCAAAAAAAGAAATTCAGAATTAGTGTCCCCTTGTCAAATAATATTTTTAACTCGAAGTTCAACTGTGTGGTTACAGCACTCATTCGTTGCAAAAGTCATTACAATCACTTGTGTACGAGACGAAGAGAGACAGAACGATAAACATAAGCATAACAGTCCATTATTTTAAAGCTGTAAGACAGAGATATGAATACTTACGCCATAAACACGCAATGTGTGCATAAGGAAAATGAACTGTATTTGAAATATGCACACTATCAAAGAAAGATACCGGCTTTTTTAAAATATGACTTTAACGCCGTCAAAAATGTAACTGATTTTTTTTTTTAGAAAAGTTCTGCCAGGATTATCCGAGCCTAATAGTGTCAGATTTTTCAGCGACCTTAAAAAAGAAGAGATTCTCAATTCAACTTTTTTCAATTTTTTTCGGTTTTTTGTGCATGTTCCGCGATATCTCCGCCATTTGTTAACCGATTTAAATGATTCTTGTTTTATTTAATTGCATTTTCAATCTCAAGAATGATTTGCAGCCTACTGTACCAAATGAAGTATAAATAGTCTATTGCACCACAAGGGTCGAATTGCACTGCGCGCCATAAGGGCGCCGAGGGCATCATGACGCGCAGTGAAAGGTATCAAACTTTCGGCCAGTGTTGTGTAGATATACTATTTTTCTTCATACCTCGGTCGTAAGTACGCTTATTAAATACATTAATTAATTAATTCACTATTAATTACTTACATAAAAACACAGATAAATTCCAAGCAAGAAGCTTTGAGGTTATACGCATATGACAGCTGGTCGCGACTATTAGCTAAAATGTAATAGGGTTGCCATGGAAACGACATCTAAACAACAGTTGATAGGTGACTTTTTCTTTACTGCCGCCGGTACGTACGTACGTACGTAAATACATTGATTAATTAGTTATTTATTAATTACATAAAAACACAGATAAATTTCAAGCAAACAGCTTTGAGGGTTTACGATAAAACACGAATGACAGCTGTTGGCGACTATTGGCTGGCGGTAGTAGTGGAAGTTTCACGGAGCGGTGTAGATATATTTTTCTTTATAGCCGGTCGAAAGTACCTACGTACTTCCGACATCAGTGTCTGTAATCCCACCAATGCGTAATTGTTAGACTTTATGCCTTATAATTGATGCCGAAAATATGTACTTTTGATCGACGTATGAAGAAAAAAATGTTTTTCGCGGCGTAAAACCAGTTTTAAAAAAGTGGAGCGCTCAACAACTACACATATAGTACAAAAAGCTGAAGATCGCGTTCCAGAAATTATACCCATGAGGGTGGAAATAACGAAAAATGAAAGCAGAAAAAAAAGCTAAGCAGCCAACGGAAATATATAAAAAGAGAGAAACTCCAGAGGTGATGTTTTATTATGTTGTAGGTCAGTGAAGTCCCGGAATTGCTTCGTCGGCACGAAAGCTATTCGAAATATTCGAACGATTTAAGAAAGTTCGCCGTCGAATTGTTTCACATTTTTCACATGCCACAGGTGCTTCGTTTTCTTTGACATGTTTTCGCTTCGATGATAGATCAAGAAAGAAAAAAAAATGTACACTGCCCGTCAACAATTCAGAACGAAATTGTTTTATACCGGCGAATTTGTAGACTGCCATCGTTTTTTGACGTGATAACGTCTTATAAATTGATGAAACACCGGCTGCACGCACGAAAAAGAGTAACGCTCCGCAAGCGAGAACGCGATATAAGCGATAGTCTCTCTCTTCTCGCGTGACGTCAGAGAGTAGTGTGCGTTCAACATTTTTTTCGGCTGTTCCAGCGCAAGCTACATCTGACAGATGGCCAGATAAATTATACGGTTTGTTAATAGTGATTTTATAGTGTAAACAATTTTAAATGACTTGTTACCAACTTTTGTCAATTGTAACGAAAAATATATTATTATTATTATTATTAATAAAATATTTATCCTCGTTTTCGAGATCTGTTGTCAAACATGTTATTTAATTCATTTATTTTTCTGAAACCGTGTTATAAAAAGCGTGTTGTACAAAAAATATGCCACAATTTATACATTCGTGTTATATAAAATAGTGTTATATAAAACCGTGTTATACGAGGCCCAAGTGTATATCATAGTAAATTCGACTCAGCAATGGTGAAAAAAATACTCTGTACGTCACTGATTATTCTCAGGTAAGCGTGCAGTATATAATAATGCACAGTTAGTCCAGGAGGAATCGGCGCATGAGTATCGAAAACTATTCCACCTCAATTTTTTTATGCGATTCTCTTCAAATTACCCTACTGATGATATAAATGCATGTTGCCAGGGGGCAACCCCGTGCCATATTGTTTAAACCGAAATTGTTTAAACAATTGCGAGGAATTGTTATTTTTCAACCGGACAAATTTTTTTTGTATTCTTTGTTAAAATACAATTAAAAAAGGTCCTATGGCTTTTCACGATAAAGTTAATATTTTTAGAGATATCAATTTTTAAAGGTTCGAAAAATCTTAAATTTGGGTACTTTTGACCCATGAAAAATATATTAAAAAAAAAAAATAAAATATAAATAATATTTTTTTTTTATTCTTTATACAATAGTTAACAATATCCTTAATTGCGATTTCTAAAAATTTAATTATTTATAATTATTTATAATTATTTATATATTTATATTATAATTAAATTTTTAGAAATCGCAATTAAGGATATTGTTAACTATTGTATAAAGAATAAAAAAAAAATATTATTTATATTTTATTTTTTTTTTTAATATATTTTTCATGGGTCAAAAGTACCCAAATTTAAGATTTTTCGAACCTTTAAAAATTGATATCTCTAAAAATATTAACTTTATCGTGAAAAGCCATAGGACCTTTTTTAATTGTATTTTAACAAAGAATACAAAAAAAATTTGTCCGGTTGAAAAATAACAATTCCTCGCAATTGTTTAAACAATTTCGGTTTAAACAATATGGCACGGGGTTGCCCCCTGGCAACATGCATTTATATCATCAGTAGGGTAATTTGAAGAGAATCGCATAAAAAAATTGAGGTGGAATAGTTTTCGATACTCATGCGCCGATTCCTCCTGGACTAAGTGTCTAAAGTATTGAGGTCGTCTACCCTGTTGCTCCATTGTATTGTGTAATTCAATGTAAGAAAATGCCTCGGAAAAAACACTATGGATATACAATGCATAGCGATAATTTTCACTGCTATTATAATCTCCTTTTACAAATTTAATACATTTTCACTTGTGACACTTTTCTTTCACCTTACGTGCCAGAAAAGCATTAAGAGCAGTTTTATTATCAGAATTTTTCTCGATGATTTTTCCAATTATTTATTGCGATTTTTTGTGCATTTTTTTGTGTTAGAAAATTGACAGTGCAAACCAATAAATATTTTATCGTCGAAAACAGAATTCCAAGATAGAAGTAGAAATTATCCTCTGTAATTTTTTTCCCGCAATTTTTTTTTTTGCTAACCAATAAAGGTTTTTTCATCGAAAACAGAATCCCAAGAAAGAGGTAAAAATAGCTTCTGAAAAAGTTAAAATATTTCAGTATAGTTTAAATTTAAGTCTGAAATCTAAATAGGTGGTGATAAAAAAGAGAAAAAAATATGGGTTGCAAAAAGTATTGTCAAAAAATCTAGTGTGACCCTAGATTGCAGCCATACGAGTACATATTTCTCCATTAGAAAAGCATTGCAGAATTTTCAATCCTGCTCGAAAAATAATCGATTGAAAAGATATTTTTTTTAATGCAATAAAAATGGTTTTTCACTTCGAAACAAAATCTCTCACTCCATTTTGATCAAAATTCAGCTTTTAAAGCGTTTTCATGAAGATCAATCATTTGTTTTTATGTGCTTGTAAAATGAAGATGATTTGACCCTAAACATTTCCATAAAATCTCAAAAGGGTGCAAATTTGAGGACACTTTATATAAGTATTATTCACGATCTGTCAAAATTGCGATGACTGGAACTTGTTAAAAAAACTGTATTTCATCGTTTTTTTGCTTGTATCTTGTCAAAATTCAATATCGTAACCATGGAAAAGTTCTTCTAATTTTCGAATTGGTGGAAACTCACGATTTCGTCATTTTACCGGCTTATAATAAAGTATATTTTCACTCATTCATACGGCACATAGTTGGCCACTCCTATATTATACAATAATAATAATAAACTCCGACCAAATAAATTATTAGTGCATCATATAATAAAACAAAATTGATACAATTTCGAGAATTTTAAATTCAAAAAATATATTTAAGAAATTTCGTGGCGCTGAAACACGACATGTCTCGTGTTCAAACCAAAATAAATAATTCATGAAAATATTGTATGAAAATTCTGCCATCGCATTATTTCTAGTGTGGGTTTTGAAACTAGTGATTTATTTTTTTTTTTTATTGTAAAGCAATTTTCCGGCACAGACATACACTTTCAACACATTATTTTTCATTATAACGTCATCAATCAGTAATGACTAGGTTACATAAATACTGCGAAATGCATTAGAGTGAAATGTTTTATAGAGGTTACACGCTATGTTCATAGGTCAAAGTTCCGGAGACACCCGCATAAGCGATCCACAGTACAAGTGGACGATATAGTAAGACAATCGATTTTTGTAAAACCGTTATTATATAGAGATCACTATTTTTTATGTTTCGACCGAGCCGAGGGTGGCGTAGCGGTGAGAGTACTAGACTCGCATTAGGGTTCGAATCCCAGCGGGGGCAAATGTGACTAGGACTTTTTCCCACTGCTTCTTGCCGAGAAACGGTAATTCCCGGCTGTTGAGGTTAACCATGGTTTCCCTCAACAATTCCAGATAAATTCAAATCTTCGATTAACGTCTGAATAGAACTCTTCAAATAAATAAAATTGTCGACCAATGTTTTTCAGACAATATATTGACAAAAATAGAATATTATAAAACAATATATGACGTTTTTTAGATATTTCTGAAGAAGATCTAAACCCAGATCGAAACGTCATATATTGTTTTATTGATTTATAATATTTTATTTTTGTCAATATATATTGTCTGAAAAAAATTGGTGGACAATTTTATTTATTTGAAGAATTCCAGATAAATATCGAGATGGTTCTTTATTCAGGGCCCATGGCCGATTTCCTGTCAAACTCTTATGCTCAAAATTTGCCTACCTTATCCTAATTTCCTAATCCTAATCAACATACCTTTGAAATTACTTTAACATAACTTCAATATGCCTTTGACATAACTTTGGTATGATTTCGACACAAGTTTGAGATGACGTCAACAATCTTTAACTTTGACATGACTTTAACATAACTGTAGCATAACTTCAACATGCCTTTAACGTAACTTTGGTATGATTTCGACATAAGATGACGTCAACAATCTTTAACTTTGACATGACTTTCACATAACTGTAGCATAACTTCAACATGCCTTTGACATAACTTTGGTATGACATAAGTTTGAGATGACGTCAACAATCTTTAACTTTGACATGACTTTAACATAACTGTAGCATAACTTCAACATACCTTTGACATAACTTTGGTATGAATTCAACATAAGTTTGAGATGACGTCAACAATTTTTAACTTTGACATGACTTTAACATAACTGTAGCATAACTTCAACATACCTTTGACATAACTTTGGTATGAATTCAACATAAGTTTGAGATGACGTCAACAATCTTTAACATAACTTCTATATAGATAAGTTTGCTACAGTTTCGCGTTAGTTTGTGAACTGTCGTAATTTGTACTATGATATCAAAGACCACAGCCCTCATTACTATCAAAACTCTCAGTGGGAAGGCGAGAGGGGACAGACGGACAGACAGGATCTCAATGTCATTTATTCTCATTAATGTTAACAGTATAACGTCATACGAAATGTAATGAAATCTATGTAGTCAAATAATATTAGAGAGTGTGGGTGTTGAATTCGAAGTACTATGATAGCATGCGAATATCTCGTGGGAATTTGATATGCGTAGATGAAAAGTCAACCGTGGAAAATTAACTTTAGCGCGGCGATGGCCAAAAAACCAAATAGAGTTCACGGTAAAAATCACACAATGCGTCATCAGCAGTAATGTGTACACACTTTTTTACAAATTCGTGCACACTATGTGTATCGTAAATTATTAGGTAAAATCTGTCCACGCTAACGAACAAACCTTATGGGATTTGGTTCTCGGTTAAATCGATCGAAAATGCGTTTATTTTATAGTTTAAAGGTCAGTAAAAAAGTGTCAATAGGCGCATATAGCTTAAAAACCAATAGATTTTTAGCTACAGATATGTTTAGCGCTATTTTAGATATAGGGATATCCATGGAATTCACAAACATGTCCCACGTGCCTTTTTTAGAAATAGAAAATTAGTCGAATACTAGGTAATGTTGGTAGGTGTCACCCTGTATAAAATAGATGCACAAAATATTGATAAAACAATTTGTTTATAAAAAGCAACTTAATACCTACTAACAATTTTCGTGCCTGTGTGTTAACCAACTAGATTTAATTTTTTTCTTTTTGTAAATGTGATTTTACAAAGTCTTGTACAGGGGCAGGAGGAATATCAAACTCTTGTTTGATCCTGTCCCTATTGCCTAAATTTGTACATTTAGAGCAATAAACATTTATTATTATTATTATTATTATTATTATTGTTATTCATATTCGGATTCAGCGCACTCGAAAGCATGTTTTAAGAGCTTAGGATTTTTTAAGATTGTGAATTCAATGGATGTACCTCTATCTAAAATCTCGCTAAACATATCTGTAGCTAAAAATCTATTGGTTTTTAGGCTAAGCGCCCATGGACTCTTATTTTTTAGTAACCTTATAAACTATAAAATAAGTGTTCGACTAACGCTTTAAATTTTTAACATATAGGGTATAGATTGCGAGTTTTCCATACTTTGTCCATTAGAGCTGTAACAAACCGTATGTATTCGTTACTGAGTAACGGGTACATCGTCTGACTCGAAGTAACGAATCATTACTTACAAATTCATTTCGTTACTCGCATTTGTCGTGTCCATGTCAGTTCGACTCGTTTGATGCGGTTATACGTTATAGGAACGAAGTCATATCGTATCACGTATGCGACGCACCTCGATGCAATGGTACATGCTTGATGCTGTTAGTACACGATTGTATGTCGTATGAAAAGTAACGAGTAACGTAACGATACGAAAGTAACGGGTACTGGTTCTTTAAGTAACGAATACATACGGGTACACAATTTCTCGTTACTTTTACAGCTCTATTGTCTATATCACACTGCACTCGACCCGTAGTTATATCAAGTGTGTTATTCTTCAACACATATTCTTCAACGAATTCATCTTCAATGTTTATAGTTTCCTGGTAGTATAATTTTATCGTTGGCCATTGCAAAGTCCTTCAACTAACGTTTTGTTTTCCCTGGCTCTCGGCCAATGGATGCCCGACAATGTTGGACGTGGGATGCTTTCAAGGAACGACAGTGCTCCTTGTAACGAGTAGTTTCAGTTATCGTTACCCGCGGCTTCGTGCGCGATTGAGACGAAACACAGATGCGCGGTCCTTTTATTTGGCACAGTCACTCCTTTCTCGACGTAGACACCCATTTATGCAAATCTTCTCTCTCCCTTCCCCCTCTCTTTCATATTACATTGACCTTCCCATCTACGCAACCATTCACACCCACCCACGTAACAACTCACACCCATAATATATGAAATCGCAGGTGACAAATATGTTTTGGATATTTGCATAAAGCCGTTTTCAGTGGGTGTGAATTACGTGAAAATCAGCTATTTTATAGGGATGATATTGTGACTTGGATGACAAAAGACGTCTAAAAGCTGACATTCGTTACATGATTAATCCACGCAACTCATGGAGGATTAAATAAATCTATATGTATCTATAAATTTGTACTCAAACAAAGACGAAAAATGTTGCATTTAATAATGCATAATCAATTGGAAAGGGGAAACACGGCATTATAATTGAACCGTCGCCACAAATATCGAAACACTGTTTTGGACACGCTATATAAGCTTACACCATTGCACTCAAGAGGATCACATAACAGCAAGTGGAACAAGCTTTCCTGATAATGTTGAATACACGTAAGTGTTACGAGTGTGTTATCATTTCATTGGGTCGAGTGGATCTCTGTAAAATTATTCAACTGTGTAATGCATCTGACATATTTCAAACTATATTATTATTGTTTTAAAATGTTCAGCAAAGAACAACATATTATTCGTACCGTTCAGAATAAATGAACAACGCAAAATATACATTTATTCTTGTTTCTTTACGTCCACCATATTCGTCACGTTGCTTCCACCATGTGCGTTAGGCGACTTCCACCATATTTTTTACGTAATGCGTTGAATTTTTAGACTTTTTTGACGAGACACTGAACGAAACGCAAGTAATACATGCAAAAGAGCCCGCACAAACCTTATGTGATTTGGCTCTCGGTTAAATTGATCGAAAATGGTTTTATTTTATAGTTTAAAGGTCACTAAGAAAAAGTATCTATAACCTAGAAACCAATAGATTTTTAGCTACAGATATGTTTAGCGAGATTTTAGATATAGGGATATCCATTGAATTCACATCTTTAAAAAAATCCTAAGCTCTAGAAATATGTTTTCGAGTGCGCTGAATCCGAATATGACATTATTATTTTATACAGGGTGTCACCTTCCAACATAACATATAGTTTTCGACTATTTTTCTATTTCTAAGAAAAAGCACAAAATTTGAACATGGAATATGTTTGTGAATTCAATAGATATCCCTATATCTATAATCTCGCTAAACATATCTGTAGCTAAAAATCTATTGGTTTTTAGGCTATGCGCCCATTGACACTTTTTCTCAGTGAACTTTAAACTATACCTACAATAAAACCATTTTCTATCAATTTAACCGAGAACCAAATCCCGTAAGGTTTGTGCGGGGTCCCTTAATATGAATCAGTTTAAATAAATAAAATTGTCGACCAATTTTTTTCAGACTATATATAGACAAAAAATAATATAAAAATATAAATCAATATAACAAAAGATGACGTTTCATTAATTTTTTGAATCAATCAATCTTGCATTCTATTAGAAAATAAGTAGCTAATACTAATTAGGTAATTTTTATATATTTTTTTTAATCTTTTATTATATTGATTTATATTTTTATATTATTTTTTGTCAATATATAGTCTAAAAAAAATTGGACGACAAATTATTTTATTTATTTGAAGAGTTCTATTCAGACGTTAATCAAAGATATGAATCAGTTTACTTTACAATGTCAATAAAAATAGAAAAGTTATCCGAAAAACTACCAACGTTAACACAGTATACTTTATAAGCTGTAGAAATCTCGTCCGCACAGATATGTTCCGCGAACCGCATGTTTTTAAAAAGTCGAGCTATCTCGATACAATATTTAACAATAAAGTAAAAAGACTGTTGTATGTAATCTTTTCGCAACGTCAGCTTCGGTACGGTAGGTACTGGACCGGAACCGTCCGGAACGCTGGATGTGTACCGATATTGACCGCGCCGTCGCCGACGACCTGCCATTTCCCCATCTCGTCGACCCCCCATCGCGCCGCGTACTACACATCACACGGTCCAGTTAATGCGCCGTATGTTTGACGTTTGTACTGTACCTATATGTACAATCCCGATGCCAGTGTACAGGAGCGGTTAAACAGTGCCATTCATTATCAGTTAAGTAATAAAGAGTTTTGTTCATTTTGCCAGTGTAGTGTAAAAAAAAAAACGATCGAACATGAACGTAGTAGACTAAGATCCGGTATTAGAAATATACACCCTCATCTGTTATTTGATGATTATATTAATACGCTAATGTTAAAGATGTTTGCCTCCCGTTTTAGAAAAAACTTCACAATTTCTCCACATAAATTATATATCATTTTACAGATAATTGCTTGCTCTACTGACATCGACAACTAAAAAATTTATTGTTGCTTTTGTTTTTGTAAATTAATTAAAATACAGCAACGCTGAACAACGTCTGCCATCTGACGGCTTTAATTTTGAAACAACGTCAACACTTCGCTCTGTCATCTGACCTTCATATTGTAATACAACAGACACAATACTGCATACTGCCATCTGACGGCTTTAATTTTGAAACAGCGAGCAACGCTGAACAACGTCACAGCAATGCTGCATGATGACGGCTTAGCTCAACGCTTTTGCTACTTGCGCCGCTATATGACAATTTTAATAAAATATTTCTTCGATCTGTCATCTGAGCTTCATATTGTAATACAACAAAAAGAAGAACGTTATAAGCAGTGTGCAAAATTAGAAACGAATTGAATACCTGCAATCATATTTAAAAAATAATTTTGTAAAGTGATAATTATTATACTTATTTAGTGCGAATAATTCGCACAAGTCACGCTAGTTATATCAAAATAAGACAATCGAATTTACGGCTATTACTTGCATTCAATGAAGCGTATTATTAGTGAGCAATTTCCAAACTGTATCTCAAGTCATTTGACAGATAATTTTCAGTAAAGTTGATACAATGTATCAAACTTCGGCAAAAACAAGGGACAATCGTACATGCGCATCGACAAGTTTCGGTAACCTTTCCGACGCTATATATAAAGCACAATGTTTCACCATTAATTTTAAACAATGACTGCGCGTAAGCCTACATGTCAGCGTCACAGACCACTATCTCTCTCTCTCCCCTTGACTCTCTCTTTATCAGTGTATACAGGCTGGACCAATATGAAATATAAATTTAAAAAAATAATAATAAAAAACCGGTTTTTTATTTAGCAATAATGTCACTCATTCGTATAAACTACTTTTTTACATTTCTTATTGACTAGCGGTCCCGCCCAGTTTCACTCGGGTGCAAAGAACGAATGAGGAAGGAAGGGATATGAGTACGCACATTCATCTTAGTTTACCGAGATGAATGTTGTGTCCAAACTTCATAATGATCGGCGTTACCGTTCAAAAGTTTTTGTCGTTAAAAAGCAGTATTTATACTTTTTTTAATTAATAAATTTCTTTTAATATAATAAATATTTAATTGACTACACTGTAGGAAAATTATTTTTATATATAGGTGCCTACAGTTTTCAAATGAGCTATTAATAAGATTTATTTAATTTTAATTAGTCGTAATAAAATTTTAAAAAATTTAAATGTACACCTTAGAAGAAAACAATGTAGAAAAAAAAATATATATTCGCCGATGTGGGGCTTGAACCCTAAACCCTGACATTAAGAGTCTTACACTCTACCGACTGAGCTATCCGGGTTTGTACATTGACGCGCTAATATTGCAGTATTTAGTTAAGGCATTTCACCTGATAATATTTGTCGGATGGACTAATTTTGAGACACATCTTGCAACATTTTTCATTTATGTTCCGCTCCAATTAGTCGTAGCGTAATATTATATAGCCTATAGCCTTCCTCGATAAATGGGCTATCCAACAAAAAAAAATTTCAATTCGAACCAGTAGTTTCTGATATTAGCGTGTTCAAACAAACAAACAAACAAACTCTTCAGCTTTATATATTAGTATAGATAGATTATTTTTATTTTTTTCAAGACATGGTTAATTACAGTCGAGGCCAATAATCCGTATATCAAAAAAAAATCTGGCATGTTTACTTATTTTTTGAAAATAAAATTTAAATTACAACAAAAATTTTTAGAAAATCGACAACAAATAAAATTTAGAGAAATATTTTGAGCCGTCCTGTATTTTTAAACGTGTCAATGTTTCACTTTTTACACACAAGAATTTAATTAATCATGTCGGTCCGAATCCACCGTAAGCTGAATGCAGCTGTCTAAAATAGCTTTCCTTCAAGCTCTTCTAATTTTTCCAGCTCGAACAGACGGATAGATAGATTTTTTTTCACGCATTGATAAAAAAAACTACACAACAAGTCAAAGAAAAAACATTAAAAAGAAAAAAATAAAAAACTCATTTACGTTATACGATTCTCTGTTCACAAGAATATTCGCTAATTTCCTTTTGAAATCTGAAAGTGACAATGTTTTGGTATCTCTCACGTTGTCTCTATCAAGGCGATCGGCAGAGTTATTTACAGAAAAGCAAATACATTTTGGCTTTTCATTTTTGCACCGAGAGATGGCGTTACCGTGTTCATTTTTACAATTGTCAGTAGTAAGCCTTATTAAACCGCACAGAAATAAAACGTTAATGATTTAGTAACATTAGATTAATTTCATGTTAATGATCTAGCTACTAGAAGGCGCTGTGAGATCATTATCTATATACTAATATTATATAAAGAGGGAAAGTTTGTAAGTTTGGATGTAAGAGATAATATCCGAAACTACTCATCTGATTTCAAATTTTGTTTCACCAATATTTAGAACGGACCTTCAGGATGGACATAGGTTTTTTATTGTCGCGTTAAAATAATAGTGTATTGTACCACAAGGGTCGAAAGTTTGATATTCTTCCACTGCGAGTCATGATACTCGAGGCATTATGACACGCAGTGCAAGATATCAAACTTTGGGCCAGTGTGGTGTATACTATTTTTCTTCATTCCTCGATCGTAAGTACGCTTATTAAATACATTAATTAATTGATTACTTATTAATTAAATAAAAACACAGAAAAATTTCAAGCAAGCAGCTTTGAAGTTATACCTAATAAAAACGAATGACAGCTGTTTTCGACTATTAGCTAAAATGTAATAGGGTTGCTATGGAAAAGAAATCTAAACAACAGTTGATAGGTTGTGTTTTTTTTACTGCTCTTTATTGATAGTCACTTAGGGTTTATCATTTTAATAATCAAAAAAACACAAATGCGTAGCTTAAATAACAAAAAAATTGCACATAATTGCCATAATAATTAATAACCATACGAATGTCAAAGATTCAGCTTATTTTCTTGATTTGGGATATTCATTAATCCATTCGGAAGGAGTTAAACAGTATGGACATTCTTTAAAATCAAAAAGGTCCTGTATCAGTGCGTGTAATTGATGCCGAAAGTATGTACTTTCGATCGAGGTATGAAGAAAAAGTGCTTTTCGTGAAGACTAACAAACATGTGAAGTTGAATAAAAGGTTATAAAATATCGCAGAATAGTGCTTTTTTTTCCAACCCATCATCTCAATTCTAGATAGACATATTTCCAAGAAGTAATCTCACTAAACAAAAGAACGATACGAATCGCAGCATGGAGTTCGCTGTGAAATGCAAGACAACTTTTTATTTCTCTTAACGCAATTTAGAACGAATTAAACGCAAGAACTAAACGTTGAAGACGAAGAAAACGTAATAAATATACTAGAGAAGACATTTGTCAAGCTCTAAGAATTTATGTATATACGGCAAGACCTGTCCTAGACACTTAACTTAGAGCGTTGTTTTTAAGACTTTTGTTTTAAGTTTACGACTGGCCAATTACATTCGAGATCGGAACACTAAAACAAAAAGTAAACGAATTCGCACAGCACCGTCAACAAATAACCCTAAGTGATACCGCGTCTAAACCCGGACAAATTAAACAAAGTTTAACTTAAAAATACATTTTTTATAGAAATGTTGCAAGATATTAGCTTTATAGTTTTAGTTTGTATTTCGTTGACGTGTCAAATAGATATAATATGTCTCAACTGACCAAATAAATATCTATCTATTATTGAGAGAAAATAATGATTAAGCCCGGACAAATTAAACAAAGTGCAACTTAAAAATACATTTTTTATAAATGTTGCAAGATATTAGCTTTATAGTTTTATCTTGTATTTCGTTGACGTGCAAATAGATGTATGTCTCAACTGACCAAATAAATATATATCTATCTATTATCAAGAGAAAATACACTCATAATTCTAAAGTACAGTAAAATCGCATTTATTTGAAGCAGATATGCATTTTGTAACTAGTTTTATAGCAAAAATTTCGACATACGTATATATACAATTTATATAGAATAAATCGACTCATTTTTTTAAGTCGGTTAAAAATAAACTAAATACGTATAAACGACGTTCAACTGTACATACCCACACTTGTCCTCAAAATTCTCAAATCACAAATACATTTTTCAAAACACAAAAAAAAAATAACAAACAAGAACGCCTGACCAATATAATATCAAGTTAAACAAATAGAAAAATAAAAATAAACAAGAAAAGTTTGAGAGCTCTATTGAAGAGCTGCATACTCACCCCGGATAAAAAAAAATAAGTCGTTCCACATACTCGAGTCGATTGTGCGCCGTGTACGTTCTCTACATTCGGATTTCCGGCACTTAACATCCGGTTACGTCGGTCTGTAACAAAATAAAAGTTATGTAAGTATGTCAGAAATAACTGTGAAGCATGGACTTGCCTCGTTTGCTACAAAAATATAACATGTTTATCGAAAAAAATATAACCGTATTATAAGAAAGCACGTCTCTGTATCTCTTTTCTTTCTTTTTTAATATTTGTAAATATATTACGCCCTTTAATATCTATGATCGCAAGACAAAAACGCTCATGTCAATAATGTTCAGTGAAGAGGAATGTTATTGAATATTTACAATTTGAAAAAAAAAATACTAGCCAATAGAATACAGTGTTAACTCTATATAGCGACACTCACTGTGCACTTTGTGGCGTTATTGAGAGTTGTCGTTAAACGGAGACAAGAAATTATCCATTAATATATCTTGGAACTATAATATGTATTTAGTACTCATAATATATTATAACCAACAAGCATTCATACTATGACAAATTACAACGCTTATCTATACTAATATATGTAAAACTGAAGAGTTTTTGACGTGATAACGTCTTATAAATTGATGAAACACCAGCTGCACGCACGAAAAAGTGTAACGTTCCTAACGTTCCGCCTGACCCTGTGCATGCAAGCGAGAGCGCAGTATGCTTCGGCCCAAGTTTGACAGCTACTAAAATTTAGGTAATGTATTACGGAATACGTTATCACGTAAAACTATCGTCCGTAAACCGACTTTACAGACAACCAAATTTTTTTTTTGTTTGGTTGAACGCACTAATCTCAGGAACTACCGGTTCGAATTAAATTTTTTTTTTTGTTGTATAGCCCATTTATCGAGGAAGGCTATAGGCTATATAATATCACGCTACGACCAATAGGAGCGGAGCCTCAATGAAAGATGCTGCAAATGTATATCTCAAAATTTGTCCGTCCGACAAAAACTTTTGAATGGTAAATCCGACCATCGTGACATTTGGACACAACATTGATCTCGATAAACTTAGATGAATGTGCGTTACTCATGTCCCTCCCCCCATTCGTTCTTTTGCACCCGGGTGAGACCGGGCAGGACCTCTATTATCGATAAGCAGGAGCTAAACATATGAAAGATAATCTCAACCAAAAAAAGAACGAATTTCTTAGAATCTTCGGTACGCATGATGTCGACAACAAAGCAACAAAATAACAAACAAGTACTGTTTATTGCTTCATTTGCCGGTCGGGAACATTCGCTTTTATTATCCTGAACACGATTATGCCCAGAGAAAAATTAAAAGCGAGTAATTTTTCATAGGGCAGCGTCTGGACTATATGCATAAAAGTGATAAAGCCTACTTCAAAAACAAACTTTTGAAAGTCAAAGTAGCCTCGCAAGAAGTCAGACAAGCTAAAAGAAAACGAAAGAATGTCGCAACAAAACAAGTGTCGTTCACAGGACTACCAGTTCGAAACCTTTCAGGAGCATAAAATATTACCGAGCCCTTCTCAAACACTTTAGTCAAGTTGAAAACAAACAAACAAAAAAAAAACTAGATAGATAAGTTCGTTTGATCATTAGTGTGGCATGCAGACAGCCATTAATCCACACCTTATGTAAAAGCTGTTCAAAAAAAACTAATCTATAGCGAATTACAGTAGAACTTCTCTCGTCCGCCACTCCGGTTAATTCGACCGTGCTCAAGCCGAACTATACTGTACAATGTTTTGACTGTAGGAAACAATACAGTCGTGTTTGGGCTCAGAGATAGTTTATTTTACTGTAATTCCCTATTTTTGTCGGTATTTTCTGATAATCCGACCTTTTTTGCTTTCCGATCATACCCACAGTCCCAAACGTGACGGATTAGAGGGGTTTTACTGTATTTTAGTTTTATTTTTTTTCGTTCTTTTAAAATTTAGTATGTTTATTAAAGCTTAGCGTTGCATTCAATGAACGCGCTGGCTACATGGATGGAAATGACGTCACTGCGGGCTCGCGGGCGTCGTCGCAATAATGTATTTCCAAATTAGAACCGGGGCTATTTTTCGTGCTTGTTCGTCTGCTTGTTTTCAGCAAGAATCAATCAGGAAACAGTATCTTGTCACGTAGGCGACACAAACAAACACTTCGTCATAGTGTGTTCTGTTCAGAGACAATAAACGTTCACTTTTGTTAAACGTTGAACTGTCACTGCGCGCGCAACAAACCCATCTATAAAACCGGCTTCAATGCACGCATCGTGTTAAGCGAACACATAAAAACCACAGAGCGCTTGAAACCTAGTTGCCAAATCCAGCAAGGAATCTAGCAGCAAAACCAGCCTCGTGTGCAGCGACTTTTATCTAGTGATGTGCCGGATCGTTAAAAATGTATATCCGCGGATACAGATCTGAATACGGATTTTTGGTTTCAAGATCCGCCGATACGGATACGGATCTTAACTTTCTTAGAGTACGCGGCGGTAAATATTGCACATCGACCTTTGGAAAGAGACTATCTGTTATGGGAAAAAGTTATTGACCTCTTTAAGAGTTAACTCTCATAACAGATTGTCTCTTTCCAAAGATCGATGTGCAATATCTCATTATAAAGATAGTTGATTTAGTACCTTTGAGTTATGTACTATTAGTATGGTACTCACTACGATAAATGTTTGCAATATAAAGGTGCCAAATACGATTAAAAAAAATAAAAAATAATCTGAATGGAATTTAACAGGTTTTCATTATTACCTAATCACCTATATATATAAAATTGCATCTATGAATTGAAAATTAATATAAAGTAAAAGATCCGCCAAAAGCTAACGGATACGGATACGGATCTTTCTTCTCCCTCGGATATCCGCGGATACGGATACGGATATCCGGCACATCACTACATTTATCGTTTGGCTCATATTTTCTTATCTTTATATATCGCTATTTCACGAAACATTCTGTAGACATGTCTGTTATTAAGTGTTTGTATAAATTCGCTCCGAGCATTTCTAAAATAATATTGCTAACTGCTAACTAACCAAGCGGTCTGTATTTTTCAATGTTTCGAGTGCATTCAAGAGGTCAAATTGTAACTTCGTATCGCTCAAGCGTGTTTCAAGTTAAACAGCTGCATTTGATCAGACGTTTCAAAGCTGTAACATCAAAACTACTGAAAAGTCATTTTAAAAAACTGAAAAATACAAACTACAAAGTTATAACGACAATTTTTTCGTTTGATATAAAGTTCTGCAACAGTCAGAGTTGCCCGTCGGAAAAAATTTTATTGACACATACTCTCCCCAAACTTTGTATATGGCTTCATTAGACCTAGTCTGACACTTATTTCCTCTATGACTTTTATTGATTTTGGGGCGTTTTCCCTCTAAATTTTCCGAAAGATGTCGTTTTGACGACATGTAAAAATTTATAGATTCTGTTTGTTTTTTTAATTGGATAGCTTAAAAACTTCAACCAAAACGCTAAAATAATGTTCTCTGACAAATAGCATGAACCATTTAAAATGTCTGACACCTCGAATATGTTCGACATATTCGAGGTGTCAGACATTTTAAATGGTTCATGTTAAACAAACAATATCTATAATTTTTTACATGTCGTCAAAACAACATCTTTCGGAAAATTTAGAGGGAAAACGCCCCAAAATCAAGAAAAGTCATAGAGGAAATAGGTGTCAGACTAGGCCTAATGAAGTCATATACAAAGTTTGGGGAGAGTATGTGTCAATAAAATTTTTGCCGACTGGCCCTCTGACTACAACCTTGGTATATATAAATGAATATTATATATCGAAGCAATGATAGTCGTACAGTTCTTATTTCTGTCAGGAATCGACGTGACAAAGTCACGATGATTTTTCACTGTGATTTTTGTGTAACTGGAATAACAGTCACTGTGATCACGTAGTAACGACTTTTCCCGAGGCGAAATTGCTAAATTGATCACAACTGAAATGTGCGGGGAAGGGGTGTTATCTCGAAAAGGCGGGAAATAGGGTAAGCTTAGACTTCGAATGACTTTTTAATAATTAAAAGTACGGTCACAAAAGATACGTGGACGTCCACCGATTTTAAGATCCTTATTAAAATATATTTTATGTACTTTTACTTTGAAACTGTTTTCTTCTACATAAGAATGATTTTGTTGCAATTTAATTGCCAGACTGAAAGATGCCAGTTGCTACTAAAATCGTATAAGTTTATAGCTTAAGGTGGAATTGTACTTTTAAATTCGATATTGATTCCGCGTTTTAAAGTAGATATGCCGGAAATCGGATTGAATCAAACTTATTGAAGTGAAAACTTCTTTAGCGGCGTTGTACACTTTTTTTGTAATGGGTAAAAAATGTTAAACTCGCGTCAGGGGCACGTGACCTGATCGAAAATTCGTAAGACGAAAACTTTTGTGACATGCCCTAAATGAAATCCATTGTATTAATGTGCAAGGTATATATTTTTTTTGGAACTTGTCTATGCAATCGAATGGTTTTTAACTACACTATAAGTTGTGTTTTGGCGACATCAGACGGAATTTCTTGGAAGTTATTAGTCCAAACTTTTCTGCGCTTTGGTCGTTTAACATAGACGTTAATATTCAAGTTTTCACTTCTGCCGGCACTCCCGGAGTGCATTTGCGTTTTTTTTACGGTCCTTCTATTTCATGCCTGTATAGCGGTAGTAAAACGACTCTTTTTCACACTAGTGCGTAAAGTAAAACACAAATAATGCGATTTTATCAATCCAATAGTAATATCTCTGTCAGTTGCCATTCATATGAGTGAGAGAGATGGAAAGTAAGCAATACTGTCAAAAACATTACAAATATACTTATTGTGGTGTGAAAGTCAGTTGGTTTACGTGCCAAAAATGAAGTGTCTATCTGGATTGTAATGCTTTTATGACTCGTGTGTAATCGCTCGTTATGTCACAACTCGTCATAAAATAACGCACTAAAAACTAGATACAAAAATTAATATTTCACATCAAGTGACAGTACACCCTATATATTCGAAATTTAAGACGTGACTCATACCGCTATATTTTACAACGTAATATTGGCGGCACCGATTTTATCCACGAAACGGGTAGGAGTTAGATGGTGTCATTGCTTTGCCGCTCCATTGAGCGAAGCGTACTATAATAATGAGTCATTCCTTGAATTTGGATTTAACGGTAGATATGTTACTGTATATACCCGAATTCGGTCAATGACCGAAATAAATGCGCAAAACTAGTTTTGACCAACGAATATTGCCCAAACCCGAAATCTTACATTTAAACAGATATTGAGTGTTATAAAACGAGCAAAACTAGTTTTTCGAATTTTCAGTTGGACAAAACTAGTTCTGTCCATTTCTGAACGGACAATACTAGTATGGCATCGGAATCTTCTTTGCGTTTTTTAATTAACTTTTCCACATCAACGATACTTATTTTATCAAAGCGATTTATTCTGCTGTATTGTTTAGCCGACAGAGGTTTTAATTCAGCTTTCAACAAATTTGCTTTCTTAACCTCACTTAGTTTAGTAAAGTAATTATGTTTCAGAAGCCTCCAATAGGCGAATTAGTTGAGACTCGAATTCATCTTGCGTTTTTATCTAATTATTATACTGAATATCCCACAATTATATTAATTATAACATTCCTGAAAGTAATTTTGGCGTCGAAAGAAGTGCCAGGAATCGAACAACACAAAAAAATTGTTAACGTAAAGAAAATTGTTCAGCGTTGGTTTTACGTACATATTCCCCTTAAACCAACGTAAAAGTAGAGGCGTGCGACAATGTAGTGTATGTAAAATGGTTACAATTTACTGCATATAAAATTTTAATGAGACATTATAAATTGCAATTAAATTACACTGAAGAAAATTGAAATTGGCTGAAATTATTTCCACGATTAAAATTTAAATTAAATTTTGTTGTAACAACGCTTTCAAAAATACCATTAAAAAAACCGGAATGCATTTTGCGTTATAAAAATAACAATAAATTGGAAAACATACACAAAACATTTTTTTATTATTCAATTAAAGCCACCAACTTTCAGGGTTATTGAAGCTTTGATATCGATTCATTTTCTATCGGTTCGTCAATTTTAGTGATTTAATAATGATTTCAAATGTCCCTGATAATTTCAGGTTTCCCAGAAATTTTTTATACTTTTTCATGATTTGAATAGGCATCTAATTTGTATGATCGATATATTTAAAGTTTTGATTCAAGTCATTTTTTGTACCTACTTTAGACCACACGACTGAAGTAAAACTTCTTCCTGTCATATACATATATAATATTATATAATAATGATACAATAATATTCGATAATCTATCACCATATTTTGATTAGACATCCTGATTTAACGACACAATATAACCTCACTCTGTAGCACATATCTACATATAGGTAATATTTAAAATATAATTTTTGATTAATTAATAGGCAAAATATGTACCTATATATATTTATTATCATAATTTATAATACATTTAAAAGGATTTGTTAACTAACCTACATTATTTCCCGTTACAAAACGCAGCAAAATTCGATGAAATGTACTTTTGATACAAAAACAATTGTTTTCATTTTAAACGTCAAATAGTTGTCCAAAAAAGAATATTTATTAATGCTCCGTTTTTGTCGCACTCACTAACTTATATCTCCCTCTCAACTTCCAATATACGAAACGTAACTCTCTCTCTTACTATCTTCACTAACTTATATCTCCCTCTCAACTACCGTTCGCCTCGAACGATCACGCACCGTTCGCCTCGTCCAATGATGCACTTCCGTAAACGCTTTCGTCAGGAATTTACCAGCTTACTCCCCAAGTCAAGCGTGCCTAAACATGTTTTACTTCAAAAATTTCAAAACTAGAAATTTTAAACTCCAAAATGCCATTTTTCCCTGATACTTTTTGAAATTCCCTGATTTTTCTATGATATTTCCAGGTTGCATTAAATTCTCTGATAATTCCAGGATTTCCAGGTCAGTAAAATTGAGAAAGCGCTGCAAAATTAAAACAAATCGCACGTTTAGAAGCTCGGTTCTTTTTTTGCGGCACAAAGTGAGGTAAAGCGAAACAAATGGCCGTCTTTATTTTTGAATTAACCAGTTGAATGCAGCTGCTAATAAATCGAGCTCAATATATTGTTAAGCTAGCTGTAGAGCTTGAAAATAGCAGTAAAACGTCAGCGTAATAGGGCAAGATATTGGGAGCCTTAACATCCTCCAACGTCTCAACCCTACACTACACGCACGCGAGAGATCTGGTCAGACGGTTCAAGGTATTTTCCCGCTATCCGATTATCGTGAACAATCATTTATTCGCCAAACTTAAATACGCTGAGATAACTCAGATACGTGGCTGACCAAGGAGGTCACTCTATAAACACGATAGAATTTGTATAGAACTGCTTGAAAACTGCTCGTTACAAGCAAAAAAATTGGTTGACGGGATCATTCCAACTTAAAAAATATCGACATTTGATATAGAAAAGAAAATAAAATTTCTGATATCACGTGAGGTGACGCGGGTAATGGCCAGTATTCAATATGATATTTGCTATTCGTTGCCACGGTTACTTACATAATATGTTCCACGTCATGTAAAAATTAATCAAAGCATGCCGAACTAGTTTATTTCTGACAGATCCATTAAATCAAAGAGCGGCTGATTTTTTTTAATTTTTAAAATATTTCCGAAACTATACAGTTTAGAAACATTTTTTTAACAAAACTTTCTTGGAAAAATAAATAGAATGAGCCGTTATGAAAAGTATACCTACCATTATTACATTAAAAAAAAACGTCAGACAATAAAATGCAATAAAAAAACCTTCAGTATTTACTTAGTTCATCGATCCCATGCCACCAGGATTCATCCTTTTAATCTTCCAACATTTAAACAGGATCATCATCACTCTAAAGTCTAAATTATTAGAGTTATTTTTCACAATTAAAAAAAAAAAAACACCGTTATATCATATATTATCTCTTCTACGCATGCGGCGATTTTAGCCAAAAACATCGGGGCTCTTCATATTTGCATAATAAACATCCTCTCAAAATTTGGTTTCAATCCGTACATCCGTTTGACCTGTATCGTGCTCACAGACTAACAGAAACAGAGTTTTTCCAAAAATATGTATTTTGTATTCTGGGAACCTCAACACGGAAAGATATTGTAAAATTTTTGAAAAGTGATTTTTGACCTAAACTAGCACCATTTCCCACTTGTGGGTTGGAACGGTAAAAATAGTTCAGTGTATTTCACTTCGATATCAAAAGTTCACATCAAAGTTGAATGAATAACATCAGCAATGGTAAATGATACGACAAAGAATGAAAGAGTTACATTCAAAGGGAAGAGAAAAAAAGAAGAAGAAGGGTTTGGAGCACGATAAAATAGTCCGTAAGTATAAGTTAGGTTCAGGAAAGTTTCTACTATGTGATCTCTGTGTTGCTTACCTATGTACGGGATGTTGATTGAAAGTTTTATGTGATCTAGGGCAGACAGAAAACGCTTTTTCCCTTTGCAGCGGCGATCTTTATTATGTTAATGTTGGTAGGACTTCTTGTTATTTGATATCAATGCTGCCAACATTAACAAACAACATCCAGCTATGGTTCAGAGCGAAAATAGCTCATCTAGTACGTGAACCGTTCAACATTTATACTGGTGTTCTATATATGGTTAACCAATTATGTCCACGATAGACACCGTTATATCCACCGTGGACACAGTTTGGTTTAATTGGATTTTATACCGAGCAAGGTGGCACTAGACTCGCATTCGGGAGGTACCGAGTTCGAATCCCGGCGGGGGCAGATGTGGCTGGAACTTTTTCCGGCTACCTCTCGCCGAGAAACGGTAATTCCTGTACCGGTCATTTTGTTGAGGTTTTCCATGGTTTCCCTCAACAATTCCAGATAAATATCAAGATGGTTCCTTATTTAAGGCCATGGCCGATTACCTGTCAAACTCTTATGCTCAAAATTTGTCTACCTTATCCTAATGTCCTAAAATTTCTCCATTCGCTCATTGCTATGAATTAAGTGGAAGTTGAAAAAATGTAGAAAATAACGGGAAGTGTAATAAATGGAAAATAGTAACAGTGCGAATGGCGTCTGTTATGACATAAAATCGAGAAACGCGTTATAATTATTATTATTATTATAATTGGTTATTATTTCATGACGTGTCTAGAAATTCCGCACGTGTCTTGTACGAGATGGTCGTGTCATGAAATGCCTATACTGTTTATAGGCGTTTCATGAAATGTACAGTTGCCAGACGGAATCGGAAAACACACATTGGAATACCAATTTCACGTACCTATATCAACGTCATATATCTATTAATTAACTATATGAATCATTGCCTATCTACTCAATGTGCGGTAAGTGAACGCAACAAAGCGTATCGTAAATATATCTGCGTCTCTTTCTTCGATGTAATTCCCTGATTTCTCCGATGATAGTATTGATTGATGTACTTGCATTCAATCTGAATAAAGTATCTCTGTTTCAAAAACTTTGTCTTTTTCTATGACGTTAACATGGGGTCCCCCGTGCTTGTTTTGCCCTCCTGGATACGTCAGTGCTTACGGCGTAAAAAAAAGAAGTAGGTATATGTTTGCATCCTAATGGTTCGATTGCGATTTTATTCCTATGCTCAGTATAGAATAAAAGTATATGATCAACGTAGACATGCGTCTCTGTATTAATGTAAAATAAGTGTTGATATTCCTCACAAGATACGAAGAATAAAAAAAGAAAAGAATCATTGCATAAAAACTTCAAATATCACATTATTTCAAATTTACGTGATTGAAAACAAGAGAAAATACTTTTCTTCAAAACATTACAAGTAACTTAACAGCCCTGCAAAAGCATTTATTTGATTCACGTTTTCTGCTAGAGACAGTCGTTTTAACGCGTATCTGCGACAACAAATCAAAATAATTTATGGCAACTTTCACTTCCCTGTTCTATAATGAAACGGAAAAGCGCCGATAGAATCGAGATGTCGCGTCCAAGGTCAGATTCTGATATGTACTTCCCCCAAAACGTAAATAAAAGACAGCCCCGGATCTACGATTTTTTCGAGCCGGGGCAGAAACTTAATAATGGCGCCCCCTCTCTCCAGCGTTTGAGATAAATTACTTAAAAAAAAACTCACAAATATATAATGGGTGACATTTTTCGTGAGCGAGAAACCGTCAGAAAACACGCAGATTGAGTAAATCGGAAAAAGGACAGATTGGGTCTGGTTTTCATCCATATTTTGGCGCCCCCTGAAACTGCCACACGGGGCGGGTGCCCCGGTTTGTGACTTGTCTGGCTGTAGAATTTTTGTTTGTTCACAAAATGCATCGATTTAAATTATTTGTTTTTTAATTACTCCAGGTATATAAATTTTGGTGACAATCGGATCAGCGGTTTTCTAGCTATACGCAACTTTGTCATGACTAAACATGAAACTTGCAGTACTTACTGGACTCAGATAATTAAATAAATTCGACATTAGTCTTATTTTATCACAAAAAAAACTGACATGGACTTCTTTGCTTTATAATCACGGGTATATATATTTTTTAACGTAACGTTATTTCTTTTCACTTCTTCCAAACTGGTAAAAATGTTTTCACTGACAAACACAGAAATATAAGTTTCTCATTTAATAAAATTTTGTCTCAAACTTTTAAAATAAATTCCTGTAATTTATTTTTAAAATGTCGTAAACGTCTTGACTGTTAAAATACTTTAAAACAAATGCCCGAAATACTGATTAAGAATGTTATTATTTTGTTAGAAAAAATCAAGAAGTATTGGGACCTAAAAACTATTTTATTTACTTGGAAATTCGTGCATTACGTAATTACTTAAAAAAGACGATTATCAAAAAATATGCGCGTTAAAAAAATAAACACGAATCCGCGGATTTTACCTACAAATTAGCTGTTTTTTTTGTATATGGATTGCTCCAGTCGTCGCAATCTGTTCATTCCACATTGTCTAAACAATGCAATCGCTTTATCTTTATTAATAAAGGCACTTTCGTGCTTAGAAAGGATTCGTCGATTAGATTATCTTTTAATTACATAACGGCGGAATATTCAAATAAACCCCAAACAATGAAGTCAACTATTTATAGAATATATCGCTGAGAGGCATACAGAAATAAAATTATTATTATTAAATAATTCAAACATTATATAAAGGACGTAATTTATTGAATGTCATTCAACAATTGTAATAAAAATCGAACTTATTTCTTGTATAATTGCCCCGTTTAATAGCACTAGCGGTCCATCCCGGTTTCACCCGGGTGGGATAGATATAATTCTGCAAAATGTATTTCGTTTGCGGCCCGGCGTCTGAACTAAAAGCTTTGAGCAAATTCTACCAGATTTGCTTCTGAACTAATAGCTTTGAGCGAATTCTATCAGACGTTGCTACTTGGCACTAAACCAGTTTTTTTGTTTGCTTCTGAACTAATAGCTTTGAGTAAATTCTAGCAGACGTCGTTAAATGTTATTAAAACAGATTTTTTTGGAGAAAACACCGTAATTTTGTACAAAATATTTAATAAACACTATCCTATAGCCTAAGTTGCTCCAAGCAAGACACATTTACAAAATTTCATTAAAATCGGTTCAGTGGTTTCGGAGATTAGCGCGGCCAAAATTGTGATACGAAAATTTTATATATATATATATATACCTACAGATTAGCTTTCACCAGGAACTTGTTTTGTTATAAGTGTGTTTGTCATATGGAACATACACTAATGGCGTCGGTCAACAACACCGTCACTTCCACCACATGTTTTCTATTTGTTCTATAAATATTATATTATATCCAAAAGATTAGATTATTTTATTGTCATTAAAACTGCAAACGACTGCAAAGTTTCAGGTTGATTGGACAAACTGGAAGAGGGAAAAAATCGAAACGCAATATTTTTTAATACATCAAACATATACCAGTAAATAGAAGCGCGTAAAAAAGACTGTCAATTAAGTCTAAATTAAAACGCCGAAATAATACGCAAATTACACACACAGGACTACCAACTGTTGCTTATTGCCAACATTCCAGTTCTGCATTATTTATTTCGTTAATTAAATCAATGTTTAACATTTATTTTCAACCGTTAAACATTCTATTCTATACATGATATTATTTATATAACAAACGCACTGACAAAAACACGAATTTCGGTCGCGCGCAAAAAACACACACATCAAACATACGAGTCACAAATTCGTATCCGTCGAAGCGCACGTCCTCCATCTTGTCGATCACAGTGCGTTGAATTGTGTATAGACTCTATGCTATTAAGTGGAGATGCGCACACCAAGTGGAACGGCGCGTTCCAGTGGTATAATAGTCCAAGAGCTATCAAAACATTTTTGGGTAGGTATTTGAGGCAGCGTTTTGTAATTTTTTGAACACAAAACCGAAGACCTGGCCGAACGATAGTGGGGTCAAGTTGTGAATTTTTAACTTTGCGAAATTTCATTTGCAAAACAAGTCTTGAGGCATTTTAAAATTTTAATGCACTCTTTAGTATTCAATAAAATAAGATCATTCAGTCGGCTCTAAATGTTTGCCAGCGGAGGTTACAAAACACTGTGAGTGCGGGTAAGACGCTACGGGTAGTGTGTGAGAGAGAGAACGTAAATCGTACTGCAGCAAACTTCAACTCAGACTTACATTGATGTACAGAATACATTTAATACCCTCTATATTGCTAGCAAAGATCGGGAGAAAGACTTAAACACTATGGTGCAGACATTTATAATACGTCTGTCTCACTTATACTCCGAGTCTCATGCGCATGTCCGTGAATGGATGCGCGTCAGTTTGCACATGGAACTAAGCTGTGAAAGGGAGGTAGGGCTCTATTCCACTTACTAATTGCCCCACTACAGACGCACAACGGGTCAAGTAAAAAGACAGAGATTGTTTCACTTCATAGACCACGCTTCTACTTACGACCACTAGCAATATAGAAGTTATTAAATATATTATGATGTACAGCAGTAACAGGCTGTTGAGTTTGTTTAGAAGCCGAAATCAAAATCAGACTTTTGATTTCTGAAAAAAATAATGGTGTTGTTTCCAAGAACATACACTCTCTCTCATAATTCAACCTACGCGTAACGTCTCAGTTGTTGAGCGTCTGTAATCTACAGTAAATAAAATAAAAATCGGATAACCGTTTAAAGAACCGGCCGTAGAAAGAGTGAGAGTCAGAGAGACAGAGAGAGTGACATTACGTGTGACTGGAGGTGGGAGTGAGAACAACAGAGATACCGCTGAGTATGTGTACACAACATGTGGATGCCAGTCAGCGTGGTATGGTGGTTTGGCCCGGTGGTATGCTGCAGAGAGCTACCACTTAAATATGAATGAGGGAAGCCTCTCGACCAACCATCGTGTCGGAAACACCTGATGCTGTTGCTCGTCCAAATTTATACAGAATGTTTACCGGACAATGTCACCGCGCCATTTATTTAAATTGACATTAATTTAAAGTCCTTTTGTCGTCAGTATTACGATAATACACACTAGCTGCTACCCGCGGCTCCGCACGCGATTGAAACGAATCACGCAGCGACAACGGTAGGCTGCAACAACAACTGTAGTGGAACCTTTGGCTCCACCGTATACAGGATCACTTTAAAAAACAATGTTTATACATTGATGGGTTTCCTATATAAACTTTCATAACCTTCAGGGTTGTTTTTTTTTTAGACAAAAGGTAGTCTATGTCCTTCCTCAGGATGCAATCTATCTCCGTGCCAAATTTTATCTAAATCTGTTCAGCGGTTTAGGCGTGAAAAGGCAACAGACAGAGATACTTTGGCTTCTTGTATGGCGCATTCTGTTTCAAAAGTAAATCCAAAAATCACTGTACACAAGGCTGGTTTTGCTGCTAGATTAGGTGCTAGATTCCAATAATCTAAATAAATACTTTTATTAAATAGTATTACTAGAAAAGTATTTGTATTTGTATTTTGAAACGCTTTTACTCAAATACTTTACAAGTCTGGTTGATAGTGAAGAAACACCGTCTTTATAAACTTTAGAATACTTATTATGCATTTACACTATTTTGCCCCTTTCAAAAAATACAAAAAGGTGGCGCCACTGACATAATGAAAATAGTATTTTATCCTCCTATACCCTTTCCTTTAAACACTGTTTTAAACTATACGAAGGGAAAATATTCTATGTGCAAGAATAGAAGGTGAACTTGAAATTGAATTATTAATCTTTTGTAAGAGCGCTGCATCTTGCAAGAGTTCAATTCTATAACAATGATGTTCGCAGGTTAGCTGACCTAATTATTAGCGAATACAAAAAGCTATCTTCAACTTCAATACATTGTCTATTATGTAACGGAATTGAATTTTGCATTTAATTATCTAAGCCAGACCATTTGCCTTATTAATCCTTAATGACGTTGTTTTTCTTTTTAAGAATAGCTCGATTTTGCGTCTGTTGTTTTAAGCAGTCCAGCCTCTATTACCTAGAGCTACGCGGAAGATACACTTACGGGATCTCTCTTAAGTTGCACTTTATCCCATTATACAGGGTGACCGATAATTGCGCGCATTCCCCTCGGGAGAAGAAACTACGAATAATTTGGAATGATTTAACATCTATCACTTGGCCGTCGGAAATACGTCATTTTCGAGAAAATCTACTACGGTTTTCTTTTTACAAAAAAGTGAATTATGGGAGTTAAAAATTAAAAAAATATTCTCATTTTGGCCTGAATTTGTCCAATTGGCTAGCCTTCCTAAAGTTAAAAACCACAAAATTTGCTGTTAGATTTCATGTTGTGTGTTAAGGAGGTTGATGTATTACAGTCCCAATCAAAAGTAAGTCGAATTCTAAATGGGAACTTTTCCATAATAAATTTTTATAAAAGGTTATAAGTCGATGATACCAATAAATTATTGTCATAAAGGCATAAATAAATAATTTTTTTAAATATTAATTAATTATTTCAGTATTTTACTTAATGGACTAACTTTTGAATTTTTTGTACAAAGTTAGGTTAGAAAAAATAAATGTATGTAAATATCTGTATTTTACATATTTTTTGCATTAAATAATTAAAAAAAAATTGGTTGTCCGTAAAGTCGGTTTACGGACGATAGTTTTACGCGATAACGTCATAAAGAAACATTGATGAACTCTCTGACGTCACGCGAGAAGAAAGAGAAATGCGTACAAGCCGACGCTTGGGCCGATCGTGCCTCTCTATCGCTTATACCGCGCTCTCGCTTGCACGCTCAGGCTCAGGCGGAACGTGACACTTTTTCGTGCGTGCAGCCGGTGTTTCATCAATTTATAAGACGTTATCACTTCAAAAAGAAATTAGAAGTAATAAAAATTAATATTAAATCATTAAAAAGTTGAAAATTCAGTTAAAATTGTTAAAATTGTGAAGAATAAAAGTCCATAATCGAAAAGTGCTAAGGTTTAATTTTTTTTTGATTAAAAGTCTCCTAATTAAATTGGAAAAAAATATTAAAATATGCGTAAGACATCGATGCTTTACATGGTTAGTTTTTGGAACTGTTGACATTATTTGGTTATTTGCAAAAAATTAAAATGTACCGTTTGATTGCTAGGTTGACATATTTTCCATAAGACTACATGTAAAAGTTTTTTTTTTAATTTTTAACTTTATAAATCTCCTAATGATTTTGGATTTTTTACAGAAAATTTTGTCATAAAAAAATCTATTAAAAAAACTTTATTTCAGATTTGTTTCATTATCTTCGTAAACGGCTCAACCTCCTTAAAACTTACAATAAATAAAAACATAATAAAATAAAAATTCTTCACGGAAGTGTCATTATCATAAAAAAATGACGCATTTTCGACCCCCAAGTGACAGAGGTAAAATCATTCCAAGTTAATCATAGTTTCTTCTCTCGAGAGTAATACGAGCAATTACCGGTCACCCTATATATAGCAAAAAACAACCGATATAAGAATGGGCGCAACCGCTATTTTTGTGACCTACTTTGACTTTTCTAGGTTGGTCGCCCTGCAAGAAACGTCTAGACTGAGCGCAATATATATAAATTGACTGTTGAAACGATTTTCACTATACACATCATTTCAAATGTTCTAATCAAAAAATGGACATTGTGATGAAAAAAAAAATTGTATCACTTGATATAATCTCCCGTGACGTTTCATTTTCACTCCAAAGCTTGTCGGAGCAGAAATTTCAAATAAATAACATTTTGTTCAGTAAACTGAACATAATGCTTCAATTATATTACATAATGTGATTGATTTTTACGGCCAGACAGACAATTTTCTCATCAATTGTATGAAATACAAATAAAAAAAAGTATGCGTAAGATTCTCAGAAAGGAAACTTTTTAGGTTCTAGCATTTGTAGACGATTTTACTATTTCAGAATGAAAATTTATTACCGTGACTAGAGAAAATGCCACGTATACACACAGTAAGTACTGCGCTTGCGCGTAGAGTATAATACGCGCCACGGATCTGAAAGGTTCAGAAGCTAGTCACAAACAGCGTCGCAAAGGCACATTTTATTGAGGCTCCCACCACCTCCTAGCTACCTACACGGAACGTGCGCTCGTCGGTGAATGGCCGTGATCGCTCGTTGCCTTTGTCACTTGTCGCTTTCCTGCTTTAAAGTACAGTCGAGTACGCTATTGTCAAGTTGTTATTGCTATATTAGTTTTGTTGAGTTGCGAGTTTGTAGTTTTTAAAAAATAGTACTGGTGCGAATGGCGTCTGTTATGACATAAAGTCGAGAAACGGACGTTAAACGCATTATTAAATTATTATTGATTTTCGCCCGGCAGCTCAGATGCAAACTAATTTGTCGATTAGTGCGAATAGTGACCGCATCGTGTCACTGCATACGACTTTATATACATAATTAAGAACGGTTTATTACCGTTTCAATAATAAACTTCAAAGTCGTTCTAATATTCATTAACGGCCTTTTGCCGTCCTAATCCTGCTTCCTGTTAAAGTTACATGTGTGGTTTCGATTTTGATTTGTGCCCTCAGTGGTTTCAAACCGCAATTCTATCGTTCGTTATATTAATTATTCAATTACTTCGAAATAGATATTGTTACACGCTGACCTATACACCTGACACCAGTGTAACATGGTGGAAAATATTTATTTACAATAGTGAAACGTTAACAAAACAAATAAACAAACAAACTAAAAGCACTTCTCTATAACGTAACAGAAACAAAACAACAATTCTAACTAATAAAATAAAAGAATACAAAGTCACTATTTATGTACACAAAAACACTATTCGACTATACCTATACACAAGATTAAAGTACATATAGTTTGTTTGTTTCTTTGTTTTGTTAACGTTTCACTATCGTAAATAAATATTTTCCACCACTAACAAGAACAGTTTTGTTACAATATCTCACAGCCGGTTTCGCCAGCACTGCACAAAGTCGATAACGTGCCGAATATTTTTACCGTTGTCATATAAAATCTTTACGTATAAAATTTCGGTGTGTGTGTTCGTAATTTTTCTCCTACTAAACGGCTTGACCGATTTTGATGATTTTTTTACATACTTATGGAATCACATGAATGGTTCCTAGCTATATTAGTTGAATCCGGTAGGTGACGCTGTTGTGGAGATTCAGAAATATTTTTTTTATATTTTGTTTTGATTTCTTACATAAAAAAATATCACCCCAAATCAGCCTCTCAATATTTTTTAAATGAATAATTTATTTATAGTTTGTATCTTCGAAACTACTCATCCGATTTCAAAAATGTTTTCACCAATACTTAAAATGGACCATGGCATAGGCTTAATTTAGGTTTGTGGAGGCCAATTTTGACACCTACTTCGGCGAAAAAACGGTGTCAATCTACAAATTCGGGCGAAGCCTAACCGGGCAGCTAGTAAAATTTTTCTTAAGGTTATAAAGTGTAAATTATTTTTTCAAGTAAAGCAATCCTGTGACAATTGTCTTAGTTGTTGAGCGTATACAATTTAAAATCCATTTAAACAATCATTTTACAGGCTAGTTTATAATTAAATAAAATTATTAGAAAAGTGATTTATATGAAGACACAAATTTTATTCAGAAATGTACAGTAAAAAATCTCATTACTTTACGTTTGTCGAAATATACTGTTAATTAAATTTATATTCATTAAGTTTAGTTCAGAGAAGAATCAAATAAACCTACTAATTTAGTATAATTGAAAATTTCAAGTTCAACCCTTCTTCATGAAATTTCTGAAGGGTTATTCTTTGTGACATCAGTTTGATGTTTTTAATTATATTAAATTAACGAAGATCTTTTCACTGAATGCAGGTAAAATCATATGCGTAGTACACTACTGTGCAGAAAGATGATATACGTTTAAACTTGCCAAAAAAAAAACATGAAAATCGCTCACACAAGCACACAAAATGATTCATAAAATGGTTGTTTTTTTTTCATTACCTCAAAATAAATACTATATTTCACCACAAGGGCCGAAAGTTTGATATTATTGCACTGCGCGCCATGATGCCTCGGTCGTAAGTACGCTTATTAAATACATTAATTAATTAAGTACTTATTTAATTACATAAAAACACAGATAAATTCCAAGCAAGAAGCTTTGAGGTTATGCGTAAAAAAACGAATGACAGCTGTTCGCGACTATTAGCTAAAATGTAATAGGGTTGCTATGGAAACGACATCTAAACAACAGTTGATAAGTTGTTTTTTCTTTACTGCCGCCCGAACGTAGTACGTACTTCCGGCATCAGTGCGTGTAATCCCACCAATGCGTAAATGTTAGACTTTCTGCCTTACAATTGATGCTGAAAGTATGTACTTTCGATCGAGGTGTGAAGAAAAAAATATTCAATACGTGAAATTGTGCGAAGCCCCCAATAATTCTCGCGGTAGTTTTTTCATCAACGCAATAAAAGTGATATAAATAAATATAGTTTAAAAAAAACTAAAAAACACGCTTTATATCGAACTAAAAAGTAAAAAATATTTTTTTTAAATAAGCTTAAAACAATAATGAATAAAAAATACTAGTATTATTGTGAAAAAAGCGTGGGGCGCTTTATTCCACATTTTCGTACATCGAGCGCCCCACGCTTTTTTCACAATAATAGTAGTATTTTTTATTCAATATTGTTTTAAGCTTATTTTAAAAACATTATTTTTTACTTTTTAGTTCGATATAAAGCGTGTTTTTTAGTTTTATTTAAACTATATTTATTTTCCACTTTTTAGTTCGATTTATTGTCAAAAATTTGCCGAAAAAAAACAATTTTTTTTCGGCGTGGACGGGATTAGAACCCACGACCCGTGATTCCGAGAGTTGACGTCAGCGAAGATCCGTGCCTCAGACCGCACGGCTAGCCACTGTAGTTACAGTGCTGGCATATTATACTACAGTAATAACTAATAAACCAGTTGCTGTAGTCCAAACGAAGGTTACAAACAAACATACATACATACATACATACAAACTTACAAGTGAAGTTAATATAAAGCGTGTAATAAAAAGAAATTCTCGTGCGAAATACTATGCCTGACTTTTTGATATCGATAAAAATTAAATTCCATTTACGAATTTAACCCTTGCCTTTGTACGCGCAGTACGAAGAAAAAGAGAATACGAGATATATCGCGGGTTATGATAGGACAGTGTCAAAGTAATTCGTCTGGGAATACACAGTGGGGACCGACAGACAGACGGACAGACACTGTGGCTCTCTCTACATGAGTTTATTTCCCAACGGCTTTGATGTACAATATGTTCAGTCCGATACTCGACCGGATGTAGGTACATAGGAAGTTAATAAATTTGTTCAATATACAATATTAACAGGCGCTCTTCCGAATTATAGAAGAAACGCGAAACATTCTCCTTTTTCGAATTTAATAACAATAATAATAATTCGTTTAACGTTCGTTTTTCGACTTTATGCCCGGTTTACATTATTCCAGTCCACCGATCCAGTCCAGTGCTGGATTGCAACTGGAATAATGTAAACCCTCACTGGAATGCACTGGATCCAGTAAGCATTCCAGTCCAGTAACTGGATTCGCGGTCTACTTTTGAATCCAGTGCGATCAATCCAGTGCAACTGGAATAATGTAGACGGCCAATCCAGTGCCATTCCAGTGCTGATGAAGTACACACGTGTTGGTTGTTTTTGCGGATTTTTTTTTGCGAAGAAAGGATTTAAGAATGGTGAGGAAGTTATCTGAAGACGAAACTGTAAAGTTTGTCAATATATACCGAGAAAATCCGTGTCTATGTGATATAACATCAGAACATTATAAAAACAAAGCTATGCGCCAAACTGCTTTGCAGAATCTGTGCATTGGTATGGAAATTGAAGGATTCACAATGTGTTCACAATGTGTTCACAATGAAAACGGCTTCTAAATGACTGGAATAATGTAGACAACGAATCCAGTCCAGCGATCCAGTCCAGCACTGGACTGGATCGCTGGACTGGAATAATGTAAACCGGGCATTACGTCATAACAGATGCCATTCGCACCATTACTATTTGCCATCTATCGCACTTCCCGTTATTTTCTGTATTTTTTTAAACTTCCATTTAAGTAAATGGCAATGGGCGTATGAAGGAATTTTAGGACATCGGGATAAGGTAGGCAAATTTTGAGCGTAGGACTTGGCGATGGTCTCGAATAAGGAACCATCTCGATATTTATCTTGGAATTATTGAGGGAAACCATGGAAAGCCTCATCAAGATGGCCGGTACAGGAATTACCGTTTCTCGGCGAGAGGCAGCAGGAAAAAGTCCCAGCCACATCTACGCGAAACAAGTGGGGAATGGTACTAGTTTAAGTCAAAAATCACTTTTTTACAATATCTTTCCGTTATGAGGTCCCCCGAATCCAAAAACCATATTTTTGGAAAAACTCTGTGCGTCTGTTTGTCTGTGAACACGATACAGGTCAAATGGATGAGCGGATTGAAACCAAATTTTGAGAGGATGCTAAAACAGTGTTTTCATATAATAATGGTATACTTTTCATAACGGCTTAATTATTCTATTTATTTTTTCATGAAAGTTTTGTTTTAATTTTTTTTTATAAACTTTATAGTTTCGTAAATATTTTAAAAATAAAAAAAAAATCAGCCGCTCTTTGATTTTATGGATCTGTCGAAATAAACTAGTTAGGCATGCTTTGATTAATTATAACATGACGTGGAACATATTATGTAGGTAACCATGGCAACGAATAGTTAATATCATATTGAATACTAGCCATTACCCGCGTCACCTCACGCGACATAAGAAATTTTATTTTCTTTATTATAATCAAATGTCAACATTTTTTAAGTTGGAATGGTCCCGTCGCCCAATTGGCTGGAATTTTAGTATATAGATTTAATCTATATTCTTGAGGATATCGGAAACGATCGTCGAGAAGAAATAATTTGGTAGAATTTTCAAGTATGCTTATTATTTGTTAACAAATTTCAGTTCAAAACTGAACTACCCTCTCCCCCCCCCCACAAAACACACGTTTAGTATACTTAGCACGCAAATCAATACATAAGTTCAAGTATATAGAATATTATCAATATTCAAAAGGAAATGAAATATTTTCATTCAAGCTTTGTATTTTCAGAGCACAATAATTTGTACACAGGGTTGGTGAAATGCGTACGGCATTATATGGAGTATTCCATACAATTTGCTAGAATATACAAATTGTATAGCTGTAGTATGCTACTGTATTCTAATAATGTATAATGTAAAAATCAACTCTCAGAGTATATACTATTGTATAAAAATATTGTAACAAAACTGTTCTAATACGTGGAAATTATTTATTTACAATAATAAATGTTTAACAAAACAGTTAAACACACAACGAAAGCGTACTTCTTTAACAAACAGTAATAATAACGTTAACAGAAACAAAACTAATAGTTCTAAATAATAAAATAGAAAACTAAGTAACAGAAGAATATAAAGTCCTAATTATGTACACAAAATATTTACAATACAGGAACACACCAAAGTTTATTAGCACACTTGTCTATTAACTATATATACACACGATGATTTACAAAGAGTTATTTATGTAGAACCAGATTCATATAACTTCAGCCGCCGCGAAAGTGGAAGAATAAACGATGGGTTACCTACCAAGGCAAGGCCTCAGAAGATATTTTCGTAAGTGCGTTCTTCCTGCATCAAATTATTTGCCCGGGTATTCCCTGAAAGTTTAACATTTACACACTGCACTTACGTACTGACGCTGATGACCTCAGTTGTTTAGCGTCTATAATCCATTCTCTCTCGTGGTTTTAGCAACCAATATAGAAGGGATATTACTCTAGCCTTGAAGTAGAAACACTGAAAAAAAAGAACCACGGAGCGGAACGACCATTAACGACAGATTGAACTACGACCGAACAGAAAACACGCTGGGAATAAAAGAATTGAGAACACCAATCATCGACAAGGACATTTCGCTCGCTACCACAGTTGCAGACGAAACGTCAGGTAGAAATAGCATTGAACCGGATTGCCTAAAAGCCCGAAAACCAATAAGATTTACACACTTGGATAAAAAAAGAATTGTTTGAGGAAAAAAAACATTTGTTCGAGTCTATTGGATCGTAAATCTGATCTATTTGTCCGAAACAATATATTCAAACAATTTTAGTCTCAGTGGAAGTACCGGATAGATGTAAATTCAACGCTGAGCCGGCCCTGGTTATCGGAATGATAACTGGGAAAAGGGAAGCCAGATAGAAGACTTGTACCTGGTTCTGTGCGTAATATACAAAAGTTTGTCATGCACGAAAAACGGATACCAACGCAAATACACAAAAGACACTGAAGAAGTAAACACGAGTACAGCCAACCTGATAAAATACTGTTGATAGTTACCTGTCTGAATGTAGATGCGCATTGCGCACCACACGGACATAAAAATTTAAGTTAAAAAAAATAAGTTCTAACACTAAAACCCGACTACTGAAAAGTATAAAACAAGATTATATTGTCATTTGCAGATAGCCGTGGTCGTATGTCACCTCGTATATATGGTTAAGGTCATATGGCGCCCTCTATATGTATATAGCGTGATGCAATTTGCCCTAAAGCTTACGTTTGCTTACTCCTCCAAGTTGGGCAGGGAAATCCTCAATAATTCATTAAATTATTGTAAAAATGCACAGTTAAAATGTATTGTTTTGTTAGGATAGGTGTCATACGACACCACGGCTATCCTCAGATGAGAATTTTCTTGCTTCATACCTTTCAGTAGTCGGGTTTTGGTTTTTGAGCTTAATTTTCAATTAAATTATTTTGGAGTTATAGCAAAACATGGCAAATGCTTAGATACGTATGTGATTTATGGTTTAAAATAAGATTTATCGAAACGAGAAACAGCAAACAAAGAGATTTCATTGTGAAAAGTTAAATCGTATCGACAATACGCGTTGCTTCTTTGCAGTTACTTCGTAGTCACTGACTCGTTTCCTAACTTCAAGATGTTTCCTGCACGGTCGTACAAAACCAAGGATGGTAGAATCAAGAGGTTATGTTTTGTTGGTTTATTCTTTCGAGCGAAACGACTTTAGTTGCTGATTATCTTAAAATCATCAAAGTAATTTTATTTACACTAGGCGTCGAGTATTCAGTGTATAATGGGTAATTTACAAAGACCGCAATCTTAAATATATAAAGTTTATATTAGATATCGTGTCCATCGAGATATTAATAAGAAAAATCGCAGAATAGTGGACAAATTAGATTTATTAATGTACGACGTTTCGTCTATAGATTTAGACTTTTTCAAGTACAATAAAAAATTTAAAACAATAATTATGAAAATAAACATTAATTACTAACCATAGCAATTAACAAAAGTTAAAATACATTTTTTTTTATTAAATATGCGTCTAATTAGTGATCAGTCATAGATAAGATACATAAGACAAAAAACCTTATCTTTTGTTAATTTCTATGGTTAGTAATTAATGTTTATTTTCATAATAATTGTTTTAAATTTTTATTGTACTTGAAAAAGTCTAAATCTATAGACGAAACGTCGTACGTTAATATATCTAATTTGTCCAGTATCCTGCGATTTTTCTTATTAATGTAAAGTTTATTTGCACGCAAAGCAGTTTTCCCCTTAAATTTGGAGGATTTTTCCCCCCCAATTTTTTTTGAATTCGAGAAATTATGTTGGAATTTCAAATTTGTTTTTAATAAAATTACAAATTCAAAACTATTTTCCATTTCAAAAATCCAAAAGCTCAGCTAGAGTCGATTTTTTTGATCGCCAGCGTAGTAAAAGCGTTGCATCCACTCGACTTTTAAATAGAATATACCATAGTTATTTTCAGTAAAAATTCAGCGTATTCATGCACTTTCAGGATAAAAGGAGCATTGCTTGCCAGATCACAGGCAAACAGCTGAAGAAGAAGAGTAGTTTGGTTTAAAACCGTTCATACATCTCCATGATATATAGAATGTATATTAAAAGAAATGGATTATATGGATTTTCTTTTATATATTTTTCTTTTCCTTTACTTAATGTGTGTAGGCGTATAGAAAAAATTCCGTCTTTTTTTTTTGTATTTTTAAATAATGTACCACTTCCCAAATATTATTATGAAACGAAGACATCAAGTCTGGCGTCTTTCCTTTCTTTTCATCCAAACAATTCGTCAATATTGCAAGGAGGTACCGAGCGAGATGGCATAGCTGTGAGAGCACTAGACTCGCATTCGGGGAGTACCGGGTTCGAAACCCGGCGGTAGCAGATGTGGCTGGGAGTTTTTCCTACTGCCTCTCGCCGAGAAACGGTAATTCCTGTACCGGCCATCTTGTTGAGGTTTCCCTCAACAATTCCAGATAAATATCGAGATGGTTCCTTATTACCTGTTAAACTCCTATGCTCAAAATTGTCCTACCTTATTCTAAAAATTACTTCATTTGCCCATTGCTATTAATTGAGTTGAAGTTTAAAAATTGTAGAAAATAACGGGAAGTGTGGTAGAAAAAAAATAGTAATGGTGCGAATGACGTCTGTTTGAAATAAAGTCGAAAAACGGACGTTAAACGCATTATTATTATTATTATATTGCAAGGAGTCGACGTTTTCTTACGCTACTAGTGCATATTTAAGGGTTGATTACCCCTAAAAACGACTGGACTTGGTAACGCAAAACTTCAGTTTTGTTGTTTGCACTGATAAAATTGCACAATAAAGTATGTCACTTCCTAAATCAGCTTCGAAAGAGTTCGGTAGCACTTGAACAATTAGATTAAACTCGCAAATCGGAATCCCACTGTAGTTTGTTCGGGACACGTCTGTATTATAAATGAACCGAAAACCAACAGACCTGATCAAAATTAATCCGCAAAAGCACGATTTGGATGTATAAGCCTATTATAAGTGCTTATTAATTACTGACGCTGGTAGGAGTTTGTGTTATGAAAAAAAAGGAACGCAATGTATAGAGAAAATCAAATCGGAAAAGTCACCGGTATATCGTCTGTTATATTACACTATTCCCGTTTCTTTTGGCGTTTCCTTTTCAAATCAGAACAGATTTCAATCTCACAGGTACTTCCTCTAACGAGATGCAATCCCCCTTACCGTGAGTGTTTTTGGAATTTTTTAAAAATTTACCTTCAAAACGATGTAGAAAACTGAAGTTTAGATGTAAGGTTTAAATACAACAGTCTTATCCCGAGACTCGCATTGCCTAGGGGCAGACTTGTAAAGTATTTGAGTAAAAGTATTTCAAAATAGAAATACTTTTCAAGTATTTGTATTTCAAAAACTTTTCTAGTATTTGTATTTCAAATACTTTTCCAGTAATTGTATTTGCATTTCAAATACTTTTCTAGTATTTGTATTTCAAATATTCTTCTAGTATTTGTATTTCAAATATTCTTCTAATATTTGTATCTCAAATATTCTTCTAGTATTTGTATTTCAAATGCTTTTCTAGTATTTGTATTTCAAATACTTTTCTAGTATTGGTATTTCAAATACTTTTCTAGTATTGGTATTTCAAATACTTTTAAAAAGTATTTTTTACAAGTCTATGTAGCAAAAGTATTTGTATTTAAATACTCAATGAAGCAAAAGAACTTATTTGTATTTAAATACTTTTAAAAAGTATTTTTTACAAGTCTGCATTTATCGTAGGATGACGTGCCGAGTCGACAGAAAACAAGTTGTCCGAGCACCCAATTTTGAACGGTATTCCTCATTTGAACGGACCAATATTGACGTAAAAACTATTCTACAAAACACAAACTGTAATCGACAGTCGTCAGGTATTTGAATTCATTTAATTTAACATGTCAATCCCCTTCTATATAAACATATTAAATAATGGAGCGAACGAAAAAACAAAAACCTGGTGGGTAGTTTTTGACTGGCACTATGTTAAACATTTCGTTTGTTTCTAAGGTCACAGAATAACTATAAACAACAGACTCAAAATAGCTCAAACGCTCTTATTTCAAGAATCAATGTCGTTTCACAATATTGAGTGGGGTGTATTCAATAATTACGTTATTATAATCGTAGGTTGCAGAAAAAATCTGATTTGACAATGACTTTATCAAAAGCATAGTAGAGTTTCCTATACGCTGTAAGAAAGTATCTTTTGACACGCGACCTTTGCGCCCTCTCATGTTTTTTTTTTTAAATAGTGGTTCAGTCAAAACTCTAGTGTCATATGTTATACGTGCATTTTAATAATGATTAATTGTTGAATAAATATCAATTCTGAAGTGCTGTATTGTTGATTGTAAAGATGAAATTATTAGAGGGGAAAAAATGGATTGCAGCAGTACGTCGTCAAGGGTAATTAAATTTTATTTTACGTGTGTAATCATTATTAAATACATGAAAAATATCATAACTGTTATTTTGTTAACAAAAATAAGATTTAAAAAATCTTGAAATAAGTAGTGTTTTACTGACATTGTGCGTAAATATTTTTTATTGTTAAGAATAAAGCTGGTTTCCGTGTGTTTTGAGTGAGCTAGATTTTAAAAAATAAAACACGAGATGGCGCAAAGATCGCATGTCAAAGATACTTTCCTAGCGTATAGTATATATCGAATTTTAAAACATTTAACAACTAGAAAAAATGGTTTATTTAATTTAAAGGTAATTAGAGGAAAGCAGGAATAAAAAATAATATGTAACCGTATTATTAATGTAAAAAATAATCCAGTCATTTTTATGATAAAACAAACGCGAAAAGTAAAAACTTCTGGAATGTTTAAATTTAAATTAAACAAATGCATAACAAAAACGGGAAACTGTGGTTTAATTCCCAGATGTTTATATGAGCTAATTTAGATTTATTTCCCTGGAAAGCCAATACCCGCATATTTTTGCTGATTTGTTTATGTTTGTTTTGACTTTTAACTAGAAAACTTATTAATGATTTATATCAAAATCAAAAAAAGTAATTAAAATGTTTATTTGTCCTTTTAAATTAGTTCAACATTCGATTCCGTGGTTATATACACATATAATCAAAATCAAATTATTTGTGATTCCGCCCAAAATTATTTATTACCAACCCGGCGTCACCTGGGAATGAAGAACTTTTGCTGTGACAGCTAATGAAACAGTCACAAATTTTCTATTTATCTATCGCAAAAACCACACGAAAAACGGTTGAATGATTTTTGAATTTATTGCGTTTAGACAGACAAACGGACTTTGCTCACCGAAGCGTGTATCCTAGTAAATACAAAAAAAGTTTTTTGTTCAACTCGAGATTTACTTATCGGAAACTGCTGAGGTATATATTTTTTGTACTTTAAACTCAACCGAAAGTGTTCAGTTTTTTCTTTATAAATTCATATAAAATTCTCATGAGGCTACATAAGAAAATATTCGAGAAACACATTTTTAAGTTACTAATTAAATACGCGGCAACGTATGATCCGATCGCAATGTTAGCATCGGGCCGGAGATTTTCAAGTACCGTTTAATTCTGTGCGAACATTAACAACAATAAAAGAGGGAACAATGGGGTGGAACACAAGTCACGTATATTGACAAGGGTGCCAACGTAATGTTTACAAAAGATAAATCAGATTATGTCATCGGCAATGTGTGAAACACTGACATTCATAATATTATTAAAGTCACTAAGGGCCGGTTTTACAATGCGAGTTTAAGTGAACTGTTTAAAATTAAGCGTAGTTTATATTTTTTTTTTCAGTCGTGCAACCGAAACGGTTTTCCTTCCTTTCAAGGTTTAATTCTGCCGTAAAAAGGCAAAAGGCAGTAAGTGACCAACTTATGAATTTGAGTAAATCAAGATTTACTAAAAATGTATTGGCCGTCCAGAATTTTAGATTATGGAAACCAAAACATGGGGGAAACATTTTTTAAAGACAATAAAATTATTGCTGCAGCACTTACTGCTGTCGTTGGTTTCAAACTCATTTTTCAACAAATGTCACTTACTGCCCTTTGCCTTTTTAGGGCAGAATTGTTCCTGAGCTCACCCGATTTTTTAATTTTTGTCCTGGAAGAGAGCAAACCAACAAGTCCCGATGTTTTTTTTTTTTGCTAATATAGTGACAATCAAAATTTAAGGTGAATTGCAGGAGTATATAATATCTTCGCCATTAAAACTATCTTCAGTTACAATAAAAAAAAAATAACGTAGAAGTTGCAATTGCACGCAGTCTTTTGTTAATCATTTAAGTGGATAATATGAGACGGGATATGACGTTAATCATGATTGTCATTTTTTTTAATTAAAACAGGAAAAAAGCCAGTTTATAAATTTGTTCGCGTTCTCTCTCTTATACAGACTGGGTCAAAATTACCAGATGTAAATGTAATCTTCCTTTTTCATTCAATTCAAGAATTAAGGTGATCAACTTTCAGGATTATCTGCAGCTTAATACCGATTCCTATTTTCATTTTATTATTTTCCAGGACGGACGCAGGCTGTTAAAATAAAAGCCGACTGGGATCTTTAATCGAAAATCCCTTTGAAATATAACAAAACAATGTATGATGGAATTGTTTCTCTTTTTAACCGACTTCAAAAAAGGAGGAGGTTCTATGTTCGACTGTTTATTTTTTTTTAGTTTTTTTATGTATGTTCACCGGTTTCTCCGTCAATTATGGAAAGATTTTCAAATTTTTTTTTTATTCGAAAGAGTGCACTTCCGAGGTGGTCCCATCGGAACCAAGTCAGGATCTGATGATGGAATCTGGAGAAATCGAGGGAAACTCTCAAATTTCAAAGGCACGCATACTTGGCCTACCCATTGCAATACTTTATCTAACACTAAAAAGAGAAAAATAAAATATTTTTAACAAAAAAATTGAACCGACTTTAAAATATGCACTAAAAAGTTAAAAATAATAATTATTGTTATTTTTGGAGTCGGTGTCACATCGGAATTCGAAAGTAGCAATTTAAATCTTACATGTCTCTAGTTCTCAGAATAGATTTCATTTTGGCTGACACCGACTCCAAAAATAACAATAATTATTATTTTTTACTTTTTAGTGCATATTTTGAAGTCGGTTCAATTTTTTTGTTAAAAATATTTTTATAGGTCTACAGAAAATCCGCGCTTTTAAGGATGTTAAGCGCTTTTCATGGAGATGAATTTTACAGTATAAGTCGATGAAAAACCGGCGGTCATCTACAAATTCGGGCGAAACCGGACCGGGCCGCTAGTATGAAATAAAACAAGTACCTATAGATAAATAAACTAGATAAAAATATACATATTATTGAACGCGACGCGTACGAAACAATTCGCTGCAAACATTCCGACACTCGAGACGGCACAGCGCTGACCGTTTCGGGATAGAATCTCAGGTTAACCGGGAAGGAACAGAGTTATACTTCTGGCTATTTATTTATTCTTGTAAGTAATATCATCAATTTCGAAGATACGGAGGTTTGACAATTCAATTATTTATAACGCCGGGCCGGTACAATAGAACCGTGTAACGAAACAATGATTATTATTATTGTTAATAATACACCGAATATCCATTAAAGAGAACAATGTTTCGGCCTTCTGTTGTACGAAGGACGACTTCAAAAGAACAAAGGCTTAAATAATATAGTTCGGTTTTGTTGCGTATAGCCGGTTTATCGTTGACAATTATCGTCCAGTGGTGTGCGAATTAGATTCGCCACTGGGGTAGATTTGAGTAATTCCCGACATGTATAATAATAATAATAATAATAATTAATAAGAATCGCAGGATTGTGGACAAAAAGATCTTTATTCAGTGTACGACGTTTCGTCTATAAATTTAGACTTTTTCAAGTGCAATTAATGTGAAAATTTAAAACAATAATTATGAGAATAAACATTAATTACTAACCATAGCAATTAACAAAAGTTAAGGTACATAAGACAAAAACATGGCAACAAGTTTATGTATAAATTTTTAAACAATAAAAATAAATATAAAATTACGAAAGTTAGTTCAATTTCATAACATAGTTATACTGACTACTTAAATTTTGAGTATCTGTTCTGTAATTAATAGAATTGTTTTTTCTAATAAAACACATTTCACTGATATTGCGTTTCTTCCAATGGACACGATTTCTAATAAATAATAATAATAATAATAATATATATCTTTATTCCATCATACTGCGTACAGTGTAGAAAGGGTCAACATTAACAATTTTCAAGAGAAAACAATAAAAATAAAAAATATTATCAATATGGCTGACTAAAATATTCGTTCATAGAATAAAAATTATTTGTTTTTAAGTACACTTTGCGTTCTTTCTTAATAATCATAGGAGGTACCGGGTTCGAATTCCGGCGGGGGACTTTTTTCTGCTGCCTCTCGCCGAGAAACGGTTAATTCCTGTACCGGCCATCTTGTTGAAGTTTTCCATGGTTTCCCTCAATAATTACAGATAAATATCGAGATGGTTCCTTATTCAAGGCCATGGCCGATTACCTGTCAAACTCCTATGCACAAAATCTGTCTACCTTATCCTAATGTCCTCAAAAATTCTTCATTCGCCCTTTGCTATTAAATAAGTGGAAGTTTAAAAATGTAGAAAATAACGGGAAGTGTGGATTATTGATGGTGTGAATGGCGTCTGTTATGACATAAAGTCGAGAAACGGACGTTAAACGCATTATTATTATTAAACAGTCTTGCATTCCTTACATCACCGGTACACAAATCTTACGATAAACAGCCTTGCGATCAGTTGTGCCATGTACCCACGCTGATCTACTGCCTTATGACGTCACACGACCCACAATCAGGCCTATATAGCGTACGATCGCGTCGGCTTCGGCACATCTATGCGACGAGTCTGACATTTCGACGATAGCGGCGGAAAAAAAAACTTCCCTCGAGCAATCCGCTTTAATAAAATACGAACAAGTGTGATAGATTAGAAGTTGAGACGAGCGAGAGGTATTAGTGTGTCCCGGAGGGGGCGGAACGCCCCCGATGCGGGCACCCGAGGATAGTCTCCGTCAAAAACGTATATATCTATAGACGGGACAGATATGCTTACATCTTTTCTTCTGTATATATAGAGGCACCTCGCGCCGTCGTTCAAAAACGGACTTACACACAACGCAAAACTTCAAACGAGCCCGTGTCAACGATGTGTCGCATTAAATAAGTGATGATAATCGAAAGTACAGTGGAACCTCGCGACTAAAGAAATAACAGACACTTCTTTTGGTATACGAGCGCGTAATAACTAAACGAAATCCCGAATGGATCTTCGCGTGAAGGCAATCACTCCATTACCGTTGATGAATTTTTGAAGTAAAACTTTTGATGTGAAACATCTATAGCCGCACGTAAAACAGATTTCTGGCGTGGCGACGCGTCGCCACGCTCTATGATGGTATATATAGTATATATATGTATATACAGTCTATATGCAGTAGTGTGTACGGTGTGGCGACACGTCGCCATGCGTAATCGACTGTGCGATTCTCTTCCCACACGATCCGGCGTTAAGCCATCTCTCTCGCCACACTGAGATCGGATACCTATAGTGTATACTCCACAGGGTATACAGTGTTGTTTACTATTATAATTAAAGTGTGCATTCATCTGTGCATTAAGCACGCGTATATTTGGTGTGTTTGAAGCGCCAGTAAATGTAAAATCTACTCTCTTGGTAGATTAAAATTCACATAAATTTCATTGTATATAATGTTTTTAAATTTATTATTAATTTTAATTAATTTTAATTTTATTCTAATTAAAATTATGTTTCAAATCTGCCAGGCGTCTCGTGACGGCTCACATTTTTTTTTGTAACAAACGTATCGCAGTAGACGTATACCGTGCACAAGCTAAGTTAGCGGCGAGGTAGAACGCTTGTCTCGTAACCTAAATATCGTAGATTCGATCCCGGCACTTGGTGTCATTACCTATTTGTTTTTTTTTTTTAGCAATTATATAAGTTTTATTTCTGCAGTGTAAAATACACTATCTTTTTTCTTTTGGTATTCATATTTGGTACTCAAAATAACCTATAAAAACTAAATAAATTAAATGTAATGTGAGATATTTTAAGCGAATTGTCAGGACTAACTAAAAAAAACTTTTATTTTTAAGTGAAACTTCGTCTATCATCCCCAACTCGCTTACGTTGCAGAGCGTGTTGTCGAAAAACATTACCCTCTTTCTGGCGCAGTCGGGTAACAAATAAAACACAATTGTTATCAATTCTACAATTAAACTTTTTTCTTTCAGTTTTTCAGTTTCATTTCACATATTTCATTTCAAAATTTGACGTCGTATTGCTGGCACTGACTATACATCTGAAGCTTTTAAAAAAAAACGAGACAACTGGGAGTTTTTATCGCGGCCACAACTTGATAAAAACAATTGCAATACTAAATCTCAGTTATAAACACGAAAAACGCCAACTGCGCGTAGGCGAGTTGCATTTTATTCGGAACGTTGCACGAATGCAACGGAAACATTTTAATCAAGCGAAAAAAAATTGTACAAAAAGAGCTTTCGATGTTGTAAACAAAGTCGTTAAATTGGATCGAGGCGTCGTGCTGGAATTTAAACAAATTTCACACACAGGCCAGCCTCTGCAATGTTCTTTTCAGAATCAGGTTGATATTGTAAATTATAGACGCTCGACAACAGACTATTCAACGCACAAGCACGGTGACTATAAACGTTATTTAAGGGGGGGTCACCACATGCGACGATCGTTTTTTTTAAGGCATTTTTAAGAATTTTTTGACGATCAATAAAAAGATAGAACTTTGACATTTTTATGATATAACCGAGCGGGGTGGCGTAGCGGTGAGAGCACTAGACTCGCATTCGGGAGGTACCGGGTTCGAATCCCGGCGGGGGCAGATTTGGCTATGGGACTTTATCCGAGAAACGGTAATTCCTGTACCGGCCATCTTGTTGAGGTTTTCCATGGGTTCCCTCAACAATTCCAGATAAATATCGAGATGGTTCCATATTCAAGGCCGTGGCCGACTACTTGTCAAACTCCTATGCTCAAAATTTGCCTGCCTTATCCTAATTTCAAAAAAATTCCTTCATTCGCCCATTGCTATTAATTAAGTTGAAGTTTTAAAATTGTAGAAAATAACGGGAAGTGTGATAGATGGAAAATAGTAATGGTGCGAATGGCGTCTGTTATGACATAAGAAACGGACGTTAAATGCATTATTATTATTATTATTATTATTTTTATTATATATTTGTTAATATTTCAGTAGTGTGTAAAAAAAATTTCAAACAAATCTCCACAAAAACATCGAAGACACATTTTGAGAAAGAGATTGTTGACGGTCTCCATGATTCCGACAGATTGGCTTATTTCGAATAAAAAAATTAAACGGCATTTTAATATCTGACACAATTTGAGCAAAACTCTAATATCTGCAAAACATTGATCGATTTGTTGAAACGCAAAAATTTAAATGCCGTTAGTCAACTACTCTGACGTCAAAAGAGAGAGAGAGAGAGAGAGAGAGATTGTAACTAGTCTGTCTACACTCTACAATGAATAAAGGACCGCTAAACGCTTTCATAAAAATTTATGACAAGCTGCCAATCGAATTACAATCTATGCCAATAATTTTTTTTTTTAAACGTAAAAAATCATTGCTTTTAAATTATAATTTTTATTCTTTAAAAGAATTTTTCTCAACTGTATTTTGACTCTTTGTATTTTGACATGTTCTATGTATTTTTATAATACGGATGGAATATAGGAAATTATTATTATTACTATTATTATAGACGCTCAACGACTGAGGTCAAGAGCGTCTATGTGATTCTCTAATGAACATATAGACGCTGATGAACTTAGCTGTCTATGTATAATAATTACAATCTATCTATCAGAGTGACCTCTTATTTCAGAAAGCTATTTGTATGCTCCTTCTATTTGTACCAACTCCTTGTCTTGTCTACATGCGTTAACGGAGCATTTTTGACTTCTGCAGTGTTCAGTGACGTCACGTTTCGTTTAAATATCACAACAATTTTCATTAATTATTGTGCTTCAACGAACCGTTCGTTGCTTTTAAATCGGAGAATATTTTCCTTCTATATAATAAAAAAATTCAGGCAAATATTCTATATATAGCGTTTATACATCAAGAAATTAAATAAGACAATATCCACTCTGATCAAATAAAGAAGAAAATTATTAAGAATAATAATCAGAGAGATTTTAATTCCCAAATCAATCAAGCCATGCATTAATACGCAAATATCAGAATTCTCTTAGAAGAAAATTTTAATGTATTTAGACCATTGAAGCAAGACAAAAAGGGACGAGTAAAATATACAAAATGCCACCTAAAAGAAATTCAACTTCACTAAATTATTGTGTATTTTGACACTAAAGTTGGTATTGCAAAAGTTCAGTGAAAATCTTCAGACACCATTTTTACCCTAATGAGAGAATATTGATTAACAACAGTATATTGTGCGACTAGTGAGAGAAGGAGAAGATTCCATGAGCGTGAAATTTGCCGCACGAGCGTAGCGAGTGCGGTAACACGCGAGTGGAATATTCTCCTTCGATCAATGGTCGCACATAATACTTTATTCAACTAGCACGAGTAATATGTAATCGGGGCCCTGATAAAAGAGGGAAAAATAATATATCACTTCATTGATTGACGTACCCACCGCCCTCGATGCACACAAGATGGCCCTGACTTTCGCTGAATTGCGATGCTGTTTTCACATATTCAAATCGCTACCAAGTTCCTATTAGTCCAGAAACAATGCAGTAATAATTCATTACCGTACAGTTTCGGCTCGCTACCGCGTTCCTATTGGTCCAGAAACTATGCAGTAATACATTATCGTACTGTTTCGGCTCATTATTAGCACTCTACGCGTCAACATGAAGTAATTTATTATTTCTCCCGAATTTAGCACGGCTTCGAAATTATATATTACTCACGTGTGTTGAATAAACGGTTTTTATTTGATAGTACCTAAGTCTATTTTGATCGAAGATAGGGTATTTACCCGACGTGATATATGAATCGGTGCTTTTAGTATCAGCCAATCAACGGTTTCACTTGTAAAACCTTCATAAATAAACGGTTAATTTTTGGACATCTGTTTAAAAGGAAATTTTGACATAGCTTGGTCTCTAATGTATGCCCTACAAATATTTCTAAAGTAAAACTTCATTGAGACTAACTCAGATGTCGGCATCAGAACTCAATTGTAGAAACCATCTTGAACGAGAGGTGAGACATAGCTACGGACGCCAACCAATAGTCATCGTGTGATTTAATTTTTGAATAAACATTTCTCAAAAAATGAGATTTGCAAAAACAAATTAAACCGCGCGTAAAAATTATACGCATTCATTTTTGTAACAGTCTGTATAATTGATTCATAATAATAATATTGTGTTATACAATGTACAATCGATTTTAGATTTGTTAAAAACGTCGCAATTATCTTGACATAAGCAATTCAATATTGAAATTACTAATATTATCAATAAATTATATATACAGTGCGTAACACGACGTTAAATATACAATAAAAATGGGGCTCGATTATTGTAATTTTTTTCCAAATCACTCATGTGTACAGCGTGTTCAAATAAAATATCGTTAAAATACTACGACATTCCCGGCCCCGCGAGACAAATATACAATACGGTAGAGCCGAAGGCTCCGCTACTACTGTCGCTGCCGTGTTTCGTCTCAATCGCGTGCGAATTATTAATAATTATATGACAACGCCTTTCAAACATAGCTATTATCCTATAAGAAGTCCGATGTAGCATAATATGTCTATCTTTAATAGGCAATTAAAAAAATATAATAAAATTAATCAAAATCAGTTCAGCCGTTTAAGAGCTATAAATAAAGGTACTGATCTGTTAAAATCTGAAATCAGTCTGTTGGTATCAGTCTATTTTGTCGTTCGTTACAATTTTCGATGTTTGCAATGTTTTTTCCACTCAATTTAACTGCGACGATAGAAATATCGCCGCAAAGCTCTAAGATATGGCATCAAAAGTGCATGTCTGTGCTTTTCAATGTGTATACGAATACTACCTACGTATAGTCAAATTTAATTTGAGAAGCTTGACAAAGGGTCATAAAGTTTCTATACCTACAGGACTTGGGTATTGATCCACATAAAAAATAATAGCACTGTCATTTAGGGATTGTGTTGCCTTACTTACAGACGACTGCGAAATTTTGGGGCAGTATTTCAATCATCTACAACAGTGGTTCTTAAAGCGGAGTTCGCGATGACAACGTTTCCCCCCCCCCTAACTTTTACACACAGCAAACAGGAGATTTTTGAGAGTATTCCCGATAGGCTATTACACCGTTTTTTGAAAAATGTTTTAAATGAATCCTAAAGTAATAAAGCACTACAATTTTATAATAATATTTTATAACCAAATAATGTCATAAAAACGACTTTTAATTTACCATTATGAATTTTCGCGCGAAAATGATTCGTGACGTCACTATGATTGTAAATAATAGCGATAGTGCACAGTAACCATAGTAACACTGTACAATTAAAAAATTTTAAAATTGCTATGATTATTACGTTACCAGTGTAAATAAATATATAAATTACTATAACTTTATTTATTTATGAAACGTATTTATCCTTTGTATAGATTAGTATTTTCTGCTTTTACGAAACCGTCTTCCATGATGCGAAATCAATAAAATACGGGATAGAAGTCTATAAACGTGATAATATAACTTGAAATAACTTCAAAATAACACACACCACATAATAAACACGGGTAGTTTACAGACTAAGTGACGTCACGTCGGAATCCAACATGGCGAACAATGTTTTAGACTTTTGAATAACAGATTAAAAAAAAACAATTCTTAAAATTGAATTATAAAATTTATAGAGCATTATTATGAACCGAAATCACACAAACTTGAGAAAAAACAATTGAAATACCGGTCTTTAACTGAACGAAAGTCATTTTAACAAATACGAATATCGAAACTGTCCACCGTTTTTAGAATAAAATCAAGATATTTTTTTATCTTACTTCACCGTTCGCCTGAACGGTCTTATAAAAAAATGGCACACGTTCTCCGTAAAAAAAGAAATATTTACATATATCTACCGAATGACGCTGGAGACTTCGCTCGGACATAAAACTTGCATCGAAGACGGTATGTCAAATTAGATTTAATTTTCGCTGAACATAAAAAACAGGGCAAAATAGTATACTCGCACTATAGTCAAACAGAGACAGAAAACACGATGAGATAGGCTAGAAAGCACCCGTTGACATTAAAATTTGATGCAACGACTACTCATAGACGGTGAGTCCATCGTCAGATTTCCTATACGCAATACGCATTGCAAACAAATTGGGGGAGTCCCAATGGACTCGTCTCACTTTTTTTTAGGACTGTAATCTACGATACAAATAGACAATAAAACAATTTTTTCAAAATTTTTCTGAAGCTTTTTCTTCAAAAAAAATCCTCAAAAGGTGGTTTTTTCATTGTAATAGAATAATACTGCTACAGAAATACGTCATCGCTGATTAGCTGTCTGTAATTTAGATATTAGAACACACGGCAGTGGTATCAAAACTGGTATGTACATCTCTTTCCATATGCATATCTGTCTTTATAATACTGCTACGGAAATACGTCATCGCTGATTAGCTGTCCGTAGTTTAGACTTTTGAACACACGGCAGTGATATCGAAACTGGTATATACGTCTCTTTCCATAGGCATATCTGTCTTCATATATGCGCGAAAGTGATGTGCCGACTCAGGTCCAACTTCGACGTCATTATATGGCGCCAAAAACCAGCCGTTTGAAACGAATACACTTTTATTCTGCCGATCATTTTTTTTGCATTGCCATCTTGTGTCAGCGACCATCATATATATTAATAGTTAATACGCTAAGGTTAAAGATGTTTGTCTCCCTTTTTAGAAAAAACCCCACAATTTGTCCACATAAATTATATATCATTTTACAGATAATTGCTTGCTCTACTGACATCGACAACTAAAAAATTTATGATTGCTTTTGTTTTTGTAAATTAATTAAAATACAGCAACGCTGAACAACGTCTGCCATCTGACGGCTTTAATTTTAAAACAACGTCAACTCTTCGATCTGTCATCTGACCTTCATATTGTAATACAACAGACACAATACTGCATACTGCCATCTGACGGCTTTAATTTTGAAACAGCGAGCAACGCTGAACAACGTCACAGTAATGCTGCATGATGCCATTTGACGGCTTAGCTCAACGCTTTTGCTACTTGCGCCTCTATATGACAATTTTAGTAAAATATTTCTTCGATCTGTCATCTGAGCTTCATATTGTTATACAACAAAAAGAAGAACGTTATAAGCAGTGTGCAAAATTAGAAACGAATTGAATACCTGCAATCATATTTAAAAAATAATTTTGTAAAGTGATAATTATTATACTTATTTAGTGCGAATAATTCGCACAGGTACATAATGTCGATCTCAACGGGTAGGTACTATAATATGTCATCTCGGTGTGCCAAAATCATCCCGCTGCAACCCCTAACAATCGAATTTCTGGCATAATAATAATTATGATCATAATGACTCACACTTAGCCAATTTTGTCTGTGCAGTCAGACGGTCGGCTCTGGGACTTATCAAACAATCAGTGGGTAATAAAAATCACCTTTCTCCAGTGCGCATGCGCCGTATCACAAAACGTGGTCTCGTATCACCGTGTGCCTTGTGTCTGTCTCACTTTAGATGTTTCACGCACGGTTTCTACACGCACCGCTTGCCACGGCTGTTACCACAATACTACCGCCACAGAGCTCATGTACTGGTATATCAAAGAACACAGAGCTACACGTATCAGAAGTGAAATGGAATATTTATATTCGAAGCGTGATAAGAATCTTACACGCATTGGTTTAGAAATATTGCGTCGTGTTACCGCAGACCTCATTTACTATTTAAAAAGAACACAGAGCTACACGTATCAGAAGTGAAATGGAATATTTACATTCAAAGCGTGATTAGAAACTTACACGCATTTGGTTATCAATACTAGTGTTGTGATACGGTTATCTACAGTATTATTAAAGAACACGGAGCTGAACGTATCAGAAGTGAAATAGAATATTTATATTCAAAGCGTGATTAGAATTTTACACGCATTCGCTTATCAATATTATGTTAAATTACCGAAGGCTTCATAGACTGTTACCAAACAGCATAGATCTACACGTATCAGAAGTGAACTGGAATATTGGCATTCAAAGCGTGATTGAAATTTTACACGCATGTGCTTATCAATACTACGCTGTGTTGTCGCAGGTCTCATACAGTACCTATCATCAAAGAAAATTGAGCTACACGTATCAGAATATTTGCATACAAAGCGTGATTAGTATTTTACACGCATTCGCTTATTAAAATTATGTTGTGTTCCCGCAGACCTCAAATATTAAAAAGAACACAGAGCTACACATATCAGAAGTGAACTGAAATATTTACATTTAAAGCGTGATTGAAATTTTATACGCTTTTGCTGACACTATGTTGTGTTGCCGCTGCTGGTCTCATACAAAGAATATGGAGCTACAAGTATCAACATATTTACATTCAAAGCGTGATTATATTTTTACACGCATTCGCTTATCAATACTATGTGGTGTTACGGCAGACAGTATTATCAAAGAACACGGCGTTGCACGTATTTAAGTGAAATAGAATATTTACATTTTAAAGCGTGATCCGGGTTTTACACGCCTAAGATTCATTTATTCTATTATAATTTTGTAATGAACCTTGCAACTGTTGTAGCTTTCTGAAGTTATTATTATTATAGCACATTTACAGTCTGGATATATTTCCAATTCTGTGTCAAAAAAACACTCCGTGCTTGGAAAAAATGCAGTGGCGGAAAACACCTATTTCCTCAGGGAACATGTAGCATTAAATCTGATTTTCCTTTATTTTTGTGAGAGGCTTTCACTATATTTATGTACCTCACACAATTCTATATCATTCTATTCTCTTTTGCAGTGATGATGTTTATCTTTTTTTTTCTTTCAACGTTTTTTTAGATGCAAGAGAAGAAGAAATTTAAAATGATTTTTTTGACACAGTGCCTGTTAAAATCGACAAATTAAACCGCGGGAAAAATTTACAGTACTTACATGAATAAACTGTCAACAACAAAATTGAATTCAAACAAATATTGTGTTATGTTTACAAAAAAGAAATCAAATAAATTTTCAGAATATAAAATTTGAATTTTAATATAAAAAAATAAAATAAGAATAAATCAAGTTTTGTGCTGGCACAAAATTGTCTACGCCAATGAAATTAAATAAAAAACAGTCTTCCTCTCGCCTAAAACTTTATTACTTGCTTCCGATCGTTTTTTAGATCCGAGTGTAGATTTAATAGCATGAAAATACAGCTATTGATCTTTTATTGGATCGTTTTAAAGTCAAATTTGGAAAAATTTTAAGTTCAAATCACACAACACTCATTTGTTTACGTTAAGTCAACTGACCTACTAGTTCATGGATCTAGAACATGGGTCGGCAACCTTTTAAAACGAAAGAGCCAAGAGTTACAATTTACAAAATTTCCCAGTTTTAAAGAGCCACTAAACATTTTCGTTTCACTATTATAGTATTTGCTTATATAGGTATAATATAAATATCCGAGGAGTCGAGGACGACACGTCGCGATGGAGGCGGTGCGGGTGAAACGCGAGTGGAAATGGCTAAGAGATAGACATGGTACTCAATCATGGATCGATTGGACGATTTTTAAGGATTTATACAATAAAATAATTATTTTTTTGCGTATGGAATTGGAGAGCCGCAACTTTACATCAAAAGAACCGCAGGTTGCAGACCCCTGATCTAGAACGATACTACATACTGCCATCTGACGGCTTTAATTTTGAAACAGCGAGCAACGCTGAACAACGTCACAGCAATGCTGCATGATGCCATCTGACGGCTTAGCTTAACGCTTTTGCTACTTGCGCCTCTATATGACAATTTTAGTAAAATATTTCTTCGATCTGTCATGTGAGCTTCATATTGTAATACAACAAAAAGAAGAACGTTATAAGCAGTGTGCAAAATTAGAAACGAATTGAATACCTGCAATCATATTCGCACAGGTCACACTAGTTATACCTATATTTTATTAGAGCCGTTTTATTATCGATATTATATCTGTAGTGTTAATCGAAAGGATGTGTTCGATCGTCTTGAGAGAGTCCTTTTAATAAGGACAAAATGATTGGCCGAAAAAGTCGATCTGCTCTCAAAACAAAAACACATCTAAACCGATAATATCGTTTTTCGTACAAAGTACCTACACATAAAACGTTTAATTTATCGCTTTAACTTTTATTTCCTTTTATGTTGGTAATATGAAAACCGGATCGATACATTATTCTGTATCTCTGCTGATAATCTCGAACACCGCGTTCGGGACTCCAAAACAAATATTTCCGAATTTAATTCTTAACCTATTATCTATACCAGGGTCGGACAAATCTTTTGATCGCCGGGCCACAGAGCTGACGAAAATTTGACCGCGGGCCAAAAATTTGCAGAGCAAAAAAAAAGCGGGTCGGACAAAATTGTGCTGCGGGCCGCCATTTGCCCAGGCCTGATCTATACTAATATTAGAGGTAAAGTTTGTAAGTTTTATGTAGGAGGCAATCTCCGAAACTACTCATCCGATTTCAAAACTCTTTTCACCAATATTTAGAATGAACCTTCAGGACGCACATAGACTATATGATATCGTGTTAAAATAAAAGCGCTTTTCGCGGAGACCGATTTTGCAATGTAAGTCGACGAAAAAACGGTGGCAAATTACAAATTCGGGCGAAGCCGGACCGGGCCGCCAGTATAGTGAATAAATCCGTAAAAGAAATTTCACTTAAAAAAAAAATAATTCTAAAAACTAAAACCCGACTATTGAAAAGTATGAAACAAGAAAATATTCTCATCTGAAGATATAGCCGTGTTCATATGCCACCCTAACAAAACATTGCATTTTAACAGAGTAGTAAGCGATCAAGGGCTACGGTAGAACATCCGTAAATACAAACTAGTGATGTGCTGGATTAAACCTGTTAAATTCCATTTAGATTATTTTTTATTTTTTTAAATCGTATTTGGCACCTTTATATTGCAAACATTTATCGTAGTGAGTACCATTCTAATAGTACATAACTCAAAGGTACTAAATCAACTATCTTTATAATGAGATATTGCACATCGATCTTTGGAAAGAGACAATCTGTTATGAGAGTTAACTCTTAATGAGGTCAATAACTTTTTCCCATAACAGATAGTCTCTTTCCAAAGGTCGATGTGCAATATTTACCGCCGCGTACTCTAAGAAAGTTAAGATCCGTATCCGCGGATCTTGAAACCAAAAATCCGTATTCAGATCCGTATCCGCGGATATACATTTTTAACGATCCGGCACATCACTAATACAAACATACATAGACTGCTAAACTCATAACCTTTTGGTTTCGCCGTAGTCGGGTAAAAAGCGTTGGATATGTCGTCATCAGGAATTCGTATAGACGCGATAAATCGAAGGACACTTCGTACCACAATCGAGGACTCGGGTCATACATTCAACAAGAATAATGGTTACAATATTATAATTACTTCCTTGTCACCGTTACTGAGCCTTGATTGGTTGCCGGTGTTAAAGGTACATAGTTACACGAGACTCGGATGGACGTATATTGTTGCGTCCCGAGAGCGTCGCGGCGCTGCTACGTCATCAATCAAACCGTGACACGTGTATGTGTGCCGCGTAGTTGGTGTCAATGTCACGATCGAGCGGAACGCGTCACATATAATAATATAACCATCAACGTTTTTTAAAAGTCATGGACTATCAGATTCTGAACGGAGGCCGCTGAACGTTTTATAATTAGCTCTGTTCTTTTATTTGAAGTGAAACTTCTTAGCGCCGTATCTGTTTTTGAAATTGTCTGTGACGTTAAAGGGGAAAAATATAAGAGTAAAGTCCGCTGCATACGAGGCTGGATTTGCCGCTAGGTTCTTTGTTAGATTTCACTACTAGTTTTCTAGTGCTGGTTTTATTACTATTATGTGCTCGCTTCCAGAAAAAATATCACTCAGCGCCCCCTGGAAATTATTTTTTTTTATTATTTTCCATAATAAATTTTTACAAAAGGTTATAAGTCGATGATACCAATAAATTATTGTCATAAAGGCATAAATAAATTACGAATTAAGAAAAGAAATTAGAAGTAATAAAAATTAAAATTAATCATTAAAAAGTTGAAAACTCAGTTAAAATTGTTAAAACTGTCAAGAATAAAAGTCCATAAACGAAAAGTGCTAAGGTTTAATAATTTTTTTTATTGATTCAAAGTCTCCTAATTAAATTGGAAAAATATTAAAATATGCGTAAGACATCGATGCTTTACATAGTTAGTTTTCGGAACTGCTGACATTATTTGGTTATTTGCAAAAAATTAAAATGTACCTACCGTTTGCATGCTAGGTTGACATATTTTCCATAAGACTACATGTAAAAGTTTTTTTTTTTTAACTTTATAAATCTACTAATGATTTTGAATTTTTTGCAGAAAATTTTGTCTTAAAAAATCTATTAAAAAAACTTTATTTTTCATTATCTTCGTAAAACGGCTCAACCTCCTCAAACAAAAATATATATGTATAATTTATGGTTTTACCTGTTTCGCAAAATATAGCAGAAAAAGGTGTAAATTAGAAATCAGAATTCATCGCCCCAAATAGCCCTGTGGCAATCACCGCCCCCCTTAATCGTTGCAGCACCCATTTTGGGAATCACTGTCCTAAACGCTCAAAGTGCAACTGTTGAAACTGGCAATGACGTAATTAAACAAAATATAATATTCACTAGTTCGGTTTTTGAAATGTTTGAAAAGGTTTATTTGCATTCGAAATTGGAAGTATCTGTTTTGTTAATGTGTTTATTTTAAAACAAAGCCAACTCTATTAAAACTAACAACCGGACAGTATGTGCTGCTGGTATTAAATTAATCACATTGTTTTAACAACGTCGCTTGTAGAGAAACTAGAGCAACTTTAGTCGTTATTATCAACAACAATATAAAAGCATAATAATATACTAACAAAAATACGCGGGATAAAAGTCTCATTTAAAAAACAAAACCGGCCAAGTGTGAGTCGGACTCGCGCACAGAGGGTTCCGTGCAAACTTGTAGGTATGTAAACAGTTCATCAATTACGGGAATCGAGTTTCGAAGATTTCCTCCGCTTAACCGTTGGAAAACTGTTGTCCCCATACATCGACAAAAAATTGCAATGAGTTCAGATAGACTACTGAACTGTATTGTACCTCGTGGCTGTATCTGATATCCTAGTCGTCGTACCGTGTTGTATGCGAGAGTTCTCATATTGTACTGTATAAACGCACCGGTAGCAGACGCTTGTTTTGTATCTGAACTGTTACTGTGTACGCGCGGTTTAAGAACATTATTTTTTTGTAATGTAACTACAAATTTACGGTTTTAGGATTATTCTCTTTATGTATTTCATAGTTACGCGGGTACCTAATGCTATTATAAAAACAATATTTGAATATTAAATTCAAGAGAATCAAATGAGAACAACATTCAATCACAAGTTAATTAAATAATTCAATTTGAAAGAGTTTTATTTATTTCAAAACTTCGCTTAAACTCGTTCCTATTAACAATATCTGTCTATCAAACTATTGACGGGTTTGACAATACTGTAAAACCGTGGCAAGTAATTTAAAATCAGGGCATAATATATTGTAAAATGATTAATGGGTTTAAAATGTGAACAGTCGAATTTTCACAAAACGTAAATAATTAAATTGAATATTATTATAACTAAATTCGTTTAGTGATTATTTTCACGCGAAATAACGCGGTGTGTTATCCCTATATTATTAAACGAGCTAATCTTGTATCTACCTATGTCCCTAAATATTTTCTCGAAAACAGCCCTAACGATTTGGATGAAATTTACTGAAAAAGGATTTTGGGGGGGCAAAAAATCGTTTTAGCTAGGTCTCATCTCTCGAAAAAATCGTTTTCTTACAAATTTTATCATTATAAAAATAAATTTTTTGACGTATGAAAATGCTTAAATATTATAAGTAGGTTTTGGAATTTTATACAAACAATGAACATATCAGTATTTTATTTAACTTCCCGAGCAAAGCTCGGTCACCCAGGTACTTATAAACATAATAACGTTACAGTGGCGGCCATTCATGCAAAGTAGGTATCAATAATAAAGAAGGATTCTTGTAAATTATGAAGTTAAAAACACAATGCGATTAAAATCTTAGTTTAACGTCTGAATAGAAATTTTCAAATAAGTAAAATTATCGACTTTTTTCAGACTTTATATTGACAAATTTTTTGTCAATATACAGTCTGAAAAAATTGGTCGATAATTTTATTTATTTGAACAATGCGATTAAATCAAATATATCTATCACCTCCCGCGTTCGCAGTTTTTATATTTCAGTCCGCCCTTAACAAAATTCCTGCCTATTTTTGGAACTGTAATGGTCCTTCCGTTCGACTGATTGGATTTCCTCCCCCTATTTTAAAGATACAGAGCAAACTCTATATAGCGACACTCAAGAGACTGTGCACTTTGTGGGGTTAGTTGTCGTTAAACGGAGAGAAGAAATAATCCATTTACTAAAGTTCAATTTCTTAGAGGATTTTTCATCCTCTTCCGCTTCTAGTGTTTTTTCTTTGTTTTATACGATCGAGCGACTGAATCCAAAGCGTCTTCCAACATCACTTAGGTATCTTTTCTCCCGCCTCTATTGCCCGTATCAATAAAAATGTTTCGTCAAAACACAAAGATTTTCTTTTACTCGCCACGTTCACAGTTTGCAAGTTTGTGGGCAACTAAGAATATGATAACTTATCGACATATGAAAGAACGAATTTCCTAGAATCTTCGGTACGCATGATGCCAACAACAAAGCAACAAAATAACAAACAAGTACTGTTTATTGCTTAATGATTACGTATTGTTGTCGTTATTTAGAGTGAGTGTGTCGTTAGTTAGAGTGTATGAGCAACAAAATAAGCCAACTAGAGTTAAGTAATTCCGACGTTTTAAGGAGTTTGTCGTTATATCGAGTGACGTTAAATGGAGTTTACACTGTATGTATTTTTTTTTAAAGTTGCAACTGTTTACTAAGTACAACAAAAGTTTTATTTAAAATGTTCAATGATCATTTACCTGACAAAAATTTCATCTACCGGAAAATATAACAAAAAACAGTCAGTCAGTAAAACAAAAAAAAAAAAACATTTGCTATCAGTAAAAACAAAGTGTGAACGTAATCGTAAAATAGAAAGCTCGTGCGCAGATCAGAACAGTAAGTTGAAAAAAACAGATGAAAATCCGAGCATAACAAATGATAATAAAACAGCAATATTATGACAAGCCTCCATAAATCATTTTTATAAGTTGACGCGCCGGTTATACAGGGAGATAAAAAACATACAAAATGGATCATAATAAATGGATTTCTCGTGTCAAGTTCTTCTAAAAATATATACCCTTGAAACACAAATAACACGTCGTAAAGAATGTAGATATATTATATAATAATTTTTACGTTGACATAAAAAGGAAAGAGCTTCCGTCGAATCGAGTAAAACTTACAGCACAAAAAATTGTTGTTTACACGTATTCTTGATTATGCTTTGATCAAGTGCAATATCTTTTTGATATTTTATTTTTAATCAGAAAGGATTTCTCATGACTTTCTTCGATCGTTTTTCTGTATGGCTCAACTGTTTTGATATTTCAGGAAATTGATTTGACTCTATTCAATAAATAGAGTAACTGTGATCCATTGAAGTTAATGATAAGCGTTTGGAAAAAAATTGGTGGCATAAGGATCGAAAATGAAGCAATACTGAAATTTTAATTTAATTCTGACGTTTCAATACGTTTTGTACATATGTTACAGCATTTGAAAGCTCTGAAGATGATCGAAACGTCAGCATTAAATACAAGTTTAAAAAATGCCGGTATTATTTCATTTTCGATCCTTATGCCACCGAATTTTTTTCCAAATACCTATCATTTCAGGAAATGTTATTTTGTAATATTTCATGCATTCTGAAGCAAGGCATACTGTTTTATCTCTTTGCTAGATAAATGCAGTTAGAGAGCCTATACTTATTGTACCTTTTTCTGGGCTACACAATAAATTATCTATCTATCTATAGGATCTCTAGATGCAATTCATTTGCACCTTTCTGAAACTACAAAAATATGTAGTATACGAGATTTATTGAAGTAAATGTTCACTCAAATTGTAAAAAAAATGCTTTTTTACATTTTAAATATCTCCGTTTTTTCTCTATAAACTCACATAAAATTTTCGTAAGGTTACACAAGAAAATGTTCGAGAAAAACGTTATCAATTTATCAATTTTTTACACGGTAATAATTATTTTTCATAGCACTCCACAAATGTGTAAATAATAATTAATTATTACTGTGTATTTAATTAATAAATTAATAACGTTTTACTCGAATATTTTCTCATGTTACCTTATACAGAAAAAAATTGACTTTTCGAAAATGTAAAAAAAGTATACGGTATACCATTTGAAAAAAACTTCCGGCTGAGTTTGAAGTACAAAAAAATATACCTCAGCAGTTTCCGATAGTAGGCAAGTCTCGAGTTGAAAAAAAAAACTATTTAAACTTCTCTTTTGTATCTACAGTAGGATACACGAATTATATCCACTGTTAGCACTTTCGGTGAACACACTGTAGAGCTATGCGGGTGAATAGGGTGCTGAACAGTCACCTTGAAACCAAGGCCGTAGCCAGGAATTCACTTCGGGGGGAGTCGAGCTCTGGACCAGGGATAATACGTAACAACTTTATTTTAAAATAAGCACACATAATATGTATATTTATAATACATAAATACAAAAATTAAAAGGCAGCCGACTTAGATTTCGACGAAAGAGTTTAATGATTCAATTAATTTATTAACAATGGCATTACATTTCGATTTTACTCGTTCCGAAGAACGTGGAATCCAATTATCGTATCACAGATCGAAAAAAGAGTCGAGTAAGTAAGTATATGTATAAAACGGTGGGTTGGCTAAGGCATTTCGGGAGGGGTCTGAACCCCAAAACACCCCCCCTGCCTACGGCCTTGCTTGAAACTATAGCGAGTTATATATGAAACCAAAAGATTTCATACTCGACCGTTTTTTACGTATATTTCCTGAGATTTTCAAAATTTTCACACACATTTTGTGTACACGATATTCAAGCAAGTGGGCACTAAACAGTGTAGGGCAAAGAGAGAAAGTAAAGTTTATAATACAAGTGTAGCAAATGTTAAGAAAGTACGCGCTAAAGAAAAACTCGCGTCGGTAAAAGCGGACCGGAACTGGTTATTGATTGGTTAGAAAGTTTGTTGACGGCTTGATTAATTACATAAGGAGACGACGCATACAGATTTTACATATTATTGCCGATGGAAAAATAATTGACGAAAAAAAAATTACAGAATATTCCATATACGCCAATTTGCACGCAGGCAAAAGCGTCGTTGACTTCAAAAATTATAAATCAATTTAATTTTACTTAAAGTATCATTCAGAACAAAAAAAAACTTTTCAAAGTATTCTATAGGAGTGATTAAATAGCAGTTTAAACATATCTCGTTCGTAAATGAAGGTATTATATGAGCAAGTGACGTTATGTTACAACGAACGAGTTTTTACAGTCACAATATTATTACGAACGTGATATATACTACATTTTTTTGCAAGTACCTCCTACAAAATAGTTGATTTTACGTTGTAACACCGCGTCTTAAAAAAATCACGCCGCCACTGGTGTACACTGGTGGTCACGTAGAAAAACAGAGTAAAGATGGCAGCGGAGCGTATGAACTAGGAAGTAGTGTTCATGTTAAAAAACTTAAGTTAATAAATGTGTTGAATTAAATAATATTCATGTTACAAACTTACGTTAACAAATATGTTGAATAAAATAATAAAAATTGTTACAACTTTAATAAATCTTTGGTGTCAAATAAATCGATTACGTGAGAAAACTAGTTTTAAAATCGTTACTACTAAGCGAAAAAAAATTCAGCAAAATAACAATTTTTTACTAAGTATTTTATACCCGACATCAGAGAAATAATATTCGAGATACGATGGAGCCGGGTCCAGCTCCGTGAAGCAAGACTGTATAATACGGTGGACCCGAAGGTTCCATTATTGTTGTGGTTGCCGAGTGGGGAGCGGCCCCGTGAGGCAAGATTGCAGTACGATGGAGTCGAAGGCTCCGCTACTATTCTCGCTGCCGTGTTGCGGCACGGTTATTGTTAATAAATATTTGACAAAGGCCTTATTCTAAAGAAAATGTCCGATGCAACATATTATGTCTGTCTTTAATACGCAATATACAAATCCGGGCGAAGCCGGACCGGACCGCATTCTTGCACTCGTACGAAGCTGGGCCGCGCCGCTAGGTAAAAATAAAATAAGCAGATCGAAAGCCTAGACGTCAATGATGAAGTTCGAGTGATTTATAAAAATACAAAAAAAATTCGCTTTTTGAAATTTAACTTTTAAACGTTGATGGAATCTCAATTAAAAAACAATTAAATTTAAATATTAATTACAGTAAAGTACATTAAAATGGCGTACAAATTCAAGTTTCCGACTGAGAAGGATTAAAAAGGGGGGAGAAGAAATTGTCTCACCTTCTTCCTCTTCATTTATTAAGGAGTGGAATTTAATGCCTCGTTAACTGTACGAAAACGATTTCTGTTTAAGCGACACAATTTTATTCAAGTGGCGCGGAAAAATATCGCGCTTTGAATTAATACGATTAGATTAAAATACTTTCTCATAAATTCCGTACGAATTACTTTAAAATTTCGTAACACAGCTTAAAAATAAGTTGAAATATTTCAGGATTAAGTTTAAGGTGAGTATTTCATAGATACTTCATAGCAACATACAGGCTGGAGCATTTAAACAGAACAAAAGCCCTTAATAGTTCAAGCTCCCATGACAGAAAAAGTTACCCCTACGAACACCTCAAAATTATAAAGTGAAAATGGCTGAAAAACATGTAAGAAGCATGTTACGCCCGCCAAACTAGTAAAAATTTGTAAATTGTTATTTTTTATGAATTTTTGAATTTAAGAAAAAAAACATGATTTTTTTTCCAAAACACCTGCTTGAAATTTATACAATTTGTAGTAAATAATGTACCATTTTAAAAAAATTTGTCTGGCTGACAATTTTTGTTAATAAATTTGTCAGATTTCAATTGTTATAAATTTTTTTTTATTAAGTCTGTCATAGTAAAAAACATTTTTTCGCAGACAGACCAATTTTTATGCATAAAATAGATGTCAAACCTTCTTTCAGAACAAAATTAAGGTGGTGTTTTGACACGACCCTTGTAAAAGCTGATTTGTTTATGAAAAAACGCTGTCACGGCGCTTAAAAATTGAATCTGACATGGTAAAAAACAATATTTTGATGAAAAATGTATTAAAATATATAAAAGGGATCTACCGTATTAATTTAGAATAAAAAAAAAAAAATTCTAGTTAGCAACGATTATACCATATTTTTTCATTAAAAAATGTGGCCATCCTATTTTTTTTTTTCGGTGGAAGCGCTAAAGCTACAATTCAGGTCACCTCCACGTTTTTAAATAGAACCCCATATTTTTTGTCTTGGATTACTGGGTCAAAGAAAAAAACTTTTGTTCCAAACATTTTTCAATTTGATGCAATCCTGGCCGCTTTAAATACCCCACCATATTATTTTTCAGCCTTTTCAGGTATGAATTTTTTTTAGATCCCGCCATCCTAACAATACTAATATTCTGCGTATACATGAAGAGTGTATTTTTAAAATCCAAACACACCCTTTTATTTCATGGAGGAAGGGTTTTAGAAAAACAAATTTCGGATAAAAATTACAGGAAATCAAAGAAGAGGAACATTAGAATATTTTTTTTTTCATTTGTTGGAGGTGCCTCCTAGATACTAAGTAATTCTTTAGGCGCGACTTGAGAGTAACTCAGATCTTTTTTTTTGGACGTAAGTAGCGTTCAGTAAAGTCTATCCGCTGTTTAAAGACATCGATTAACAGAGGGCGGCATCAAAACGCATCTGTAAAAACCATCTTGAACGAAAGGCGACACGCACTCATTTTTCTTAAAAGTCCAATGTCTAGTCATTGCAATTTCACACAATTCACAAAAGACCAAAACCTGTTGGTCTTTTGACGAAAGATCTCCTTTCAATATAATATTATGTATATCTATATGTAGTGTGCATGAATGCTTTGTGATTTTCACAGAAGATCGACATCAAAAATCGCGATGTCTTTCATTACTTTTTCAATAATACATACGAATAAATTGTCTAGTACCTACTCTAGTAGCACGAAAAAAATTATTATAAAAGTTTTGAACGCGTTGAAGTTACCGGTAAAAAACGACGGGATAAAAACATGAATAATCTGAAACAAAAGAACTAGACTAAATAAAAAAAAATGTTATTAAATTTTCTAATTGGATATTTAATACTTGAATTTTCCAGAATAATATAGTCTAGAAGCAAATATTACAAATAGGGTATAAAAAGTAAGAAAATTATAGTTGGAAACAAAACTTAAAAACACGCGTTTGTAGTATATTAAGAAGAAAAAATAATCTTTAAATTTATAATGATTTTGTTCAACAATTTAATATTCAGAATAAGCCATTCGCATTTTCAGCTTATTAAAAAAAATTATATCACTGTTGAACAAAACCATTATATAAAAAATATATTTAGTAAATTTTCTTGCGAGCATAGATATGTTTGCTACAATTTTCTCTGTTAACGCTATAATAAAATAGTAGGTATATTGTGCAACTAGTGCGACAATGCCGCACGAGTTGCACATAGTATTTTTTTATTACGAATTAAATTAAATTAAAATTAAAATTTTATTACGAATTAAAAAAAGAAATTAGAAGTAATAAAAATTAAAATTAAATCATTAAAAAATCAGTTAAAATTGTCAAGAATAAAAGTCCATAATCGAAATCAAATGACAGTTTGTTTCGTTGACATTAACACCGTTATTATTTTGTTTTTTTCTCTAAATTTGCGTGCGGCAAACAATAATTTCAGTGCGACAAATAAAGTTTCCGCACGCAAATGAAAATAGCTACTTTTCAACCGTAACAGCATGCGTAAAGATACCACTTTTCCCGCATGAGTAATAAAAAAAAATTTTTTCAAACATTATCATCGTCCGGATACGAACCCCGAGAATCTTTCCACTATCGCGGCGGACTGGGTTTCCTTACTCCACAGGGACATATCTTAAAACAGGCAACAATTCCATAATCTAAAGCAATTTATCACTGTAAATTCACATTGTGCGAGAGTCAATCATTATACGTCATTAGGTAACACCAGACATGAACCCTCACATAAGCGAGAGTTGTGTGTGAATTATTTTTTAGTGCACATTTCTATAAAAGCGTATTTTTTAAATTATGATTTTCTCACTATTTATATAGCAGCACCACCGACCACATACGCAAAATGTCTTCTTTTTTAGAACGCACTGTACACACAGTTAATGTAGCACATATGGTCGAATCGAATGAGCGAACAAGCGGAAAGCATACAGTTGCGCGACTGAACTAAATCAATATAAGGCATTTCAAGAAGATGAAGTTTCTATTATTTTTGTATGGCCTGTATTCAGTTCAAATACAGTTACGTAATGTAATGTAAAGTTCAATTTAATGATCACAGGGGGCGCTGTCAGTGCCACGACTCAAAATTGTTTCACAAAATATGACACGATATCCATTTAGTCACTCGACACGCAGATCTATTTGATACGCCAACAAAATACAAAATTATAAAATTATCGGCATTATAAATATTTATATAAAGATACGTACAGACCAGCACACGAACGCGGTGAGAAGTTACGAACATGCGTTCGCGCTCTCTGCATTGGTCGCAAATTTTGATCGTCGCGCATGCGTGCGTGCTCAAGTCGCTCCATCCATTCGAGGTAAAACTGTCTTACGTCTAGTACAAATCGACACACGAATTCGGTGAGAAGCTACGCACATGCGTTCGCGCTCTCTGCATTCGTCGCAAATTTTGATCGTCGCGCATGCGTGCGTGCTCAAGTCGCTCCATCCATTCACGGTGAAAATGTTTGAAGAGTCGGTTCGATAAAATAAAAAAAACTCTTTCTAGAAGAACGACGCAAACGCCCGCTCAAATTGAGCGCGAACGTACACGTATGTTTTTCGAGGTGTGCCGAAAAACCGACACCATTCTGGCTCGCGGTATGCGCCGCTCAAGTCATTCGCGAGAGGTAACTCGTGCGGCGAGAGACCACGAAAAACCAGACTGAGCCACTGCAACGCGTCCCCGGGTACAGCTGGTAATGTGTTAGTTCGGCACTCGTTATAATTCACAAGAAATAAAATTTTAAAACTGTTTTGCTTTGTTCAGTTATTCAAAGTAACTTTTCGCTTATCATAAAATTTAAATTCAATATGTAGGTACTCAATTTTAATAAAAATACAATTAAATCTTCATACATACGAATTAATGAATAATTGATCAACGAATTGTTCTTGATTTTAAAAAAAATATACAAAAAAAGACTCGATCGTTGTGATTTTTACATGTTAAAGAATACTTTTCTTACTGATATATTCTGAATATATTATAACACAAATTAATGAAATATTGTGCTCATCGAAATACATTTAACAAAAACAATATATTTTTAATTAATTAATTTCAAAGAAAACAAATGCAAATATACGCTACAACGTATAAATTCGTAGCGTTAAATACTTTCAAAGTCAGAAAAAAGTGCATTTACATCATAAAATTGAACCGTTTCAAGAACGGAACCAGACTAAAAACATTGAAATTATAATTTTCTTCAATCACTTTCCCTAACCACATTCAATTAGAAGTTGATCAGATATTAGAAAGCGGCTCAAAATTTGGATTACAAGATAAGTGAAGTTGTAACACCGCGTCTTAAAAATCCACGCCGCCACTGGTGTACCCTGGCGGTCATGTGAAGAAACAGAGACAAGATGGCAGCGGAGCGTATGAACTAGGAAGTAGTGTTCATGTTAAAAAAATTGAATTAATAAATGTGTTGAATTAAATAATATTCATGTTACAAACTTACGTTGAATAAAATAATACTAATTGTTATAAAGTAAATAAAAAAACTTGTAAAATGAAAAATTATATACTTTTTTTATATCCCATTTACAAGAATTCGCCTCTGGCGCCACGGAAAACAAAATGTGTCAGATTCTAGACGAAACTTTGTTCCAGAGCCGATAGCAAAGTTTATATAAAATTAATTATTAATTAGATTGGGTCGATACGACCTTTTGGGAACTTGTTTAAGTGTGAACAAACTTCAAATAATTACTTGCTAATTCAAGTTTACTGAAGTCTGTTAATCCAAGCATTAAAACAAAACAAAAACAAAATTGATTGATTTCTTCAAATGTAATCTTTTCACGGTAAAAAAAATAAGTTTAAAAACTAAAAGGCGACCACTGAAAAGTATGAAACAAGAACATATCCTCGTTTGAGGATAGCCGTTGTCATATGCCACCTACCCTAACAAAACATTACATTTTGACAGTAGTAAGCGATCATAAGCTCTAGGGCAAAGTGCATCACGCTATACATCTAGAGGGGCCTCATATATATGGCATACGACCACGGTTCTCCTAGATGAAAATATTTTCTTGTTTCGTACTTTTTTTAGTTTTTGAATTTATTTTTTATTTGTTTTCAATTTGCTCACCCCTGGGACAAAAATAAAAAATAAATGTACCCTATGTTACCCGGGCCATAATAACGAATCGATTGACACCTTACTTATCAAAATCGGATGAATATAGTTTAGGCGCTACGGTGGAACATCCGTACAAACAAACATACATAGACTGCTAAACTCATAACCTTTCTTTTTGGCTTCGCCGCAGTCGAGTAAAAATGAGACACTTTCGGTCCGTCGGTCTATAATATGTCTGTAACATAAGCTCACGGGGGAAATGATACTACTTTAGAGTTATGAATCCGTTTCATTGATCTTGTATTTCCCCGCCGTTGGTTTATTTCTCCTTTAACGTCACAGAAAATGTCAAACAAATCTACATCACTACAAAGTTTAGTTCGAAAACTCTTTAGTTTTTGACGAGCGTTTTTTTTAAAATAAATTTATACCGTATTGAAGTACTTTCAGGTTAATATTGTAAGTTGAACTGTCTAGGTATATATTTATACATTCAGGTAAATTTTACAGGTGCAACGTTGGTTTAAAGTTCCGTCGAGACATTACGCACCTGTTAGCTCGAGCGTAGAGAGAAAGCTCTCCCCAAAGCTGCCTAATATTGATAAAGGCACCTGGGCCCACAGTATTATTATATCGTGTTAACTTGATGACGTCACACTGTATTAGCATAACAACTGTAACGTGCTTACAGGGCTGACCAATTTATTATGCAAACATTAACGTAAGCAGGACGCCGCTTTCGTCGATCGGTTCGAATATTCTTGACTACAAAATTTATTAAAAAAAAATACGGGTTGCACTCCGGGAGTGCCGGCAGAAGTGAAAACTTGATAATTAACATCTTATTTTTTTGCATTTAGAAGCATTGTTTATTTATTGGCAACACTTGTAAATAAAATGGTTTGTATCATAGATTGCATTTTTATGTACGATATTTCAACGCTAGATGTCTAACGTTGTATAAATAAAAGAGAGAGTTTTCTCGCTCATCCAGTTCTTACTGACCTGACGCGAGTTTAACATTTTTTACCCATTACAAAAAAAGTGTACAACGCCGCTAAAGAAGTTTTCACTTAAAAAAAAAATACTTTTAAAGTTTTACGTGGACATGAAAGCAGTGCTTTTTTTGCAAATAATTAGAGAATATGATATTTTAATTTTACAAAAAAAAAATCTTTGAAAAACGTGATAGAATCTCACTAAAAACTTTTAATTTATGAAGAGATATATAATTACAGTAATTACAATAAGAAATTATATGTAAAAACGGTTGTTAGTCGTAGTTTTGTTCCAAAACATGTATTGAAGGATATTTAATTTGGTTGAGGAACAATTGGAAAATAAGCTTTACCAGAGCCACAAGCGATACTTTGGGAAAGCTTATTTTTCAATTGTACTTCAAACAAATTAAATCTACTTCAATGTAAAAACAGTTGATTTTTTTAATTTTTACCGAATTTTCGACAAACGTAGAATTTACAGGATATCTAATCCGAACTATTACTTTCAGTAATTTCGGTCTGTTTGTCAATTCATTTGTTTTTCGCCTACGGATTAAGTAAAAAATTACTGAATCAAATTTGATCGAACTTCCACTACAGAAGTTTTTATCATATTTCCTAAGAAACGAGACACGTCACGTTTCAACTATAAGAAAACTTAGCAGTTACCGGAAACAAGTAAAAAAGAAAAAGAGTGCAGTATCACGAGGGAAGTCGCGGGTAAAAGCTAGTGTACCAATATATTTTGCATTATTCACCCTTAGTATAGCGTCAGTGCAGACATGCATATGGTGTGAGTACCGGTATGTATATGGCGTAAGTACGGGTATATATGGTGTGAGTACGGGTATAATGTACATATGGCGGCAATACGGGTATGTATGGTGGGAGGACGGGTATATACAGTAAAAAAAATACATTATGTTCTAATAAATGACATGGAAAAATTGAGCATAAAGCAGAAAGGAGTATGTGCTAACGACTGCTTTGTAACGTATGACAAAATGTAGAAAGTTTTTAACTATGCACTTAAAAAGTTCAAATAGGTTTTTATATCCCGGTTCATGTAAACACACTAGCGGAAAATCTACAGTGAACGCTGCAACGAATTAACGACGGTTTGAGACGTCTTAAATTGTTTATTAAAGTTTAATGTTTTAAACAAAATGACAGATATTCTTTGACACATTACAATTAGAGTTCGAAAGATGTTTAAAGCGCAGAAATTGTTTATATTTTTCAGTAGTTTTTCAAGTGGAAGAGGTGCTGAATTAACTGGTTTCGAACGCCACTATGTGAATTGTTGAAAGTTATAACACATTTTCAGCGCATAATTTAAGTGAATACAGCTGTGGCTATCACAAAAAAAATTTCCAACGTCAGAAGCAAGAATTTAAAGTAATTAAAAAAAAAAAATAATTTTAGAGATGTGTTCAGGAACACAAAGTCATAACTGATCGTTTTCAAATGATTTTCCGCCATAATTCTTAAATCCCTAAATCTAATTTCAATCAAATTTGGTACTTGTATAGAAGAGTCCTCAACTCAAAAAATATCGCGGTTGACATACACAATAAAGTTTAAATCAGTGATGTCAAAGATATGGCCCGCGGGCCGCATCCGTACCTTCAAGCCATCTTAATACGGCCCGCGACCAGAATCTATTATACACCTGACATCAATGAGCTTACGAAAAACAAGAGACCTCAGGTGTCTGGAATCTTAAGCTCAAGATCATTTATTTACCCTTTTTATTACATTTATATGAAAATTGATTTAAACTAAATAAAAATTCTAGTTTTTAATTTAGAGTCTGGCCCGCTAACACACCCTAAATCTTATAAATGGCCCTTTAGAAAAATCAGTCTGACACCCATGCTTTAAATTGCTGCGTGTTATGCCGCGGGTAACGGCAAATCAACCAATATTTTCGGTACATGCTGTATACTAATTATACAACAATAAATTGTGCCGGTACTGTATGTTTTGTTATAAAAGTACGTGCATAAAGTTTGGCTGCGTTACATTTAAAATTTATGTAAAAGTTGTTCGTTGCGGTGTGCGTTAACTCTCACCTACATTTAGTCAAATCCTTGGCATTTCCATATTTTTGATAAATTATGCAAATATACAACACAACTTTGTAATGATTTTTCTTAGCCAGACCCGTACCGTTTGAAAATTCATCACGAAATATACATTTTTTCACACGATTTCGTTAAACTAGGATATCCCTGTATCTAAAATCTCGCAAAACATATCTGTAGCTAAAAATCTCGACGGCCTCGAACTGCGCACTGTATACCTGGCTCCTAATCTTTATTACACGAACTGCGCACTGTACAAAAGACCATAAAAATTCACAGTACACGAACTGTGCACCAGGCAATTATAATAATAATTATGTATGATCAAAGGAAAGAAAAATAAAACTTAACAGCTCTGCAAGTTTTAAAAACACAGCGCCATAACGACTCGCCATTTTTTAAAACCTTCGAAAAGGAAACCAAAACTTTGTTTCCTCTTTCACTATATTCAAAAACGGGATTCATAATAATATCAGACGCTAGAGTAACTTTAGCAAGACTTCACTACAAGCACCTCCACGAAACAAATATGAAGAACAATTGAAAAATGAACATTTTCATCAAAAGCAAATGCACATCTACCTGACAATGCGAAGATAAATCAATTAAGAAAAGGGATTAATAATTATTTTTGGACTAGTGCGGAATTCATTTATTAGGCACAGGTATTAAAACGAACCCTCATTAAAAAATTAAGAAAGTGCGCAGTTCATGCATGTCCAAAAATCTATTGGTTTTTAGACATGGACACTTTTTCTTAGTGACCTTTAAACTATAAAAAAAATATTTTTAACAAAAAAATTGAACCGACTTCAAAATATGCACTAAAAAGTAAAAAATAATTGCGTATTGAAATGTTTTGGAGTCGGTGTCAGCCAAAATGAAATCTATTCCGAGAACTAGAGACACGTAAGATTTAAATTGCTACTTAAGAATTCCGATGTGACACCGACTCCAAAACATTTCAATACGCAATTATTTTTTACTTTTTAGTGCATATTTTGAAAGTCGGTTCTATTTTTTTGTTAAAAATATTATATTTTTCTCTTTTTAGTGTTAGATATTTGACGGAGAAATCGGTGAACATACATAAAAAAACATTATGCGTGCCTTTGAAATTTGAGAGTTTCCCTCGATTTCCCCGGATTCCACCATCAGATCCTGACTTGGTTCCGATGGGACCACGTCGGAAGTGCACTCTTTCGAATAAAAAAAAACTTGAAAATCGGTCCATAATTGACGGAGAAATCGGTGAACACACATAAAAACAAAAGAAAAAAATATATACAGTCGAACATAGAACCTCCTCCTTTTTTGAAGTCAGTTAAAAATAAAACCATTTTCGATCAATTTAACCGAGAACCAAATCCCATAATGCTTGTGCGGGGTCCTTTGTAAGTACCTAATTATTCTATTGTAAGAATTATTCGATTCAAAAACCTATTAAAAACGTTATATCAACCGATAACGGATATAGAATTACATCCTCGACAGATTCAGGACGGCCGCCGAGAAGGACAAACTAAAAATGTTTCGTTGTGTACACTAGTGTTCAAACAGACAGAAATAATAAAAAAATACAAGACACAAGTTCCGCAGAAGAACCAATTTGATACATTAGTATTATCTCTTTTCTATATCCGTTATTTTATGGGACAAAAGGGCTTCGAGTCATCTACAATGACAATTCTACTGTTAAGTTTTGTCGAGCTGAAACAAGAGAAACTATATATATCTGTGACCGAAATGCAAAAGCGATTATGTCGAATTTCAATTTTTCAACAAGAGTGAAACTTCAAATCTTAGATTAACGTCTGATTAGAACTCTTCAATAAATGAAATTATCGACCAATTAATAATATTGAAGGAATTTTTTAAAAAGCGAATTAGAAATTAAATATTAATTATTTTTTATATTTTTTAGATCTGTTCTGAAGAAGGTCCAAATCCGGATCGAAACGTTAATGTATTAATTATATATTTTGTTAATATATTGTCTGAAAAATTGGTCGATAATTTCATTTATTGAGGAGTGAAACTTTTTTAACCGCGATGAAGGTAATTAACTATTTTTTTGTTCTGTTCTAATAAAATTGTTGATAAAAGGATCCCGCACAAACCTTATGGTATTTGGTTCTCGGTTAATAAGAAAAAGTAGCAACGGACGCATAGCCTAAAAACCACTCGATTTTTAGCTACAGATTTTAGATTCACAGACATGTTCCATGTTCAACTTTGGTGCTTTTTTTTAGAAATAGAAAAATAGTTGAAAAGTAGGTAATGTTGGATTTAGTTGGAATGTGTCATCCTGTATAAAATAATAAAGTCATATTCGGAACCAGCGTACTCGAAAACATATTTCTATGGCTTAGGATTTTTTTAAGATTGTGAATTCAAGGGATAATCCCTATATCTAAAATCTTGCTAAACACATCTGTAGCTAAAAACCTATTGGTTTTTAGGCTATGCGCCCATGGACACTTTTTTTTCTTAGTGACCTTTAAACTATGTATTGATGTATTTTTTAAATTTGATTTTTTGTATTTGACAAATCCATACAATATTTATATTGTCTCTGTAGAGTTAATAAACTAACTAACTATAAAACTAGGGATGGCCTGTATTGAAAACAGTTGTGTGGTTTTAAGAAACCACGACGCAAGTGAAGTGTAGGCGTTGGATTGTAGACACTTATCCATCACGATTAATTATAAACAACAATATTGACATGAATACACGAATAAAAACATGTAAACACTGTACAGCACTTGCCCGCATGACAGACTGACTATGTGTTATACATACTACACGTTCAGCTGATGCTAACCATGGGCGCCGCCATATTGGCCTTGGCTGCTCTACCGAGCGCCTACTCCGAACGCCTTTCACTTTACCCCTACTCCGCGGCCGCCTGTATTGCGACGTGCAACAGACGGCCAGAAAAATTCGGGGCGATAGAATAAAAGTTTCACTTTAATAAAACCATTTTCGGTCAAATTAACCGAGAACCAAATCACATAAGGTGTGTGCGGCGTCATTTATGAAAATTTAACAAAAAATCTGACATGAACGGTTTTGACAATTGCGGCCGGCGACGCAAAACAGTGAAAGAAAAGAAAATGTGGCAGGGCAGAAAGGAAATCCAACCTTTAACAAATAATGGCGTCTCTACGAATGGCAAACAAATAACACGGCCGATGCAAAGAACTTATTCACAAAAATGTGGACAAACAGGAGCCTCGATAATTGAGAAAAGAAATTGTGTTTACTCCAGCAGTTTGTCAAAGACAGAACACGATCGCGTCCTTAAAACAGAAGACTGCGTACGCCTAACGTGGTAAGCGCTGTGAACGTCGTTCAAAGATCGATTCTTATTGAATTTTAACAATTACTGAACGGACCCCGTCTCCAAATTTGATGAGTGAATATATTTAGAACACTGTTTTTTTTTTAATAATTGTTTATCTTTATAAATAAAATACTGAAGCGTGCGTTCGTAATAATAGGGTTATTGACAGTGATTTAAATTAAATAATATAAAACTGTGTTATAATGAAAGTTTATGGTCTAAAATATCGTTTAGAGTTATTATTTTTATTAAATAAGTGCGTTAAATATATTAAAATAAATAAATAAAATCACGATTTTTAACCTATGTGTCACGTGACTTCAAACACCAATTGACGTCATTAATCATGCATTCATAGACAAGGAACAATACGTGCATATACCTATCTTTTTTGGTTATACCTGTATGTTTTCTGGTACCCGCTTGCTTAGTGTTTACAGATTGCCTACTGTGACGTAGGCAATCAGTAAATATGGCTGTCAAGGTCAATTGACGTTTTGGCGCAGAATTTAAAGTCAAAATAAAAAACAACTAATAATGAGTCAAATCTGTCATATTTATGAGAAAAAATATTTTTTACGGGTACATATACCTTTATTCTTTAATTTTAAATACTTTTTGAAATTTTGTCAATAACCCTATTCTCCTTCTAAACGCCTTAACCAATTTTGATTATATTTTTTTTATACTTATGAGGTCCTTAGCTATAATTGTACTCGGTAAGTAGCGCTGTTGTCGAAATCCAGAAAATTTGTTATCAATTATCCGACTGAATTTTTTTTTTAATATTTTTTGGATTTCTCACATAAAAAAACGTATAATCCCAAATGTTCAGCCTCCCAGCACCTCTCAATACTTTTTTTAATTCAAATATATTTTTCTAGCGAGGTCTGTGGCAGAACAACGTCTGCCTTACCGGGTCCACTAGTATTAATATATTAAAAAAAAAACAGTTCGGCACGCATTTTTCTAACACGTTTGAATACCTCGCCAAACGGTTAAAATCAGATTCATAGATTTACGTTCGGCTGCTCCGATCAGAGTCGAGCAATTCCGATGAATTCACGTTAATTTAAAAAAAGCGTTCCGAATTATGGGCAAAAACTCAAATATAAATTATGTAAATCGAATTTAATACGAAACGAGAAAAAATGTCGAAGTGTATTATTTTCTAGTAGGAATCCGTCTTTAAATTAAATGTAGGAATTTTCAACTATTATTTGTCAGCAGTTCTTCATTTGCAAATAAAATTTATACCAAAAAAATTTACATTTGTAATTTTTCACCTTGCTTAACAAAAAATAAGTCAATATTTTTTTAACAAAACGTGTTTTAAAATTAACATTTTTCATATACCTAAGAGAATGAAAAAAACTGATAATAAAAAATACACAATATCTACTTCAATTATGTCAATTATTTATCAAGAAAGCATTTCTCTTTAAGAAAAAACAATCTTCTACGCTCGCTCACAACTGTTGCACAAAAAACCGTTCAGTTCAAAAAAGGAACAATAAAAAATAAGAATCATTTCGGGATATTTAATATAACTTGAGTCACAAAATTAAGCGGTTTAAAAAAAAGACATCGATTATATTGAAATATCTTCGATATTCTGTTTCCGAATTGAAAAGATAATATATTTTTCAAGTCTCTATATTCCTACGGGAAATTTGTCTGACAAATTTTTAAAAATTTAAATTTCAAAAAAAAAAAAGAAAGAAAATGCGATACGTTCTTTTTATAATAGGCTTTTTACCTTACAAAAAAAAAACAGATATGAAAATAGTGCCATAAAATTCCTTATATAAATAAAATTTATGATACAAATATTTATTTAGTGAAAATGTTCACGCGAACCTAAATGTACAGTCGGAGTAAAAAAAAAACTCAGGCATTGTGATGCAAAGTAGTAATTAATCTGGTAGAGGCCAACCTGTTTTATTTAAATTTTATTTACTATTTATTAATTAATTTATTATTTTATTACTATTTTTATTTACTATTTACAAAAGTAGAGCGTTTCTACTAACTTAAGACGCAGAGAGGGTTTAAAAAGGCTTCGAGGCCCCTTTTCGTCGGGAGTCTCGGGGCACCGCCCCACTTGTCTCATTGTCGGTACGGTTCTGGTGTCAAACGTTTACATTTTTCATTAGTTACCTGATGGCGCTAGAATCAAGTAAAGTATGTATCAAACGTTTTTATTCCTTGGGCAAGTAAAGCATGTTTCAACAGCTTCCCTTTTTCATTCGTCATACGGCGTTAGTATCAAGTAAGGTATATCTTTCATTAGTTACCTGATGGCGCTAGAATAAGTAAGGTATGTGTCAAACGTTAGGAAATTAACACTTTGTGTTCAGTCATTCTTCTATTCAATTAAGTAATTTTTGAGGACGATCCTTTATAAAGCACTAAATAATTAAATAAAAACTGCGATTTAGCTGTTAAATTTTGTATCTGCCGTTTGAATGAGAACTAGCTTGTTTGCTGGTGGCGCCATCACGTGGCGAAAAAAAATATGTTCAAAACTACGAACGCAGTTACTAAACATATCTATTTTCGTTTTGTCCCTCGCTGTATTCCCAGTAACTGTTTCAATCCGTTAGAAGCTAGAGTCTAGACTCTGGAGCTTAAATAAAATACAGAAAAATGAGGACGATTTCGAATGGAAGATTTCACAATAAACATATTTCAAATTGTAGAAGAATATTTTAGTACATTAAAAATCACGCTAGACGTCACTTTTCTACATATGCATTATTATATTTTTGAGGTGCCTTTTATGGTGAGAATTTGCTGTAAGTCCGTCCGTCTATTCGGCAACTTCCGAATAGACCTTTTCATATTTGAAATTTTTTTTGTACAACAAATATTTTGTCGATTCGATACACGTGAGTAAGCCACATACGGTTAGCCGTGCGAAAAACATGGTTTTATTAAATGAATGCCAAGCTATCTTAAGTGTTTGCCTCTGGGCTTTGTTTATAGTTATTCCGAAAACAGTTTTTAATCGAAATTGTAAATCTTTTAAACAGAACAGGTAAATCCGTTGGTATAATTGGTATTCGTGTAACACCGTCTCCTTTAGTTATAATAGCCCTAACAATATTTATACCCAGAGGAGAAAGTTGTAAACGTTTACCATTATATAATTTGGGCGCATCAAGATTTCGCATTAAAAAAACCGGAATACCTACTTTTAATCTTAATTTATGAGAAAGCATTTAACACTCTCAATTTTTGAAAAAGAGAGCAGTTCATGTTCTTCCCCGGAGTTTAAACTATCTCCACATTAAATTTCATCACAATCGGTTCAGCAGTCTGACCGTAAAAGCGTAACTTCATACAATATTACAACCCTCACTTCATCTCCACAGGGATTGAATTTTGAAAAAAAAATAGTAGCCTATGTCCTTCCGCAGCCTTTAAACTAACTCCATATTAAATTTCATCACAATCGGTCCAGCGGTCTGACTGTAAAAGCGTAACTTCATACAATATTACAACCCCCCCTTCATCCCCATAGGGATTTAATTTTGAAAAAAAAATAGTAGCCCATGTCCTTCTGCAGCCTTTAAACTAACTCCATATTAAATTTCATTACAATCGGTCCAGCGATTTGGTTGTGAAAGCGTAACAAACAAACAAACAGACAAAGTTACTAGGGCTTTTATAATATTGGTATGGGTGGTAGTTTCGACAGTACAACATTTGACAATAAAGCGGAAACGTGTTATTAGACATGCTAACATTGAGACTTGAACTTTTGCGTTCGTATTTAAATATTCAATTTAAAGTTTTTGTAATTGCATACCATAGAGGAATAGTTAAATAATAGCTTGTTCATGTACATCTTATGAATGTTCGTCACCGCTTTGAAACTACGACGTTAAACTAGACAAATTATTCTATTTGCGATTCAAATATTTGCGCAAAATTATATCTGCGTTCAAAAAACCAAACCGCTCATGTCAGACTTTTTAAAGACCTTCTACAAGCAAGCCTGGCTGTTTGCACCCGGGTGCAAAAAAAAAACGAAACAATCATCTTAGTTTACTGAGATGAATGTTGTGTCCAAATTTTATGATGATCGGACCTACCGTTCAAAAGTTTTTGTCCGGACAAATTTTGATTTTGTGTTTTATATATTGTTTATTAATAATAAATTTTAGTAGTGGTAGGTGTCCGTAAAACCATCTTGTTGTTAGAATAAATTTTATGTACAATTTTTTTAGGCGCGAGGCTGGTTTTCAAGCATGCTGTGACGCCGGGTTTCGCGATGGCTCTCATGTATTCGCTTCACACGATGCTAGTTTTTTTGTAGATGAGTTTGGTGCGCGCGCAGTGACAAAAGTGAACGTTTATTAACAGAACACATACTATGACGCCATCTTTGTTTGTGAGCCCACGTGACAAGATTCTCTTTCCTGATTGGTTCTTGCTCAATACAAGCAGACTAACAATCACTGAAAATAGTCCCGGTTCTGTCAAAATAAGATAGCAAGAAGTAAAATAAAAAACCGACACAAGCGTTTTTGCCTCTTGGTCACAGATATTAACTTAGTTCATGAAACTTATGAAGTAAAATTGCACTTCTAGTTATTTTAAAATAAGTACGAAATAATAGCATATAAGAAAATTTCTTGTTATTCTTACGAGCTGTTCTAAAGATGGAAAAATGTCGTTTGAAAATGTTTTGTACAAAGAATCTTGTTTACAATAAACTAAAAAATAATATTTCCCAAAACAAACTTTACTTTTATCTAGTACCTAGCTGTGTATATATAATAAGTTGCAAAGGAGCTTTGGGGTTGATGCTAAGCTTTCCAAAGCTTTCATAACAGTGTACTTGGTTACATGCACTTCCTACTGGAATCTATTCAAACGAAAAAATCGGAAAACATTGAAATTTCTATAAATATCGTTCTAGTTCTGGTCACTTTAAGTAAGGTTTGCATATCATAAAAGAAAAACTACATCCTTTGATCTTTAAAAAGACCGAAAATAAATCTCGTCACTCTCACAATTAAGACGAATTAAACGGCACCTCATATTATGTTCAAATCAATCGAGCCATTTAGGCTCGGAAAACATTAACCTCCTCCTTCTGGGACAGTTTGAGTAAAAAGAGAATGAATTGCCCAATGAAAATATTATTGAAGTAAAACTTCTTTACGCACGCTTGACTTAAGCTGGGGAATGCCTGACGAGAGATTTACGGAAGTGTGATCGGGCGAGGCGAACGGAAGTCGAGAGGGAGATATAAGTCAGTGAAGACAGAAAGAGAATGTCAAATACTTCACTGGCTAGTGGCGCCATCAGGTGGCCGAAAATATAAGCAGTACTAACAATAGAATGACACATACTTTTCTTGCCAGTGGCGCTATCGGGTGATAGAAAAACGTTTTGTAAACCTACTTTAAATAATATTTCATAAAGATTCAAGCTTAAAATCCAACGAGAGCTAAGTAATTGCAATGTATTACTTTTGTTTTCATTATCTTTATGTTTAAATTTCTTACTTCTTACATTAGACTGTTCATTTCGTTCTTAAACAATTTTATAAAATAATATTTTGTTCAATACATTAAATATTCTACGTAAGTAAAATCATTTTAAAGTTCATATTTTGTGAACTTTCGGGTGAATAATAACAAATTATGGCAGGAAGAAGTTATATTTCAGTCGTGTGGTCTAAAGCACACTCGTTTTTCAAATTACGTATCGATCCGAATGTTATCCGAAAACAAACGACTGGTTCTTCACAGTTCGTCTTCGGCGAAAATCGTCTTTCTTGTTCGACTGTCGCCTCTTATAAGAAATACCTTGTGTCTTCGGATGTACCGCGTAAATGTTTCGGTGTATTGAGTGTAGAATAATAACCGTAAAGTGTTATACGTCGCCTGATTCCCGTAATACTTGGGGGAGCCGTTCGTTTCATTGAAGACGCGTCGCCAAAACGTGCAAATTATCAACACTATCTACAATGGAACCGGCGCCTTTCGCACGTACAAAATAAACAAGGTGATATTTTTAAAATTTAAGAGCGTTTGAAAAACGGAATTCCGTAAAGTCTGCAAGTCAAGCTCTTTTTTTTAGGAAGTTATACTACTTTTGGCGCGAAAAAATGACGACAGTGAATTTTTACGACGTAACATCAAACTTAACAGAACGAAGTTACTCGCAGAAGCTCACGCACTCTGTAACATCAATCTTAACAAGACGAAGTTAGTCGCACAACGCACGCACTCTGTAACATCAAAATTAACATGATGAAGTTACTCACAACAGAGCTCGTATTCTGTAACATCAATCTTAACAGGACGAAGTTAGTCACAGAAGCTCACGCACTCTGTAACATCAATCTTAACAGGACGAAGTTAGTCGCAGAAGCGCGCGTACTCTGTAACATCAAACTTAATAGGACGAAGTTAGTCGCAGAAGCGCGCGTACTCTGTAACATCAATCTTAACAGGACGAAGTTAGTCGCAGAAGCGCACGCACTCTGTAACATCAAAATTAACAAGATGAAGTTGTTCGCAAAAAAAGATTACGAACAGAATAGAGGTAGCGAACCACTTACTTACACTAGTGGACATTAGAGTGTTTATTTATTTATTTTTGGTTTATTGGCTCCTGTTTTAGAATTAGATCTAGAAAAATTCTTTCAAAATTTCAAACTCAGTTTGCGCCGTTCACAGGTTTCAAATTTTGGGAGAATTTTTTCTAGGTCCAATGCTTAAACATTAACCAATAGGACCGAAAACAAAACAAAAATTAAAAGAACACCCTATAGTGGAAGGATATAGTATGGTAGAAAAAATCTTGCAAATAAAAGGGTACCCCACTGTACATTTGCTGCAATAAAGGGGTTTATATTATGTGGAGCATATGCTGTTAACAGCTATTCTGTAATGAAAAACCGTAATGCAATTGCTGAATAACGTTGGCGCGCTGCTGTTTAGAATTCTGCGAAACGGTGCTCGCTGCCAAACTGCCTACATGTGGTTTCGTACACAACATTGCATCTCAAGAAAATTAAAATGCTGATGAATTAGCGACTCTTCAGAGGAAAATACAAACTTGTGAAACATTTACATATAGACCGAAAATGCACCTTAGCAAATAGCAGAGATAGTTAGGATGTTGTTGTTATACGTCTGACGCTACACAATTTTGAGAGAATTAGTAAGAACGTCAAATTGGTTTTCAAATTTATTTTTTAATAATCTATACCAGCGGTCGGCAATCTTTTGGCAAGCAAGGGCCACATAGTGGCAAGTTGAAATAAAGGCGGGCCGCCCTTGTTCATAATTTTAATAATAGGTATTTGTGATATTAAAAATTCGAAAACATTTCATTTGAATTATATTAAAAATTTAACTGAGAACTTTAAAATAGAACTGTTCTTTTACAAAAATCAGTGTGACGTTTGAGATTGTATTTGAGTGACTATTTGTTCTGTGTTAGCTTCCAGGTTTGTAGTTGCAATTCGTAGAATAGCTCTCAAATGCTCATCTGTGAGACGAAAAGCATATTTATTTTTTCTGTAATTGAGAATCGAAAAGGTTTGTTCACGTAAGTAAGTACTAACAAAAATTGTAATTAATTGCAGATCAAACCTTTTCAATTCGTCAAAATTAGATGGCAAACTGACATAAAAAACAAGATATTTGATTTCAAAGAAAGAGTTTTTGAGAGTATCATTAGATTGGAGATCAATCCCGTTGTAAATGACTAAGTACATCCTCAATATCATAAGAAAAAGGATGTGTGAAAATTAATTTAATTATTTATTTATGTAGGTAGGTATAAAAGACTTTTATTTATAAAACAGTCACGGGCCGCGGGATGCCGGCCCTTGATCTACCTATACCAATAATATAAAGAGGTAAAGTTTGTAAGTTTGGATATAGGAAGTAATCTCCGAAACTACTCATCCGATTTTTTAAAATTTCGTCATGATATTTAACAAGGACCGTCAGGATGTGAGCGCATTAAATTAGTTTTCAATATCCTAATTTCATTTTTTTTAATAATTATTGCTGGGTTGCAGAAAGGATTGTCAAAAAATTTGATTTGACAATCACCTTAGATTGTGATCATATAATTACAGTTTCTATACATCAGGGGCAGTCTAATGTCGTAATCAAACTCCCTGTCATCCAGGACATTAGATGGTACTCGCCCAAAAACAAATGATTGTTCTACATAGAAAAATATCGCTTTCCAAGCTAAATTTTGATCAAAATGCGTAAACAAAAAGTTGTTTCGAAGTGAAAACTGTACAAAAAACGATGCTAAATACATGTATACATAGTTTAAGAAAAATATCGTTTCAATCGATTTGAAACTCTACAATGCTTTTCATATGGAGAAATATGTAGGTTCACAATCTAAGGTCATTGTCAAATCAGTTTTTTTGACAATCCTTTCTGCAACCCAGCATATATATACTAATATATTATAATAGGTATATATAGTTTGTACTTTTGGATGTAGGAGGTAATCTCCGAAACTACTCAACCGATTTCAAAAATTTCTTCACCAATATTTAGAATCTACCTTCGGGATAGACGTAGGCTCTACATTATCGCGTTAAAATAAAAGCGCTTTTTGTGCGGAGACCAATTTTGCAATGCAAGTCGACGAAAAAACGGTGATTTCGCGAAAATTAAGAGATACATAATTGTCGTTTGAATTCCTCAAAATTATTTAAACTATGTACAGAAAAGACGATTGGAGGCTGGGAAGTTGCTCAGATATAAACAAAAGCAAGCAAGGCGACGAGAGATTAGAGTAGTGTACGACGTACATATCCGTGTTGTTAGAACGAAGAACACGTCCGATCAGTCTTTTGTGATGAATACGGTACTGTACATGTACAGTGCACAATCTAACACGAATGTTTACTTAGAAGTTTCTATACGGAGCGTGGCAGTATTATCATGCACCAGTGTACACTACTGTACCGAAAAAAGAAATATGAACAAACGACAAAAATGCTTAGTCAAAATTGTTCTATATCTATCATCTATAACTAACTACCGGCCCCGTTGCATGACAGTAGATTATTATCATGCGCACGTACACTACTGTACCGAAAAAAATCTGTATACAAATTGTGATCAAAAAACAAACGTGCTTAGTCAAAATTATTCTATATCTATACTAACTACCGGTCTGTGCTCGAAATTCGAACGTAGTTCAACCGCATTTACTCCGTTCATTTTTTACAGTGTATGAACGTAAACAATGAATATTTTTTACAGTGTATGTTTTATTTAATTTTATTTAATGTAACACATATTATACATAAATTCTGGGACTTTTTCCCACTGCCTTTCGCCGAGAAACGGTAATTCCTGTACCGGCCATCTTGTTGAGGTTTTCCTCAACAATTCCAGATAAATATCGAGATGGTTCCATATTCAAGGCCATGGCCGATTACCTGTCAAACTCCTATGCTCAAAATTTGCCTACCTTCTCCTAATTTCCTAAAAATTCCCTCATTCGCCCATTGCTATCAATTAAGTTGAAGTTTAAAAAAATTGTAGAAAATAACGGGAAGTGTGGTAGAAAAAAAACAGTAATGGTGCGAATGGCGTCTGTTATGACATAAAGTCGAGAAACGGACGTTAAACTCATTATTATTATTATTATACATAAATTTTATCTTTCTGCACTACTCAATATGAACTTTAAACTTAAAAACTTTGCTTCTGTATAATATTATAGTATAGATAGTTCCGTTAATTTTTTACGGGGTATGAACGTAAACAATGAATACTTTTTTACAGTGTATGAATGTATGTTTTATTTAATTTAATGTATTTATAGCACATATTTGACATAAATTTTATCTTTCTGCACTCCTTCTCAATATGAACTTTAAACTTATAAACTTTGCCTCTGCATAATGTTATAGTATAGATAGTGTACCTACATAATATAACATTTACATGCTAGCATACTACGTGCCTATATATGTATGAGAAGCTACAGGCTACGAGACCTACGGAGTGACGAGGGAACGTCTTCCCGTAAAGCTCACACGATGCGTAAATATTTCAATTATTTGAGTAGCCCAATGTTCCCGACAGCGTTGTCAGAAAATCTAGTTGGACAGTGCTTATCCAGAAAAATGGAATTTTTAAATCAAAAATAAAATTGATCATAATAATAACTCTTATAACTTACATGAAACTCATTTTGATCAAAATTTAGCTTGAAAAAAGTGAACATGAATTTTTTTTATCAAAATGACAACAAGAAAAAATTGTGGGCAAAAATCAGGATTTTGGGTCGGTGTGGAGTATATAGCAGAAAGTTTGAAATTCTTGCATTACGCATCACGGCGCGCAGATCAAGGCTCTCAAACCCGGTGTGGTGTATACTATTTTTCTTCATACCTCGGTCTAAAGTACGCTTATTAATTACATTAATTAATTGCTTATTAATAACATAAAAACACAGATAAATTCCAAGCAAGCAGCTTTGACGTTATGCGTAAAAACACGAATGACAGCTGTGCACGACTATTAGCCACAATGTAATAGGGTTGCTATGGAAACAACAGATGATGGGTAATTTTTCTTGACTGCCGCCCGAACGTACATACTTCCCGCATCAGTGCGTGTAATCCCATAAAGGTTAGACTTTCAGCCTTACAATTGATGCCGAAGTATATGTAGGTACTTTCGATTGAGGTGTGAAGAAAACTATGTTTCTTTATAGCCGGTCGAAAGTACGTACTTCCGGCATCAGTGCGTGTACTCACACCAATGCGTAAATGTTAGACTTTCAATTGACGCCGAAGCATGGACTTTCGACAGAGAAAAAGCATTTGTGACCTGCCTGTACACAAACACTATTATGCATCAGGAGTATAGAGTACAACTGGGTACAAATACATAATATTATTATAGGTGAGCGGACAGTTAAGCAAATTCCAGTGTTGCCAACGTCATTACGTTCGTATAGTACGCGCCACGGATCTAAAAGGTTCGGAAGTTAGCCACAAACAGCGTCGCAAAGGCACATTTTAGAGCCGTTGATACTCCCACCACCTCCCAGCTACATGCACGAAACGTGCGCTCGTCGGTGATTGGCCGTGATCGCTCGTTGCCTTTGTCACTTGTCGCTTTCCTGCTTAAAAGTACAGTCGAGTACGCTATTGTCAAATTGTTGTTGCTATGCTAGTTTTGTTGAGTTGCAAGTTTGTAGTTGTAGACTGTACAAGCGCAAGCCTGCATTCGCATCTAACTTCCGAGCCCTTTAGATTCGTAGCGCGTACTATACTAGATCTAAATACTAAATTTAATTTTTCTAGTACGTCAGTAATCTAGTACAGTTTTAGAACTTTAAACCTTTACTTTCTTGCTGCCTGTGCCCTAATAATAATAATAATAATATTTTATTTTAGAAAACTGTAAAGTACAGTGTTAAAAATGTCAGGTGAATGAACATTACAGTAAATATTCATTTAAATTATAAAAAGCGTTTTCCAGTAAATACATTTTCAGAGAATTTCTGAAGTCTTTTACATCAGTAGCTAATTTTTTTTTGTGTAGGCAGTTTATTAAAAATAGTTACCCCTAGATGGGCTGGGGATCTTCTGCTCAAATTTAAGCGACTATAAGGAACTCTTAGAGTGCTTTTTTGGCGTGTATTGATGCTGTGAATATCAGAACCTAGTTCATATTTTTCTTTATTTATGAAAGTATATAAAGCTAATTCAAAAATGTAGGATGATGTTAAAGTAAAAATTTTGAATTTTTTGAAGAGTTCCCTACAGGAGCTAGACTGTGTCACCCCGCCAATACATCTAACAATCCTTTTCTGTGAAATGAAAACATTGGACGCTGAAGTCGAGGAGTCCCAGAAACAGACTCCGTAGTTCAGCCTCGAATGTACCTGTGCATAATACAGACAAATCCTATTAATTGTAAATTTGAGAATAAACTTCAAAAGTCGAACGTGACAAAACAGACAACATTACTGGAACAAGAATATGGTGAATTTTATAAAGTAAAATACCTCAAACTAGTGGATTCAACTGGTTTTTTTAAGCACAACTTTTTTTTGGCACGATACGGTTAAATACATAGAAATATAAGTAGCTAGAGTTCGCTAGTTCGTATGATTGCCATAAGTGAAAGTGTTCTCAGTTGAGAGAGAGAGAGAGAACGCTGCAGAAAAACAGATATTTGTTTACTCAGATCAGCATTGTTTTGTATCATTAGTTACCATAGAGATAAGAAACTTTTCTCTCTCTGAATTGCAGACACTTTCACGGCTCACTCGCGTATTCTAGTCTAATATCTCTTTTGACGGGATTGAAAGTGTAACGAGACGTTGCAATGGACCGAGCGTGCGACGTTGCGATATAGTGCGTGAGAGGTATAGCGGCCGCCTCGTAATCTGATGATCGTACATTCGATTTAGGCAATCGGTGCAATTATTTTTTTTTTATAATTACACCAGCTTGTTTTACTTCTTTAATGTGTGAGAACGACAGATGAACCCCCACACCCCCTCTTTATGAGTACATTTTTAGAAATCGTAACCCGCCAAATAAACGGGAGTTGCACTGTACGAAGAGCTATGTATATAACCAATGAAGACTTCCATAAATGCACAACAAACAAGGAGTGTTAACAAAGAACTCTATAATACATGCAATGTCTCTATAACCTTTAACTTCCGTCTGTCCTTTGGGAATGTCGAACTTTATACAACTGTCCAGACTGCATTGCATTTAAATAATTGCAATGTTGTGAATTGAACAAGTTCAATGCCGAGGCGATCCTAAACGAGTCACAAATTGAGTTATTTTAAGGGGTTACGCCCCCTTGAGATTTTTAAAAAATCTATTTTTTTAAGGTATAGATGAATTATTTATTTATTTTATTTCCTCAAAACATGTTACAATAAGTTCCAAATTTCATAAATTAATAACTTGGTAACTGCCAGTGCTGGGGCAGGAGATCAAAATAATATGTTCGGACGTTGTTTATACCTTTGAGAATATTTTAAGCGCTTAACTACCTACTCCAAAATTGTTATTATTACTAAAGTTATAACAATAACTAGTTCATATTGGACACAGAGCATTCAATCAGATAAGTTTTTTTCGAAACTACATTTTTCAAAACGGTGTACACGATATCTCAAGATCTACTCAACCGATTTGGTTAAAATTTACAACACCAATTATGTTTTATAATATTATCTACAACGTGACGTACAATTTTATTGATTGTGTACCCTGTTTAAAAATTATAAATTTTTTAAACTGAAAATTTCGATGCAAATACGTGTTTTTTTTCAAACAGCTATCATTTCTACAAAAAATATCATCTCCGCCATTTAAATACGTGTTTTTTTTTCAAACAGCTGTCATTTCTACAAAAAACGCCATTTTTGATTTTTTTTAATCGTCCATATTGCAAATTTATTACAAAATTTCGCTGTTTTCTCAAAACAAAAATTTGTTTTAGTGACTTGTAACGACATCTGATACAATTTACACAAAGCTATTAGTTCAGAAGCAAACAAAAAAAAACTGTTTAGCACCAAGTAGCGACATCTGATATAATTCGCTCGAAACTGTTAGTTCAGAAGCAAATCTGGCAGAATTTGCTCAAAGCTATTAGTTCAGACGCCGAACCGCAAACGAAATACATTTTGTAGAATTATATCTATCGCACTCGGGCGAAACCGGGCCGGGCCGTATATTTATATATCTGACAGTTCGAGCATATTGAAAATTTGGATTGTTTTTTCTTTTCAATTTTGTAATTTTTGCCAGCGGAACGACAGTGTAGTCTAATCTCAAATATAATGCAATATTCAAATACGAGATACACCTGGCAAAGGAGAATGTACGGAGTTCTTTAAATATTTTATGTGTAACTGTAATGGTTTTATTTAAAATGCACTTTACACTATACAATATTAGATTTGTCACTTTTGCGAGTTTTCTCTACTGATGATCAACAATATCTTTGAAATATTTTCGTATTGCTTAAAAAAAGAGGACCCGTCCAATCTATCAGTTCATGAGAATTTTCATCTAAAAATAACAAATCTAGTAAAAAATATATATACAGTAAATATTGAAGCAAAAATAAAATCTATAGGTTATATTATAAAAGAAAGAATCATGTAGTTTTTCTTTAACAAGCCTTGAGAATATAGGAAAAAGGAATAACATAAAAAAAAGATAATTTACGATAATTAGACGCGATCGACTTCTTTTTATCTAATAAGAGGAACATGCAAAAGGATTCGAAAACAAAAAAACAGACATGTCATTAAAAATATAAGTACATACAAACGCAAACGACATCATTCAACTGTTTTTAACAACATTATTTTACAAAATTATTCGAACTTATTATTATCTTCAACAATCATCATCATATTTCACACAAAACATGAGTGAATCATACACATAAATCTTTTTCTTTAAAAAACTCCGTCCTTTGGTGAAAACCGTATGAAAATCCGTTCGGTAGTTTTTGAGTTAATCGCGTTCAGAAAGACAAACGCGACAGGGGGACTTTGTTTTATATTTTTTAGATATTTCTGAAGAAGATTCAAATCCGGATCGAAACGTCATCTTGTGTTATATTGATATGTATTTTTATTATTTTTTGCCAATATATGGTCTGAGAAAAATTGGTCGACAATTTTATTTATTTGTATAATAATATGTAGTAATGCTAAAAAATAATCATGCGTCATCCAATCTGGGGCTTTGATTAGAGTAAAATAAAATCGTGGCTGCACTTTAGTGATGTGTCGCCCCTTCTCGGAGCGGAGCGAGTCGCTCTTTTTTTTGTGAATGACTCAATCCGAGCGCCATTGCTCTGTGCTGAGCTGTTCTGAACCGTTGCATTCGCACATTTACAGAACGCACACAGCGCAGGCACGTACGGAGTTATCTTTGCTGAGTAATTTAATGTTGAATGACACACTGTAAGTGCAATAGTACTAAGCTTAACAGTGACTTAAACCATTCACATTGACGTCGTTGACAAAGATATAATATTGTAACAATAAACATTATTATTGTTTTTTTTTTTGATAATAAATAATAACGGGAAATGGAACTTTATTCTGTACAATATTTTTATTTTTATTGCCAACGTTTCGTCTTAACTTAAGACTTCCTCAGGGCTCTATAATTGACAGATTGATATAATAAGGAATTAAAATCTAAAATTAATAACATGATATTAAAAATCTGTATATTACCAAAATTGTAGATTATTGCACATTCGTCTTTCTCTGTAACCAGTCACTAAATAAAAATATTGTACAGAATAAAGTTCCATTTCCCGTTATTATTTATTATCAAATTCACATAAGAGGAACGATAACAACATAAAATATGAATTATTATTGTTAAGCTTTTATTATACTTTATAGTTTATCAAATGCGAATAATATAAGATCAGAATAATATTAAAATGAGGTCAGAGCTGTGCAATGCTACGTATAACTCCTGAGCATATATGATGACAGTTTACACCTCTGCAGTCTGCACTCTTGTGTAGTTCGTACTGTCTAATGTCGCTCCTTTGAACGACTTTTTAGTGAGCGGAGCGCACGGAGCTAGCTCCCAAGAAAGAGTCATGCAAACACATAACTATTTTTTAGTTTCAATCGTATTAAAATGATAAGTGTTTAAGAATGATCTAAAAAAAACAAAACTCCGCGTTTCCAATATTGATCTACTTGCATACGGTACCGTCGCAAGTGCGAGAGTTATATAATCACGGAGCGCGGTGGTGGTACGGTAAGCGATCAGTATTCAAGGAGAGTAACCGCGTATACGTCACAAAGTACGTTTATATATGGCAGTAACTCAATCAGTCGGGAGTACGTCACGTCTCGAGTTTGAAAGCTCAATAATATACTTTCACAGTGAAATCTGTAAACATAAAGCTTGACTAGCTACTGCGAATTATCTTCTAGATCTAGCATTCTAGCATAAAACCTACGCTCGGTGTATTTTCACTGTAGATTATAGATCAGTGATTCCCAAAGTGGTCTATATCAACCCCCAGGGGTCGACAACTTGCAAGGGGTCTATGTCAGCGGGGAAAAAAATTGGGGGTCCATGAAATGAAAATGGGGGTCAACGATAGTGAATCTCCTAACAAAAAAAGAAACAAACTAGACATCGTTAACCGAAGAGATTTAAAATTAAATCTAACTAAATTGATGCCAAATGTTGAAAATGTATTATTAAAGCATCAGGTTAATCCCTCACATTAAAAGCATTTATTTTTTGCTTAGTTATTTTATGTAACAGAAAGTAAATTTTAATTTGAATCTAATTAATAAATGTATAAAACGAAACATTGCTTACTACATTTCACTACCGTTATAAATTTAAATCGTTCAAAGTGAGTAGCATTATACCGGTTGTCAAAAATACATTTGAAATTAATGAATTTGCAAAAAATCAATATCAGAAGAGCAGGGGGTCTACCCAAAACCGAAAAACATGGCAAGTGGTCTACGAGACAAAAAAGTTTGGGAACCTCTGTTATAGACGATCAACAACTAAAGGTATTGATGTCACAATTACAACATTCAAATTAAATGATATCAGGGGCGGACGGGAACTATTTCGGCCCCGTTAACATGAATTATATTTTTTATTTACAGAGGGCCGACGCTAGTTTGTGCTGAAAAGTATGAAACAAGAAAATATTCTCATCTGAGGATAGCCGTGGTCGTATGAGGCCCCTCTAGATGTATAGCGTGATGCCCTTTGCCCTAGAGCTTATGACTACTATTAAAATGTAATGTTTTGTTAGGGTAAGTGGCATATGACCACGGCTATCCTCAGATGAGAATATTTTCTTGTTTCATACTTTTCAGTAGTCGGGTTTTAGTTTTTGGACTTTTTTTTCGTTCCCTTTTCGACGCTTCCGTAGCTCGGACGTCTGTAAGATCTGAAGCCACCGGTTTATGCAACCTGCTGTGCTTTTGTTCTGCATAAAACTACCAAGTAAGAAAATGTATGTGTCCAAAAATATATGAAGATACACATAAAGAAAACCCGCATTATTCAAATCACGATCGCGAACATATTTCTTTTGTTTTATATAAAACAAATGCCGCGCGATACGACACTCGTTTTCAACAGAACGTTTCTACCGATTATGTCACTGCTACACTCTAAAAAACATTACCCTCCTTCTGAGGCAGTCGAGTAAAAATGCAGTCAACTAGATAAACGAGTCAGCAGTTACATTTTTTTAAATATTTTTTTTCCTGTAACGTCACAAGAATAAAATTAAAAATCAGAAGCATGCCTCACTCGGAGGCGGTGCCTTCGATGTGTCTACCGACGGATTCGTGACCTTGGTTCCAAGTAAAAAGTAGTTTTATTGCGTGCCCAATTAATTCATATTTTTATAAAAATCTGTTTAACTGTCATGGAAAGCACAATTTTAAAATGAAATAAAACAAATATCTAAATAAAAAAATGACTTATTAGGAGCGGCGCGTAAAAAACAATGTCTATGTCTATGATAAAATTTCTGGTGAGATATCTTATTAATATTAGTATCTACATGTCATTATAAAAAAATCGTAAAAAACGCCGAAAAATGCGCAAAAAACGAAAGACCGAGTATCGTTAATTGGATTATTGGTTGGATGTCTGAGAATTTTCGCTGTGAAATAAACCGTCGCAACTCAAATCTAAAAAGAGCACAGATAAATTTTGTGGACTGCGTAAAAATGCTCGGATTCCCGTTATTTACTGCAAACTGAATATTTCTTTCAAGTGAGACGAAAATGGAAAAAGAAGGACGAAAAAGAAGGACGCAGATGAACATAATATAATGAAATATTAAATGGAACCGTTGCAAGATGGCCGGAAAAAAAACATTCGAGGATTTAATGTCAAAACATTTAAAGTGGGGGTCAATTGTAACAGTATTTCTGTACATTCAGTTACCAGCGACTGAATGTACATCAATGAAGTATAGTATTATTTTCTCATTTTGTTGGTAAATGTCATTAAAATAGTCACTGTTACAATTGACCCCGTCCTCCCCTACTTGGCTAGCGATTGTAAAATTTAAAAAAAAGTTTAAAATTTTTACTCTAAATGTATGCATAATATCATTAAGTCTGTAACCAGGAGAACCAGCTCGAGCGTAGACCGATATCTGTCGCATGAACCAACATGGCGTCAGCTACTGGGTAACGCAATACACGTCCATGGCTTACATGTGTATATAGTGTGTGCGAAGTTAAACAACTTTAGTATAGTGCCCGCGGTGAGAATTGAAGCCAGGCACGTCATCAATAATATAGTAGTGAACGCCTACTGGCCCGCAGACAGTGGCGTGTGGAATAAATTCGACATATTCATTTACAGCGGTAGAATAAAAATAAACACTCGACGCACATGCGGATCTCCGAAACAGCCAATAGCAAGCTAGAAGGCGGGCACGATGGCTTCATCTTTCGCCGCAGCTATTCTATGACGAAAGCAGGCGGAAAGAACCAAAGTTTTCCCAGTTAGTGAGAACAGCGCCATCTCGCGTGCGCCAGAAAACGGTCCCGTCTCGAAACACGGCATGCATAGGAAGCTGGGTTTCCTGGCAGACTTAGTGGTCGCGACACAAAAAAAAATGTTTTTTGGCCAACCATCATTTGGTTAGGTTGCGGTGTAATATGATTGAAAAAGGAACGTGTTCTACATACAGAAACGACAGCGGAATGTTTAGGTCTAAATCGATGGAATTTTGGAAACGTTGAATTACAACAGAAATCGATTATTAAAAAAAATAACGACCGAAAATCGTTATAAAAACGAGATAACGCGCTTGCAGTTGCATGATTGCGTCGTGTACAGCTACCCGCGAGCAAAGTCGCGAGTTGAAAGAGTTAATCTGTCGAGCCATTCGTAAACATACTAACTTTGTTTCCATTCTTTTTATTTTAATTTTCCACTAGTCTGCATAGCCGTTGAAGTTTTGTTAAGAAACTTGAAAAGAGCAACTTCCTGCTTCTGTTTGTTTTTTTCTAAACTACAATTTCTCGAAGCGAATCGTTTATTTTCATATTTGCGAAGCGTGATACACTACTGTTCCAAAAAATCAGACATCGACAATTAATTATGCTAATATTATCTATACTAATATATAAAGCTCAAGAGTTTGTTTGTTTGTTTGAACGCGCTAATCTCAGAAACTACTGATTCAAATTAAACAATTTTTTGTTGTTGGATAGCCCATTTATCGAGGAAGGCTATAGGCTATATAATATCACGCTACGACCATTAGGAGCGGAGCATTAATGAAAAACGTTGCAAAATGTGTCTCAAAAATAAGCTTCTACGATATTCAGGTGAAATGCACTAACTAAATATACTCATATTAGCGACGTCGGATGGCTCAATCGGTAGAGCATGCGACTATCAATATCAGGGTCGTGGGTTCGAGTCCCACGTTGGGCAAAAATATTTTTATTTTTTTTTTATTTTCTACATTGCTTTCTTCTAAGGCTTACATTTAAATTTATTTTAATTTTAAATATTTAATTAAAAAAAAATTATTAGTTTAAAAAAGTATAAATACTGCTTTTTATCGACAAAAGCTTTTGATCGGTAACTCCGATCATTATGAAATTTGGACGCAACATTCATCTCGGTAAACTAAGATGAATGTGTGTACTCATGTTTCTTCCTTCCCCATTTGTTCTTTTACACCCGTTCTGAAGTTAGTCACAAACAGCGTCACAAAGGCACATTTTAGAACCGTTGATACTCCCACCACCTCCTAGCAACCTGCACGGAACGTGCGCTCGTCGGTGATTGGCCGTGATCACTCGTTGCCTTTGCCACTTGTCGCTTTCCTGCTTTAAAGTACAGTCGAGTACGCTTTTGTCAAGTTGTTATTGCTATGTTAGTTCGGTTGAGTTGCGAGTTTGTAGTTTTGCAACAGACTGTACAAACGCAAGCCCGAATTCGCATCTAACTTCCGAGCCTTTTAGATTCGTGGCGCGTACACTGTATTTTCATCGCAAATATTTGTTACAAAGCACGCGTATAGAGAAATTAGACACGTTTTTAACCGCAGGTTAGGTTAGACAATTTCAAAGTTCTTAAACGGCATGCTAGAGTCATTCGTCTATTTCAACGGAAATTAAGCTTGAGAAGGATTGGGAATTTCTCACCACCGTAGTACATAATAATTTAATAAATCATTACGACTGACAGTCACACGTGAATACGTATGTCACAAAGGTGGTGAGTACTTAATAGACCGTGTCAGTTATACGTACTGAAACAAAACAATAGCTCTGTTCGAAATAGACAAATAGACAAAAAAATAGAAGTATACTTATTTACAATAATTCGCAGAGAGCTGAAAATTGGTACAGGTCTTAGGCACACTATTACAAATGAAATATCAAAAATCTCCGACGATCCTAAAATTTATTCAAGGTCAAAGCTTAAAGGTATCGGTTTTTTGCACTTTTCTCGTAAACGGTAAGTGTTATCTAAAAATTAGGTCAGACAAAAGTTGTAGATCGTACAATTGTCTACAAGAATTGTTCTTATACTTTTTTCCCTATTTCTGAGATATGGGACCAAAATATCTATAAAACGCAACAATTTTTTTTTCAAAAAAAATAAAATTGCATCGGCGGTATTGCAGCGGCCTCATCCGCCGCTGGATGGGATTAAACATCATTTAATACTTTGTCACAGTCTGTAAAACGGTTTTAATACATACGAAGTCACGTTTCCGAAACTTGTATTTGCCAGTAACGGTTTCCGACACAATATACCTCTCTCTACTATACCTACGTAGAACGCATTACAACGCTAATTATGTAGTCGAGGGGGTCACGCGGCCATTGCGGAATGCAATTTCCGTTCTGACGTCATATCTTCGAATGCTCCTTTACGTGAACAACTTCAGACAGCTGCAGTACACTTTGTGTTATTATTACTACAAAATGAACTATGAAGTTAGTTACAGACGGTATATATACGACGTGTTAGGAAATATGTGATTCCCCCATATATTTAATAACTTCTATATTGCTAGCGGCCGTAAGTGGAAGCGTGGCCCACGAAGTGAGACAGCAAATTACTGTTTTCTATCTCTTTCTTTTTACTTGACCCGTTGTGCGCAAATGTCGTGTCTGTAGTGGGGCAATTAATAAGTAGAATAGAGCAAGCCATCTCCCTTTCACAGCTTAGTTCCATGTGCAAACTGACGCGCATCCATTCACGGACATGCGCATGAGACTCAGAGTTAAGTGAGACAGTTTACAGCGTAGTGTTTAAGTCTTTCTCCCGATCTTTGCTAGCAATATAGAGGGAATTAAATATATGGATTCCCCTATGGTGCGATTTTCTGCAGTGGGTATGTTCCGACCTGCTCTAAACGAGCAGTTCTGAAACCGTTTCCGTCGGTTTTGTGCGCATGCGTCGACTTTGTACTGTTTTGTGACGTTGACATTAGTTGGAACGCATTTGCGACCGTCGTTTTGTGCCCATGAAATGAATTTTTGTAAGCAGGAACTGCAGGCAAAGCTACTGTAAATATATTTATTCATAAAAGTTCGTTGTACGTATTTTTAAAAATTAAATTATGTACATAGGCAATTATACAATTTACTATTGTATCCGTCAAAAACAGTTTGTAGGTTATGTTTGATGAATTGTAAATAGTTTTGAATAACACAATACTCTATATACGACACAGTTAGAAACAAAAGCAACACAAAACAAACCAGCTTTGAGCCATGTTTTGTTTGTAGGTTATGAATAGTTATTTAATGTGACTAGCGTTTCAGATTTATTTTGTTTTCGTATAACGTGAAGTTTGCGACACACAATTTAAATCGATCATTTCTAAAGTTTCAGTCGACAGCGCATTTCGTTTTCCAACGACTCTGAAGTTTTCTACTGACAATGCAAAAAGCTACTGGATTCGAATTGAATCGAGATCTTTTATGTAAAAACACGTAACTGGTTTCAGTTCATTTGACGTGTTTTGTTTTCAAATGACACGAAGTTTGCTACAGACAGAATCATAATCGATCAACCTATACTTTTTTGTAGGTTATGGCTACTTTAAACAATTGGTACAATAAATATTACGGAGGGTATAGATGATAGGAGAACAATATCTGTGTATGAAAAGTGTCCGTCAAAAAGAGTGCAATTAAAATGGCGCCACCGTAGGCAGAGTGTCAATTTCTCTCTGATGATTTTATAGGTTACATTTACCAAATATTGTTTGACTACGTAATGGAATAAGAGCTAGCTACGGAGAAAATGTAGTGACTCGGTGCAGAGCTGAAAATTTGCAGAATAATAGGAGATAGTACAAGTAAGTAGGGAAAAAATTGCCAGAAGGCTAGGCGGAAGATAAAGAGCCGCCAGAAGGCGCTAATGTTGCGAAAAATCAGTGCACTTCTGGCAATTTCTATACTTATTCTGTAATTCAAAACTAGATTATATATTATATATATTATACATTATATAGTTATAAGGGCATACTGAAAATTCAAACTTGATATAATAATTACATTCGACAAATATTCAAAATTATTAATGACATTTTGATAGAAACAAAATTAAATAAATTAATAAAATTACGTTGTTATAACAACGCAATTTTATTAATGAAAATATATGACGATTAATTTTATTTCTATCAAAATGACATTATAATATATATAATATAATATATACCTAATCTAGTTTTGAATTACAGAATAAGTATAGAAATTGCCAGAAGTGCACTGATTTTTCGCAACATTAGCACCTTCTGGCGGCTCTTTTTCTTCTGCCTAGCCTTCTGGCAATTTTTTCCCTACTTGTACTATCTTCTATTATTCTGCAAATTTTCAGCTCTACACCGAGTCACCCATTTCCTCCGTAGCCAGCTCTCCGTCTATAAGTGATTGAGGTTTTATTTACTGTGAATATATTAGCTAGTCGCCAAAAATATTAAATATTTCTTTCAGCACACATCACTTCGCCTACAACTGCTAAGTTTACATTAAACACTTTTTCTACACTGGCGCCATTCTAGTCACTTTTTCAACTGTTATTTGACGCATTCAGACGGACACTTTTTCAGTTTTACCCCCATATAAGACGGTTCTTCTTACCTCTACCCTCCATAATAAATATGCAGATATACAAACATGCAGATAACATTGAGTGCGGTGTATTTTTTTTTTTATTCTAGAGAAAAACAAAATTGAAATACAAAATAATACCAAAAATAAAAAATTGTGTTTCAATCTTAGGATTATTAGCGTCGACAATGTTGCCAGGACAAGAAAAATGTCCCTAGGCAATTTAGCAGTCGTTTGAGGAAATATTGTTTACCAATGTCTAAGGAAAATCCTAAAAATTTAATAAACTGAACAAGGATTATTGTCAGACGGAAAAAAATTAATTTCGCGACAAGAAGGGTTCAATCTCGGCGAGCTTACATTTCGGGAAGATTTTCCACTCGCTGACAATTGGGCTTTTGAATGAAATTTTTTTTTGTCATAAATGGAAAGATCGTATATAAGTTTTATAACAAAACTATTTTTCTTTTTTTTATTTTCGTTATAATTCAAAAGTTATATCAAATTAAAAATAAATTTTCGTACCCAGTTCCGAGAACGCGCCGACTTTTCCCGAACATAATGTGACATCATAATGGTAATTTATATTATTATAATTTATAATAATACATGTAGAAGCCATTGATAGTAGGTATACTGCGTATATACATTTTACCATTATGACGTCACAACTGTCAAAAACAATTTTAATTCGTTTGCAGTCACGTGATTTGATCAATTTTAAATTGCTTATAATTAATTTAAAAAAAGTTTTTTGAAAGTTTTTCGCATCGATTATTATCAATATTATTTATAATAAAGTTTTAAAATACAATAAAAAAATCGATAATTGTTTTTTTTTCAAAAGCCTAATTGGCGTTATCCTTGAAAATTGGCGTGATTCGAGGACATAAACCCCGAGCGATTTTTGCGTCATTCTTTATTTGTGCTCTGTTTTGATTTTAGTTTAGCTAAGAATTTAAAACCCTGTTATAGAGCTCTATAGTTGATTACAATAATCACTGTTATTTGATATCGAACATTTGTACAATGGTACCTTATTTACTTGCAAACTAAATGCAAAACAATAATTCGGAATCTTTTTTTCTACAAATAGGTCATATGCATGCATTTTTTTTATATTTTTAATAGATTATTTAGTCAACCATAATACGGAAAAAAATTGATAATCATTTAAAAATGTAATATTATCATAAGAAAAAAAATATCAAATTTCACATTCAAAAATAGACAGTTTAAACAATCGGCCATGTTCGCGGGCTTATATGACGTCATCATATACGATGCATGTCAACCTTGATGACAACTTGTCAATGTTCTAAATGAAGTTTATTTGTTGTTTTCTCTATACAGATTGTATCAAATCAAAACGGTTCATAGAACATTCCGTGTGTAAGACAGAGACGATATATAAAGCAGTAAGTAAGAATGAGATAAATGATCGCTAATAGTTACTGTGGTTACGTAAATAAATAATTACGTACACTGTAAATCTTTTTACCAATTTATCAATTAAAACAACTAAATCGTAATAGTAATTCGTATTATTATTTATATCTGGTACAAAAGTTTTAACAATACTTTTAATAATTAATTTATTAAATGTTCAAAAAGACCTCCACGTTCTGCCAAACAATATCCTAATCGATTATAATAAATAGCCATTTTATCAATAATTTCACTAGTGAATACTGACATTTGTTAAAATTGTGATTTTTACTGTAGAAAGCAAAGACGATACTATCAGATTGTATAACCACAGTAACTATTAGCGATCATTTATCTCATTCTTACTTACTGCTTTAGTGCTTTATATAATATCGTCTCAGTCTTACACACAGAATGTTCTATGGACTGTTTTGATTTGATACAATCTGTATACTGACATAATCTTACTGTGAGACGACATCGTTGTCATGGAAACTGTTGTTGATATATATTCTGACGTCACGATGCGTTTTGAGAATTCGAAAATAGCGCTTATTTTCTACATTTCTTTTTTATTAGTTGTATTTTTTTCAGTGATTAGATTAATAAAATAACCATTACGTTATGATCAAGAACTAAAATATATTTCGAAATAAAAATTTTAACCAATTTGGAGTTTTATGCATATGACCTATTGGGGGAAGAACAAATCCGTCCTGGTCATAGACATGACGTATTTCTATGTCTATGGCTCTAGCGTGTCTAACTTCAGAGCTGGGAATACGTTATATTCAAATACCACGATGTCTGTCGCTGATAAAATAGAAATCGATTAGTTTAAAGGTTATGTTTATAGTTGAATATGTATATAACTTCAGACAGTTGTATATATATACTGTTGTCTACTGTAGGTAGAACCGTTTAGTTACGTGCTTCGAATTTAACATTGCTATAATTATGATGTCAGACTGTTTGTCTATGTTTGAACAGGCTACCATGAAAATAAATATCGCCAGTGTTTTCTTTTTGTTAGACAGGTTGCGGTAGATAAAAAAAGAAACTGAAACACGTGCACTACTAAAATATATTAGTGCTTGGTTGCAGAAAGCATTGTCAAAGAATTTGATTTGACAATGATCTTAACGCCACTGCACACGAGGCTAGAAACGCTGCTAGATTCCTTGCTAGATTTGCCTAATAGTTTTCTAGCGCTGGTTTTCTTGATTGCTGTTAAGTGCTCGCTTCACGCGAGATTATTTTTCAAGCGTGTTTTGTGGATAGATCTGGTGCGCGCGCGGTGACAGTTCGAATATAAACACAGAGCAAAACGCGTCTGTTGTCTGGCAGAATGACGCCATGTGGGTGTTCAAGTGCCCACGTGAAGATACTGCTTCCTGATTGGTTCTTGCTCACACCTAGCGACAAATCTAGCAGGGAAAATAGCCCCTGTTCTAATTTTAAAACCTATCTTCTGAGCTAGCAAGGCATCCCGCAGTGACGTCATTTCCAGCTTCGTACTCAACCTACCGGCTAGCAGAACTCCTAGCAGCGTTTCTAGCCTCGTGTGCAGCGGCCTTTAGATTGTGATCACACAATTAGGCTTTTGAAAAAAAAAATAATTATCGATTTTTTTATTGTATTTTAAAACTTTATTATAAATAATATTGATAATCGATGCAAAAAACTTTCAAAAAACTTTTTTTAAATTAATTATAAGCAATTTAAAATTGATAAAATATTTTAAAAAATCACGTGACTGCGAACGCACTAAAATTGTCTTTGACAGTTGTGACGTCATAATGGTAAAATGTATATACGCAGTATACTATCAATGGCTTCTACATGTGTATTGACTAAAACATTATGACGTCACATTATGTTCGGGAAATCTTTCCATTTATGACAAAAAAAATTTCATTCAAAAGCCCAACTACAGTGGTTTAATCTGCAGGAACAGTCTAAAGTCATGTAAGACTTTTCTGCAGAAAATTTCGTAAGAAAACGGTTTGACTTTAAGATAGGTAGGTATATAGATGAAAAAAAAAATTAATTGGCGATTGAAATACCATTTCCTAATCGTTTGCGCATTTTTTTATACAACTGATTCACAAAGGTAGGTGATAATAGACTCGTATGACTTAAAAGGTATAAAAAGCGCGCACGTGCTCTTGAATGTTTTGTGGCCACTCAACACAAGTAGAGTACCTTTCGCTACAGTAGACTCCCGGTTAATGCGAGTGTATGTTACAGGGTATGTTCGTTTAATTAACATCTGCGTTTTCAGGTACATTTTTTATAATTCGCAAAAAAAATCACAAATATGTGAAAAAATGTTGACTATATCTAATATCTATAGTCTATGAGCGAGTTCTAACCCTAAAAAATCAGTTGTTCAGCTAAAAAATTGCATTCTATCTCTGTATCTATCATACTTTTACCAAACAGTACAAGAAAAAGACATTGATAATTATGGAAAATAATAATAAAACAGAGTTATACCTTATTATTTTCTGCAGACGAAACTTAATTAACATTAAACAGCCGTTAGTCCCAACCATCCGTGAGAGTAAATTTCCAATGAATTTCGAAATCAAAAACACATTTTCCAGCAAACCACTTTAAATTATTATAAAAAAACGCACAAATTAAGTGTTTGTTTATAAAACTGAACTGTCTATTAATTAAAATCAAAGTTTTATTACAATAACAAATTAATTAAAACAATAGCGACTGTCACTATCAAATTGACCGCACCACTATGATGACACTCACGTGACATGGTTCAACCGTGCCGTGCCAATGCCAAAATGCCACGCTATGCATAGACAAGCAATTAAAATTTTACTCAAAAAAGGATTTTTCGAGTAAGGCTACATTTTGAAAATATGCTAAACATGTACCCGAGATGTTTAATCACATTTGGCCACTTGCGTATTGTTGAAATAACTGATTTTAAACAATTGATTTTGTAAAAATCGATGGGGAATGACAGTCGCGTCATATTATCGATTTTTTCCCAGACTACTAAACGGGTTGATGCCTGATTGTTTTATTCTAGTAGCAACCCACGAGGAAAATATAATATGTTTATTAGAGCGGATTTGTTGAAATTAAATAAAATTTACTAGAGGGGATGTAAGTATTTCAAATAATTAACTATCAAGCTATTAACTTTTTGCGTAAGTGTTATGTTAAATAACAATAATTTATTTAAATAATTAGCGCCGTAAAGCATAATGCAAGATATTTTTTCATATTAGTGACTTACTTACAGACCCCATAATACTACCATAGCCATATTTTTTAATAAATAGTATTTATATCTATATTATTTAAACACACTAGCGTTATTTGAAAGTACTATAGCAAAATAACAGAAACAATTACCTTGCATCTAGGCGTTTTAGCTATAGAGCGTGCCAAAGAAATAGACATACGCTCGAAAAATGTTACTCTCCTTCTGGAGCAGTCGGGTAAAAACAGCTTAAACGACAGGAATTTAAAATCTGTATGCGGAATAAGAATTGAGCCTAAAAAAAGGACTATACAAAGCGGTACCTACTTCTTATACAGCCGAGTAGTAGTGCACTTAGAGGGAGTTCACTGTAATTCGGAAAATTTCAATATGGACAAAAAAAGACACGAAAAAAACGTAGTATATATTCAACTTTTTGCACAATAAAAAGCCTACACTTGTGTCGCGTGTTCAAAGACTTTTCCTTGTAATGTTTCACTTTTAAAAAATACCTGAATAGTTAACACTCAGCAGGTTTGACAACGGTACCTTCAGCGACGCTAATTATTTCAAAAAGGCACGGAAAGAAATGTCCAAAAGTGGCTTGATCATTAAAACATTCTTTCAGTAATTATATTTTACGCACTAACCTCTATAAATTAACTGCTTTATAATACTCGCCACGAATCTAAAAGGCTCGGAAGTTAGATGCGAATGCGGGCTTGCGATTGTACAGTCTGTTGAAAAACTACAAACTCGCAACTCAACAAAACTAAAGTAACAATAACAACTTGACAATAGCGTACTCGATTGTACTTTAAAGCAGGAAAGCGACAAGTGTCAAAGGCAACGAGCGATCACGGCCAATCACCGACAAGTGCACGTTCCGTGCAGGTAGCTGAAAGGTGGTGGGAGTATCAACGGCTCTAAAATGTGCCTTTGCGACGCTGTTTGTGACTAGCTTCCGAACCTTTTAGATCTGTGCCGCGTATTATACATGAATAGCGTTCGCCTGGTTAAAAATCGGCCGTAATTCATTCAATTTTGGACGTAACTGCGAGGTTCTTTTGTCATTATGTGGATTTCACCTGAATCGATTTTACCTGTGTTAATTCGTATACATCGTAATGAAACATATATTGTGCACTTTCCCGTCATTAAAACGGAGAGAACAATGCATGTTTCAACACAATGTGTGCGAATTAACATACTCAAATCAGTACCACACTCTTTTGAAAGACAAAGGATCAGACTACAGATCCTTCAGGCGAATTTTTTGGAAAACAGTTTCGCCTACGTGTGAAATATTACGTAACTTATTATTTTTTTCAAAAGGTTGTAAGTTTTTTCAGGAATTTTTTTCAAAAAATTCGCCTAAAGGATCTGTCTTTGTCGTTCATTTGGCGTTTACCAGAACCCTCTAGCTTTAAAAATAGCGTCGGGAGAGCGCGAACCGTTTTTAGGCGAGGGGAAAAAATTTGAGATGAAGGGTGCAGGAGGTATTTGCAGGGACGAATACTCTTAATGACAAAAAATCACCTACTCAGCGGCTTTATCTCTACTGTGAGTGGTTTTAGGTTTTAATTATATTAAAAAACACCATAATTTAAAATAATGTTGTGTGGCCTATAATTTTGAAAAATAATTATATAGGTACAGTAACTTTTTCAATAAGCTACTGCGGTTTGTTTTGACACCTCAAAACACTTTTCAACCAAAACAGATCTATAAAGTAATAAAAAAAAGTTGACCGTAAAAAAGCGGTCTATATAGGTACTTAAAGAGTGATTTATGTTTCTGTATTATATTTTTTATACGAACGCACCTAACGAAAAATGAAACAAGCTAATATAACGTCCTCACTATTTTATATTACAGAAAAAAAACCTCAACAAACGATGCCGGGTTTAGGTGAGTGGAGGTTTCGGACATATTATTAGTCCATCTTGACAATAGCGCTCAACAATTTAAATAAAAAAAAAATTGGAAAGGATTTCTTCTCATTTTCAATCTGAAATTTTCCAAATTTATGGCGTATATAGGTATTTGAAAAATTATTAAATTAATAATATTCATCCGTATTAACAGAAAAATAGGAGAAAGCAAAGCCAGAAAATAGAAAACCGTCTGAAAAAGAAAGCAGAAAAAAATATTTTTTTTAAATGGTTAATTAACAATGTCTGCCATTTTTTGAAAATGATTCGATTTTGTTTGTTTGTAGAGATATTATTACGAATCTTCTTTTTTCGAATGAAAAATTCAAAAAAGGTGGAAGGTAAAGATGCAAGACATAAAAACATGGTATTCATCACGACCACAATGTTATGAATAATAAAATCTCTTTGAAAATCTAGTCATTGTATGTAAAAATTCTTACCAAACAAAAGCAAAATATTCTCGTTCGCGAAGCGATACAGAAAAATAATCTATAGTGTGATCTATAAAACACAATACTATTTTTGTTCCGTATACAGAGTGTCTCACGATTTCATTTCATAACTTGGTAGATTCCGTTCGCAATGACCACCATGTCAGATTATTTGTTGAGCGGATTGTACAACTTTACAACGATTTCTTTTATAAAGAACTGCAGCTGCCCGGCTTCGCCCGAATTACTAAATTATCACCGTATTTTCGTCGACTTACTTACGTTGCAAAGTTGGTCTCGACTAAAAACGCTTTTAGTTTAACGCGATAATTTATAGCCTATGTCCATGGTGACGGTTAATTTTAAATAGCGGTAAAAGAATGTTTCAAATAGGTGCAGTGGTTCCACACAAACTCACAAAAATCGCACTCTCTCTTTAGAATATTAGTGTGGTAGAATTTTATAACAATACTATACGCAACCGAACGCTATTGTAAGAAATATTTTTAGTAAATGAAACATTTAACACAAAGAAAAAAAAAGACAGTCTATAAAAAAGTTGTCGTATACATTCGCCATTTTATGACACCAATCCTGACCTACAACACAGCGAAACAAACAAATCCTGATAGTGACATTTTCACAGTACGTAACTCAATCAAGTGTACTGTTTGTGTTGTTCAACTCTATAAAAGTTTATGATGCTAAGCTTTCTAGTTCGAAGCTGTAAAATTAGCCGTGCTTTTATTTTATCTATAGAGAAGCTTTTATCCACAAAAGAATTCACTGTACGTATCGATACATCAGATAATAAATTACACCTGCTTTTTTTATTTTTAAGAAAGAAATTTAAGCGTTTTGAAAAAAAGTTGAAAAATACACATAACTTTGTATTCAGTGTGATTTTTATAGCGTGTTGAATTTGTGAATTTACAAAAAAAGAAAAAAAACAAAGTGCATGTAACTTTTACGCGTCTGAAGTGAAACTTCTCAGGTAAACATTTGAACTATATGTAAACACTGATATATCTGAACTATATATGTTTTTATAATTAACTAGCGGCCCGGCCCGGTTTCACCCGGGTGCGAGATATATATATTTTGTGTTATCGGAAAATTCTGTAAAATGTATTTCATTATGAAAACGACTACAGCGCAAAAATGTCTAAACTAATAGCTTTGAACAAATTCTACCTGATGACGCTGCACGGTACGAAAACAGTTTTTTTTTTTGACGAAACATCGTCATGTTGTACAAAATATTTACATATTTCCTCGTTTATCGCTCTTTCTATTAGTCAAAACCATATGAAAATCCGTTCGGTAGTTTTTGAGTTTATCGCGTTCAGACATATAGGCGCGAGCGGAGGGACTTTGTTTCATCCAGTTATCACAGATACAATACCGTCGGCGGCTCAATATTCAGCCCTACCTTCTCGCTATCATTTCTACTATGCAAACATAAAGAGGCGTGTCTATCGCATATCCCCTTCAGGGCATTCGTACGTACACTACCAGTCAGCCAATAGATTGCGGCTCCCCACTAGCACCTCATTTCCCCTACTTTGAATTCAACATAGGTACTATCCTCTCGGCGTTTCAATATTCAACCGTACCCGCTCGCTATCATTTCTACTATGCGAACATAAAGAGGCGTGTCTATCGCATTTCCCCTTCAGTGCATTCGTACGTACACTACCAGTCAGCCAATAGATTGCGGTTCCCCACTAGCACCTCATTTCCCCTACTTTGAATTCAACACAGGTACTGTTTATCTATAAGCAAAATGAATTTGAAACTTAAGAAGGTTGAGATCAACCAGAACGGGGATCAGAACATTTCTGAAACGTTCGTTGAATAAATTTTCTTAAAAAAATGTTTCTACAATGTTTCCCAGTTTTAATAAGGAAAAATGCAACGGGCACATAAATCTTGTCCCGATCGTAAAATTTATTAAAAGGAGCTTAGAATGCGAATCGCGTCGACAAAGAATGATGTTATAATGTAATTTTTAATAATGGTTAAGCTCGATATTACACTTGGAGATTAAAAACTTTGTTAATAATACAACTTTATTAGTTTGTAGAATATTAAAACGCCGTCAAGTATATTACAACCAGACGAGAACAAGCCTTTTGACCGCCGAACGAGGAAAGCAAAGTCTGAAAACGGACGATAATATAAAACGTCGTGTAAAACATATATGCACTCTTATTCGGGAAAGAAAAAATATTCACATTGTGGTCGTTGCTAGACTTGACTAGTGATGTGCCGGATATCCGTATCCGAGGGAGAAGAAAGATCCGTATCGGTATCCGTTAGTTTTTGGCAGATCTTTTACCTTATTAATTTTCAATTCATAGATGAAATTTTATATATATAGGTGATTAGGTAATAATGAAAACCTGTTTAATTCCATTCAGATTATTTTTTATTTTTTTTAATCGTATTTGGCACCTTTATATTGCAAACATTTATCGTAGTGTGTACCATACTAATAGTACATAACTCAAAGCTACTAAATCAACTATCTTTATAATGAGATATTGCACATCGATCTTTGGAAAGAGACAATCTGTTATGAGAGTTAACTCTTAAACAGGTCAATAACTTTTTCCCATAACAGATAGTCTCTTTCCAAAGGTCGATGTGCAATATTTACCGCCGCGTACTCTAAGAAAGTTAAGATCCGTATCCGCGGATCATGAAACCAAAAATCCGTATTCAGATCCGTATCCGCGGATATACATTTTTAACGATACCGCACATCACTAGACTTGACACACAAAAGCCATCAAGAAACCACAGCATGCTTGAAACCAAGAGCAGTCAAATCTAGCGGCAAAACCAGCCTCGTGTGCAACGGCATTAATGTTGTCGTTTTAGAGCGTGCAGTCAACACAACGAAATGAACTTTATGGAACTATTTATACATAACAGCGAGAGGAGGACAGCTTCGAGTTGAGTCAACATCTTCTACAATTTAATAATAATTGTTTCAAAAACTTTTCCCTTCGTTAATCGTTTACCGAATTACATCAACAAGATGTAGAAATTGCTGACTAATTAGTTTATAAGCAAAATTAAGCGATTCGTCGTTTATTAACTTAGACGTAACTGTTACTAACTTCGTACTTTAAATAGATCTTAATAACAGGGGACGGCTATCATTAATTTAAAGGTAGCACAGCACAGTTTAAAGATCCATCTCATACAATACATCTGATCTGAAATGATGTACAGTTTGCATTTAGGGACAAAAAGGGGAGACGGGGGGCCTTACGTGATGATATGTGAGGGAGTCCGAAGAAACGTGACTTCAAATACCTACATACATTTTATATCAACATCAAAAAATACTTTCTTTTTTTTAATATGTCGTTTACTATAGCGGTCCCGTCCGGTTTCATACAGGTGTAAAAGAACGAATGGGGAAGGGAGGAACATGAGTACACACTTTCATCTTAGTTATTTTTTATATTTTTTAGATCCGTTCTGAAGAAGATCCAAATCCGGATCGAAACGTTAATGTATTAATTATATTTTTTGTTAATATATTGTCTGAAAAATTGGTCGATAATTTTATTTATTGAAGAGTTCTAATCAGACGTTAATCAAAGATTTGATTACCGAGATGAATGTTGTGTCCAAATTTCATGATGATCGGAGTTACCGCTCAAAAGTTTTTGTCGATAAAAAGCAGTATTTAAACTTTTTTTAACTAATAATTTTTTAATTAAATAAATTTAAATGTAAGCCTTAGAAGAAAGCAATGTAAAAAAAAAAATAAAAATATATTCGCCCAACGTGAGGCTCGAACTCACGACCCTGATATTGACAGTCGCATGCTCTACCGATTGAGCCACCTGAGGTTGTGTTCTCACAACGCTAATATGAGTATATCTATTTCACATGAATAGAAGCTAATTTTTGAGATACATTTTGCAACATTTTTCATTAAAGCTCCGCTCCTAATGGTCGTAGCGTAATATTATATAGCCTATAGCCTTCCTCGATAAATGGGCTATCCAACAATTTTTTTTTTCGATTTGAACCAGTAGTTCCTGAGATTAGCGCGTTCAACCAAACAAACAAACTCTTCAGCTTTATATATTAGTATAGATATAGATTGGTCTCTACATCTTCTTACATTTAATCAGCCATGTCAATAAAAAAATGCTATAAAATAAAGTAGATTGTTTGAACACAATTCTTGTATAATACCAAGCATTTGCTAATGTGCGGTGAATGAAGGCATCAAAGAGTGACCTCCGTTTTTTTTTTTTAAATAATTCATTGATTATTCCAACAATATATAACTGGCATGTAGTATATCTCTCTTTATCAAAAGTTCTGTCATTATCTACGACAGTAGTCAATAAGAACCAACGAACTGTTTTCAATAAACAAAGACAGAAGTATATGACTGCACGCTAATCGTGCTAACGCATGTTAGCAGTACAGATTAAATACGTATATGGATTAGACTGTTTGAAATAAAACATCTGTACATTGTACGAGGAATCAGCAAGGTCAGCACTCTGCAGTGGGAAGAGATCTACCTGTTTCACGACCTACAATCTGTGCAACACAATGGCCGTCGCAAAGATAGGACGACGACATTGCGGCGCGCATTGAAGAATACCAAAAGACCAGAGACTCGAATCTGGGTCAGTAATTGAAATTCAGATAAAGCTAACTTGTCCAGACGGACGATGCAGCGGTGCCAAGCTAACAGGAAGCTACACACATTGTACACTCATCACAGTTGGGCAATGTTGTCCTTGACGATGTCGCCGGATGTTATATTGACCGTCAAGAATATATATAACAAAATGGCGGAGTCTATCGAAGCTGGAGATAAGAAGCAACTGCTGGTAATGTGAGTACAGATTATAATACGCGCCACGAATCTAAAAGGCTCGGAAGTTAGATGCGAATGCCGGCTTGCGCTTGTACAGTCTGTTCAAACTCGCAATTCAACAAAACTAAAATAACAATAACAACTTGACAACAGCGTACTCGACTGTACTTTAAAGCAGGAGAGCGACAAGTGACAAAGGCAACGAGCGATCACGGCCAATCACCGACGAGCGCGCGTTCCGCGCAGGTAGCTGGGAGGTGGTGAGAGTCTCAACGGCTCTAAAATGTGTCTTTGCGACGCTGTTTGTGACTAGCTTTCAAACCTTTTAGATCCGTGGCGCGTATTATACCTCGAATGTGATCGTGTGACTTCGACGACTTAAAAATATAATACTGCCATACATTTTAACATGTGTATCAAAGTTGGTCCTTCACAACAGTACATTCGGGTTAAAGTCGTCTCGCTTGAGACCTTTAAAACGGTTCAGTGCGCATCATAACCTCAAAGATTTACACAACCTCAAAGAGTCAAGATACAAATCTCGACGTGAAATATGCACTCAGTAACGCACACACAATAACCCCACATAGTTTAATAGAGGTCAAGGGTCATCCGCTGATTTTCGTTATCAATCTACTTTTAAAAAAATCCGTCAAGCACGAACGTACATACTTCACGCGGCGAGAGCTCCGTACGTCATTTCCAAAATTTTACATCAAATATTAAAAACAATAAACATATTTTCAAAGTAAAGAAATCGGTCGTTTCCTCATGTTCAACGGTCCCAAGTCTTCATCTGAATTTTGTAATGGTTGAAACCACGAACCAGCGGTGGACCGATATCTGTCGCATGAAACAATATGGCTTCAGCTACTGGGTAACGCACACACGTTCGTGGCTTACATGCGTGTAGTGTCTGTGAAGTTAAACAACTTTGGTAACTATGGCGGAAAGAATCGGAGTTTTCCCAGGTAGTGATAACAGCGCCATCTCGCGTGCGCCAGAAAACGGTCCGTCTCAAAACACAACAAGATTATAGGAAGCTAGGTCTCCCGCAGGTTAAAGACTTCGTGGTTGAAACTTTAAAGCTGGGTTAGGTACTGGCGAAAACACAAATGATTTATTACTCTACACTATTTCAGAATGAACTACATATAACAGAAAATAAAATAGCTAAAAGAAGCAATCTACTTTTGAACCGTATATATTGTCAACATTGTTATTAACGACTTGCAAACTGCAATCAAGTATTAAAAGCGATCCCACGACAATGTATCATTATATAGTACCTCCCAAACAGAGTTTACGATCGGCGATACGGTACTCATTTTTATGCATTTGTGTACGTTTTTTGGCTCGACATAGTTTAAAGTATAAATAAGCTACCTTAGGGTGGCCAGAATTCGTTGTTATAAGTGTAACTCCTTCTTTTTAAAGTTTAAAGTTTACATTTAACGCTAAAGTTCTAACACGTATCATATAATATTTAGGATACAAATCGTCAGAAATATAATATACATTGTAACACCACGTCTTAAAAAGCCACGCCGTCACTGGTGGTCATGTAGAAAAACAGAGGCAAGATGGCAGCGGAGCGTATGAACTAGGAAGTAGTGTTTATGTTAAAAAAACTTAAATTAATAAATGTGTTGAATTAAACAATATTCATGTTACAAACTTACGTTAATAAATATGTTGAATTAAATAATATTCATGTTACAAACTTACGTTAATAAATATGTTGAATAAAATAATAGGTAATAATTGTTACAACATTTATATTAATACAGTAGAACCTCTTTAAGTCGAACCACGATAAGTCGAAAACCTCCAATACCTACTCGAAAAAATGTTTTGTTCCTCTATTTTCAAACCCCAAAACCTTCATTACTCGAAATCTCAACCCTCTCGAAATAATCACTGAGTCCCTATAAGCCATTTAGGTAGGTACATATTTTCCCTCCATAACTCGAAAAAATAAATTAGATCTCTGTATCTCGTACATAGCAACTCAAAATTGATTAGAATGAATCTTAATCTCTACAAATCGAATATTTCCTTATAAAATACGCCTAAGTCGAAACTCTATAACTCAAATTTTTTTGGCGTCTTCCTTGAAGTTCGACTTACAGAGGTATTATAAAGAGGTGAAGTTTGTAAGTTTGGGTGTAGGAGGTAATCTCCAAAACTACTCATCCGATTTAATTTTTTTGTCAGGATGGCTATAATATAATATCGCGCCAGAATAAAATCGCATTTCATGGAGACCAATTTTGCAATCGTCAAGAGAATACGATATTTGCGCGACATTTCAAAAAAATAACCATGAAATAAACAGTCGTTTCAAACGCTCTGTAATTTTGCAAACAATAATTATAAAATCCTTGCCGCGTTCTGTCAGACTCTATTAAATAAAGCAACACAATTTATTCATTTATATATAAACATTAATTAATAACCCAGACACGGCTTTGGAAGCAGTGATGATAATGTATAATGCAGTTACAACCATACTACAAGATGTCAGTTTATGCCTAAAATTATTCAACGTATAAGCCCGACGAAATTATAAAAAATACTAGCTATAGCTGCTGCCCAGTAATCAGAACATGTCAGGTGGCCGGCATGGAAAAACGCCCACAAACAAACATGGTGTCATAGTGTTCTTGTTCAGAGACAATAAACGTTCACTTTTGTTAACATTCGAACTGTCACTGCGCGCGCACTAAACCCATCTACAAAGCAAGCTTCAAAACAAACATCGTCTGAAGCGAACACACATATTAACTCATTACGAAAATCAACTCAAGGGCGTAGATATGGGGGGGGGGGGAGGGTAATAAAACAACACGAATACCTGGCTAAAAAATAAAATTTAGAAATACTTTTTTATGAAGATTGACTCTATTCAATAAATAGAGTAACTGTGATCCATTGAAGTTGATGATGAGTATTTGGAAAGAATTCCGTGGCATAAGGATCGAAAATGAAGCAATACTGAGACTTTTTTAAACTTGCATTTAATACTAACGTTTCGATACGTTTTGTATCATCTTCTGAAGATGATACTCTGAAGATGATACAAAACGTATCGAAACGTCAGTATTAAATGCAAGTTTAAAAAAGTCTCAGTGTTGCTTCATTTTCGATCCTTATGCCACGGAATTCTTTCCAAATTAGTCATCAATACTTTTTGAAATGGAATTTGTAAAATTAGTTTGGGAATTAATATTTTCCTTGACACCTTCCTTCGTGAGTATTCTTTTGTGATATTAATACAACTTTAAAAAAATATTAATTTTTTCTTTACCCTCCCCGCAGAAAAAAAATATCTACGCACTTGCCATCAAACGTCATATCAAACAGAAGACTTAAGTTATAGACGTCTGGTTGGAGTATAATTCGGGGTGTTCACGAACACCCCGTACAAGAATATTTTAGTACAGAATACGCTGTCTCGTGTCTATGTACACGTGTGTGAATAAACATAGTGCGAGCTTTAAAAGCTTTAGTGGAGAGATATTACATAATATATATAATGTAATTTATATTGTTATCTAACACCTTTTGTTATTATATTATAATACAATATATGAATTGTGAATTATCCAGCCATTAAAGCGCCGTGTAAATGAAATATAAGCAAAATTTAATTACAGCTGTATACCAGAGACCATTCTAAAGACACGCTGTTCGGTTGAAGTATCTTAGTTAATTAGGAACTAATCCACAAAACCCCTTTACCGTATTTCGAAGTTGCGTACAAAAAGAAAAATCACTTTAGCCCGGGATTCCCGAGAATGACGTCACACAAAAAAACGTATGCACAGAAGTAAAAGCATGTCGCTTTTTACGTCACGGTGGCGCAGTCGTTGCCGAGAAAAAAACCGCAACTATTTTATTTCTGTGCACACGTTTTATGTGACGTCATTCACCGTCAGATGACGGTCGCCTCTGCACACGGTGAGGCTAGCTTTGTCGCTGGAATCGGTGCTGGCTATAGGAGGATGGAAACGACGTCACTGCGGGCTCGCGTGCGTGGTTCAAAATTAGAACCGGGACTATTTTTGGAGCAAGAACCAATCAGAAAACAGTATCTTATCACGTGGGCGACGTGAACAAACGTCTACAAACAAACACGGCGTCATACCAAAGCCATCTACAAAGCAAGCTTCAATACACGCACCGTGTGAAGCGAACACATAAGGCCACAACGACAGCCTGCTTGAAACCTAGCAAGGAATTTAGCGGCAAAATCAGCGGTCTTTACGCTACCGCTATTTTAGGAAACTAGGGCTTCAGGGAGCATTCGATTATTAGGTTATATACTGAAGTCTTCGTTTTTTACCATTTTGGTACGGAACTCTAAAAAAATACCTTACGCGGTTTTGTCTTTTGCCCGTTGATAATAACTAAAACGTTTCGAATATAGTTGCAAATCAGATGGGTTATAATAAAATTCAATCAGCGAAATGGAGACAGCTAAATGAACCTTTTAAAAGATTTTTGTCATCAGTCGTTAGTAAAGTATATAAAATTCCGAGTAAACCCATATCTTTAAAAGTAATGGCCGCTTTTACGTACCCAGTTCAAGTACAGGTCTCGCTAAGTAGATTGCGTAACCTGGAATTTTGAAATCATGAACATTTCCGAAATAGTGCCACGGTAGGCTCGAATGTTGTTAATTAAATAAAAAAAGTCGCAGTGCAGAACTTTGTTCCGTCAATGTAGTGTGTTTTAGTGCGAGATCCGGTATTAGATATATATGTTACGGTTAATACAAGAAAGTAGTTAATTCGCGAATTAATCGGCTAATTACCCGAATTAACCAATCCTTGACGTTGGTTAATTCGGGTATTAGCCGGTTAATTCGCGAATAAACTACTTTCTTGTATTAACCGTAACATATATACCTACCCTCATCTGTTATTTGATGATGACAAAGATTATATGTTAGATAATATATACATTGATAAATCGCACATGGATTGCTTAGCTAAATTGCGTACAGATGCTGTTAAATTAAATAAATTCTAATTATTTTTTTTGGATCAACTTTCTCTATTTGTTATAATCAAAAAAATCGAGCCTAAGATGAGAGAACCTTTATGCTACCATTTTGTGGCTTTCCTACTTGTTTTCTTATTTACAGTTTCATTTTTAAGAGTTTCAATACAAGAAATGACAATAGGTGGCTCATTCTAATAAAAAAATGTATTCATTGACGTAAGCATTTCTTATAGAATATAGTAATATTTCAGTTTTACGATGTATCTAAGCAGGTGTATTTGTTAAAAAAACAAACGAACAGGAAAAAAAAGAAGACGCAAAACATTCCAGCATCGAAAACAATAGAACAACGTTGAAAGCTTCAGCAGCTTTATGCGCTGTGTTTGTAAGTAATCAATTGTTTGACACGAAATGCATCTTGGGAAATGGATTATTTTATTTTGTTTCAAAATCGGTGCACACAAACTCCTATAGTACTTAAGAAATTGGACAGTGATAATAAATTGACTATACGAACGCCATTACAAAACTACGCTCCTTTTATTTTTTAACGGAATTTTGTTTTTTTGAAAACACGAATATTTTTGACATGCAATCTTTCTTCTAGTGAATGAATAAACGCGAAATACAGTAGATTTGAAAAACATTAAAAAAAATGTACTACGTGATACTCTCGTGGGTTAGAAGTAAAACTTCTTAGGTTCTAGAGAAAATGCTACGTATGCAGTGCGCTTGCGTATGACGCTTTAACGGAGAGAGAGAGAGAGTAGAAACGATTCTTCGATGCTTTTCTTTCAACTGTCGGTTAAAGACGAGGAAGGGAAAAAACTATTTTAAATAAATAAAATTATCGACCAATGTTTTTCAGTCTTAATATTGACAAAAATAATAAAATATAAATCAATATTTCACTAAATGACGTAATCTAGCGAAATATTGATTTATATTTTATTATTTTTGTCAATATTAAGACTGAAAAACATTGGTCGATAATTTTATTTATTTGAAGAGTTCTATTCAGACGCGTTAATTAAAGATTTGAAAAACTATTTCATTCAACACGCGTGAGTAATATATAATTTCGGGGCCCTGCTAAATTCGGGAGTAATAATAAATTACTTCATGTTAACGCGTGCTAATAATGAGCCGTACTGTACGATAATAAATTTTCTGGACCAATAGGAACGCAGTAGCGAGCGAAAGCGTACAATAATGAATAATAACTGCAGCATAGTTTCTGGACCAATAGGAACGCGGTAGCGATTTGTATATATGAAAACAGCATCGCAATTCAGCGAAAGTCAGGGCCATCTTGTGTGCATCGAGGGCGGTGGGTACGTCAATCAATGAAGTGATTTATTATTTTTCCCTCTTTTATCAGGGCCCCGATTACATATTACTCGTGCTAGTTGAATAAAGTATTATGTGCGACCATTGATTGAAGTAGAAGATTCCACTCGCGTGTTACCGCAGCCGCTACGCTCGTTCGGCAAATTTCACGCTCATGGAATCTTCTCCTTCTCTCACTAGTCGCACAATGTACTATTATTGATATAATATAAACAAGCTAAGATATTTTCATAGATAACACTGATTCCAGTGAACAAAAATCTTTGAACGAACCTAGTTTCTATAAACTAAAAGTGATACAGAAGTTCAGGAAGTGAACGAAAATTAATCTACCCTATAGAACTATTTCTAAAACTACTGAATTATAAAGCAAAACAAACCTATATATTATATATATAGGTATGAACATCATCTCTTTAATGGCAATGCAATGTTGCAAATAATGCAGCAGTAATTATAATAAACTCTCAACGCCAAACTTAGTTGAACATCGTTAATAATCACAGCTGACTACTGACAGCTGTAATATAACTCCCAACTCCCGTGTGGCGTTTTATCAAAGTTACTATAAAACAGATAGCCGGTGCATTTTATCTCAACTCCGTTAAAACTCAAAAGTACAGTCTATTTTGATTTTACCTGGAGACGGAGCCCATTTCAAAATCCATACTGATATTATAAATGAGAAAGTAACTGCATGTCTGTCTGTCGTGCATTCACGGCATAACCGCTGGGCCGATTGTGATGAAATTTAATAACGAGATAGTTTGAAACCCGAAGTAGGACATAGGCTACTTTTTTTCTCAAAATTCCCCCCATGGAGATAAAGTGGGGGGTTGTAATATTGTATGAAGTTCTGCTTTCACGAGCAAAAGATGATAAAATAATAGTATCTATATTGTGCGACTAGTGAGAGAAGGAGAAGATTCCATGAGCGAGTGGAATATTCTCCTTCGATCAATGGTCGCACATAATACTTTATTCAACTAGCACGAGTAATATGTAATCGGGGCCCTGATAAAAGAGGGAAAATAATAAATCACTTCATTGATTGACGTACCCAGCGCCCTCGATGCACACAAGATAGCCCTCACTTTCGCTGAATTGCGATGCTGTTTTCATATATACAAATCGGTACCGCGTTCCTATTGGTCCAGAAACTATGCAGTTATTATTCATTATTGTGCGGTTCCGCTCGCTACTGCATTCCTATTGGTCCAGAAAATTCATTATCGTACAGTACGGCTCATTATTAGCACTCTACGCGGCAACATGAAATAATTTATTATTTCTCCCGAATTTAGCAGGGCCCCGAAATTATATATTACTCACGCGTGTTGAATAAAACACATTGTTTATAGAGCCGTATTGCTAGAATTTATGAATTTTTAATCAACTGTACACACTGATTTCACGCAAACGAAGTCGCGGGTGAAAGCTAGTAAAATTACAAAATGCGTCGATAACGAATCTAACTTGGCAAACAAATTGCCGTTTTATACTTTCAAGAACAATGTACAGTTTACTTTGTTCAGCGTTATTCGACTACGGTTCAATAATGAAAAACAAACTATGCAATTAAATAATTATTAAACTGTGCACTAATTGCTAATAAAACGAACTGAACACGTTAACGATCGACAATTTATAACTTATTTAACAATCAGCGATCTATTATTGCAGCGCTGAACAAGATAACATTAATAAAAGAAAAACAATTGCATATAGACACTGCAATTTCCAACTTATATTTAAACAACAGGGTAATGGAATAGACAATGGCTTTTCAATTGTTTCTTTGTTCGTAGGAAAACTTTATACAAACTATAATATACCATGATCCCAGATCCGCCAGACCTACGTCATTTCAGAACTGCTAAGATTTTATCCGTAAATTTACAAAATTTAGTTAAAATCGTACGCTTGAAAGCGGGGCCCTTTTAGGGATAACGGGTTCTAAAGGTACATAAAACACGTGCTTACCTACGTACGGTATTATGTATAATAATAATAATAATAATAACCACTTTATTAAACAGTATTTTTTTAAAACACATAAATAGCCTCAGCAGTATAATGTATTTATTAAGAAATTCATTTACATCATAAAAATTGTTTTGCAATAAAAATTGACTTATTTCCTTTTTAAAAAGGGATTTTCTGTTATTATCAATATTTTTAACATTCTGTATGCATATAAGTGCGAGTGAAAGAATTAGATGATTTTTTTTGTTTGACAGCTTCATGAAATTTTTTGCGTCCTGAAACGTGCGATCGATAATAAGAAACCTTATCACGGAATTTTTTGTACATTTTCAAAAGTATTTTTTCTGCCGTTACACAGCACACAAAATTAAATTTGTTTATTGTTTTGGATGTAGAAATTTATAACCTAAAATTTTTATGTGAACTTTTTTCTTAAAAATTAGAGAAACGGGAATTTACAATAGTATAGAATTTTAGATTGTTCGGCAAACGCAGTCATAACCCTGTATATGTATAAAGCATCAAAATTTAATAATATGTATATTACAAAATATAGTTTAAAAAAAACTAAAAAACACGCTTTATATCGAACTAAAAAGTAAAAAATAATTTTTTTAAAATAAGCTTAAAAAGCGTTGGGCGCTCGATGTACGAAAATGTGGAACAAAGCGCCCAACGCTTTTTAAGCTTATTTTAAAAAAATTATTTTTTACTTTTTAGTTCGATATAAAGCGTGTTTTTTAGTTTTTTTTAAACTATATTTTATTTTTCACTTTTTAGTTTGAGGATCTATAAAAGAATTTATTAATCCTGGGGGTCCTAATAAGGATAATGGGAAACTGTTATCAAATTATTGCATTGTCATCGGTCCTTGATACGTATGCAAAGTTTCAAATTAATCAGACTTCGGGAAATTGGTGAAAATAAAGCGTTTACTACAGAGGATCTATAAAAGAATTTATTAATCCTGGGGGTCCTAATAAGGATAATGGGAAACTGTTATCAAATTATTGCATTGTCATCGGTCCTTGATACGTATGCAAAGTTTCAAATTAATCAGACTTCGGGAAATTGGTGAAAATTATGCTCAAAGATTCCGTTACATGCATACATACATACATAATACATACATACATACATACATAGTTAGTTACAACCCAAACTAATATAAAGCGTTTAATAAAGAAAATATTTAGATATAATCTCTGCAACAGATGGGAATATTAACTATTTATAAACAACCCTTAACGTAGCGTAAAAATGTTAAAACAGCGACACCGTAACATTTACGTTCATTTTAAACACTTTCAAATCTACCATTTTAGAACGGCTTAGGCCTCTTGTTAACGATAACGGATAACGGCCCGATTTTTATGACGGGCGACGGGCCGACGCGCAGTGTTCAATAGGTTAGTGCGGGTGCTTGTTAACGCGACGGGTATGTAACCGTTGCAACAAAATTCAACGGATACCCGCACGTTGCCCGTCGGCGCGACGGCGGTCGGTTCGATGCAGTGGACCACGTCATTTCATAGAAGTCTGTTGACGACGACAGATGTGCGCGCACGTTCTTACCTATACCTACCTTGTTCTGCTCATTGTGAATATGGAGTTTAAAATTGATATTGATATGGATTTAGTAATTAGCCTTGTTTATAATAGGCCAGTGTTGGGACAAGACTAGAAAATTACAAAAATAAACAAGCAAGACATAACATACTTGCACTTCTTCGCCCTTCAAGTATAGAACTGATATCGATAACACAGGACGCGCTCACGTATATGCGGATCGTGTACAAAGGTAACCGTTTCGCGTCGGCCAGTTACCCGTTGACTAAAACGGTCGTTAACAAGAGCCCCGGGGCCCCACCTCGCTTGCCCCATTGACGGTACGGCCCTGCGGATCACGTGTTCGTATTTTTCGGCTTCACAATAACTTCATGTTTTGGAACCTCTGCTATCAAACAGTACGCGGAAAGTTGTAGAATAAATGAAAAAAGGATTTAAAAAATTATAAAAGAGAAAATCTGAAAACATTTCTACTACAACGTGGAGAAATTTACTCAGCGAACAATTTTCCAACTGCATCTCTATCAATAAAAGAAATGAAAAAAAAGCGACTGCTTCAGTTTTATTAGCTCACAGTTCATCATTTTTAAATAAAAAACGTTTCTTATTGGCTGATAGCACTGCAATCTGCATCCAGACAAGCTTTCTTCGTTCCCGCATATTTTTTTTATTAAAGCACAGTCAATCAGCAACCTTATATAACCGATTCGTCTCTCTATATTAAAATTCAAAATTACATTTTCATGTGAAATTAATATTACATATTAATTTCCAACAGTGAACTGTCGTGACATAAGCTGATTCGAGCAGTCCAGTCAAAGGCGTTGTGCAACACGAACCATGTCTACTTGCGATTTTAGTCACAAGTAGAGAATACAATCCCGAGCATGTTTTTCAATTCCGGGATTACGGGATTATATAGTAATCCCGGGGCTATCCCGGGATTAGACTATGTGGTTTCTAATTGGGCTGAAATGAAAAAAAAAAACTTGAGTAATTACTTAAAAAATGTTTTTAATATCGTTGCACAACACAAATCACAATATAGTAAGAAAAGAAAATAGACAAAACCAAAAAAAAACTTTACTTTTGCAAGAAATCAAAAAGACAACACAAAAAAACTATTTAGAATTTCGAAAATACAATCGCAGAAATATCAAAGCATCCAATGTTTGACTTACAAGCTTGCTTCGTAGTTTAACATAAGCAGCAGCAGCTGAAAACGCTCGCTCAGGCTCTACCCTGATTGGAGGAATAGACAATAGAACTTATATTATGCTGTTTCTAAGAGATATCCACGAACTCCTCCATTTTCAAACAGGCTTATTTCACGTCTAATACTATTTGCCAACCCCGATTCATTTTGTACGTACTTCAGGATCTGGAGATTTCATATTCTTACGTATCGTACTGCGTATTTAAAGATTGTTTTTGTCGTTATGTAATAAATAATATTAATATAATCTAGACAAGGTAATTGTAAAGGCGCGACGGATTACGGAATACAAGCTTTAGATCTGTTTGTGGCAATCCCGAGATTAGCCAAGTACGATTACGGGATTTTCGGGGCCAGAAAACGGCCGGGATCCCGGGATCTCGAGATTCGGGATCCCGGGATTGTATTCTCTAGTCGCAAGATAGCGTAATGACCAAAAATCACGTGCCGATAGGTTAAGACCCGAGTGCAGTACGCCGTGACGAATACCGCTAATTCAGTCAAATTTTAAGCAGATTCAATTAATTAAATAATAATATACGGTAAACTCAATGTAATAACACAAACGCAACATATTAATAATGTATAACCGCAGGGAACAACGTAAGTTCATAATATATGCAAGGCATGGCACAGGTATACACAAAGCCTAAGAACATTTACCGTTAGAGCTGTAAAAGTAACGAGAAATTATGTACCCGTATGTATTCGTTACTTAAAGAACCAGTACCCGTTACTTTCGTATCGTTACGTTACTCGTTACTTTTCATACGACATACAATCGTGTACTAACAGCATCAAGCATGTACCATCGCATTGAGGCGCGTCGCATACGTGATACGGTATGAATTCGTTCATATAACGTATAACCGCATCAAACGAGTCGAATTGATGCAAGTAACGAAATGAATTTGTCAGTAACGATTCGTTACTTCGAGTCAGACGATGTACCCGTTACTCAGTAACGAATACATACGGTTTGTTACAGCTCTAGTGTACACAAGCAAGCACTAAGTATCGACCAACATCTTTTTGCCTGACTTACTTTACAAACTATATTTATTCCTATTCCACAAGTAAATGTTCTAAGATACAAAGTCGTCAACATGCCTTATATTAGTAGTAAACTAATGTTTGGTACTTTCGTTTTGGCTCTATACTGTTCGCTAGAAGCAATTTTCTTCTTGAGATTTACGCGAAAAACATATATTTTCTCTCAGAATCATTTTCATGTCTAAATTTAACGGACTATAACAGACTCGAAATTCAGTTTTCCTTGAATATTTCATATATGGCTGAAATATTGCCTGAAACCGCGGAAAGCAGGAGGTTTACTGAATTTTTATGCTGACAGCCCGGCCCGACTTTGGTCGGGTTTTTTTAATAATAATAATAATAATAATAATAATGCGTTTAACGTCCGTTTTTCGACTTTATGTCATAACAGACGCCATTCGCACCATTACTATTTTTTTACCACTTATTTTCTACAATTTTTAATCTTCAACTTAATTAATAGCAATGGGCGAATGAAGGAATTTTTAGGAAATTAGGACAAGGTAGGTAAATTTTGAGCATAGGAGTTTGACAGGTAATCGGCCATGGCCTTGAATAAGGAACCATCTCGATATTTATCTGGAATTGTTGATGGAAACCATGGAAAACCTCAACAAGATCGCCGGTACAGGAAATACCGTTTCTCGGCGAGAGACAGTAGCAGTAGGAAAAAGTCCTAGTCACATCTGCTCCCACCGGGATTCGAACCCAGTACCTCCTGAATGCGAGTCTAGTGCTCTCACCGCTACGCCACCCCGCTCGGTCATTTTATATATTTTAATATTGATGATTACTAAATCGATAGACGTTTAAAGCAGTATATTTACGGAAACATTAGAAAAGTTCATACTAAATTACGCTGGGAAAGGTAAAATGCCGTGCGTTCGAATGTAATTGTAGGACATTACAGTATTTCAATTTAAATGGCCGTATTTTAAGTTGAACAACGCCTCCGCACACCGCATTTTAATGCCGCAAATTGTTTCGAAGTCGATTCAATAGCGATCAGTAGTCAAATGATGTGAACTTTTGCTTTAAATAACGCTCGTATATATACAGGGTTTTCAATGAACACGTACTTGAGAAGAAACACATAAAGCGACGCCATTTTGTAAGATGGCGCATGACTGTGACGTCATTACCGTCTGCAGAGAGACTGGAATGTGACGTAAGAGATTTGGAGTTGGCATAATAAAAGGCTGCAGCGCTCCCAGCGACAGGATGGATCCCAAAGCAAAAAACAAAATGGCGTTTCAAAGAACACATGCGTTTTGAGGTTATAAACGCCAGCCATAGATACGCCTTTATGACAGTAGAATATATTGCGCAGTCTGCCAGACATAATAACTCCTAACTTCTCGACATCGCAACCAAATATATACGTAGGCAAGTAATTGTAACAAATGAGCGTAAATTGTTTCACAAAGATAGAGAGAATAAGCGAGAAACAGACAGAGACAAACACATATGGATTTTCCGACACATTAACTTAACCAATTGTCTAGATCAGTGATTATGCGAGTCTTCATATAAAATGCGTAACATTTTCCGAAATTTTTCTTTTTTTAAACTGGATTTCACAAATTATCTATAGTTTTAGTAAGTTCATTCATAAAAAAATGAGTCGTCAATTATGTGTAACATTGTTTATTCAACACGCGTGAGTAACATATAATTTCGGGGCCCTGCTAAATTCGAGAGAAATAATAAATTACTTCATGTTGACGCGTAGAGTGCTAATAATGAGCCGAAACTGTACGATAATTTATTACTGCATAGTTTCTGGACCAATAGGAACCCGGTAGCGATTTGTATATATGAAAACAGCATCGCAATTCAGCGAAAGTCAGAGCCATCTTGTGTGCATCGAGGGCGGTGGGTACGTCAATCAATGAAGTGATTTATTATTTTTCCCTCTTTCATCAGGGCCCCGATTACATATTACTCGTGCTAGTTGAATAAAGTATTATGTGCGACCATTGATCGAAGGAGAATATTCCACTCGCGTGTTACCGCACTCGCTACGCTCGTGCGCCAAATTTCACGCTCATGGAATCTTCTCCTTCTCTCACTAGTCGCACAATATACTATAATTAATTAAATGCACTAAGTAGTCCTAGATTACCCTTTAAAATTCAATTATATTATTTAACGCACATAGAACACAACATATTGTTTATCAATACTTACTTCCAAAGTTGACCCTATCGAAGCCAAGTAGCCAAAACGCCATAAAATTATGGATTCAAATCCGAATCATAGGGATTGAATCGTAGAATATTAAACGACAAATTATTTTATTGAAGTTCCACTGTATTTAACAAGAAACACATTTAACTGTAGTCGAGCGAATAACGGAAGTTGTGTTTCCGTCTGATATTCATATTAAACCAGAATTATAATTTTCTCGCAGCAAAATATAAAAATGTGTATCATTTGAAGAATATTTTAATTATCTAACTCGCTCCGATATATTCTCATAGAAAAATACCCAATCTACCCAATAATTCTAGCAGTGATTGGACATTTTTTTGTGAGAATACAGTGTAACTCCATTTAACGTCACTCGATATATCGACAAACTCTTTAAAACGTCGAAATTACTTTAGTTGGTTTACCTTGTTGCTCATACAATGATACTACACACTCTAAACAATGACTCACCCACTCTAAATAATAACAACAATACGTCATCATTAAGCAATAAACAGTACTTGTTTGTTATTTTGTTGCTTTGTTGTCGGCATCATGCGTACCGAAGATTCTAAGAAATTCGTTCCTTTGTTTGTTGGGATTATCTTTCATATATGTTTAGCTCAGCTGCTTATCGATAAGTTGTCATATTCTTAGTTGCCCACAAACTTACAAACTGTGAACATGGCGAGTAAAAGAAAATCTTTGTTTATTGACGAAAAAGTTTTATTAGTACGCGCAATAGAGGCGGAAGAAAAGATAAGTGATGTTAGAACACGCTTTAGATTAAATATATATTATAGTAAAAAAACATTAATGGATCATTTCTTCTCTCCATATAACGACAACTCTCAATAACGCCACAAAGTGCACAGTCCCTTGAGTGTCGCTATATAGAGTTTACACATTTGTTGTACAGATATCGTTGATACGGTCGAAAAGAGCACGTCATCAGTTGAAAAAAATCACAGCCAGGGATGAGACACGCTACCTTCGAAACCGTTTTATTCACGGCTTTTAATCAGTTCAACAGGCGACTATGTTTTTCGACATGTCATTTCAATTAAGTTCACAAATTGTTTTAAAAGCTTTATTGCCACGGCTTTAATGCATTCGATGCATTAGCGTGTGCTGCAAAATTAGTTTTCGCGTTAGTTGATGTCCAACACAATAACCGATGTTTAAATATCGACTGTACAACAAAATGACTTTTGAATTAAATGGGTGATCGGCAGGCTGAACCGGAGGTACCTCCCAACGCTAATAATAAAAGGGGAATTATAAAACGGTCGAATAAAAAAAAATTTGGTGACTGATGATGAGAGACTGTTTTAATAACTTGAGATATTAAAATAATAGTTGGGTGACTAAATTACTAAGGGAGCGACTAGAATGCCTTGGGTAATTTTGAAGCAGATATCTTCTTTTGTTCTTACCTTTTAATTTTTTTTTCACTTTGAGACTACAACTTAAAACTCACATTTTCATGAATATTGAAAACCACCGCTTTTTTTGATAAAGGGGTATGCGAATTGTCTCGCAGTGAAACGCGATGGGGCAAAGGTGGAGTTTTTAAAAAAATAATTCCGGGGTGAACGATAAACGGGTATGCGAATTGTAATTCCGAGGTGAACGATAAAGGGGTATGCGAATTGTCTCGCAGTGAAACGGGAAGGGGCAAATGTGGAGTTTTTAAAAAAAAGCAATTCCGGGGTGAACGATAACGGAGTATGCGAATTAAATAGTTAATTGTTTGAATAGAACTGCGTTTTCTAAAAAATGTATATTTAATTGACAGTCAATTAAATATATATTTTTTAGAAAACGCAGTTCTATTCAAACAATTAACTATTAACAACTTAGTAATTTAGTCGCTCACTTAATAATTTAGTCACTCAACTATTATTTTCTCGTCACGCGCAGTCAGTCGCTCACTTAGTAATACAGTAACCCAAATTGATTATTTTTGTCACCCAAAATTGTAATTTACAGTCACTCGTTTAAATACTACCCATAATAAAAGTATGAATCACATTCATGTTTTGACGTTTCAATTACAAACTGTTTTAAAACAACAACATACACTGTAACACTAATCACTACTGCCACAAGCCAACAAACGTACCGCGGAGTCAAAGTCGTCAATTGTGTTGACTGAATGAGATGGATTCAGTGAACACTTGTAAGCACGCGACGGTGATTATTTGTACGAATGTGCTGACGGTAAATGCAGCTCAAAGCCGATCTAAATAATACGCTATAACTTGTGGGTCAGGAGTTGCGCGGTGCACGCCGAGGATATTCGATGATGACGTTCTATGTGCTGCTTCGGAGCGCAGAACAGCGCCCGAACGCAAGAAAGTCTGCCACACAGAACACACACCTCTATTCTGTTGGTAGTCTCTGTTCTGTCGATAGCCTTTTTCTGCAAGCAACTCCAACAGATCTGTGTTACAGTGCGGGCACGCGTCGTAAAAGCGCCGAAAGAAGTATATAACTTAAAAACAAATTAGACTGTGTTACACGCCTTTTGGTGACGTACATGTGGTCGTCCCGGTGCAACTCAAATTGCGCTGTGGTGAATCAAACAAATATTATATTAGTTTGTGCAATATGAAATCATTGCTTTGATTAAACTGGCTTCATATATCTTTGTATAACATATTAATATGATGCGGTTGGCAGAGGTGTATTTTTTTTTTTTTAGAAATTTATTTTGTTGGTTACTTATTCAGAGTGTCCGTCGGCAAAAATTTTACTGACTAATACTCTCCCCAAACTTTGTATATGGCTTCATTAGGCCTCGTCTGACACCTATTTCCTCTATGACTTTTTTTGATTTTGGGGCGTTTTCCGAAAGATGTCGTTTTGACGACATGTAAAAAATTTACATGATACTGTTTGTTTTTTTAATTGGATAGCTTAAAAACTGTAACCAAAACGGTAAAATAATGTTCTCTGACAAATAACATGGATCATTTAAAATGTTTGACACCTCGAATATGTCGACATATTCGAGGTGTCAGACATTTTAAACGGTTTAAATTTTTGAGATCACTACGTTATCATATTAAAGAGAAAATAATATATTGTTAGTTATTCTTTACTTAATATAGTGTTATTGTAATCCTTGAATTATCCTGAAGTCCTTTTAAGAAACTGAAGAAATCAATCCAAAAATAATTGTAACAATAAAAAAATTCTTTAAAGCTATAGAGGTTATTAAAATCATGTTTTTACAAACCTTTATTAAAAAAATATATTGACAGAATTGAATGCTTTGAAGATGATACAAAGAGTACCATAACGTCAGGAGATTCAGTGTAATTTATTTATTGATCCAGAGGTCTTTCTTTAAATTTCACATTAAAAAATATATTTATTACTTTACTCATAACATTTTTACTTCCTTGTCAATAAATTCAAGTCCAATAAAAATATTTATGTAGGTTTGGGACACTAATTGTAGCGCTTTAAAACGGCTGTGACCAACAATAGAGACACCCTTTGAATACGACACCCTAAAAATTTACGCATTTACACAAAATTGCCGATCCTCTTTTCTATGTTAATAATGAAAACGAATTAAATACGCCCCTGCTTTGTACGTAAGGAAATGACTATCAGTGCAGTGATTCACAATCATTTGATAAAAAAATAGTTTTTTCGGACGTGCTGGTAATTTTTTAATGGGACTTTTTACTGCTTTCCAACGTTAACTTAATTAGTAGCTAAACAAGAAATATACAGTTAACACGGTTTTAAGGAATAAATTAGTGGCTAGTGTTTAAAACACAATCGTTCAAATAATCATTGAATGTGTTAAATTTTTGGTGTAAACATAATATTTACGGGTGACTTTTTTAAAGCTGGATAACAATTGTATCTATTCATTGAAAAAAAATGTCAAAACAAACAATTCTGTTAGAATTCGACAGATGGGACTGTGATCGGTTATCATTATTATTAACAGAGGTACCTATTAAAAAAAAGAAGTGAAATACAAAAAATTAATGCAATATTACGTTATTTTTGTAGAATGGATTGTCAGACTGTTGTGAAATAATCAAAAAAATGAAGATAACTGGAAGAGAATTTTTGGTAAGTCTAAAAATTGTACAAAAAAAAAGAAGATACAGAATATATGTTGCAAAATAATTCAAAATAGAATCAACTACTTACACAAGACTTTGGTTTTCAAAAAAAAAAATGTTTTTAATTGTTTTTTGTCAATAGGAGCTGACAGAAATAAAATTACTGGCATGGAGAAATTTTTCACCGAAATTCCGCAAAAACGCACTAATAACCTTTATAGAAGACGTCAAAAAGAATCCTGAAAAATATGTCAAAAAAAGTTCGATTCCAAGACGAACGATGTCTTCTGAAAAACCGAATGATTTAGTCATTCGGAACGGGAATATGAAGAAAAATGAATTAAAACATTCAGAAATGTTACAGATAAATGGCCGAACTGACTCAAATAACAGACCCCCGAAAACTATCGCGATAAGATCAAAAAATGTTTCCGGAGTCAAAATTGATAATCGCACAGTAGATAGACCAAAAATTGGTAGCAAGGAGACAAGCAATAGCTCAATCAACAATAAAGCAAATATTATTTCAAGAAGTTTGAATAGAACGAATAACGATAGTACGAATCCAAATTTTAGTAACTGGAATCCAAACAAAAGCAATACAAGTGTAACCAAAAACTCGAACATCAACATCAGTAATAGAAGCAAAAATAACTCAAGACTTCAAGCCGAAATACAAATGAAATATAATCAAAGATCAAGACATGCATCTTCTGACGAAACGGACGAGGAAATTGACAGGAAAAGAGCAAATCAATTCTCCGATAAACGTCGCCTGAATAAACCAAGTCCAAACAGCAACAATAGAAGCAAAAATAATGTAAGAAGTCAAGCCGAAACACAGATAAAATATAATCAAAGATCAAGACATACATCTTCAGATGAAGCTGTTGATACGAGGTCAAATCAATCTCATCTGAATAAATCAAGCCGAAACATCAATAATACCAGAAAAGATGATGCAAGAATGCAAACCAAAACTCAGTTAAAGTACGATCAAAAATCAAGACACAGGTCCTCTGATGAATCAGGAGAGGAAATTGCTGACAGCGAGAGACATAAATTCCCGCAACAATGTCCTCTAAATAAATCATTCTTGCACAATGTCAGTTCCGTATTAGAAGAACTCTCCAAAAAACAGCCGCCGTCAATTTCGCAGAAAAGTAAAGTACCAACAAATTTACACAAAGATGCAATGAAAAGTCAAGGTCAGAGTCGGATGAACAATTCGATTGAAACCGAAGATGAAGAAGAAGTGGAAGATATTTATGAGGCTGTTAGTGACGAAGAAGAATTCGATGAACCGATATACGAAAATCTGTCTCGTCAAAATAACAGCAAAAGCGACGAAGACGACCAGCCAATTTACGAAGATCCGTCTTGGAAAGATACAGAACCAAATGAGAAACTTTATCAAAACGTATCGACGACACCGCCTCCATTACCAGCAAAACTGAATTTTAACACGACTGCCCGAAAGAACGAGACAGCGAGTCAAGACGTAAAAACTCCAAATGCGGATCTTGGTTTGCCGATAGCAAAAATCAAAAATTATTTTACTTGGGGAAAACGTAGTAAAAATGAAAGTTCATCGGCTAAACTGATCAACAAGTCTGAAACGAATCGCGTATCAATAAACCAACCGACTAAAAAAGACAGCGGTCTTACGAAATTAAATCCGTTTAGTGGAAGAAAATCCAGTTTACCAATTATCAATAATCAAACGAAGAAATTACCGGAACCGCCAACAACCATCCCAAAACTGAATCTGTCAACGTTTGACAGTGAAACGTCGCTATCTTCCGGTATCTCAGAAGAATCGTTAAGTCAAGGTAATCGCTGCATAATCATTATTTTTGCATAGCGCGTAGGTGAAGTCCTGTGATTCAATTTTAAGTGTTTGATGAATTTACACGTTTTCAAGTCAGTTGATCTAAAATAGTTGCTTTTAAAAAATGCTTATCTGTGAGTCTATTTTTGGATCGAGACCAATTTTCAAAATGTGAGAGAAGTGACCCAATAATAACTGTGTAAAAACGACATGACTGCCATAGCCTGGGACTGTGTTGCTGGGGTGTTTTCAAGTCAAAAATGTCTAATGAACATATTACCCGGAACGCTATACTAACTGAACTAGAAGCATTTGAAATTTTTGATAAGTGGTAGTAGGAATTCCCTTACTAATTTAAAAACCATTTAAAAAGAAATCGCTTTATTGTATTAGTTGCTCAAAATGTCCACCCAGTTGCTATATACATAGTCTAGCTTTTCTTAGAATTGTAGCTTTGCGAAGAGTCTCAGGATCAGCACGAATAAATACTAATGGTGATTCACAGCCACCTGGTCTTTTTAATAATAACAAAACCAACAGCCGAATGTAATACCTGCATTAGTGGGCTTACTTATTTAAAATTTCAAATGCTTCTAGCTCAGTTAGGATAGCGTTCATTAGACATTTTTGACTTGAAATCACCCCAGCAACACAGTCCCAGGCTATGGCAGTCATGTCGTGGGACAACGAAAAATCTGTCAGTCGCTTCTAATACTTTTATTTATTTCTTATTACTTCAGCGTGCAACAGAAAGATATCCGCGCCGAGTCTGCAAAGTTTACCTGGATCGGCGCCGAAACAAACGCCTATTGAGCAGCACAGCGCCTTTCACGATACCGACCGAGCCGAAGCGACGAAAATCCTAAAAACCCTTCCCGACGGCAATTATCTTTTCCGACCCAGTTCCAAAGAAGGCAACGCTTGTGTCCTTTCGGTGGTTTGCCGCGGCGTCGTCTATCACCTGGCGGTTCTGAGACAAGAAGATGGCAGACTCTCGTTCGGAAGCGACGAAGACTTCGACGATCTGCGAGCTATCATACATTTTTATAAAAAACAGTCGTTGAAACTGCTTTATGACGGCGACGCTATCGGCACGGTTTCGTTGACGAAGGGTGTAAGCGCGAGGAAAAAATTGAACTGACGACTACGATGGAGTCATATTTTCTTAAATTCGAATATTTTATAAAAAAATAAAATATCCCTATTTTTTTATCGTTTATTTACGCTTAGATGAAGTATTAATAAAAACTTATATTTCATTTGGAATTAAATCATTCATTCTAGGTATATAAAATAGGTAAATAATAAACATTGGAAATATTGTGCTTTTGTGTTGATAAAAAAATATTCTATGAACAGAAATGTCGCTTTTAAGCGATGTTTATTTGATTTATGTACTTTCTACGCATCAATAGTCCAACACTGTATTATTACAATCACAATACAATATATTAAAAAAAACCTACGTTGTCTGTTTTAATTATAGAATTTCAATACATGTAAAAATGTCGATTTTCAACAAAATTCAAAAACTCGTCTTTCCTCGTTTCCGAACGATATAGCTTTAGACTAATAGAAAATGACATACTAAATCTAAAAATAAATATAGTTTAAAAAAAACTAAAAAACACGCTTTATATCGAACTAAAAAATAATCAATATTTTTTTAAAATAAGCTTAAAACAATAATGAATAAAAAATACAAGTATTATTGTGAAAAAAGCGTGGGGCGCTTTGTTCCACATTTTCGTACATCGAGCGCCCCACGCTTTTTTCACAATAATACTTGTATTTTTTATTCATTATTGTTTTAAGCTTATTTTAAAAAAAATATTTTTTACTTTTAAGTTCGATATAAAGCGTGTTTTTTAGTTTTTTTAAACTATATTTATTTATTTTCCACTTTTTAGTTCGTTTTATTGTCAAACATTTGCCGAAAAACAAAGAATTTTTTTTCGGCGTGGATGGGATTAGAACCCACGACCCGTGATTCCGAGAGTTAACGTCAGCGAAGACCCGTGCCTTAGACCGCACGGCTACCACTGTAGATAGTGCTGGCATATTTTACTACACTCTATAGTAATAAACCACTTGCTGTAGTTCAAAGGAAGGTTACATACAAACTTACAAGTGAAGTTAATATAAGGCGTGTAATATTGCGATCTATGACCTAAAACTGTTTAAAATACATCCATTCTTTTTTGTAACTTTCTGCGAGGAAAAACCGTGACCAACCATTTCTCCGTATTTTTCCGAGCAGTGACGTGCAATGCCGACATTGCCCGAACGTTGTCGAACTTCAAACACCTTGCAAACTGTATATCGGTAAGCGAGCTGTAAAGTGTCTACGTGTAGACAAACATCACGAAAACAGGAAACTGCGGTGTTAAGGAAGCACGACAGAGACCCGCTGGGAATAATGTGTGACGACCGCTATATTATATTAATTAATAAAATTCACAGGAAGCTCAAAGCATCAGCCTAAATTTAATTTTAGAAAAAAATTAATACATTTTATCCATTAACATCGCTTCACTGAAATAACAATTATTTTCTGGCTCTTAGTACATCGTCGATAGTACAATAAAACTTAATAGTGTATTATACCACAAGGGCCCAAAGTTTGATATTCTTGCCCTGCGCGCAGTGCAAGCTATCAAACTTTCGGCCAGTGTAGTGTATACTATTTTTCTTTTATACCTCCGTCGTAAGTACGCTTATTAAATACATTAATTTATTTATTACATATTAATTACATAAAAACACAGATAGATTCCAAGCAAGCAGCTTTGAGGTTATACGTAAAACCACAAATGACACCTGTTCGCAACTATTAGCTATGCTACGAGAAACGACATCTAAACAACAGTTGATGGGTTATTTTTTTCTATACTGACGCCCGAACGTACGTACTTCCCGCATAAGCGCGTGTAATCCCACCAATGCGTAAATGTCAGACTTTCTGCCTTACAATCAATGCCGAAAGTATGTACTTTCGATCGAGGTATGAAGAAAAAGTTTTTTTACCTTTTTTTTAATATTGCAAAATAGATCGGCAGACTTCATGGTATTCAACATTTCACATGGTTGACTATAATATAAAAATGGTATCGATTTTTACGAGAACCATCTCGGACAAAGTGTACATGTACAATGGTACCTACCTATACCTGTCGGTATTTCAGGTGTCGACGTGACCGATATACTAACCATTTAATTGCAGCGTGGCCTCTGCCACCGCTATACATGCAAATGGCGCTCGCAGAAATGAAAGGGAATAAATTGTCAGCATGATAATAATTATATAACTGCTATGTGATTAATTGGCGAGAATGAATTTGTGAAGTTTGCGGTTCGACTGACGCATTTTGTACACACAAATGTTTGTATTCGTTCTCTGCATATATACTTCATTCACGTACGGTACAGATTCGCTCGCAAATATGATTTATTCGACGACACCTACACTAAAATATGTCTAAAGACTGTACTATTATTATATAGTCTGAACAACAAACGGTTCACTAAACTGTAAAATGAGTAAAGGTTGCCTCGTTCCGTTTGATAGTATAGAGGGAGAATGACGTCATCCGGCAGATCGGTCCAATGACGGCTGTTATTTAAATCATCGTATATATTAATACGCTAAGGTTAAGATGTCTGCCTCCCTTTTTAGAAAAAACCTCACAATTTCTCCACATAAATTATAGGTATATCATTTTACAGATAATTGCTTGCTCTACTGACATCGACAACTAAAGAATTTATTATTGCTTTTGTTTTTGTAAATTAATTAAAATACAACAACGCTGAACAACGTCTGCCATCTGACGGCTTTAATTTTGAAACAACGTCAACACTTTGATCTGTCATCTGACCTTCATATTGTAATACAACAGACACAATACTGCATACTGCCATCTGACGGCTTTAATTTTGAAACAGCGAGCAACGCTGAACAACGTCACAGCAATGCTGCATGATGACATCTGACGGCTTAGCTCAACGCTGTTGCTACTTGCGCTGCTATATGACAATTTTAGTAAAATATTTCTTCGATCTGTCATCTGAGCTTCATATTGTAATACTTACAACAAAAAGAAGAACGTTATAAGCAGTGTGCAAAATTAGAAACGAATTGAATACCTGCAACCATATTTAAAAAATAATTTTGTAAAGTGATAATTATTATACTTATTTAGTGCGAATAATTCGCACAGGTCACACTAGTATTACATATATTTGCAATAAATTAGTGGCGTAGTGGTGAGAGCACTAGACTCACATTTGGAGGGTATCGGCGTGGTCAGATGCGGCTGGAATTTTTTTCCCGTTGCCTTTCGCCGAGGAACGGTAATTCCTGTTCCGGCCGTCTTGTTGAGGCTTTCCATAGCTTCTCTCAATAATTCCAGATAAATATCGAGACCGATTACCTGTCAAACTCCTGCGCTCAAAACTTGCCCGTCTTATCCTAATGTCCTAAAATTTCTTCATACGCCGATGACTGTTAATTAACTGGAAGTTTAAAGATGTAGAAAATAACGGGAAGTGTGATAGATGGAAAACAGTAATGGTGCGAATGGTGTCTGTTATGACACAAAATCGAGATACGGACGTTAAAAAGTTACTTAAAATATTTGTTCGTCTATTTGATTTCCACACGCTATTAAAAAAGAAGAATCAACTTGAAAATCAGCCTGGATATTGAAGTCTATGTACATACTAAAGATATGACATGAGGTGGTAAATATATACCTATATACAGTATGTAAACGCGTAAGGTGCACATAGGGAAATTAGCATTGGGAGAAAATACTTGGATCAGAGTTAGCCATGACTGCATTAATTGTTATTTCTATTGAATTGTCGTGGCAATCTTGAGGATTTCTATTTTATTTTGATTTATTTTAATTTTATTTGGCTTCTTCAATAATAAAAAGCTCTTATAAATCATTATTTTAATTTTTTTGTACAAAAATAAAACAAAAAAACAACTCCATCTGTTTGGAAACATTTCATTCAAAAATTGTCTGACTGGTATGACGTAAATCAGTGACCCAATGTCTTTAGGTTCAACACGAATAGGAGGGAGATATTTGATTTCGCACCATATTTAAGTATTTTTGGGAATTTAATGTCCCATTAATAAAAACAGTTCGATTATGTTGTAATCATTTAAATATTTTCTTCGGTAGTATACACATTCATTTTGCAAAAGAATATTATCTGTCAAATTGAAAAACAAGACTTCAAGGCTCACTCTGATCCAATCATTTTTTCCCAATGTTAATTTCCCTATGTGCACCTTACGTGTTTACATACTGTATATAAGTGTGAAACATGGAAATTCATAAATCATATGATGGTGACATCTTTTAAATGACATAAGATGTTTGCAGTGTCTGGTTTCGCACAAGGATGGATCGTCTCAGTTAAATTTCGCCCTGTAACAGAATTTTGTTATGTCATCTTCAACAAAAGTGAAGTGATAATCCAGCGCATACACAAAGCAAGCGTCACGCGCTGTCATCTAACGAAATACCAGTAACTAAGTTTCGCCCTGTTATCTAGATGTCGCCTTCAACAAAAACCGTATTTAATTCAACGCACACAAACGTAACGTCCTTCCGTAAAAGTGTCGCGCCATCAGATGTTTTGCATAAAAAATACAGGAAACAAAAAAAAAATAAAAATTATTATTTGCAGTAAACCTACGAAAAAATAAAAATGTGTTACGAGAACGCATTACAGAAGTGAAACTTCTAGTTGCAATCGTACGATTGCATTTGGGCAAGTGGAAAAAATGTGTTACGAGATAGTTTCACGTTCAGATATTTCGTCTGTACAAGTTAATCTGAACGTGAAACTATCTCGTAACAAATTTTTTCTATTTGCCCAAATGCAATCGTACGATTCGCAACTAGAAGTTTCACTTCTCTAATGCGTTATCGTAACACATTTTTAATTTTTTCGCAGGTTTACTGCAAATAATAAATAAGAAAACTCAAGCAGACAACAAAATTTTCGCAGGTTTACTGCAAATATTGTTTTTATTAGCTCAAGTATTATTCTGATAAATTAGTCGAAAATTTTATATATAATAGGTATACTTAAAAATAATAAAAATGAAAACAATTTGTTGCGCGCACCTGACGGTAATCGAACCCGGGCCGACCGCGTGGTATGCCAACATTCTACCACTGAGCTACAAATGCTTACACAGAATCACGGTTTACATAGGGTTACTAATAGTACAATTTCGTGACAAATTTCGTTACATAGGGAAACGAGTTTACCCCCGTTTTTAAAGAAGTATTCACTTAAAAAAAAGTGTCAATATACACTGTTTATGTTTTCAATATCCGCTGACCACAAACATGTCGACAATGAATAAGTACATAATATCATTGTCTTGTAAATACAGCTGTACCATTTTTATAACAACGCCCGATATGATATACTGTGTGTACTGCAAATCCTGTCTGTAAACAACTGCGAAACACTAATCCCTGTACTCAGTATTATACACAGATTAAATAGACATACAGGCATTTACAGGGTGGCTGGAAAACATCAGGCAGCCGGCCGAGCAACACACGGTTTCACTCGGGTGCGATAGATATATTTCTGTAAAATGTATTTTGTTTGCGGCCCGACGTCTGAACTAATTAGCTTGGAGCAAATTCTACCAGATTTGCTTCTGAACTAATAGCTTTGAGCGAATAAACACAGATGTCGCCACTTGGTACTAAAACAGTTTTTTTTGTTTGCTTCTGAACTAACAGCTTTGAGTAAATTCTGATGTCGTTACATGTTACTAAAACAGTTTTTTTTTCACAAAAACGCCGTAATTTTGTGCAAAATATTTAATAAAAATTGTCTTATAGCGTAAGTTGCACCAAGCAAGACATATTTACAAAGTTTCATTGAAATAGGTGCAGTGTAACCGTTCAGAAATTACAGACGGACGGACAACGGAGTTACAGAGCCCTAAAAGAGGATGAAATTGTATTTCGAAAAAAGAGACTGTTCTTTGGTCACCCGATTGGAGGAATTCTGGACCGCTTTATTCTGGGCCCCCACACAAACCAGCAGCTGTCATGAGTATATTAATACGTTACAGATGATGCTCATCCGATGTCGCTTTTCTCCGTACAAAACAATGCGTCGTACCAAATGCGATAGTCACATGTTAAACGAAACAAGACGTCGGCTTTGGAGCCAAAAGACACTCTATAGGCGACTATAGGCACGCTTTTAATCTTTTGTTTAATAAAGGTGTCTCTATATATTTAAATCACAAGTCGTTTTCCCTACTCAACCGATTTACATATTTTTTTATTTATTTTTGAAGTGAAAACTTCCTTAGCGGCGTTGTACACTTTTTTTGTAATGGGTAAAAAATGTTAAACTCGCGTCAGGAAAAGTAAGAACTGGGTGAGACTCTCTAAGTGATAGTAATTGCCAGATACTTTTTATATAACGTTAGACATCTAGCGTTGAAATATCGTACATAAAAATGCAATCTATGATAGAAACCATTTTATTTTTTATACAACGTTAGACATCTAGCGTTGAAATATCGTACATAAAAATGCAATCTATGATACAAACCATTTTATTTACAAGTGTTGCTAATAAATAAACAATGCTTCTAAATGCAAAAAATTAAGACGTTAATATTCAAGTTTTCACTTCTGCCGGCACTCCCGGAGTGCAACCCGTCTTTTTATGTAAAATATCTAATGGCGCGTTTGTTTGAGAGCAAAACCGTGCAATTGGCTTTTGACTTTTTGACTATTGACTTTTTTATGGGAGGACGTTACTTTTGTGTGCGTTGGATTACACATGATTTTAGTTGAAGGCGACATCTAGATAACAGGGCGAAATTTAGTTACTAGAACTTCACATCTACCAGGTGTCCCACGACGGCTCACATTTTTTTTGTTTACTTTGTTAAAAGAAACATTTCTGAACGATCCCTTTTAGCACGCTAACAAAATTGATATTTATTTCAATATTATTCGGTTCTTAAAAAAGAGTTGAATATCAACAAAATAAAAAAAAAATAATTATAATTCCTTTAATCATCACAAATGTTAATTTTTATATTTTTTATCGCAACTGTATCCTCTGAATGCTATTCAAATATTCTTTTCTTATTTTTTTTTTAATTAAAAACCTATTTCGTAATTAATTTATAGAAATATAGTAATACATGAAACTTACAAAAAAGTTGAAATTTGTTATTCCAATAAACATCTAACGGATAAAAAAATCACTAAAAAAAGCTTTTTAAATAACGCACTGCCATCTTTGTTGTGACAAATAAATTATACCAAGCAAAGCTTACAGATATCTCACAAAACGAAAGCTTTCAAGTATTGATTCTAAAATTGAAAATGCTGAAGCCTGCTGCATTCTGTTAACGAAAAGCCTGACATTTTACAGCTTTACAGCACAGCTTTTGACGGTACAGTAGTGACATCTGGTATTTGTAAACCGTAGCCAAACATACGTGAAAGCTTCCGAACTTTAAAGACATCTAGTAACAAAAACTAACAAGTTCCATCTCGTTTTGAAGAAGCTCTTCACGACTGAATTGAACGGAAAATGTCTGCATTATTGTGGTTTGAAAAGCTGATAGCTTTTAAAAAGTTCACGATTTTTTGAAAAATATGTATCGAAAATATTAACGGAAATAGGTTTACTTTTAAAAACATTCTTAAGCAATTAAATTGAAAATAGACTTAATATCATACGGAACTTGATGGCTCTTGTATATTAAGAAGCAAAAAAAAAACTCCGGGTTGCACTCCGGGAGTGCCGGCAGAAGTGAAACCTTGAATATTAACGTCTCAATTTTTTGCATTTAGAAGCATTGTTTATTTATTGGCAACACTTCCTGACGCGTCAGGCCTGACGCGAGTTTAACATTTTTTGCCCATTACAAAAAATAAAATGGTTTGTATCATAGATTGCATTTTTATGTACGATATTTCAACGCTACATGTCTAACGTTGTATAATTATTGGCAACACTTGTAAATAAAATGGTTTGTATCATAGATTGCATTTTTATGTACGATATTTCAACGCTAGATGTCTAACATTGTATAATTATTGGCAACACTTGTAAATAAAATGGTTTGTATCATAGATTGCATTTTTATGTACGATATTTCAACGCTAGATATCTAACGTTGTATAAATAAAAGTTGTCGTCTTAGATCAGGTCACGTGTCCTGACGCCTGACGCCTGACGCGAGTTTAACATTTTTTACCCATTACAAAAAAAGTGTACAACGCCGCTAAAGAAGTTTTCACTTCAAAAATGTTTTATGGTAGCCACGTGTGGGATGTCTATGAATAGATATATTTAAGTGTAATAAGAATTTTTTATTCCAAAATGATGACTTATAGCCCACAGAAACCCTAATTTAGGCTCCTACGGCCACATTTTGAAACTTCAATCTAGAAACAGGAAATATGGTCGATACGAAGTCTTCAGTTGACATCTGACGATTTAAATCGGTGCAGTGGTGCAGTGAAATACTATGAAAATGTCAGTCTTGTCAAAATAAGTTGACATTTTCAACCCTTCTAGAGTATATTGAGGGGTAATCACCCCTAAAAGCAATGGTTTAAGGAGGTTGATCCGTTACAGTCCCAATCAAAAGTAAGTCGAATTCTAAATGGGAACTTTTATAGTTTATAAGTCGATGATACCAATAAATTATTGTCATAAAGGCATAAATAAATAATTTTTTTAATATTAATTAATTATTTCAGTATCTTACTTAATGAACTAACTTTTGAATTTTTTGTACAAAGTTAGGTTAAAAAATAAATTTATGTAAATATCTGTATTTTTTGCAGTAAATAATTAAAAAAAGAAATTAGAAGTAATAAAAATTAAAATTAAATCATTAAAAAGTTGAAAATTCAGTTAAAATTGTTAAATCTGTCAAGAATAAAAGTCCATAATCGAAAAGTGCTAAAGTTTAATAATTTTTTTTATTGATTAAAAGTCTCCTAATTAAATTGGAATTAAAATATGCGTAAGACATCGATGCTTTACATAGATAGTTTTCGGAACTACTGACATTATTTGGTTATTTGCAAAAAATTAAAATGTTTCGTTTGCATGCTAGGTTGACGTATTTTCCATAAGACTACATGTAAAAGTTTTTTTTAATTTTTAACTTTATAAATCTCCTAATGATTTTGGATTTTTTACAGAAAATTTTGTCATAAAAAAATCTATTAAAAAAACTTTATTTCAGATTTTTTTCATTATCTTCGTAAAACGGCTCAACCTCCTTATAAAAAATGTCACTTCCATGTCTAAATCACCTTCCAAAAATGTCAGTAGTTCTCGGACTACTGTACAATAAATTGATTTATTGGTAGTTATGGAAATAATTAATAAGAGTTCTAATCAGACGTTAATCAAAGATTTGAATTAATTTAATCACTAAAAGATTGACTTTAGACTTCGCAACGTCAACATTTTGTGTTCCCGTCGTCCGACCAACATCAATAGTGTGTCTGTTTATATACTATATATAAGCAAATATAGCGGGAAAAAAAACAATTCTTTTTCCAATTCAGAGTAAATATCGTTCTCGCTCTTTCAATTTATATTTTGACGATTCAATTACAGCGAAAATTCAAATCCACCTTGAGCGAACAAAAAAAGGCACAGCGGGCACAAATTACCCAATGCAGTGTCTTTGAAGTCGTATCGATCGACGTCCGGACGCACAGAGATAGGCCAGCGGGCCCAAGTTCAAAGACGCGGTAGCCACGACCTACGTCACAGCTTTCTTGCCTTGCGCCTCAATGAAACCCGACCTTTATTAATATGCTAGTGTTACCGAATCCCTCAAAATCAAATTAGTATCAGACAATAATCGGGTTTTTCGACTCACATAATCCACTAAAACAACACGGAATGAACTTGAGAACCAAACAGCGGTTCAGGGTTGCATCACATCAAAAAATGTTTGGAACAAAAGTTATTTTCTTGGACCCAATGAAGAATAATCCAAGATAAAAAATATGAGCTCCTATAGGCTGTGTGCACGAAGCCTACTAGCGCCGCTAGTGGGTAATAGAGAATTACTGAACTCGCTTTTTATGGAAATCGAATGTTTCTATGGTGATAAGTCAAAAACTTTAGATGTGTCAAAAAAAATGTAATAAGGAAAACTGATAAATTGTATGTAGGTATATCATAAAATTCAGATTGTAAACCATTATATAAATAGCATAACATAAAAGGTATGTGAGAATTATTTATCAATAATGATGTACAAAATATAAATTATTAATTTGTTTACACTGACAGCGGAACGTCAAATTATGGCGACAATGGTCTTTATTTTACTTAATTCGCCATCAGCGCAACAGCCCGGAACACATCAAGCATTTCCAGATCGCTTAGATTTGCCCATGTTTTCTTTGTAATTAAAAAACTTCATAAAATTATACACTTTTAATAAACATTGCTCACTGACATACGGAAAATTTGAGCTTGAAATTTCCCCTAGTGCTCACCACAAACGCTCGCATCGAAATATTTGTAACTCCGCCTTCCTGCACATAGCCCATAGACAAAAGTGGAGATGAGCTTGATATCTCGGAGGCACCTCCACCAAATGGAAAAAAAAAACTACACCAATACTCTCTTCTTTCGACTCCCTACAACTTTAGTCGAAAACTTTTTTTTTCAAAAACCTTTTCTCTACGAAATAACAGCCCCGGATCTAGGAAAGCCAATCGGGGCACTTCAGGTTGAAAACCACACCCAATCTGTCTTTTTTTCCAATTTACTCAATCTGCTTGTTTTCTGACGGTTTCCCGTTCACGAAAAATGCCAACCATTATATATTTGTGAGTTTTTGTAAGTAATTTATCTCAAACGCTGGAGAGAGGGGGCGCCATTATCAAATTTCTGCCCAGATTCGAAAAAATCGTAGATCCGGGACTGCGAAATAAAAAGGTGCTCGGGTTATAAAAAACCATTCTGTATATTATGATTATAAATAGGACAACCCTAGCCAACCTTTTTATATCACAACCTCATAGAATACTGTCCACGGTATAAATCTTTGGGACATGAAAATAATCTTACCTTTCTAAATCGACTTTTTAAAGCGATGCTATTTACATCAAATTTCATTCACGTGTAAAATATTTACACTCTTCAACAATACCAAATCATGCGTAAATTTTTTCAAACGCTTTTGATGCAACCAATAGAGATAGTATTTCACATTTCTTCTCTATACAAGATCAAAAGCACATTCTATACAGAACGATAGAGATTTTATATCAAAAACACTTATGACGCATTTTTAATATATTTTAAGTAGATTCTCATAGCCTAGGAGCCAGCGACATATTTAGATCGTACTATGTAGCATCGTGGCCGTCAGCTGCGCTAGTATCGGTGGAATAGACAACTGAAGCCTCCCACGCACGGTAAAAAAGATAATATTTTTAATCATTACCTATCGATTGAAAATTTGTCAAACGATAGTTATTAATGATCTTTTATAAAAAATAAACATCAGCTGGCTGTACGATGATGGACGTTACGTCAGCTGATCATACGAACTTGACGAAATGAAATATAAATTCAGTCATTCCCTTCCACAAGAAAGTTTGTCAAAAGATAGTTTTTATAATATTTAAAATAAATTGCACACAAAACTTCCACTAACTATAGTTTACAACTATATACCTACACTTCACAAAAGCTTAATAAACAACACATAAATAAATTCACAAGAGCAACTGCAGATATAATACTCCACGTTTATAGGTTAGGTATTATGGTTTATGTGGCGGCCATTGTTATTTTCTCAGGCGAATAAATATTTATACCCGAGAATAGATTTATACCTGCAGTAAACATAACCATGCTTGGTGAATTTATTTGGACGAATGAAACAAACGAACCGAATAAATAACTACTTACGTTCGGTGAACAGGGCCATGAATGTGATAGATTAACATTTACACTTCAGAAAAATTAAGTAAATAAACGAGCCTTGATTTATGTTGATAAGGGTCTGCGACAACTTTGCTAATCTCTAAGGGATCTGTAGGCGAGAAGATTTAAGAAACGCTGTCCGATTAGCTGTGAAAGCACAAATAATTTTGTTAGGTATAGGTATTTATTTTATTTCGATGCGACATAATTCTGAACGCGTCTAAAAATAAGCAGATGAGTATAGAAAATATATATGTATAATATAATAAAGCCAGACAGACAGATAGATGGAGACTTGAGTCACCGCATATGTTCTTTCCAGAGAAAATGATTGGACGCCGTCGTAGCTTATTTGTTGTTAAAATAGCATGATGCGTGTATTCCCACGCGTTTCTGCTAGACAAATAAGTAAACTGGTTTCACCTGACAAAGACAAACAGTACCGTCGGCGACAAGATCCTGATTTGGCACCCTCAAAATATATTCTAAATATTATTCTATACTGAGCATAGAAATAAAATCGCAATCGAACCATTAGGGTGCACACATATACTTCTGTCTTTTTTTAAGCCGTAAACACTGGCGTATCCAGGAGGGCAAAACAAGCACGGGGGACCCGGCTTAAGAAATTTCTAATTTGCCCCCTCCTGGGCCAAAAACTGGGTACGCCCATGTTAACGTCATAGAAAAAGACAAAGTTTTTGAAACAGAGACACTTTAATCAGATTGAATGCAAGTACATCAACCAATCCTGTCATCGGAGAAATCAGGGAATTACATCGAAGAAAAAGACGCAGATATATTTTCGATACGCTTTGTTGCTTTCACTCACCGCATATTGAGTAGATAGATAATGATTCATATAGTAAATTATTAAATATATAATTCTAATAAAAAAATCATTGCGTCGGCCCGGGTTTGTGCCCCTGGCGCGGGGTTCGATTGCCATATAGTCCACGAGCTATACCTACTGAACTTTTTGGAAACTGATTTAGGCATGGAAGTGACACAATTATTGACAATGTAGTATAATCAGTCAACGAAAATGACATTTTGCATCACCAAGTCCAGTCGTTTCTAGAAGTAATCAACCCCTAAATATGCACTGATAGGGTTGCACTCATTTTGGAAAGGCTGAGATTTCCACAGTATTTCAAATACACCTTTTTCTAAACTGTATTTAAAAAGGCTGAACAAAATTTTGCTCGGAATACCTCGGCAGATTGCCTTGAAGAGGTGAGATAAGGAATGTTTGAAGCACTCTTCCGGGGTGTTCCGACCGGAATATTGTTCTGCCTGTTTAGAAAACGTGCCTATTTGAAATACTATGAAAAACTCATCCTTGCCAAAAGGAGGTGATGTTTTCAACCCTATAAGGGCATATTTAGGGGTTGACTACCCTTAAAAACGTCTGGACTGGAAAAATGTCATTTTCGTTGTTTGCACTGATTAAACTACATTATATTTATGAAACAGTAAATCAAATACATTCTCACAGCACCAGAAGCTATTCTGACATAAGAGTACCTTTTTACAAGAACAATAAATTAATCAATGGTCAAAACTTTTGGGCACCCAAATTTTATAATCACCTTCCAGATAGTATAAAGGCCTTACCTCTGAACATTTTCAGTAACAAAATTAAAAATTTGCTGCAGAATATGTGCTTATACAAATTTACTGATTTCTTTTTAAAATGAATTCTTTGTATTCTTTTTGACGTTTTTATACCAATATGGTCACTAAATATATTCGTCTATCAATCTATCTATAAAATATGTCTCTTCCATGCCCAAAATCAGCTTCCAAAAAGTTTGGTCTATTACAGCGCTGTTAACAATTATGACAAAAAAATTGTTAGATTAATTTTTTCGAGCGTAATTTAAGCAGGAGAAAAATTAAAAACACAGTTAAACTGGTTGTTGCTGAACGCCGTTCATAATTCGAATATTTTTGAACGTCTCAAAACTAATTTAGAACGTCTATATAAACATATTTCAGTTTAGTCTTGGAGAATGTTCTAAGTTTAGACGAACAAATGTGACAATATTATTGTTGAACGAATTTTTTTTTTGTCCAAAGTAAATTAGGCGTGGGTTTTTTAAACGCATGTGCCAAAGCGCGTTTTATGTAATTTACGAAATTGTGTGATGTATTAATAGTTATTGTCATAGAAAAATCAAATTGACAATCGTCGAGCATCGATGACAAAAATAAAATATAAAAAAAGCAACGCTCGTCTTCTTTGAAATGTGTTTCTACACAATATATTAAAAAAAAGAAAACATTGCCTCATATTAAGGTAGTACGAGCACCAAGGCAATTTTAAATAAAAGGCTTGATTTTTTTTTTTATATGCGAAGTTGGACTAAGTCTAAAACAATTCTGAAAATTTTAGGGGGGCTGCCCGATTATTTAAATAAATAAATGACTTCAAAAGTAGGCATATTTAACATTGGCTTTATGGTAAAACGGTAGATGGATGTTATGTTTTCATTGATTTCTCCAAATCTAGTCGGTGGAAATTAAAAAAAAAACTATTTAAAGTTAAAACCTTAATAAATTATTGACGTTGTGCCCGACTAATTAAAAAGATATTTAATTAAAAAGATTAAATATCTTTTTAATTAGTCGGGCACAACAGGTTTTTTTTTCAATAATTTATTAAGGTTTTAACTTTAATTTAAATAGTTTTTTTTAATTTTCACCGTATAGTTTTGGAGAAATCAATGAAAACACGCATCATCCATCTACCGAAATATAAAAAAAAATCAAGCCTAATTTTATTTAAAGTTGCCTTGGTGCTCGTACTACCTTAAGATTGCCATCGCGTATAAAAAAAAAACAACGCCGTTTTCACAAAAAAGAACTAAACCATCGATATCTGAGGAGTATCGACTATTCAGATTGTATTATGTGTGTCTGGTAACGAGATCCAGTGTAAAAAAGTGTGTGTCAGCTGCGACGCACGACTGGAGTTTACTCCTTAGATACGCTGTGTAATGTATTCCATCTCATTCTTTCGCAGTCCTACAGATATATATGTTTATCTCTATACATATATACAAGATTAGTCTATCATCGCACACGTGTAATGTATTGCATCTCATTCTTTCGCACGTTAAATCCTACAGATATAAATGTTTGTCTCTTTTGAAGCGGACGAGCGTAACGCCACACTTGAAGCGGTGGAGCTCCGACGCACGACCTGAGTTTACTCCTTAGATACGCTATTTCATCTCATTCTTTCGCACGTTAAATCTTACAGATATGTTTGTCTCCTTTGTATTGCATCTCATTCTTTCGCACGTTAAATCCTACAGATATATATGTTCGTCTCTTTTGAAGCGGACGAGCGTAACGCCACACTTGAAGCGGTGGAGCGTAACGCTTCACCAATTGATTTTACTACTCATAAAATTTCCGTACCGGGCCTTATAACTCAAAATCGTTTCTTAAGGAGTTAACTCCAAAAAGTGTCAACACTTTTCACAGCGTTGTTATTCGTTATTCAAAAGTGTAAGATACACTGTCTGTGCGTCTTTTTTAAATTAGACAAAAGCATACAAAACGGCGTCAATAATAAACAAATAAATATAATTGTAAACTAACAGTGGCTTGTTAAATGCTCTTTTGTTTAAAAACAATCGATAATAAATAAAAGCTTGCGCCTTGAAGGACGTAATTATTTTACACTTTCTTTGCACGCCACGCTTTTGAATAATGACTACGGTATATCCTTATTTCTGATTGTATTTAACGATAACTGCGTTTGACAGAACGCAATTTTTCATGTCCGTATTGCACATTTTTAATGGCGCGTTCGGTTGGGAGTAAAACTTTGCAATTGGCGCGACACTTTTATGGGACGACGTTACGTTTGTGTGCGTTGGATTTAAACATGGCTTTAATTCAAGGCCGCACGTCTGGATAACAGGGCGAAATTTAATTACTAGTTTAGTTACTAGTGTTCGGTTAGATGGCAGCGCGTGATACTTGCTTTGTGTATGCGTTGGATTATAACTTGGTTTTTGTTGAAGACGACATCTAAATAGCAGGGCGAAATTAATTACCAGTATTTGATTAGATGACAGCACGTCACGCTTGATTTGTGTATGCGTTGGATTATAATTTGGCTTTTGTTAAAGGCGATAACTAGATGACAGGGCAAAGTTTAGTTACAGGGCGATATTTAGTTAATATAATTTTGCTTACATTTATGTTTAACATCTGCCAGGCGTCCTAAGACGGCTCACATTTTTTTATTGGACACCACGGTGTTCTATACGTGCCGCTTTGCTTACATAAGCCGCACTTTTTGCCTGTGAATCCGCTCGCTTTATATACTTATATCAATTTGGGTTCGAATTAAAATCGATACAGCCATCTTCAAGCAATCCTGCTATAATAATAATAATAATGCGTTTAACGTCCGTTTCTCGACTTGTCATAACAGACGCCATTCGCACCATTACTATTTTTTTTTCACCACACTTCCCGTTATTTTCAACAATTTTTAAACTTCAACTTATTTAATAGCAATGGGCGAATGAAGGAATTTTTACAAAATTAGGATAACGTAGGCAAATTTTGAGCGTAGGAGTTTGACAGGTAATCGGCCATGGCCTTGAATAAGGAGTCATCTCGATATTTATCTGGAATTGTTGAGAAACCATGGAAAACATCTACAAGATAGCCGGTACAGGAATTACCATTTCTCGGCGAGAGGCAGCGGGAAAAAGTCCCAGCTACATCTGTACCCGCCGGGATTCGAACCCAGTACCTCCCGAATGCGTGTCTAGTGCTCTCACCGCTACTCCACCCCGCTCGGTGCAATCCTGCTATAAATGGACAGAAAAAAATATACGGAAACGCATTTTTCCATCTATTCATCGACGAAAATATCCAAAAAAAAATCCGGACAGCGGTTCCATTACAAATATGTTTATTAGTTTTGATTATTTCAAAAGAACTATGCAGATGTGGAGTTATTGATCCATCTGTTTGTCCGTAGTTTGTCCGTAGGGTTTTTTTTAAATCAAAGAAACGATTGACGCTCGCATCATAAAAAGAAAAATATTTTGTTTTTCTTTATTAATTAGTTACAACAAGAACAGCTAAACATTAGGTATTAATATCATGTTTTAACAAAAGCCGAGGGTATTCAATTGTTTTAACAAAAGCGTATTTGCGCGAAAATGTTTAATCTCGAGAGATTTTTAAATCAAAGAAAATAATGCGGAGGAAATTAACAGTTGACAAAGGTTTTTCGTGGAATCGGTGAATCATGCTCTGCGGTTTCTTTTTTCATTCTGACAGATCTTCTTCTTTATAATATGACATAGCAGCTCTGTATAGCTGTTTATATTTGCTGAAAAGTTCACGACATTAAGTGGCAGTAAAAATGTTTAACATTACGATCCGCTTAATGAACAGACAGGCAATGATCCCTTTACAATGTTACTTGCAGCGAACCCGGCTTCGCCCGAGTCAAGTTCTATCTATCAACCGTCATCTATGAACCGCTGTAACGACTCAAGTGGATAAAACAGCATTCGACAGTACACTGTTTTTTGATCGACGCGGGCAAGCTCTCGATTCGAAATGAAACTTTTTTACGTTTAGTAATTTTTGATAGATAGATTCCAATCAAATCTATCGAACGACTCAAGTAGATAAAACAGCATTCGACAGTACACTGTTTTTTGACCGACATGGACAAGCTCTCGATTCGAAATGAACATTTTTTACGTTTAATAATTTTTGATAGATAGATTCCAATCAAATCTATCGTACCTAAGCGTCATCTACAAACCACTTTATCAACAATTAAAGTGGCTATGACAGTATTCGACAGTAAGCTATTTTAATTACAGACATGGGCAAGTTGTCATGGCGTGTGTACATGAAATAAATGTCATTCACTGTTGTTGCCATTGTAGTAACGTGAGAATTCGCATTTCGCGGATTAATAGGTAATAAATTTTGATACATTTCAAACAAATCTATCGTACCACTGGTGGCATTAAAGCATTGAGTCGTTTTCACTCGCTTTAATATCGGTTTTGGCGTAACCTTCAATCGGATCGTTGTCAAAAACAATTGACTGTACTTGTCTGTTATTCGTTAACCGATAATAATCATCATATATATTAATACGCTAAGGTTAAAGATGTTTGCCTCCCTTTTTAGAAAAAACCTCACAATTTCTACACATAAATTATATATCATTTTACAGATAATTGCTTGCTCTACTGACATCGACAACTAAAAAATTTATTATTGCTTTTGTTTTTGTAAATTAATTAAAATACAGCAACGCTGAACAACGTCTGCCATCTGATTTTTAATTTTAAAACAACGTCAACACTTCGATCTATCATCTGACCTTCATATTGTAATACAACAGACACAATACTGCATACTGCCATCTGACGGCTTTAATTTCGAAACAGCGAGCAACGCTTAACAACGTCACAGCAATGCTGCATGATGCCATCTGACGGCTTAGCTCAACGCTTTTGCTACTTGCGCCTCTATATGACAATTTTAGTAAAATATTTCTTCGATCTGTCATCTGAGCTTCATATTGTAATACAACAAAAAGAAGAACGTTATAAGCAGTGTGCAAAATTAGAAACGAATTGAATACCTGCAATCATATTTAAAAAATAATTTTGTAAAGTGATAATTATTATACTTATTTAGTGCGAATAATTCGCACAGGTCACTCTAGTATATATATTATATACAATACAGCATCACTTCGTTCATAGAAGATGACAAGCTTACTGGCAATATTGCCTAATGTTTTATCCTTGGGACAGACACATATTGAAAATTCCATTGTACGAAAATCTATAAATATTTACTAGATCGCGCACAAATACAAAATATCGTCTTCAAAGCGTCGCGACGGTGTCATTTGAACGTCGCAACGATGACGTAGTGTTATGGCAACATTTATGATGCTGTCGATTCTAAAATTAAACGGCGTGAATCAGAATTATCTGTTTAATTATTTAGTATATTTGTTGACTGTATTTATAAGGCGTTAATGACGTCATAAAATAGTAATAAACATTTGACAAATGTCCAGAACACATCCAAATTACAGGTTTTCAACTTGCCATGTTTGTCACAGTGTCCAGCCAGCTTGGGTCGATCCTGAAGTAAAAATTCCGACTAATTAAGCTAGAGCTTTGAAATTTATTTTAATTACTGATTCATAATAAAAATTAATCACTTAAAAAGAGGAAAACGAATCGGAAAATCTCAACATGCAGCAGGCGGAGACACTTTTTTCAATCGTGCAATATGGTATCATTTTTTGGGGCAGTTCTACTCATACCATTAAGATTTTTAAACTGCAAAAAAAGTGTATCAGAATCATGGCAAATGTGACACCTCGCGCTAGCTGTCGTGATATTTATTCAATAGGAACCATAGAAATCATAATTATATCACTCGTGACAAAAATAATTTGAAAACCGATTTCTCGGCGCTGACAGTCACATATAGGGGTGTCAGAAATGCCATGATTAGAATATATAATAAAATGCCAAATCATCTAAAAGATAAACCAAATAAAAATAAATTTAAAATGGAATTAAAAATATACTTGTTGGGACTTAGTAGTTATTCTTTAAAAATTAAAAGGAATACTGTAAATTAATTTTATGACGCTATTTATACTGTGTGTGGTAAACCAAATAAAGAGTTTTATTATTATTATTATTATTTTTATAACAAACGCGATAGTGTCAAAAGTGTCAACACTGGAGGACTATATCAAACACATCTAAAAATGCGATAAAAAAATCCACGCACACGGTAAGAAATGATTAAACAAACGAAGTACTTGCTTTCCGTCCGTCTGTCAAACGGGATTTTCTCTGAAACAATTTGACTTAAAAATTTAAAGTTTAGCACAGAGATAGGGTGTGATGGTCCAATCATAAACGTAAAGTATAAAAAGTTGAATTTTCATTTTGGGGGTTAATTTCATGAAAAAAAATTGGTTGTCTGTAAAGTCGGTTTACGGACGATAGTTTTACGTGATAACGTATTCCGTAATACATAACCTAAATTTATATAATAATTATAATAATTCGAATCTATGATATTGCATCTTTCGCTTCAAATTTAGGTTAATTTTATTTATTTAAATTACTCACCATATAATATAATTGTTTTTTTAACTTTCTTTCTTTCGTATTTATTTTAAGTCTCAAAGATTAGCTGTCATAATATTTATACAACAATTGTTTCACTGTTTATATAAAATTCCAAAACCTACTTACAGTATTTATTATTATTATTTTCATACGTCAAAAAATTGACTTTTATAATGATAAAATTTGTAAGAAAACGATTTTTTCGAGAGATGAGACCTAGCTAAAACGATTTTTTGCCCCCCAAATCCCTTTTCAGTAAATTTCATCCAAATCGTTAGGGCCGTTTTCGAGAAAAGCACGCACAGGGTCAGGCGGAACGTTAGGAACGTTACGACCGTTAGGAACGTTACACTTTTTCGTACATGCAGCCGGTGTTTTATCAATTTATAAGATTGGTGATTCATCAATTTATAAGACGTTATCACGTCAAAAAAGCTTTTTTCGAGGACATCGTGTAGGGTGTCAAATGAAAGCTTATAGAAGCACGAATTCAATAATATATTTGTTGTATTTTTATGCTTTCTTTTTATAATAATTTTTGGGGAAAAACGCTCAAAAATTGTTGTCCTCTACCCTTATCTTCGAGACGATTGCTCAGAAAAAACATGCACATTGAGAATTAAGTGTGATAGGACGAAAATTATCAGGATTGACAAGTCCCAGCGCGATTAATTGTTATAAACAAATTAACACTATTTTTTTTATTTAATTATATGAGCTTCTGTTGCTGATTCAGTCTGGCCTAAACTAAATTTATCGTCGCTGAAGTCATAATTTGATACATCTGAGCACTTACAAATCAACTTTTAAATAAAAACACGACTGATGTAGATCAATAAATAAAATTAAAATATCTAGCAGCTGCTTTAATAGAAATGGCGGACGTAAAAAATTGTTGGGCGTAGGCTGTGTGGGATCAATCTTATTCGGTGGAATAACCTATTTTAACTATCCGAAATATTTATAGAAGAGTTGTGAAAAATAATTAACTATGTAGCTAAATCAGATTAAAGGAAATTTAAAATAATCACAACTCAAGATACGCATCTTAAAATGACGATTAATTAAAAGAAAGCGTGGACTAATTTTCTTTTAACTGATATTTTATCATCGTAAACAGATGTCATCCAAAATAGTGACTTGAAATTGGAAAGCTTATACTGTTGGAAACAGACTCTATCGCTTAAACTTAAAAAAATATATTTTTTTTAAATTTTAATTTCTAGGTGAGGGTATATTTGTCAACCACCGAATGCGACTGATAATGAGCTCATAAATACGTCATTGGGACACTGCTTAACCCTATCATGTGTGTATCCAGCGCGCGATTATTTTTAAAATTTTTTTTAGTACATATGACCCGCGATAATACTGCTCCTGTCTAATCCGGCACTTCTTTTAATCCGACGTGTTTATAACAGAAGTTTAATAAATTAACTATTTTTACATAGAGTGAGTAATTTATTACTCCATTTTAATAAAGTTTCGGACTACAAGGGGTCGGTGGCAGTACTCTACAGTCCGACAAATTCGATCATCCGGCACCGCCTTACAAAACGTTTGTCGGATTACCGGGGATCAACTGTAGCTTCCAGTTTTTCTAGATTCCTAGGTGTATTTCACAAACACGATAGGTATTTTTTAAATAAAGAAAAAAAATCTGTATTTATCCAGCGATCTAGGTCGCGAGAGAATATAGCGATGATAATAAAATTCGCGTCACAAAAACGCTCCCAACGCTCCAAATTGTCAACTGTCAACAAGTGCGTCCCAAGCCTATACTCTTTCATTAAAAATTGTTTTGGTCAATTGGGTATTGTCTCATTTTTCACTGATTGTTGAATCAGATGAATGAAGAAAAATTTATTTCTCCATATTTTTTCGTTTTTAAAAGTTATCGTTAATTAACTGACCACCTATCAAACGAGGTACCACGTTATTTGCCTGCAGTCTACGTACAAGCAACAAGAAGGATTTATCTATCAATGTGAAAGAGAGGCATTATGTATTGTGCTGGAGCTACGAGGATGGAAATGACGTCACTGCGGGCTCGCGTGCTTGATTACAAGATGGATTTCAAAAATTGGAACCGGAGCTATTTTTTCCGTGCTTGTTTTAGCGCCGGCCTTTAGGAAGAACCAATCAGAAAAAAGTATCTGATCACGTGAACTACATGAACAAGCGCTCACAACGAACATTGTGTCATAGTGTGTTCGGAGACAATAAACGTTGTTAACATTCGAACTGTCACTGTGCGCGCACTTAATCCATCAATACACGCATCGTGTGAAGCGAACACATAAATTTAGCGCCGCGGTACGCTTGGAACCTAGCAGCGATATCAAGCAGCCCTAGCGGTAAAACTATCTTTGAGTGCAGCGGCTTTAATTATTTTAAGACGTGATGAAACTATGGTTTATTGTCGCCCCTGATTTTATACACATAATAATTTATGTACAAAATTACAAAAGTGTTTTACATATATGAAATATGGTTAGAGGCTTCTCTACCTGCGCAGTTCGCTTTTGAGAATAATATATTAATGATATGTTAATTAGAATTGTTTGGTTTTGTGCCAAAATGTAGACAAAATTCAGGTTAAAATGTTTATTATGTTATTTTTAAGCATATACATTCATCAAAAAGTTGTACATCTTAATAATAACGTAATTTTGTCTCTAATTTATTTCGACTTAGGTATTGTAGAGATTCTAGGACTGATTGATATAAAAAAAAATCCATTTATATAATAAAGAAAATAAAATTTGTTGTAACGAGCGCGGTGACGCGGGTAACGGCTAGTAATAAATAATATGATATTTGCTATTCGTTTGCAATGGTTACATAATCTGGTTTCACTGCATGCAAAAAGTAATCAAAACATGCTTGTCAGCTATGCCTAATTTCTTTTTGACAGATCTTCAGAACAAAAGAACAGCTGTCAGCGGGTTGAAACCAAAGCTTGCGAGGATGTTTGATAGCAAATATGAACAGCCCTACTGTCGGCGCATGCGCAGAAGAGATGTATGTTATCACATTTTCATTTTATATTATAATGGTATACTTTTCAAAACTGTTTATTATTCTATTTATTTTTACAAAATAGTTTGGTAAAAGAGATATTTTTCTAAATTTTACATGTTATCACGGCATGTAAAAATCAACCAACGCGTGTTTGTAACTAATTTATTTTTGACTGATCTACAGAACAAACCAACGCACCTGATTAAAATATTTCCAAAATTATGAAGCTTTAAAAAAAAATATATTTTTTTACAAAACGAAATAAAATATCGTTTTAAAAGTTTTCTTTATAAATGCTCTTTCAAGGTATAGCGAATGCTTCGATGTGACTTGAGTGCTCGAAATTATTAAAAGAACAAAATACTAAATTTTTTACAGCTTTCATACAAGCTGTACAATTTTATTTTTGCACAGTGATGCTTGGCCTTACAAAGTACAAAGGGCAACAAAATGTCGAGTGATGTAATTTTTCCTTGTAAATGAAATGAAAAGCATCTCAAGAAAGATATACATTCATAAATAGAGAGAAAAAATCTGACAAAGTAACTGCAAGCCTACATGGAGTCATAGTCAATTAAGTAACTCACGGACATTAATTTAAGATTCATTAATAGAAGTAAAAATGTTTTAAAAAATATCCAGCCAATTAAGCGACGCGTGATAGTACCATTCCAATTTCAAAAATATAGACATTTGATATACTACAATAAAGAAAATAAAATTTCTGTTATCGCATACGGTGACGCTGGTAACGGCTAGTATTACATATTACTATTACATATTTGCTATTTGTTTGAACTGTTACTTACGTCATATGTTTAATTTCTTTTTGACAGATCTACGGAACAAAAGAATATAGCTGATTTTCTTTTTAAGTAAAACTTCTTTAGGCATGCTTGACTTGGGGAGTAGGTTGGTAAATGCCTGACGAAACCGTTTACGGAAGTGCATCATCGCGATGCCTGATGAAATCTTTTACGGAAGTGCATCATCGGAGTTTAGAGGGAGATATAAGCTAGTGAGTGCGACAAAGACGGAGCATTACGTTGAAAGGGAGATATAAGTTAGTGAGTGCGACAAAGAACTATTTGACGTTTAAAATGAAAACAACTATTTTTTTTGTATCAAAAATACATTTAATCGAATTTTGCTGCATTTTGTAACGGGAAATAATGTAAGTTAGTTAATAAATCCTTTTAAATGTATTATAAATTATGCTAATAAATATATATACCTACATATTTTGCCTATTAATTAATCAAAAATTATATTTTGTAGATATGTGCTACAGAGTGAGGTTATATTGTGTTCGATAAACTTTGAGACGAACCGACTGCATATTATTGTTCGTTTATGAATTTAACATGAGCAAATACGCATTACTCTTAATAAATATATTTAAAATAATTATGGCAGTAAGAAGTTTTACTTCAGTCGTGTGGTCTAAAGCACACTCGCTTTTTCAATTATCAAAATATTTCCGAAACAATAAAGTTTGGAAAAAAAATTCCTAGAGAACTTTCTTGTAAAAATAAATATAATAATAAACCGTTATAAAAAGTATACAATTTGTCTATAGAAAACAATATTATAGCATATATCTCTTCTGTGAATGCGTCGATTTTCCCCCAAAACAATAGGCTTCTTCCAAAATCAATCCGCTCATCCGTTTGACCTGTATCGTGTATACAGACGCACAGGCTTTTTCCAAAAATGTTTTTTGGGTTCAGGGGGCCTCAAAACAAAAAAAATAGTCTAAAATCTTGAAAAGTAAATTTTGATCTAAATTAGTAAATACCAACCCTTCCCCATTTGTGTTGGAATGGTAAAAAAAAAGTAACTATAGATAATTTTAGTTTCTCTAAGTGTCCGAATAATATGGCGGAAGCAGAAGCACGCGCACCAAAAAATTTTCAACTATGAAATGGTTATTTTGTGAAACAAGTCGTTAATTTTAAACAAAGCACGCCAGTGTATGGGACCACAAAATGAACATCAAGTATACGCATAAACCGAAAGGGATAAAACCGTATTTTAGCGTTGCGGCGCGCACAGTGTTCTGTTTGTTACGGCGGCGTCGATATCTCCGCAGCGTCGAGCCGGCGTCTGAAAAACCCCTGCGCTCTCGCTAACTCGATATATTATATCGTGCCGGCTTAAACTGCATTTGAAAAATGCACCTATAGTATTTTTAGTTATCGGATTCCATGGTTAAAAAAATACTGTAACAATACTTAATTAATTTTTTTTTTAATATATTTTGAAAATGGACTACGATGTTTTTTAATTCGCGTTAAGTTTTTTGTTTAAACAGTGATTTAATTAAAAATATGTATAAAAAAACTTTTTTTAATAATTCTTTAATTTGTGTAAAAAATACGTGAATTTGAAAACAAGTTGTGATATGTTTTAAAAAAAATAAACAAAAAAAGTTTGTTAATATATTTTGTTACATAATTGAAATAAAGATATTGATCGTTGTTTCGACAAAAAAAATGGTAATGTTTGCAAGCGTTTCTGCAGATAATGAAATATTGAGTATTTCGTTAAACAAACGACTGCATCAAACCTAACCTTAAAATCGCATACGTAAAGTATTTATATTTTCGTGTGTAAATATTTATAATTGTTTTATTATTGCGGTATTGAAAATTTTAGATTTACAAAATTCATTTCAAAACGCGAGTTATGTAGATTTTAGAGTTTATTTTTAGTTAAAAAAGACGTTTAAACTGTGATTTTTAATTCTCTTTTTTTGGGGGTCACACATATTTGCTCACTTAAAATTAAATTATTATTTGAACAGTGCATTGCATAATAAACGTCAGTTTTATCAAAAGAAAAAGTGCCTATTAAGAATAATTATTTGTAAATAAAAATGTAGAACATTTGATAACCCTTTCTATAAATAGCCACGATAAATAAATTAATAGAAACAAAAAACATTCACCCAATCGGCTGCTTTTAATTGGGGGTGTCCAAAAATTTCTACGCACTGGAGATATTAAAGCATAAAAATACGAGGTTAAATGTTTTTCAAAACAGTTTTCTACATCAAAAACAGAAAACATACGCAAAACTAAATTTTTGTATCGCTTGACGTTAAAAATATTAGTATTTATTAAGCAGTAAACGAAAAACTAACTTTAATCAAAGTTCAAAACGGAACCGTAAAAATGAGTGTCCAAAATTCCATCCATTCGACGCCCCATTCTTTGGCGTCGAAGGCGGCGTCGCGCGAAACATTAAATTCGTCACCGGGTCGTTATCCTCAACGTCCCAAGATCACGCTTCCGGTTCCGGGATCCCCCGGTTCGCAACAGTTCTTCAACAACAACCCGCTCTACATCAACCCGCCAATAATGAACGCGCCGTTGCCTCCGGGCGGGCCGCCAACAACTCCTCTCGATCCGTACCAAAATCCTCTGTTCAGCATGTATCCGACAAAAGCCGGCGAGTTCATGTTCAAACAGTTCTCGGGTTTCAAGGATTTCACGGCGAACGCGGCGAAATCCGGGCTGAGCGTCGGCGAAAAATCGGCGTTTTGGATGTACAATAAAATAAGCGCGTGGAGCAAAAAATGGTTCACGCACATGTTTTTGTTTTTGGTCGTCCTGTCGTACAGCGTCGCCGGGGCGTACCTGTTTTTATGGATCGAAGGTAGGTTGTCAAAAACAAACCAAACGTTTCCCGAAGATCATGCCAGAACCATGTTCTGCTCTCCTAATCGTTGGGTCCTCTTTTTTTTTAAATAACTCAAAATATTTAAACGAAGTAGTGCGAGATCCGGTATTAGATCATCTGGTATTTGATGATGACAAAAATTATACGTTAGATCATACTAATATATAAACCTGAAGAGTTTGTTTGAACGTGCTAATCTCAGGAACTACTGGTTCAAATTGAAAGAAATTTTTTTTGTTGGATAGCCCATTTATCGAGAAAGGCTATAGGCTATATAATATTACGCTACGACCAGTAGGAGCGGAGCATTAATGAAAAATGTTGCAAAATGTATCTCAAAAATAAGCTTCTATCCATGTGAAATGCACTAATACTCATATTAGCGTTCTGAGTACCGAACCCCAGGTGGCTCAATCGGTAGAGCATGCGACTGTCAATATAAGGGTCGTGGGTTCGAGCCCCACGTTAGGTGAATATATTTTTATTTTTATTATTTTATTTTCTACATTGCTTTCTTCTAAGGCTTACATTTAAATTAATTTTAATTTTATTTAATTAATTAAAAAAAAAACTTATTAGTTAAAAAAGTATGAATACTGATATGGGTTGCCTAGCTAAATCGCGTACCGATGCTGTTAAATTAAATAGATTCTAATTAACTTTTTTGGATCAACTCCCCGATTTGTTAATCATAAAAATCGAGCATAACATAAGAGACTATGACACAAATAAAATGTTAACAACACAAATAAACTCAAAGTACACAGAACACAACTATTTACAAGGTATGTTTATGTGGATGCTATATATTTATATATAGAATCAATGGTATATTCCAATTTAAATGTCATATTCTCTCATTTTAGGCTCGATTTTTACGATTAACAAATCGGGGAAGTTGATCCAAAAAAGTTAATTAGAATTTATTTAATTTAACAGCATCGGTACGCGATTTAGCTAAGCAGCCCATGTGCGATCTATCAATGTATATATTAAGAGGCAAAATCAATGTATAAGAATCTGTTAGAGATTCGTCGGCATTTAGCACAGAAAAGAATCTCTAACGAGATTCTTCGATCTAACATATAATCTTTGTCATCATCAAATAACAGATAAGGGTAAACCTTTAATTATCGAAATTTTTAACCCAGTCAAAGAGATACAGTGTTACACGGACTCATGTTTTTATTTTTTTTTAAGAATAACAACTAATATGAATAGAATCGTGCTATTTCCAGACTGAACTGGAGACAGTATACATAACATAGTAAGGGAAGTGGTGGCAATCGATAATTGACAACGTGCCAAGTATAACTCTAAGCCTGAGATAGCGATAAACTAATATGTTTTCAAGCTACAAAGATTAGTAGAAAAAAAAGGCGACTTGATTTACTTAAGCTTTTGTTAGTGCAATTGTTGCCAGCAATTATAATTTTCAAATAAAAATGCAGTGTTATCAATTATATGACCTAGATGTATAAAAACTGTCATTTTACTTTGATGACAAAACGTATACGGTCTTCCTGAAAGTAGACTTTGCCGACCTCAACTGTCGAGCGTCTATAATCTACAATCTGCTTCGATTATTGGCGTCGGTCGGATGGCGGGACCTAGTGGTTGGACCGTAATTTCTCAACGTTTCATAACCTCCTAAGAAGTTAGGCACCACAAAATATGTATGCATGTAAATATATATTATGTTAGCGCGATAATTTTTGACAGACTTAAACGATTTAAACTAAATTTGGTTCGCATTTTCGAAATCTTTACCGCACGAAACTTATTTAAAATAAATCTAATCTAACTATTTTACGGGTGGTATTTAGGGATTGAAAATAATTTTCCAACCCAAAAATATCTAAAAAATTCTCAGAATCGTTTCAAATTCGCAATGTAACCTTTTGGTAAAGGTAAAAATGTGCTGCTAAAATTTAAATGAAATCGGCCTGACAGGACCGGATTAATCCGGATTAATTTATAGACGGCTCCTACTAATATTTTTGAAAATTATTAGGAAAAAAGACATTAGCAAAATTCGGAAATATATGGCTGCAAACTTTTTAACATGTTTTAAGAGCGCAAATGCAGGAGTCGTGAAATTCTCAAAAAAACAAAAATAAAATTATAAAAAATATATTGATTTTATTTCAATCGACGATAGACATATAAATAGATTAATTTCGTTCTTGAAACAGAAAAGCAACATTTATATTTTATTTACTGATAATAATCACTGAAAATCAATCATTTGGATTAAGTGGTTTCATTTTTATTTGATATACAGAATGGCACAAACAAATTTTCCAGAATACGAATTGTTTATTTATTAAAAAAAACGAGTAGGGTGGCGTAGTGGTGAGAACACTAGACTCGCGTTCGGGAGATATCGGGTTCGAATCCCGATGGGGGCACGTGTGGCTGAGATCTTTTTCTGCTGCCTCTCGCCGAGAAACGGTAATTCCTGTACCGGCCGTCTTGTTGAGGTTTTCCGTGGTTTCCCTCAACAATTCCAGACAAATATCGAGACGGTTCCTTATTCAAGGCCATGGCCGATTACCTGACAAACTCCTATACTCAAAAGTTGCGTACCTAATCCTAATGTCCTAAAATTCCTTCGTTATCCCATTGTTATTAATTAAGTTGAAGTTGAAAAAAATGTAGAAAGTAACGGGAAGTGTGATAGATGGAAAATAGTAATGGTGCGAATGGCGTCTGTTATGACATTAAACGCATTATTATTATAGATATACTTATTAAAAAAGAAAGAATGGTGATCGAATCAGTTTATTTTAAACGAAAAAACGTCTTTGACACTCCATTCTGAATTCTCTAATTTCACCCAACCCAATATGTCATCCGTTATTAACACGGCTATTATAAAATATATGACAACTAGCCGCTACCCGCGGCTACGCCCGCGATTGAGATGGAAATCGACTTTTGACATGCATATCAGGGGTTGAGGTATTGCACATATTTTGACAAACAATTTTCTTATTTTTCGTAAAAAATTTTAATTTTTTTTTAATAAAAAGTATCCTATGTTACTTCTAATACCTTCAAGAGTGTATGTGCAAAGTTTCATGATGATCGGTTAAGTAGTTTTTGCGTGAAAGCGTAACAAACAAACTTACATTCGCATTTATAATATTTCGTTTTCATAAAATTTGTAAGTCCAGTCCTGTCGGGCCGATTTTAATGAAATTTTAATAGCACATTTTAATCATTACTAAAGGGTTAAATTTCAATTTTGAAACGATTCGGAGAAATTTTTCGGTATTTTTGGGCCCAAAAAATGTTTTCAACCCTTTCTTATTTTTCGTAAAAATTTTTTATTTTTTTTTAATAAAAAGTATCCTATGTTACTTCTAATACCTTCAAGAGTGTATGTGCAAAGTTTCATGATGATCGGTTAAGTAGTTTTTGCGTGAAAGCGTAACAAACAAACTTACATTCGCATTTATAATATGAATATGATATGATAATATGATTGTCTAAACGAGTAAACAAAATTCCACGCGGACGAAGTCTTGAACAAAAGTTTTTTTTTAATATATAAATAAAGAGATTATGAGTGGTTAAAACCCCGCAGGTCACTTTCAAAATCTAATTTAAGTAAGTCAACATTACATTTATTTGCAGAAGAGCAAGCTTATTATTTTTTTTTATGTTAAACCTGACAATAATATCGTGCAAAAGCTTGCTACGTACAATATGGTCATAATATACAGCAAACTAAAGCAAGAAAATTGCGTTGTTATTTAATATTTCAATACAATCTTGCCTTACTTCCGAGGGCGTAGATATGGGAGAGGGTAATTACTCTCCCAGGATCATAATAATAACAAATAAAACTGAAAACAATACGAATACCTGGCTAAAAAATCAAATTTAAAATACTTTTTGAAAAGAAAATGTTTGGGAATTACCTAATATTTTGCTGGACACCTTCCTTAGTGAGTATTCTTGTGTGATATTAATAAAACTTCGAAGAAATATTGATTTTTTTGCTTTAAAGCACCGATTGCTTTAATTAAAAACCATAAACTATTATAAAGTTTGTAAACGGCAAGTCTGCAAGAGTCTTGCAAGCAAGACCGAAGAGGTCTTGATCTTGTCTTTTGCCTACCTCACCCCTCACCGTTTCCCCGCAGCAAAAACTGATCGTCGACGATCCAGTTCTCTTAATAACGTGCAAACATGCATCGCCATTAAAATTTTTTTTAATTAGTTTATACATACTTATTGATTGATCACAATCTTTGATTTATACATCTTATAAATTTATAATATAAGTGTTATTTCTGTAAATCGGTGCGAAATATGTTTTCTAAATATTGAAAGTTTCCGTTGAAATAAATATTTGGATTGTTTTTAAAAGCCTGCATTTTAATTTACACGACTCAAAAGTATGTCGATATGTCTATGAGTTAAACGTTTGAAAAGTTCAGGGGAAAAACATGATCAATCGTACGTCATTAATTCAGTATTGTTATAAAAAAAAAAAAACTATTAACAGATATTTTCTCACCGTAAACATGACGGAATGTATTGAGAAAACAGATGACGATCAGTAGATATTTAAAATGAATTTTCAAGATCTTTTGAATAAACATAGCGATATTTCATAATATTACTACATGTATACTAGTCTTGTCGGTTCGGTTTGAATCCATGATTATATAAATATTTATTTATTTATATCACATTGATTTGTAACATCTCAGCTCTCGGTTTGGGTAGCGGAAATGCGTTAAAGAAGTGAGAGAAGCGTGCGCTCTTCAATTTTGGTACGGCCTACAGTTGGCGCATGTGCTGCAGCGTATCAAAGAAAGAGATGAAAAGTTACAAAGGGAAAGAAGACAACTGTCAACCCATACATATTTAATACCCTCTATATTGCTAGCAAAGATCGGGAGAAAGACTTAAACACTTCGGTGCAGACATTTATACGTCTGTCTCAGTTATTATACTCTGAGTCTAACGCGCATGTCCGTGAATGGGTGCGCGTCAGTTTGCAAATGAAATTAAGCTGTGAAAGGGATTAAAATCCGTTCAGCCGTTCAAGCGTGAAAGAACGACAAACAGAACAGACGAACCTATTACATACAAAACAAAAAATTTCGTCAAAATCGACGAGAACGCAGACGAGTGCCAATCAATTATAAATCGTATAACGAACTAAACGAATCATTTAATTTATCGATGATTAATTATTTTTCTTAAATTAATAATAACGAGGCATTTTTCTATTTATGTTTGTGATTCTTTTTCGCATATATCATCGTAAAAAATAATCGTAAAATTATAAAATAAACATTTAAAATTTACTTAGCCTTCAGAAAAGCTTTGACAAGGACGATAAAGCTGTAAAACACAAATAATCAATGCACTGACATAACTAAATACCAGCTGACATAAAATCAACCGAAAACATATTTTCATATTTTTATGTCATGACATAATCCGCTCATAATACATTTTGCATAGATTTTAAATATCTTTTCAATGCAGCGTGTTATCCGCTATACGAGCAAAAGTGTGAAAACACCAACCTTACAATACGCGCCACGGATCTTAAAGGTTCGGAAGTTAGTCACAAACCGTTGTGACTCCCACCTGCACGGAACGTGCTCTCATCGGTGATTGGCCGTGATCGCTCGTTGCCTTTGTCACTTGTCGGTTTCCTGCTTTAAAGTACAGTCGAGTACGCTATCGTCAAGTTGTTATTGCTATGTTAGTTTTCTTGAGTTGCGAGTTTGTAGTTTTCAACAGACTGTACAAGCGCAAGCCCGCATTCGCATCTAACTTCCGAGCCTTTTAGATTCGTGCCGCGTATTGTACTTACTTATTTCTACTCAAGTCCTAAACAGTCGTACATGCCTAGAGAAAAAAAAGTGTGTATGTCAGCTGCGACGCACGACTGGAGTTTACTCCTTAGATACGCTGTGTATAATGTATTCCATCTCATTCTTTCGCACGTTAAAACCTACGGTTATATATGTTTGTCTCTTTTGAAGCGGACGAGCATAACGCTACACTTAAAGCGGTGGAGCTACTACTACTACTACTCGTAAAATTTCCGTTCCGTCGTTTATTATTTTGTTGCTTTGCTGTCGGCGTCATGCCCACCGAAGATTCTAAGAAAATCGTTCTTTAGTATGTTGGGATTGTCTTTCATATGTTTAGCCCAACTGCTTTGTGATAGTATGAATGCTTGTTGGTCAGTCGTAAATTTTAAGTATATATTACGAGTAAATACATATTATAGTAAAAAAATATTAATGGATTATTTCTTCTCTCCGTTTAACGACAACTCTCAATAACGCCACAAAGTGCACAGTCCTTTATATGTCGCTATATAGAGTTTACACTAATTATTTTTATGTACTAGGATATAAGTTACAGATAAGAACTTGACGCCGTTTTGTAGTCGAGGACTTGGCTCCTGTTTTCACATTTGTGTGTTTCTGGTACAGGATTAGTATAAACTAGTGATGTGCCGGATCGTTAAAAATGTATATCTGCGGATACGGATCTGAATACGGATATTTGGTTTCAAGATCCGCGGATACGGATACGGATCTTAACTTTCTTAGAGTACGCGGCGGTAAATATTGCATATCGACCTTTGGAAAGAGACTATCTGTTATGGGAAAAAGTTGAAAACTCTTTAAGAGTTAACTCTCATAACAGATTGTCTCTTTCCAAAGATCGATGTGCAATATCTCATTATAAAGATAGTTTTTAGTACCTTTGAGCTATGTACTATTGGTATGGTACTCACTACGATAAATGTTTGCAATATAAAGGTGCCAAATACGATTTTAAAAAATAAAAAATAATCTGAATGGAATTTAACAGTTTTTCATTATTACCTAATCACCTATATATATAAAATTTCAGCTATGAATTGAAAATTAATAAGGTAAAAGATCCGACAAAAACTAACGGATACGGATCTTTCTTCTCTCTCGGATATCCGCGGATACGGATACGGATATCTGGCACATCACTAGTATATACTTGGCAAAGACTGACAACTCTGACGTCAATAGCAAACAATATAATAAATTGTAGTATTGTTACAAGAAGAGTCGAATTTGTCTCTTTTTTTGTTAACAACGAAAGCTTTTGTTAATGAATTTGTACTACGAACTGTTCGTCAAATGTTTCCAAGGCCTGATTGCCGATGAATGCATCAAACGATGCTCTTTGAAGCTCGCCGTGCAAAGGGGAAGTGTAAATACTAACCGCGGAAGTAAACTTATTGATTGTACTTCATGAATAAAACATTATGGCTTTACCCTCACACTCGTAAACAGGGGCATTCGACTGGTCTGTTCGATACGGTTAAAATTAAATTTATACGCAATGAACGCTGGGTAATTATTACCATATGTATTTTTTTACTTCCCACCTCTACACTACGGTAAAGAAGTTCTGGAATCAGTTGTATTTTTTTACTTCCCACCCCTACACTACGGTAAAGAAGTTCTGGAATCAGTATGTTTTTTTTAATTGAAGTTATAGTTCTTTTGGCGCGTTATTAAAAAAGTGAGTTTTTACGATGCTGGCAAACACTGTAACATCAAAAGTAACAGAATGAAGTTGCTCGCAGTAAGCTGTTACCAACAGAATAGACAGTAATAGTTATTATTAATTGATTTATAATACGCGCCACGAATCTAAAAGGCTCGGAAGTTAGATGCAAATGCGGGCTTGCGCTTGTACAGTCTGTTGAAATACTACAAACTCGCAACGCAACTAAACTAAAATAACAATAACAACTTGGCAATAGCGTACTCGACTGTACTTTAAAGCAGGAAAGCGACAAGTGACAAAGGCAGCGAGCGATCACGGCCAATCACCGACGAGCGCACGTTCTGGTAGGTGGTGGGAGCCTCAACGGATCTAAAAGGTTCGGAAGTTAGTCACAAACAGCGCCGCAAAGGCACATTTTAGAGCCATTGATACTCCCAGTTACCTGCATGGAACGAGCGCTCGTCGGTGATTGGCCGTGATCGTTCGTTGCCTTTGTCACTTGTCGCTTTCCTGCTTTAAAGTACAGTCGAGTACGCTATTGTCAAGTAGTTAATGCCATTTTAGTTTTGTTGAGTTGCTAGTTTGTAGTTTTTCAACAGACTGTACAAGCGCAAGCCCGCATTCGCATCTAACTTCCGAGCCTTTTAGATTCGTGGCGCGTATTATACTTTCGGCGGTGTATTTAAATATCAAATCTTTTTTTAAATATAGTGGTATTCAATAAAAAATCGGTTTTTGTAAATCTTTCATCATTGCGTGTTTTTAATTTTACTAAATGAACTCGCAAAAATGCTGAAATAAAAAATCGACATTTACCCAATATTGTATTTTAAAACGGTATACACAGCATTTCAATGTAAGTTACTACACCGTTTGGCTCTGGTCGGGTGTTTCTAATGTTTTTTAATCGTCCCAATGGGACTTATTGTGACAGATTTTTAAAAGAGCTTGAATTTTGCACGAAACAAAGTATTGTTCACTGAAATACACTTGTTTATTTTATTAGTGTATTTGCCATAAGGCACTTACACTATTGGCGTCGGTCGGATGGCGGGACCTAGGGGTCGGACCAAAATTTCTCGACGTTTCATAACCTTCTAAGAAGTTTGGCACCATTTTTGGAAAAGTATGTTTATATATGTATATATAATATATATATTTATATATATATATATATATATATATATATATGTGTTAGCACGATAACTCTCGACAGACTTAATCGATTTAAACGAAATTTGGGCCACATGTTGGAATCTATCACCGCACGAAGCCTATTTAAAATGGGCCCAATCGGGCCACGTTAAGGGTGGTATTTAGGGGTTGAAAAAATTTTTCGGGCCCAAAAATACCGAAAAAATTTTCGGAATCGTTTCAAATTTGAAATTTAACCCTTTAGTAATTATTAAAATATGCTGCTAAAATTTTAAAAACATCGGCCCGACAGGACCGGACTTACAAATTTTATGAGAACACAAGTTTACTGATATAGGTAGATTTACATACTGAAGGGTGTATATAATTTGGTACAGATGTTGAATTGATATGTAGTATTGAAATTTAGTAAAAATTGTTGTTTTAAGGGGTGTATTAAGGGGTAATTTTTTTTATTTTGTCCAAAAATAAGTTCATACAATAGAGCCACACTGCCTATAAAAGCAAATACACTATATTGTCGGCAGGATTTGGCACTGCGACCCGAGTTTTTTTTTTTTTTAATTTCCAATTTAATTAATTATTGATCAACACGTCTTGACATTTAATTTCCTTAAAATAAATAGTGATGCATAAACGTAATTATATTAAAAGCAGCACTCAGAAATACAAGTCTAATAAGCTAACAAATATCAATACCTATAATCAATAAGAGAATTATACGTATTTTTGGAGTCATAATTATTTCAAATTAAAAATTCTAAAAGAAAAACTATTCGAAAAAAATTCATTAAAATATTTATTAAGAGTTTTTCTTTTAGAATTTCTAATTTAAAATAATCAATAAAAGTGTTTCTTTAGAAAAAGCGGGTGCATTAGAAGTTATATTTCTTTGCAGTTTCAGATAGTAAATTTCGAGCTGCACAAAAAACTATTTGGATTTACGAATTATTATTCACTGTTACCACTATCGGTGAACACACTGTATATAAATACCAACAGTATACGTAAAATGTAATGCATTTATATGGTTCACATTTCTGTTACCAGCTGTCGTACCGTTTTGATAAATTCCAATACAGATAAATAGTGTCTTTGTTAATCGATAAAAGAAAATTTGGGGGCCCCAACATGAGGGTTCGTCTGGGAGCCACTGGCACCTGAAAGAAAGTTACTACTTAATAGTGATGTGCAGGATATCCGTATCCGTATCCGCGGATATCCAAGGGAGAAGAAAGATCCGTATCCGTATCCGTTACTTTTTAGCGGATCTTTTACCTTATTAATTTTCAATTTATAGATGAAATTTTATATATATATATAGGTGATTAGATAATAATGAAAAACTGTTAAATTCCATTCAGATTATTTTTTATTTTTTTAAATCGTTTTTGGTACCTTTATATTGTAAACATTTGTCGTAGTGAGTACCATATCAATAGTACATAGCTCAAAGGTACTAAAAAACTATCTTTATAATGAGATATTGCACATCGATCTTTGGAAAGAGACAATCTGTTATGAGAGTTAACACTTAAAGAGGTCAATAACTTTTTCCCATAACAGATAGTCTCTTTCCAAAGGTCGATGTGCAATATTTACCGCCGCGTACTCTAAGAAAGTTAAGATCCGTATCCGCCGATCTTGAAACCAAATATCCGTATTCAGATCCATATCCGCGGATATACATTTTTAACGATCCGGCACATCACTACTACTTAATTATCGGTATCAGGCGTCTTGATCCTCCAACAAAATATCCCCGGCCATAAAGGGGTATGCAAATTGTTTCGCAGTGAAACGGGAAGGGTGAAAGGGGGAGTTTAAAAAAATCAATTCCAGGATGAATAATAGGGATATTTTGTCCGGGGATATTTTGTCGGGGATATTTCGTCGGAGGATCAAGAATCATGGAACCTAATTTTCATAATATAGTAAGTTTCTGTCGTTGTACCGGTTAATTACAAAGTCTCATTAAATTAATATTTACGACATTTTAGATGGTGGTAAAAGCTCGGTGAACCTTGCAGTAGAATATGCATGCGCTGCTGATTATTATTTTTAATAAAAAGAAAAGTTTGATGCCTCAACTTTTTACAATCAAACATAATGTAACAATAGACTTTTATTATTTCTGCATAGAATTCTGGTGACAATAATGAATAGATGCACATTTTTATTTTTACAATGTCTAATAAAAAAGCGTATATAATAAAAGAGCAGCCTGATCGGACACATAAAAGTTTAAAATTTATTTTTTTATTATATCTGAACACAAGAATATCTAATTTTTAACTCCCAATGCGAAAAAGAGAGGTTTAAAAAATAAGTCTTTGTCTGTCTGTCTGTGGTATCGTAGCTTCAAAACGGATGAACCGATTTCAATTCCCTGTTTTTTCATTGCGAGATAGTTCTTAACTACAGAGTTTAGTTTAAAATAAATGCAAAATAAATAAAATCATTAATTTAACAAATTATTGCGAGTAGTCAGTAGACGAACATTAATATTATTTATGGAGTTTCCACTGATAGAGCGAGGGGAATCGGGGCAAGAGGAAACTCCCGTAGTAAAGTATAGGACTAACGTGTCATTGCCAAAAATTTGAGCTGTGAAAAAGCATCGTATGATGCAGTCGTTTTCAGAGGAAGGCGTGTGGCAACGTCTCGGCTTGAAGTTTCATGATTATACAGTTGGTACTGTGTAATTGCATTCCAGTGTATCAGCTATTCCAATGGCGTGCTTCTGTACATTCATTATTGCAATTAACTATTTTGTTGGTATTGTTTCCCGAACATTTAATAAAATGAAAATTGAGATGCAGTTTTTCCCTTAGAATAAATTAATATAGTGTAAATACGCAACGCTGGATTTACACTAGGGGCACTCGGGGCTAGTGCTCAGGCCGGCAAATTTTCAGGGGCGGCAAAATTCGATGAGTGAAAAAAAATTTTCTCCGCGTTATCAAAAATGCTTTGAATAACGGAATCGTGTTGGAAACATCTTCAAATTATAATAAATAAAATATATTTTTTATGTAGGTAAATAACCTATATATTTAAAATAGATTTTCTGCTATGAATGAGTCATTTTATTTATTTGAAAATTGTATATCGATACTTTATTCATTCTTTGTAAAATTTCGGTAATGGGGCGGCGTTTTTTATAGTGCCCAGGGGCGGCACTAAGGTAAATTCGTTGCTGAAAATACGGTACTTATGTATACTGATATGTTTATCGTATACTTCCGATTTTTTAAGCCGGAACGATCCTCCTGCTAAGATGGAATACAAGACTAGTTAATTAATTATTAATTTATGTATGAATGATTATATTTATTCACTCGTAAGACGGAGCTACTGTCAATGAAGTAATTTTCCTGTTGAAAACACAGAACAGAATAGTTTTAATGCAAAACTTGAAGTAGGTAATTGTTTAACGAACAAACGCAATTTCCAATTAAGATATCCTCATATTGTCAGCGGAATTGTTATTGATTATAAAACTTCAAATATTGCCTCAAGAAATATTTTCGTAAAAAAAATGATACGCGAGCTCAGCTTTCAATTGTTTTGTTGATTACATAACCAACCTGTGTGTATTCTAAAATCACTTATTATATAAAGTTTGCTTTTATCTCCGCTCGTTTACCCGTTATTCACTCGCTCCCTCTTTCGTTCGAATTTGAAACTAATTGCCCGCGATTTGTTATTATTATCGGATTTAATATTTCTAGTCACCCGGTCGGGGCTTCGCCTGGATTTGTATAGATTGGTCTATTAAAGACAGACATATTATGCTGCAGCGGACTATTTATCTCAATCCGATTTTTACCCGAGTCGAGCGGTCCGTGTAGAGCTTAATCTTCGTCTGTATTCAGTTTATCAATTTTCACCCAGACACAACCGATCCGAGATTTCAATCACGTTTTTCCATCAACACAAAAGTGCCAATAAACCAGTGAACATGTTTTCACGAGCTAATTTCAAAGGAAACTTTTCAGGTTCATTCGATCTTTTGGAACTCTATATAGCGACACTCAAGGGACTGTGCACTTTGTGGCGTTATTGAGAGTTGTCGTTAAACGGAGAGAAGAAATAATCCATTAATATTTTTTTTACTATAATATATATTTAATCCAAAGCGTCTTCCAGCATCACTTATCTTTTCTTCCGCCTCTATTGCGCGTATCAATAAAACTTTTTCGTCAATACACAAAGATTTTCTTTCACTCGCCATGTTCACAGTTTGTGGGCAACTATAAGAATATCGTAACGTATCGATAAGCAGCTGAGCTAAACATATGAAAGATAATCCCAACAAACAAAAAAACGAATTTTTTAGAATCTTCGGTACGCATGATGCCGACAACAAAGCAACAAAATAACAAGCAAATAGTGTTTATTGCTTAATGATGACGTATTGTTGTCGTTAGAGTTAAATAATTTCGACGTTTTAAGTTTTCTTTTTTTTTTTGTACAGGTGAACACGAAGAAGCACAAATAACGCATATCGAGGAACATCGAAACGTATTCATAGAAGAGGCGTACCAATTAGCGAATTCGCATTATCGAGACAATAAAGAAATGTGGAAAGGTTTGGTTGGGCACCAGTTGAATCTGTACGAGAAGAAGATCTACGACATCAACAGCTTCAAATACAAATATTTGGAAGATAATGACGAGGACAAGGAGAAGAGAATCTGGACTTTTTGGAATGCAATATTTTACTGCGGAACGATATACACAACTATAGGTGAGTGGCATGTTTTAACACAAAAATAGGGTTCCTCTTTTGTTGGCTGGAATGATGGTTGAAGAGGAAGTCTTCGTGCGGTGTAAGAGATACTGACTTTATTAACGTCCAAGGTTATAGTCAGGGAAGGTGGGGGAAATGCTTTAGCCAATCCACCGTTTTATACATACTACTAAAATATTTTCGGATCTGTGGATTCCACGTTTTTCGACATCCATCTGAAATATAGCATTGAAGGATGAGTGACAGAAATGCTCCATCTCTCTCACTCATCTTTCATTGTTACATTTTATAAGTAAGTAACAATTACATTTACAAATAATACGGATTCATGAAAGTGTTTGGTAAACTTGTCAAAACAAACAAGTTTTGAAGGGGAGTTATCGGTGTGGCGATCGAAGTGGTCAAAAATAATTGATGCGGAATGGCTCACTACACCACTAGAAGCTCTGGACAGCTGTAACGCAGTAATGTTTCCCATGATTCACAAGCTACTGTCAATATTCGTGACGCTACCTGTGTCGACGGCGACACCAGAGCGTACTTTTTCCTCGTTGAGGAGGCTAAAAACATTTTTGAGAAACAGCATGGGACAGTCACGACTGACTGGATTAGCCTTGAAGAGCGTTCATCGTGATGTCGAGATCAGTCCAGAGATCGTTGTCACGCGCTTTATTTCTGGTGACAATCCGCGTCGGTTATATTATACTATATAAATTATAATAAATTATACTCTGGTCCAGAGCTCGACCCCCCCGAAGTGAATTCCTGGCTACGGCCTTAAGGAAGTACCCTCGATAAATGAATTAACAAACAGAAAATTACGAAAATTTGCAAATATGTCAAAACCTTTTCAAAAATGACTCAGTTAAATTTTTGTGATTTTTGGTTGACTTTGAAAAAAGATATTGATAATTTTATTTCGCTGCACTTAACATGGAGTCTTATGGGAATATGTGATTTTGACGCACTATTATACCCCCAATCTTTTCGCACTCACAGAGTGTCCAACTAGGCCCGCCGTAGCTCGTCGGCGTTGAGGGGGGGGTTCGATAAAAATTGTCAACTAAACTGCATTGATCTTAATTTATCACGCACTTACTTATATTGTCGTTAGTTCAGCAGTAAAAATCAAGCAACCCTTTTACGGGGATGTTAAGCTTGTGAAAGTATCTTGATTGAGCGCCAAGTCCGAATTTCACTTGCTGATCGACGTCTGCAAATGCGGACTTCACTTGTAGACGTTGTCTTGTAGATGTTAAACAAAATAATAATATACGAAATGACGTTTTCACAATAAATTTTAATAGACAGTCCAAAATATCAAAAGAAAAAAATAATTGTTACACTCGTTACTCTAGTTACTACAGTACACAAACAATATTCTTTTGGTGACGTAAAACGTTAATGTTGCTTACTTTAATATAGTTATTACTTTACACTTTTATTATACTACAGGGAACCAGTATCTTCCCTGATCGCTGACTATTGTTTATCACAACCAAATTGATGCACTTTTTTTTAAACTTTATACACTGTTCACTGCTCTAAATTCTTTTCCACCACAAACTACCAAACCGATCCTTCCGAAAACCAACAACTACTCACTCTCTTTTTTTTTCCTAACAAACTCTACCTAATGCTTGACTACCACAATTTTGAAATTTTAATTATTATTAAATTTTATCAAATGTGCCGTGAGTTTATAAATGTTGTCATTAATTTCGTAACAGCACTCCATCATTTATTACGTTGGAATGACAAACAGATTTTGATAAAATTTTCAGGAAATATAAACGAATATTCTATGAACATTTTTCTTTTTCCAAAACGTATAAAGCTTGTTTATGTTAATAGAAATAACTAAAACAAAGCCGAGCTTTTTAGCAATTCATAAACATGGCAACACCGCAATATTATAGTTTGTGGCGCGTCATTCAAAGCCAAGTTACGAAACTGCAGCAGTTTTGATATTGTAAAAACATACGATAGAATATTATTATTTCCGAAATGACAGGAATAAAGAAAAGCATTTTCATAAATTAATGCGAATTTGACACCGCATGCTGACTTATGCTGCGTACATAAGCACTTGTAACTATGGCAAAGCATGCGGTGTTGCCAAATTATATACTACGTTACTCAAGTAGAAGTCTGAAATTCTTTGACTTACTGCGTACCGAGGTACTTCCTTAACTGATCATTCAATGGAAAAATACCTTTTTAGTGTATTTGCCATAAGGCACTTACACTATTGGCGTCGGTCGGATGGCGGGACCTAGGGGTCGGACCAAAATTTCTCGACGTTTCATAACTTTCTAAGAAGTTTGGCACCATTTTTGGAAAAGTATGTTTATATATGTATATATATATATATATATATTTATATATATATATATATATATATAAATATATATATATATATATTTATATATATATATATATATATATAAATATATATATAAATATATATATATATATATTTATATATATATATATATATATATAAATATATATATATATATATTTATATATATATATATATATATATATATAAATATATATATATATATATTTATATATATATATATATATATGTGTGCGGGCTATAACTTTCGAAGGAGTTAATTGATTTTAACGAAATTTGGACCACATGTTGAAATCCATCACCGCACGAAGCCTATTTAAAATGGGCCCAATCGGGCCACTTTAAGGGTGGGTTTTAGGGGTTGAAAAATATTTTTGGGCCCAAAAAAGCCTAAAAATTTCTCCGAATCATTTCAAAATTGAAATTTAACCCTTTAGTAATGATTAAAATGTGCTACCAAAATTTCATTAAAATCGGCCCGACAGGACCGGACTTAAAAATTTTATGAAAACGTTATAGTTTGTAGACATGGATTTATTTAGTGAAGGGTGAATTTAATTTGTTGTATTGATAACAATATTAAAATTAAGAAAAAATATTATTTTAAGGGGTGTATTAAGGAGTTCATTTTTTTATTTTGTTCAAAAATAAAGTTAAGTTTATATAAGGGAGCCACACTGCCTATATAATAGCAAATACACTATATTGTCGGCAGGGTTTCGCACTGCGACCCGAGTTTTTAATTCTTCTGACTGATCTATGACTGCCACAAAGTGAGGAATGAAGAAGAGAAGTTGAAAATGTTCAATGTTTCTCAGATTTTAGAGTTTGGTTCAAACTGAGATATATTTCCGTGCTGCCTAATAAAAATGTCGTAAAAAATTCTGCGTGAGTGACGCATCAAAAATGTGTTCCTCTTTGAATAATAAATTATAATCCTATTTTACGTTATGCTAAGCAAAAACAGAATAAATGTCATATATGCGTGCCGCTTGATAAATTCACGAGCGCGTTACGAAGCTGAGCTGTAATTAGACGCGAACAAGGAACATTAAAGCTTTCAGCGGTCAAAAATACTTGGTGAGACTCAAACGTTTTCCGTGGCGTCAAAATAACTTCCTTTTTTTTGTTTGAGAACACCGTTGCGTTGCAGCTACGACTAACTGTGGCACCGATTCATATTTTCAATTTATTATTTTTTAATATAAACTGAAAATTCACTCGACACTTTTACCAATTCTCTGATTATAACTGTGAAACTGGGGGCTTGTAATAAAGGAGTCATGGAAACGCCTTATAAACAAAAAACAAACAAACAATGGTTCAGGATTGCATCCAGTTTGATACAAAAGTTATTTGACCCAAAGAACAATAATCCGAGATAAAAATACAGGTTTCTAATTAAAAAAATATATATATAGTTTAAAAAAAACTAAAAAAACACGCTTTATATCGAACTAAAAAGTAAAAAATAATTTTTTTTAAAATAAGCTTAAAACAATAATGAATAAAAAATACATGTATTATATGTGAAAAAAGCGTGGGGCGCTTTGTTCCACATTTTCGTACATCGAGCGCCCCACGCTTTTTTCACAATAATACTAGTATTTTTTATTCATTATTGTTTTATGCTTATTTAAAAAAAAATATTTTATACTTTTTAGTTCAATATAAAGCGTGTTTTTTTGTTTTCTTTTAAACTATATTTATTTTTCACTTTTTAGTTTGATATAAAGCGTGTTCTTTAGTTTTTTTAAAACTATATTTATTTTCCACTTTTCAGTTCGATTTATTTTCAAAAATTTGCCGAAAAAAAACAATTTTTTTTCGGCGTGGACGGGATTAGAACCCACGACCCGTGATTCCGAGAGTTGACGTCAGCGAAAACCCGTGCCTTAGACCACTCGGTCAATGATTGCTGTTACAGTAGTGGCATAACATACTAACAGTAATAAACCACATGCTCAGTCCAAACGAATGTTACAAACAAACATACATACAAACTTACAAGTGAAGTTAATATAAAGCGTGTAAAAATAGAGCCGACCTTGATATCTCGGAGGCGCCTCAACCAAATGAAAAAAAAATTGTTCTTCCCGTTGATATGCAACTTTTGTCCGAAACTTTTTTTTCGAAAACCCTTTCTCTATACGAAATAAAAGGGTGTTCTGATTTAAAAACTCGACACTGTATACTTACCCCATACTATGTGCTATGTGACGGCAACTCACGGGGTTCTCCCTTCTGCGGAATTCACAAAACGCGTCTAAAAAAGTATGTTTGAGGTTATGTGCAGCTGTCAACGTATTCGAATCTGAATGTTTACACATCTGAAACTGACGAGGAATGACGATGTTTTTTTTTTAAACATATTTCTATTCGAAACTAGTTTCTGCATTCATAGCAGATTTTTTTGTGAGTTGTATAGCAAACAAATATCAGCACACAGCTTTAGGCTGTAGGATACTTTAATATTTGTTATTCTGACAGTCAACTGACAGTTTGTGAAAAGAATACAAAACCCTGCTGAAAACGCTAATAGAAAAAAGAAATAAATATAAACAAACCTTTTTCCCGCTAGCAGTTTGAGACATCACTTTAAACAGGTGAAAATGAATATTTTTTTATGTCATATTGTAAAAATGAAAACTGCAGATACAAAAAAATAAAACCCGCTTGGTGTCTATATCAAAACAAGAAACAGAATAAAAAATAATTGCGAATCATATGAGACGATATGTTTAACTATTTTGTAATTTTCAATTCAATACCAATTTTCACTTATATTCCGGGGACTATTTTTACACGCTTTATATTTGTTTCACTTGTATGTATTGTATGTTTGTTTGTAACCTCGTTTGGACTACAGCAAGTGGTTTATTACTGTTAGTAGATATGTTATGCCACTACTGTAAAAGCAATCGTTGACACAAAGCGCCCCACGCTTTTTTCACAATAATACTAGTATTTTTTATTCATTATTGTTTTAAGCTTATTTAAAAAAAAATATTTTTTACTTTTTAGTTCGATATAAAGCGTGTTTTTTAGTTTTTTTAAACTATATTTTTATTGTCTCACTTTAGCCACTATAGTAGTGCCCCGCGAATTCTTTAAAACGACACTCGAATCAACGTCCTAGCTAAACGCGTTTCGACGCTACATTGATCTTAAACTGTACACAAAGCTAATTCGCTTACACTCGTGCGATGACGTCACAGTTAAACCAAAGCTCGCGCGGCGAACTCGTAAAGACATTGTCTACCCGTTGTGGGCTCAAGCATTGTTAACGCATTATTATTATTTATTTATTTTTGAGATGCGGGCTTCGGCAGCAAGGCCATTAGCTCCAGATATAAAATAGGTTACTGTAAATAACGAGGTTAACGCATTATTCAGTTCCGCAGTGTATGTATTTCGAGTAAAAAATTGCGTAACTCACGTTGACCATTTTTTCAAACACATTAAAATCTTTTGTGTCATTTTGTATCACACACGAAAAGTGTTTTGGCGAAGACAATAATGTTATGCGACATAAATAACTTTGTTAGTACACGAAAATTGAAAAAAAAAATGTTTAGTCAATGAACTCTATATTTTTTCATGAGTGAATGAACTTAAAATGAAAAAATGGTCTGAAATTTATTTTCTGTTTGTGTTGAACTTTCCAGAGCCGGTATTTCAATCATCGAATAATTATTAAGCGGCCCATAGACGCTCAATATTATTGCGCAATATTTGGGTTTGTACAATATAATTGACCGTGTGTAGACGAGATCGAAAGGTCGCGCAATATATTGTGTGATTTTCAAAAATATATTGCACAAACGGGGAAATGTTGTGCCGTCTGTTGTCAAGATTGCGCAATATCCCGTCAGTTGATCTCAAGTAGCGGTCGTTTCAACAAGTCGTCTCAACTACGCCGCATCATGGGTGACAAGAAAGCCGAAAGGCAATTTATTGTTGAATTTATCGAGGTGTATCGTGGTCATCCGGCTCTGTGGGATGTGAAGTCCAAAGACTACAGTAATCGTGACAAAATGCGATGACTGAAGTTCTGGTGGGGACTGATAGCACAATGTGGCTGTACCGTCTGTGCTCGCATATATTGAACAACCTCCAATATCGCCTCCATACAGTACAATTTTTTGCACAAACCAAAATATTGTACAATAATATTGACCGTCTAGGGGCCGCCGTCAAAATATTGTGCAACTCACATTGCACAATAATATTGAGTGTCTATGGGCCGCTTTACGCAAAACTATTAACATAATTTATATAACTTTTTTAATTATAAAATAATTTATCACACGCCAATCTGTTCGTCGGAATAATTTAGTAGTTTTCTTATGAATAAAAAGAAATTAAAATATTAATCACTTACCAATATTTCGACGTGTTGTCGGCACCTGAAACAAAGAGAATTTTTTTTAATAAAGTGCGCTTCAAGTCAGGTTTTATAATATTATTATGTCATGCAAATCCGTTTTTAATTAATTATGTATGCGTATAAATTCTTAGTCTCATTAAGGCAAAACTTCAAAGGTCTCCAAACAGGGATTTCCCCGAAAGATCAATAGATCTGACATTCACTCGACCTTGGCTTATTGGTATTAAAAATTGGATTTTGTAGAAAATGTTTCTATTATCATCATTATGTTTATAAACGCTTTTAAAATTTTTTTTTTTTTGAGAAATCTGTCCACGAGGCTAGATTTCTTGCTTCGATTTGGCTGCTACGTTTCAAGCCAGCGCAGTGACATTGGGTTTCGTGACGGATTTTAGGTGTACTGAAGCTTGTTTTGTAGATGGGTTTGATGCGCACGCAGTGACAGTTCGAATGTTTTAGAAATGCTCGATATAAACACAAAAACAATTAACATAGCACTAAGTAATTTAATTATTGTCAGTAAAAAATAATTGTGTCGTCAAAATGCACTTTGTAACACCGCGTCTTAAAAAAACCACGCCGCCACTGGTCTACCCTGGTGGTCATGTGGAGAAACAGAGGCAAGATGGCAGCGGAGCGGATGAACTAGGAAGTAGTGTTCATGTTGAAAAACTTAAGTTAATAAATGTGTTGAAATAAATAATATTCATGCTACAAACTTACGTTAACAAATATGTTGAATAAAATAGTAATAATTGTTACAACTTTAAAATTAAAATCTTGTCTATAACTGAATCTACGTTTAATGACATTTAAGAAGTAGTTCAAAAACGCTTCGTAAAAGTGCGTTGAAAATAACAGGGATATAAAAATATTCATAACATTATATTTTGCCAAGAATGTGTCAAAAACAACGCAATTTGATAAAACATAGCTTTATCATAAATATCGTTAAAAACGACATTTATCTCGGTTGAAAAAAAAAACAAACCAACAGATTATAAATGGCGTCTTTATTAGTTTATTATTTTTCTAAAAAGCATTGCAATAATTCAAAGAAAAACTGAAAAAAATAATATTTTGGCCAGACGATGATATTTTAACAAAATCATTGATCCTACCGGCATTAAAATCAACTCGCTAGTTGATGTGAATAAAAGAAATTTGTTTGCCCATGTTGCTCACGTGACAAGATACTGTTTCCTGATTGGTTCTTGCTCAAAACAAGCAGACAAACTAGTACAAAAAAACGATTGTGCTTTAGACCACACGACTGAAGTCAAACTTCTTCCTGCCATAATTTGTTATTATTCACTCGAAAATTCACAAAATATGAACTTTAAAATGATTTTACAGTTTTATTCACTTTAAACGTAGAATATTTAATGTATTGAACAAAATATTAATTTATAAAATTGTTCAAGAACGAAATGAACAGTGTAATGTAAGAAGAGAGAAATATAAAGATAATGAAAACAAAACTAATACGTTGCAATTATTTAGCTCTCGTTGAATTTTAAGCGTAAATCTTTATGAAATATCATTTAAAGTAGGTTTACAAAACTTTTTTCTGTCACCCGATAGCGCCACTGGCAAGTAAAGTATGTGTCATTCTATTGTTAGTACTGCTTATATTTTCGGCCATCCTCTTTCTATCTTCACTAACTTATATCTCCCTCTCAACTTCCGTTCGCCTCGCCCGATCACACTTTCCGTAAATCTCTCGCCACGCATTCACCAGTTTACTCCCCAAGTCAAGCGTGCGTAAAGAAATTTTACTTCAAAAATAGCCCCGGTTCTAATGAGAACCTAACCTTAGCTCAGGCACGATTTTTCGATCCTATATCATCATAATCCCATTTCCTTAGGGAACATGCAAATCGGAAGTAAAATGGTATAGTATACCTACCATGTTTCATAAAAAAACTAGTGATGGTATAATAAACATACAAGCAAAAATTCCCAATAGAATAGGAAATTACAGTGGTTTTATTATAATTAACACTGTTTTTGATATTCGTCGAATGAAAATTTCAAAATGATCTGCAATGATGATTCTAATTACGAATGTAGTTAAAAAGCTTTTATTTGCACTCAATTATCTGGACCATTCATCAACGAAAACGAACTTTAATCAAAAACTTTTAATTGAGTAAGTATGTCATAAACTAACATAGATACACGGATATTTATGTACGAGGTGCGACAAAAATAGACTAGAAAAAGATCCCTAAAGCTTTCTCTGATTGAATACTTCTAATGTATGTCGTAAAGAACATTGACTATTTTACTGGGTAATTGGGTCTTAATTTTTATATTTTTCTAGCTCGATTCTGAAGAAAAACCAATTCCGGTTCGAAACGTTATTGAATCATCTATACAGATATATATAAAGCTGAAGAGTTTGATTGTTTGTTTGTTTGGTTGAACGCGCTAATCTCAGGAACTACTGATTCGAATTGAAACATTTTTTTTTGTTGGATAGTCCATTTATCGAGGAAGGCTATAGACCAGGCCTGGGCAAATGACGGCCGGCGGGCCGGATCCGGCCCGCAGCGCAGCCTTATCCGGCCCGCGAAGCATTTTAGAAATAGAATGTGAGGACATTTTTTTTTTTGCTCTCCGAATGCGAAAATAGAATGTAAGGATCTTTTTTTCTGCAAATTTTTGGCCCGCGGTGAAATTTTCGTCAGCCATCCGGCCCGCGAATAAACTTTCATCAGCTAGGTGGCCCGCCGATCAAAAGATTTGCCCGCCCCTGCTATAGACTATATAATATCACGCTATGACCAATAGGAGCGGAGCATCAATGAAAAATGTTGCAAAATGTAACTCAAAATTTATCCGTCCGATAAAAACTTTTGAACTCCGATCATCATGAAATTTGAACACAACATTCATCTCGGTAAATCGGGCGGGACCGCTAGTAATAAAATATATTGTCGAAATATTTAAGTGAATAATATTTCGCTAACCCTCGTTTATAACATTTTGTCACTTACTATTAACGAACCGTTTGTTGAAAAATATCAGGTTTTTTGTAAATGCGTAAAAATATTATGTGGAAAAAATTTAACAGTTTTATCAGACTTATATTTTAATTAAAAATGTTAATAGAAAATAAATAAAACATATATTTCAGGTAAAAACAGATTCTAATATTTTGCGTTTTTTTAATTTTTTTACAAGCTTTCATATTAGAGAAGTGGGAAGTTAAAAAACAGATAAAAATAGAAACCTATATTTTTACGTGTTATAACGGAAAAAAGTAATTAAAGCGAACAGTATAATATTTCGCAAAATATAAATACAAAAAAAAGCTGTGTTAAAGAAAACATATTTTAACAAATTTCAAAAATTATTAAAAATAGCCTCCAGAGAAATTTGATTTTTTGCGTCTCACATGTTTTAAACTTCTCTGTCAGTTTGTTTTTGCTGCGTGCTGTTCAGGTCGTGCAGACTATAATATTATAATACCGCGTTAAAATAAAAGCGCTCTTCGTGGAGACCAATTTTGCAGCGCAAGTCGTCGAAAAAACGGCTAGCAATCTACAAATTCGGGCGAAGCTGGACCGGGCCGCCAGTACAGAATAAACTGAGTTCCGCCATCATATTCCCGACGGACTATACGGTCGAGTAATTTTCAGATGCATTTGCCAGTATATTTACGACATTAGATCTGTCAACAAATCACTGCGTTATTTCTTTAATGTTTTCGCATGAACTGTTTGAAAACATTTAGAAATACATTTTAACGACCACCTTGAGTTATCCTTCCTATGTGCATTCTTCGACTGAAATATTGTATATAATTCATTTTTATCGGACTATCGAAGAATCTCGTTAGAGATTCTTTTCTGTGCTAAATGCCGACGAATCTCTAACAGATTCTTATACATTGATTTTGCCTCTCTCCCATATAATATCATATACTTTTATTCTATACTGAGCACAGAAATAAAATCGCAAACGAACCATTAGGGTGCACTTCTTCTGTCTTTTTTTACGCCGTAAGCACTGGCGTATTCAGGAGGGCAAAACAAGCACGGACGACCCGGCTTAAGAAATTTCTAATTTGCCCTCTCCTGGGCCAAAAGCTGGGTACGCCCATGTTAACGTCGTAGAAAAAGACAAAGTTTTTTGAAACAGAGATACTTTATTCAGATTGAATGCAAGTACATCAACCAATCCTATCATCGGAGAAATCTGGGAATTACATCGAAGAAAGAGACGCAGATATATTTTCGATACGCTTTGTTGCCTTCACTCACCGCACATTGAGTAGATACACAATGATTCATATAGTTAATTATTATTATTAGATATATGGACTATACCGTCGAAGGCAAGAGCGTAGATATTTCTGTTAGTAGTAGATAGTTGAATTTTTGGACGAGTAAACATTTTTACTTTAACGGTTGAAAGCAGTAAGGTGTAGGAGGAGAAACACTAATTTAACGAAAAGCTACGGTAAAATTAACTTGATCTGTTTTATTTATGTTTCATAATTATAGATCATGCTGAATTCCTAAAAACATGCCAAAAACTTTGCATATGAAAATTTTAAGTAACCAAAAAGACGCTACATATTTTAAATGTTGTGCGTCATCAACGTCGGTCTGGTTTCAGGGAATACCGGGACCTCTCCTAGTGGACCGCCGGTCCAATCCGGTCCGGATTTTTTCTTCCAAGATTTTCCCGGTAATTTTTTTTAGATCCCGCAGACCGACCCTGAACGGCATTCAAAACGCGAATAACTGAGTGACAAGTTCTTTTGTTTCAAAGCCGGCATCAGCTGGTTTATGTTTCAATTCAATTAAATTCCTAACTGAATTAACAGTTTTTCTTTTAAATTTACTTCAGTGAAACCTTCCACTGTCTCAATTAAGAATTTCTGCAGACAGTTGCAAGAACGAAGTAAATTTTTAGACAACCATAGAACTCTAATCTATTGAATTTCATTTCATTTTTCATATATATACATGAGGTTTGTTGATATAGTAGCTATGGAAATCATTAACGCATTACTGAAAATCGTTCCACATAAAATGCAACATAAACAGGGCGCCCAAGAGAGGTTCGTAAATCGTATGTAGAACGATTCCTGTAATCTATATAAAATTCTGGTGTTACAATTTTGGCCGCGCTAATCTCCGAAATCACTGAAGCGATTTTAATGAAATTTGGAAATGTATCTTAGTTGTTATGGAAATCATTAATGCATTACTGAAAATCGTTCCACATAAAATGCAACATAGACAGGGCGCCTAAGAGAGATTCGTATGTGGAACGATTCCTGTAATATGTATAAAATTCTTATGTTACAAAGGCAGCGCTAATCTCCGAAATCACTGAACCGATTTTAATGAAATTTGGAAATGTGTCTTAGTAGTTATGGAAATCATTAATGCATTACTGAAAATCGTTCCACATAAAATGCAACATAGACAGGGCGCCCAAGAAAGATTCGTATGTGGAACGATTCCTGTAATATGTATAAAATTCTTGTGTTACAGTTTTGGCCGCGTTAATCTCCGAAACCACTGAACCGATTTTAATGAAAGGTTGTAAATGTGTCTTGTTTGGTGCAACTTACGCTATAGGGTAGTTTTTATTAAATATTTTGTCCAAAATTACGGTGTTCTCTCAAAAAAATGTTTTATTAACATGTAACGATATCTCAAAGCTATTAGTTCAGAAGCAAACAAAACAAAACGGTAGCGACATCTGTTAGGATTCGCTCAAAGCTACTAGTTCAGAAGCAAATCTGGTAGAATTTGCACAAAAGTTGTCGGTTCAGACGCCGGGCCGCAAACGAAATACATTTTGCAGAATTATATCTACCGCAACTGGGTGAAACCGCGGGTCGGACCGCTAGTATATTATAGATTAGAAGCTGGGCGATCGTTATTCTTGCTCACTGCTCGTCCCCTTTTTTCTGTAGCGCAATATAAAGCCAATACGTTCAACTCAAGTTTTGAGGTAGCAACCAAACTTCTGTTACCTATATCAGTGCGTAGAAACGCTTCAAAGGCGTTCGATAGCTTTTGTCATATTTCATGCATAGCCAACTGGACTACAACATTTTTTATTAAGGACGAGCGATATTATTGACGCGCTTTGCTGCAGGACACGTGCATCGACAAGGGACATTCAACTTTCCTTATATCGATTTAATACATTTGTTTTGTATATATAGACAAACTTTGATACGTTAACAAGTTAGAAATAAAACGTCATATAACACAGGTGTACCCAATCAGAAACATCCGTAGAATTTAAATGTATTCTTTGATTACGCTAACGAACGAAGCTGTGCTGTCCCGCCGCAATTTCAGATAAACTAACTGTATAATGAATGTATACGGTTATATACAGTATGTAAACACGTAATGTGCACATAGGGAAATTAACATTGGGAAAAAATGACTGGATCAGAGTGAGTCTTGAAATCTTATTTTTCAATTTGACAGATAATATTCTTTTGCAAAATGAATGTGCATACTACCGAAGAAAATATTCAAATGATTACAACATAATCGGACTTTTTTATTAATGGGACATTAAATTCCCAAAAATACTTAAATATGGTGCGAGATCAAATATCTCTGCCTATTCGTGTTAAACCTAAAGACATTGGGTTACTTACTTACCAACGCGCATACGTCATACCAGTTAAACAATTTTTGAATGAAATGTTTCCAAACAGATGGAGTTGTTTTTTTGTTTTATTTTTGTACAAATAAATTAAAATAATGATTTATAAGAGCTTCTTATTATTAAAAAAGCCAAGTAAAATAAAAATAAATCAAAATAAAATAGAAATCCTCAAGATTACCACGATAATTCAATAGAAATAACAATTAATGCACTCATGGCTAACTCTGATCCAAGTATTTTTTCCCAATGCTAATTTCCCTATGTGCACCTTACGTGTTTACATACTGTATACGCTTACTCTATGCCAGGGGTCGGCCACCTGCGGCTCGCGAGCCGAATGCGGCTCTTTTGATGTATAGTTGCGGCTCTCCAGTTCCATACGCAAAAAATAATTATTTTATTATATAAACCCTTAAAAATCGTCCAACCGATCCATTGATTGAGCACCATGTCTATCTCTCAGCCATTTCCACTCGCGTCTCACCCGCACCGCCCCCGTCGCGACGTGTCGTCGTCGGGTATATATATTTTACCTGTATAAGCAAATACTATAATAAGAAAATGTTTAGTGGCTCTTTAAAAACTGGGAAATTTTGTAAATTGTAGCTTTTGGCTCTTCCGTCTCAAAAGGTTGCCGACCCCTGTTCTATGCTGTAAGGCTAGTTGAATAAAAGATATTCTATTCTATTCTATCTATTTAAGGATGTATGACACATACTCAAATCATCTACAAACGAATGAAATTTTATTAACTTATTTCTTAATATATCTGGAATAGTATTCATTTTCTCTTCACTCGTCAAATCTAATTTACACCCGGACGAAGCCGGGTCGGACAGCTAGTAGTATAGATCCAAATCTGATCAAGTCTGTTCAATATAGCGAAATCTACCGATTTTCACCCGAGCAAAGTCGGGTCGATTTCACTCGGGCGAATTCGGTTGAGACCAAGGGCGTAGATATTTTTTTTCTGGAGGGGGGAAAATTCAATATTTTTTTTAAGTTTTATTAATATCAAACAAGAATACTCGCGAAGAAAGGTGTCAAGCAAAATATATTAATTCACAAACTAATTAATGTTACAAAATACGCTGTTGGTAATTACCCCCTTTACCACCCCATATCTACGCCCTTGGTTCAGACACTATTTAGAAGCCTATATCTTCCCTAAGAAATAGGTAAGCTATCGAATGATAAAAACTGCATTCAAATCCGTTCAGTAGTTCTCGAGATGACTGGAAATTTAAGACTGACAAAACAATTACAAAAATATGTCATATGCGTCATATGATTCCAGGAAGAAAACTTTTCTTTCTTCTAATTTAGAAGTTATGAGCGTTCAAAGATTTTCTAAACTATCGGTACCTATCTACACGCCGCGCGATCTATATCTAAACCTAACGATTGTCGAGTAGAAACACAAATTCAAACGAAACGGTTTATTAATAGCGATATTTGAGAAGAGAAACCGTGGCGCTAGCGTGACACAACGGCGGCTAGCAGAAGCTTTTAAAGTTTTTTAACAGTGGCGCAACATTCACTTGTAAAATGTACAAGGCGGCTGCGCGGTGCGACAGAAATAAGAGATGGAATATTTGATACTATAGATATTCTGCGTATATTATACTAGGGCTGTTCAAACTGACACAAAACTGGACCCAAAAGTTTACAATAAACACAAGTTCTGAGCTGTCACTTCACAATATTACTGGGTTTTAAAAAAATGTTCAGTTATGAATTAAATAGCGTCATATTAATGCAATTTCTTCCCCGAATTTCCAAACAAAATTTTTAATTCGGGCTGTAAAAAATCCCCTTGAGAGTGGCTCCACTATTATTATAAGTATAGAACCAATTCGTGATTGTCTGAACTGTGGCATAATCAAATATTAAAGCTGGATTTCAACGACATCACGAAATATCCACGAGCAGAAGTGAGATTCAATGCAAATCAATCAGAAATCATCCAACATTATTTCTCCGTTTCTCCGCCAGGGGCGCTTGGATCGTTTCGACTGTCTCCTCCAAACATACGCATTATAGACGGAGAGCTGGCTCCGGAGAAAATGGGTGACTCGGTGCAGAGCTGAAAATTTGCAGTAATGCCCTTATAACTATATAATGTATAATATATATAATATATATCTAATCTAGTTTTTAATTACAGAATAAGTATAGAAATTGCCAGAAGTGCACTGATTTTTCGGCACATTAGCGCCTTCTGGCGGCTCTTTATCTTCCGCCTAGCCTTCTGGCAATTTTTTCCCTACTTACTTGTACTATCTCCTATTATTCTACAAATTTTCAGCTCTGTACCGAGTCACCCATCTTCTCCGGCTCTTAGACCATTACGCACGGAGCTAATAGCGAATTGTTTTCATGACGTGGATTAGATACGACTTAAAAGAGTATTATCTATAACTTTCTATAGCTTGGGGGGTCTGATTCTGGAAGTTATTTTGAGTTATAAATGTCACGTCAACGTGAGTTCGATTTTAATTACATATTGTTGGAAAGCCACTGACATTTAAAATGATTGCCAGGGTCGTAGCTAGATCTTATAGTCAGAGTGCCCGTCGGCAAAAATTTTACTGACAAATACTCTCCTCAAACTTTGTATATGGCTTCATTAGGTCTAGTCTGACACCTATTTCCTTTATAACTTTTTTTGATTTTGGGGCGTTTTCCCTCTAAATTTTCCGAAACGTCGTTTTGACGACATATAAAAAATTTATACTGTTTGTTTAATTGGATAGCTTAAAAACTTCCACCAAAACGCTAAAATAATGTTCTCTGACAAATAACATGAACCGTTTAAAATGTCTGACACCTCGAATATGTCGACATATTCGAGGTGTCAGACGGCGGTGATTTCGGCGGTAAAATTAGCCTCGTGTACAGCGGCCTTTATACGTAATAGTTTGTCCACATCGAATATAAACTAAAGATATAGTTAGTTTGCGTATAGACTGTGGAGCATTTATTTTTATCCGCAAAGCCACGTCGAAAGAGCTCCGTCTTGAATTAAATCAGTGAGTATCTGGTGACACAGAATGGCGTCCGAAGAAAACACATCAGATTCCGTCAACAACAAAACAACTGCACAACAACAACAGGACGAAAGCGACCGGAAACTTAAAAGTGAAAGAAATCGTAAGTTGGAATCGTTCGTCACACCGGAACAAGTGTTGAGTGCAAATGCGGCGCGCAAGAGACGCAACATAACATCGGCGAAAAAACGGTCGCAAAGTGGGGGTAGGACGGCACGCGAACAAACGCCGGTCAGGGAACTGGGACCGGAAATCGAATTCGAAAAAGACGAAACGAAAAAAGCGATCAAACCGCCGGTACGAAAGAGATCGAAGAGTGCGGATAAATATAAACTTTTGGATGACGGCGAAACCGTCGTCCGAAAGAAAAGTGAAGATTTGAGCTTGACGCTGGATAAAGAAAAAGAGAGTGAACTGTTGTCGCTGATAAGCAAGGCGAAGAAAAGTGCTGTGCAAGAAAAGAGAAAGTTTAAACGTGAAAAAGAAAGTGTCGCTAAGAGGAGTCAGTCGACGCCGCGAAGTCAGAACGGACTCGACGCCGACGACGCTGAAAACGGCACGAAAAATAAAGACGAAAAGAAAGTGCTGATCAAGAGGAGTCAGTCGACGCCACGACCTCAAAGCGAAATTGAAGATAATGATTTGATTGAAAGTTTTAAAAAGGCTCAAAGATTGAGCGCCGAATTGGGTACGTCAAATGTCAAAGTCGATTACAATTCGAGCGACACGACGGTAAGTTCGTCGACATCGATCGACGAGGAAGATGCACAGATCAACGAAACAATCGACAAACAACAAACAATCGAATCAAGACCGATCGAAACTAAAACAGTTGAACCGATTAAAAAAGAAGAAACTCGTAAAGTTTTCAGAATATTTTTGAAGGACTGTTGGCAGAATTGGAAACGTTTCGTGGTCGAGAACGAGGACGAGTATCGAATAATAAAAAATGAACGAAGTCGATGCATAAACGACTTGATTATAATTATGATATTTTGCGGTATTGGCGGATTGATTTTTAGATGGACCGAGGGAGCTTTCGAGAGCTTTTATAAATGTGGGGTGAAAAGAATCAAGCGCGATTTTATCGATTCGTTGTGGTTGAGCAGTCACCATATGAGGGAAGACGATTGGAAGTCGTTGGCCAGACGGAGGCTGAGGGATTTTGAGGAACAGCTGCACGTAGCCCACGAAGCGGGACTTCATACTTATAGCGGCCAAAGATCATGGAGCTTTTTGAACGGGGTTGTTTATTGTTTCACTGTTGTTACACAAATCGGTGAGTTCATTTTCACAAACGCACGCTCATTTTCTGATCGCGGTCATTTTGAACGAATCTCGTTCATTTTCGCAAAACTTTAAGAATCGTCTGAACTTGTGATAACGTAATTTAAAGCTAATTGCAGGGTTTGCTAAAATGTCCGGCATGAAATATTTTTAAAGGAGGATTTAATTTTCTATTAATATACAAGTGATAATTGAATTTGCGTTTCTTTGCCAAGAGCTTAAAAACTAGTAGCCGCGTACTGAAAGATAAGATTAAAAAAATTAATTATATTCCAAGCTTTGATCTTTAAATCAATAACGCGACTAAAAAAAATAATTTGTTAATTTAGTGGGTCATTAGTAAAAATGACAGTTTGACCTAAATTCAAATTGTAATTAAAAAAAAAGCGGACATCAATAAAACAAATGTCGTTGAAATTGATATTTACGGATGTCACTTTTTGTAGAATTTCTCTAAAAAAAAAGTTTAGATTTAGGTCACAAAAATTATGCAAATAAAAACACGTAAAATGGGTGACATGTTTTATACACATTTCAAAAATTTATTATGCAATATAAATAATAAAAAAAAATGTTTCTTTTTACCGTAAAACTTGTTTGATGTTTAATATTACGTACAAGAAATTTGTTTTGAAGTTTTCAAGTTTTTAAATTTATTCGATGTTTAAATATTTTCGCTTTAATCACGAGACGCTAATAGACTTACTTTGATAACTTTTTGTATAAATGGACGTTTTAAAGTAAAAAAATAGCCCTCAATTTGTGTGCTGAATGCTGATATTCAGTACACAGATGTTTCCAAAACTAAAAAAGCTTGTACAGATTTTCAGGCGAGACATAAGGGTTTTTGTAGTAAGGGTCGTGAAAATTTACACCTTAATAGTCCAGTCATTTAAGGCATTTTAAACCCCAATCTGCGCAAAAATTCCTAGTGAGCTGAATTTTTGTATACACCTTTATTACGGCGTTGTAATGAAGATGTGAAAAATAGACATTGATATCGTGCCGGCTAAAAAAGTTATAAAGGTCACGAAAATCAGCAAATATGTCGCGACCTATTGCTCGGAGGTTAATAGAGGTCATTATAAAAATTGTTAGTCGTGAAATTATCTACAAAAAATGCCTCTTGCATTTTTCTGTAAAATTAACCGTTTTCGGAGTAGAGCGCTGAGAAAGCGACTAGAATGCACTCCCATACGATATTCAAGGCGTAAATTCTATTGCTTTTTATTCATGTTTGTCTTCAAAACTTCTATCTGATCCTTGGGCGTTTTGTGAAAAATATACTTACCTATATTATAAAGGTTTGGGAACTAAAATGTACTACATATTATACAAACGACCTCCACTGGCAGATGTTCCGTATTTTATCATTATTCCAGATTCCAGAAGGGTGGTTAGGGTCTCTCCTCTTCCTGTGGGCGTACGTTGATGGAATTTATTGAAGTCTAGCCTTAGGAATTTAAACGGTTTGTTTAGATTTTCGACCATGTTCAACACCTGTTTCTCAGATTTCAACTGATTTGTAGTAGTTTGTATTTTTAGAATTCCTGTCATTGGTACGGCGTGTTTTAATTTTAAATAGACTTTTTCTAAAAATATCTATTTTAATGGCTGTATTTATATCCGCACTGAATCGTGATAAAGTTAATTTTGTTTAAAAATCAACTCCTAAACAAAAACAAAGAAGTTTATTGTTCCACACATAAAAACAGAATCAACTTCTTATGTAGGATTTGACGCATTTCAAAACAAACATTTCAAAAACAATTGCTTAAAACAAAATATCGCTTTCATATCTAATGGCCCGTAACATAAACGCCGAAACAATCGAACAAGTGGAAGAAAACATATTATTGATCTAAAATATTTTCAACGCCATCTATTTACTCACGTTATTTAACGTTTTTACTCCCTACTTCTCACGGAAAGTGTCTCCTCCGACGCTGCTCAGCCAATGAAAAAATATATTAATTGATAACGTTCAACTTCAAATTAATAAAGGTTTTTGTCTCGTTGGTCGAAGACTGCCACAAAATATTCTTAGATTTCAATCGTTAATAACTGCGAGACTAATAATTCTACGAGTATAGGGTGTCTTTACGAGTTCGTCGCGCACGATTTGTTTTGTCCGTGACGTCATCGTACGAGTGTAGGCGCGTGCGCGTGATAGTCGTGAATTAGCTTCATCTAAAGTTTAAAGTTAATGTATAGTGCTTAGCGTTTGCGGATCACGTGCAAGCAATACAGGAAACAGTAAATACTCGACATTTTCAAGAAAAATTTACGGCGCGGACCCGAACTGCGCCTTTCTCTAGTTTTTTTTTTAGACTTTTAAAGCACCCCGAAGTCAGAGGTCCCGACTGCTGACTGCAGTATATAACATACTAAATATTAGTTGATCTCAAAATATTCGCCTTAATAAAAACCCTACAATTTTTGTGATTGAGTTCTTGAGGTATTATTTTTAATAAATATTTCTTTTCCAGGTTACGGACACATATCCCCGGCTACCGATACTGGCCGCGCAATAACCATAGTCTACGCAATCATTGGCATTCCTCTGTTCCTGATCTTGTTGGCCGATTTCGGCAAACTGTTCACCAGATGCATCAAGTTCGTCTGGGCGTTCGTTCGACGGATCTACTACACGGGCAGCTGCAGAAGTGTACGAAGAACCGAAGCTGTGCAGGTAAAAGATCCTTTGAAAATGGCGTAAAGTCACATGAAAACGTCAGGTTCACAAACCCTTAGAGAAATTCTTCATCTTATTTAATTGTACTCAACGTACGTTGCCAAAATATATCATTCCACCGTCAGAACTTCGCACTTATGTCAGTTAGGCGAAGACGTGTCAGATATCGGGCCATTCAAGTATTACGTAAGCAGAATTTTAGTAATTTTTGACCGCCAAAAGCAAGCAAAGCTCTTAATAATAAAAAAAGGGTAGTATTTAAACGAGTGACTGTAAATTACAATCTTGGGTGACAAAAATAATCAATTTGGGTTACTGTATTACTAAGTGAGCGACTGACTGCGCGTGACGAGAAAATAATAGTTGGGTGACTAAATTACTAAGTGAGCGACTGAATAGAACTGCGTTTTCTAAAAAATATATATTTAATTGACTGTCAATTAAATATACATATTTAGAAAACGCAGTTCTATTCTAACAAATAACTATTTAATTCGCATACCCCGTTATCGTTTACCCCGGATTTGTTTTTTTAAAAACTCCACATTTGCCCCTTCCCGTTTCACTGCGAGACAATTCGCATACCCCTTTATCGTTCACCCCGGAATTATTTTTTTAAAAACTCCACCTTTGCTCCATTGCGTTTCACTGTGAGACAATTCGCATACCCCTTTATCAAAAAAAGCGGTAGTTTTCAGTCTTCATGAAAATGTGAGTTTTAAGTCGTAGTCTCAAAGTGAAAAAAAAAAATAAAAAGTAAAAACAAAAGAAGATATCTGCTTCAAAATTACCGAAGGCATTCTAGTTGCTCACTTCGTAATTTAGTCACCCAACTATTATTTTAATATCTCAAGTTATTAAAACAGTATCTCATCATCAGTCACCAAATTTTTTTTATTCGACCGTTTTATAATTGCCCATAAAAAAATACTACAATAAACAAAACGTTTCAGGAGGTGATGAAAGGCGTCCATATGGTCTACGAAATAGCGACGTTCCGTCGTCCTTCACAAACGACGATGGACGTCGAGGGCGGCGAGCCACGTCAAGCGCCGTTGGCCAGCCAACAGACAACACCGGGCGACGGTGTTTCCCCGACGCGCTCGCACATGAGCAGCAACGTCGGTGACGAAACACCGATCACGCCTGCGCCGTCGAATTTCGCAATAGACGACGAGTTCAATCTACCAATCACGGTCGCCATAGCCATCTTCATCATTTATATCCTGTGCGGCGCCACCATGTACTCGTTTTGGGAAGAGTGGTCGTTCTTTGAATCGTTCTATTTCGTTTTTATATCGATGTCGACGATCGGTTTCGGCGATTTCGTGCCGGAACATCCGATTTTCATGATGTGCTCGATTATTTATTTAGTTTTCGGTTTAGCGTTGACGTCCATGTGTATTAATGTCGTTCAGGTCAAATTGAGCGACACTTTCAGACAGGCATCAGCGAAAATTGGGGCTACTATAGGACTTACGAAAGTTGCTGAAGAAACAGGAAGTGTTATGTCGGTTCCGAATCAGTTTCCGAAATCGACCGATATTGAAGAAGTACAGCTTTCGATACAGAAGTCGAAGGAAAGTTTGAATAAATAAGCGGAACTGTCGCACAAAATATTTAGAAGAATTGATTTTTTTTATATTTGAGATTAATCTCCAGAGAATTTTAATACAACGGGTTTATTCTTTGGAGGTTATGTCGACTACTTTGGAAAGAGTTTGCTGGCAATAAATAAAGCAGTGGAAGAGTTTTTGAATAGTGCCTGGAGGAAGAAATAATGAGAAAGATGTTTATTTAGTAAATAGATCTTGGAATATTGTAGGGATGTGGAAAATGCATGAGGTTGACGAAATGAAAACTAAAAAATCTTTGTAAATAAAAGACGAATGAATTGCAAGTTGAAAGTGAATAAAAGAAATGTCGGAGAGAAACAGAAGAAAAATGGAAGAAATGTAATAACGTCAAAAACAATGATGATTTTGTTGGAGTGGTAAATATTTACGAGGTTTCGTAAAAAAGGGAGTTACAAGACGCAAATAAGAACGTTAAACAAAAGAACCATAAAAAAAATAATAATGACATAAAAAAGTGAATGTATTTTTCACGTTTTGGTTTGTTTTTTAAAAGTGTGATTATTTTTATTTATTATTGAATTATTTCATTTCACTAATAAACGTGTTATTTATTTATTTTTAACTTTTTTTTTTAAATTTCGTATTATTATCAAAAATAAGACATTGCGAACTTCTCACATTAAAAACGACAAAACATCCAAATAATGTAGATTTTATAAACCAATTTCAGCTAGTCATTAGTTAGCACATTTTCAGCTCTAGGATTTTTCAAAAAAAAAGACGGGTCATTTTTTTGGAGCCTAGATAGTAACATTTAAATTTATTGGGACCAGAAACGCAGTTAGAAATAAAAGGGTACGATTTTTTGAAAAATCTTTTACAGCATTTATTTAACATTTTGATGGCCAGTTCAAGTATTAATATTAATTTATTACTGTTTATTAATCGTAAACATGAAAACACCAGTCGTCAACAACACGTTAATATGTACTATAAATTATAGACGCTGGTTGTCAAAGCGTTAAGTAAATGTTTTAGAGAACAAAATAGTTAGGAAAAAATATTGACTTTACAAAAAAGCTTAACAAATTCAGCCAACTTGGTAAAACGATTTAAAATTGGGACTTTTTAGCTTTAAATAATATTGAATACAAAAATATCAGACATTAATTTGTACATATAATGTGATCTGCATGACTTTTTTCTAAAAAAATGTTGAAAATATTTAATAAAAGAACAAAAATGCCGAAATAAACACAAAAAAAGCCGAAAAACTATTTTGTAATTTAGGTTTTAAGTTTGCGAAGGGCCTATTTATTACATAATTTTAAGTTGTTTTCCGCTTTTTACCTTATAAACATTTTTTTTATATTAACTAGTGTAATACAACAATTTATTGTCAATAAATTTTGAAGCCTTGCGTGACTGCGTTGCTGAAAAAAATGTTTGGTCAATTAAAAACTAAATTCTGAACTGAAATTAAAGTTAGAAATTACGAAACTAAAATAAAAAATATATTTTTGAAAATTGGAAGAGATTTTAAATTATTTTGAAATTATGCGCAGACGCCTAAAGAATATTTTTTAGAACGCCTCGACAATATTATTTTTTTATTACAACTAGAAATTTCAAAACTATAGGTACGTATTTTGTTATTAGACTGACGACGATTGCTAACTATTAAAAACCACACAAGGGAACGAATTTATTTGTTTTAGTTGTTCACCCTTTGAGTCATCTTGTAGTGTGCGACCAGCTAAAGAACGTCGCGGTGCGAAAAGTGAATGTTATAAAATTATGCGAAACCATGGGCGGAGATGCATTATTTACTGCCTTTTCGTCACACGAGCTCTAATTTTCCGCGCACCACTTCGTACAATTTGTCCTCGTTTTACATAAAATAACACAGATTTCTAACTATAAGTTCGGTCAATCATATGTCGTAAGCCACAGGCGCTTAGCTTGAAGATGCGTCAACGAATCAACTGTTTACATTGAAACAGCTGAATATTGCGTAAGAAACGCCTCAAGTTATTGGAATGTCACAATGTGACAGGAGCGTTTTGTACAATTCAACACATATTAGCTATACAGATTCGTCGTTTATTTTCTTGTCGCTTTCACTAAATAAGGGACCCTATGCACATTCTTTTGAGCGACGTTCTTTTCTCGGTCATACAGTACAATTTTTTGTAAGCGAAATTTCTACCGAGGTTCAATCGATTATTTTTTGTATTTTTTACAATTGGTTTATGTCCACCCGCAGTGTAAGGGCGTATTTCTAAACTTCTAAAGCTCAAGTTTTTGGATAGGTTTTTTTTTTTGATATTATTTCACTAACAATAGACGTTCTGTTACAATAAGCAATTTTTTCTATAAAGTTAAAAATGTAGAAATAAAAATGCTATAATTTTTTTTGATAGGCTAGATTTGAATTCATGACTCAAAAGGGTTAATAAAAAAGAAAGGAAGGTGCTAATTATTATTTTTTAAGTCCACCGTAAATATTATTATTTAAATCCGTAGTTATTATTTAAACCTATATTATTCTGTACCATCGAATAGTTAATATCTGTTATTTAAAATATATGTAGATTTAAACAAAAATATATGATATAATATTCATGTTAACAATATCATGGTACAAAATAAGATAAATTTATAAGCTAATGTTTGCAATGTGTTGCCATGTGATAAAAACAATTATGAGACTTAATTAAAAAATAAATTGTGTATATTTATATTAAAAAATCGGTTTTTTAATAATCAACTTTGATCATTTCTAGTTTTATAAATTTTTCCCATATCCAGTATTCATCGCGGTCCCCATCTCAAGTTGTTTGCGATGGAGACGCGCAACAATTCGAAGTAAAACTTCTTTACGCACGCTTGACTTGGGGAGTAAGCTGGTGAATGCGTGACGAGAGATTTACGGATGTGTGATCGGGCGAGGCGAACGGAAGTTGAGAGGGAGATGTAAGCTAGTGAAGATAGAAAGAGGATGACAAATACTTCACTGGCTAGTAGCGCCATCAAGTGGCCGAAAATATAAGCAGTAGGTACTAGCAATAGAATGACACATACTTTACTTGCCAGTGGCACTATCGGGTGACAGAAAAAAGTTTTGAAAACCTACTTTAAATAATATTTCATAAAGATTTACGCTTAAAATCCAACGAGAGCTAAGTAATTGCAATGTATTACTTTTGTTTTCATTATCTTTATGTTTATATTTCTTTCTCCTTACATTAGACTGTTCATTTCGTTCTTGAACAATTTTATAAATTAATATTTTGTTCAATACATTAAATATTCTACGTTTAAAGTGAATAAAATTGTAAATTAATTCTGATTGGCTGCTGTCATAGATAATGACATAGAACTATATTCGAACAGGTTCCCAAAAAATTGTTGAAAGATGCATTGTTTTTTTTTTCGATGTCATTTGTTTTTGGTGTAAGCTATATTTTTTATTCGTATTAATAAAAAAATGTTTTTTTTTCTTTACCCCCCTCAGAAAAAAAAATATCTATCTACGTCCTTGAGTCCTGATTAACAGTACTTATAGAAGGAAGTTCGGAACAGTGCAATTATTGTCAAGACCGTAGCTACCAGATTTAAAATTCCTCCGAAATTTATACAAAGATCAAAGTAGACACGTCGTTAATACATTAAAAGTCAACCTGCCTCATTAATGTTAAAAAAGCGCTAGGACATGTTTTATTAGTCAAATTTTTATAACGTAGAAGATTTTTTAAATTTTTTAATTTTTTTATATGACGCAATTTACATTCTTTGGAATTTTATAAATAAAGGTTATATTATTATTATAACCCACTAGATTTTTAGTGAATTATGTAGGTAATAGTCGAACAAACAACTTTCCCCTAAAGTATTTTCCTGGCTATCCTTTAGAAAGTATGGCCATCTATGTGAAAGTTGCTACTTTCCAAATAACATGACAGTGTAGTGCAGAAACTATTGTTTTTATTGGCTCTCTATAGATAGCGCTAGTGTACGTATTTAGTCGACTAATATATCGTCCGACCAAAAATAGACGGTTCATAAAATTGTAAGAGCGTTTCTCAAACAATTTTATGATTTATTCCAAACAAAACAAAACAAAAAAACTCATCCTAATGCACGGTTGACCTTGTTTTTTCGTTCATTTCACACATCGTGCCGCAGCGCGTCAAAATGGCCGACCAGACGTCGATCAATCTCGTTTGCGATCCCGTGTACAAAAAACAGAATATCTCCGTTGAATTTTATGATATCGTATTAATGTTATCAGCGTTTTTAAAGTTATGAAACGCTATTTTTTTGTCAAGTGAAAACTTTCTAAATACAGACGTTTTTAAACACGCATTTTTCGGACCACCCTTTTCTGAACCATAAATGTATGAACATTCAATACATACGCAAACGTCAAAAAACATAAAATGTCAATATTATTCAACTCCCGATTCTAGTCGACTTATTTTAGCTCGTGTATTAATAATTTTATTATTCGAAATATGGCTCATATACAATACATAGATGAATTAATTCGTGAATATTTATTATATCGTGGATTCAGTGCAACACTAAAATCTTTCGATGCTGACCTCAAAATTGATAAAGAAAAGGGGTTTAGGGTTGATAAAATTGTGGATCAATTAATGCAGTTTATATACAATTATGATTTAAATTCGTTGCGCGAACTTTGGAGTCACTTAGATTCGCGAATGTTTTCAAAATTGGAACACAACTTTGCGTCGGGTAAGTTTCAAAAATCGTTTTTTTTAAGATCGGTTCTGTGACTGATGCATATTTGTTTCAGGCGTGCGAAAATTAGAGAATTCAGTTTTGAAAATGTACGTAATTAATGCCGTTTTAAACAACAAAACCGATAAAGTTAATGACTTTTTTGGGAAAATGACACCCGAACTTCAAAACCAATCAGAATGGAAAGAATGGTTTAGTAAGTATTATAACTAACTGAAAATCGGGGTAGGTTGCCATCTCATAAACAGCGACAATTTTAATTAAAATGTCCCGCAAAAAATGTTTTGTGCAATATTAAAATAACTTGTGTTACAGTAAATTGTAGAATTTTTTGAGGTTATCTGTTTTCGACGTACTGTAGGCACCGCGTCAGCTGTTCCGACCGACAAGCTAGAGACTAGTCTCTATAGCTCTGTTCCAGACAATCTGAGAACGGCAACAGAGCAGTCACAGTAGCTCAAAACCGATACAGTTTCATTTTCAACTACTGCGCAAGACGGTGACGGTTCTGTTACCGTTCTCAGACAGCTTGGAACAGAACTTATTTAGTTATAGTGTAGCTAATTCGTGTTATTGAATTCGAAGGTTTTTGAAGTTACCTGTTTTTGGCGTACTGTGAACACCGCGTCAGCTGTCTCAGCCGACAGGGTTGAGACTAGTTTCTATTTAATCATATTTAACGCACGCGTAATAAAAAATATCTTGAACTTGTTAGGAACGACTCAGCAATTGTCTGTAGGTACAAACTCTTCACTTTGAAAGCATTTTAAGGGCGATGCAGTGTGTTTGTGCCAGACAGCAAAATAGTCATATATATTGTTTCTAATATTTCGCTCACTAATCCATATTTACATATTTAATGTAGCAAGCATTGTTACATTAACTCTCTCTCTCTCATTTGTAATATTGTCAAAATTAGTTTACCTTAGCTATAACGCAGGAAAAATGAATGTTGTTATAAATTTGGAAAAAAATCCATCACGATTTTTTTATAATTCAAGTCTAAGCGTTTTATTTATTTTAAAGTAAGAACTTGATTTAGTGCTTACAGTACAGTGGCGGATCCACGGGGGGGGTTTTCGGGTTCAAACCCCCCCCTTCCAGAGAATCAAAAATCCCAAATTAAAATCTTACTGCGCAATAAAAAAAAAGCTTTTCATGTTTTTCATGAATTCTCCGCAAAAGGAGTAAAAAAATTTCAAGACCCCCCCCTTGCCGTAATCCTGGATCCGCCACTGTTACAGTATGTTAGTTTATTATGTCGTAGGGCCAAATTTACTCCGCCGTTTTTCATAATTAATTCTGAATATTAAGGTTACATATTTTTAATTTATTAATTTGTGTATATTTCAATGCTTTCAGTGTTACCTTTTATAAAATCTCCTGAAGATAGTCCGTCGTTTGCTATTTATTTCACGAGGCAATGGCAAGATACGACATTAATATCGTTGCACAACTTTTTGGCCACCGTTTTTCAGGTAATTTCAAATTAATTATGTATACTGTATAGTACTGAACTTTTTGTTCGTAATTTTATAAAAAACGAATTTTTAGCATTCTAAACCAAACAAGATCTAGCTGATATTAATTCATGGTGTATACTATTTTTCTTCATACCTCGGTCGTAAGCATACGTATTAAAAAGTACAGATAAATTCCAAGCAAGCAGCTTTGAGGTTATAATAATAATAATAAAGTTTATTTATTCCGTTGACATAAATGTGTGGAACAAGTCAAACATAGAAATTACAATGAGGTAGAAAAAAATTCCTGAATTTAATAAAAAGTGTGCTGAATTAAGAGACGCTTGATGGTGCGTTTGAAACAAGATAGGCTATTAATGGCTTTAACATTAGCCGGTAATTGATTATATAATTTTATAGGCATAGAATTTGGGCCTTTAGCAAACAGATTTAAATGGTGCTTCGAAATTGTTAGCTGATCATTATTACGTAGAAAGTGACAAGTAGTGTCGCTAACTTTCGAAAATGTGTTAATATTTGATTTAACATACGTTAAGCAATTATAAATATATAAAGAAATGACTGTTAAAATTTGATGTTTTTTAAACAGAGGGCGGCGTAAAAACATGAATGACAGCTGTTCGCGACTATTAGCTAGAATATAATAGAGTTGCTATGGAAACGGCATCTTAACAACATTTGATAGGTTGTTTTCTTTACCGCCGCCCGAACATACGTACTTCCGTGCGTGTAATCCCACCAATGCGTAAATGTTAGACTTTCTGCGTTACAATTGTAAATTCGATCGAGGTATGAAGAAAAGTATATTTTGTTTATTTTTAAAAAATAATTAATCTAAAACCGCGCTTGTTTTGGCGAAACATATAAATAACTAAATGTTATTTGCAATGAACTAAAAAAAATTGTAATTTTCTAGTGTATGCCTCAACCAACTTTAACAAATTTCGAAGAGGACGCGTTGAAATTGAAACGATTGCAAGACGAAAACGAAGCTTTAAAAGCCCGCCTCGCTCAGATGATGGATCAGACGCGCGGTTTACCGACCGACGTCACTCCGAGCGAAGTTCCGCCGCCATCTTTGTTGCTAGACGATTTTTATATTATTGCTCAAGAAAACAATTCCGCCGATAATCAAGTGAAAACGCTGAAAAGTTTAATAAAAAATATCGGTTCAGGCTCCAGTCCAACGATGGGTAGGAAAGATTTAGGAAATAACAAAAAGCGCGCCGGCGCAATAAAAGGCTGGCGACCCAGTTAAGATGGCGACCGAATTAAAATGGCGTCAAAGAATCTCATGTACAATTATTATGTTATAAAACTACTTTGAATATTTTGGTGTAAACTTGGAAATAAAAAATTACATAAAAATTATTTTTTACCGATTTTTGCCGCGCGCGTCAAAGTTAATAGGAACACGTTTCAGACGTTCTTGAAGTTCTACTGTAAAAATAAAACAAAAAAAGGTTATCAATATAATAACGAACAAACACATTTTTTAAATTTATTTTGTATTAACTTTTAATATATTTTATATACATTTCTTAAGAACGATTAAAATTAAAATATATATTCTGCTTTATAAACATTAACGTATATATATAAAACCTATCAACAAAATATATATATACAGGGTGTCCCATTAAGAATGGGACATAGAACAACCGCAGATTCTCCAATTCAAAATAAAACGATTAAGCGAAATATGCTTAGATAAAATGTTACTCGCTCTACCAGTGGCGTACGGCAGGAGTAAGTAATGCTTGTACCCCTTTTAAATGTTACGCCGCTGTCTAAATTTTAATTTTGACTATAATTTTAATTTTTTTGATATTTTCTAAGTCAATAATGTACACTTGTTAGTTTGTTGTAAAGTCATTGGTTTTCGAGATATTCGCAGTTAAAGATAGATAGACATGTACTTTTTATTTGTATTATTATTAATAATATTCATTTTTACAATTTTGTCTTAAAAAAACTGCGAATATCTCGAAAACCAATGACTTTACAACAAACTAACAAGTGCACATTATTGACTTAGAAAATATCAAAAAAATAAAATTATAGTCAAAATTAAAATTTAGACAGCGGCGTAACATTTAGAAGGGGTACAAGCATTACTTACTCCTGCCGTACGCCACTGGTAGAGCGTACTGAACTAATTTTTTTATTGATACGTGCATTTTATGATATTTAACAAGTGTGCCGATTTGAGTAAAATTATACGGTGTATTAAAAAAATTATGGACATTAATAATTTTTCAGTTTTCAACTTCAACACCCTGTATTTCGGAAACGAGTAACATTTTATCTAAGCATATTTCGCTTAATCGTTTTATTTTGAATTGGAGAATCTGCGGTTGTTCTATGTCCCATTCTTAATGGGACACCCCGTATATTGTCGATGATGCCGGAAAATCAACGTGGCTCTGCAATACCGCGAACAAATATTCGTTTTTACAGCTTTTCTGATTGACTATTTCAAAATATCACGAATTTATTATGCGCAATGAAAGTATAATACGCGCGGATCTAAAAGGTTCGGAAGTTAGTCACAAACAGCGTCGCAACGGCACATTTTAGAGCCGTTGAGGCTTCCAGCTACCTGCACGGAACGTGCGCTCGTCGGTGATTGGCCGTGATCGCTCGTTGCCTTTGTCACTTGTCGCTTTCCTGCTTTAAAGTACAGTCGAGTACGCTATTGTCAAGCTGTTATTGTTATTTTAGTTTTGTTAGGTTGCGAGTTTGTAGTTTTTCAACAGACTGTACAAGCGCAAGCCCGCATTCGCATCTAACTTCCGAGCCTTTTAGATTCGTGGCGCGTATTATACGGAACAAATCTCAATTTCACGGAATTGCAGGTGTCGTTCAGCAGTATCACCGACATATTACGTCATGCTTTTTTGAAAACAGTGAAAATCTAGAAATTCTCCATTTTCTATCGTGCAAAATTCAAAAATGAATTCGTAAATTACGCAATTTTTTTTCAGGTAATAGCAGTAACAAATTTTCCCTTAAAATTAATGTGCATATACTGATAAAAATATCTAATTTTCGTTAAAGAATAAATCGAAAGTAGAAAAATACGCGCGGCGTCACGTTTGTCAAAATTCGGGCATATATACAAAACATTCCTAAGAAAAAACTTAAAAAAATATTATTCATGGATGAAGTATTTTATTATTGTAGGTACACTACTTTTCCGTTTTCAATTTTACTCTATTAACTTCCCAGAACATTGAGATACTATTTTAAAATTATTATTGAACGTATATGCTCATTTCTTTCTAAGACGTTTTTATGGTTTAAAACAAAAACACTGCAAAAAAGTGGGTATCTTAAATAAAAAACCACATCAACTTCGCTATGGTGTCAATCTTACCTCATTAACGTCAGTATGACCCGAAAGAAATTTCATCAAAATCGTTTCAGGAATTATTTTTTTTTGGTTAAAAAAAAAATTTTTAAAAATGTATTTTTTGAAAAATATTTGTCGGGACTAATTTGTTAAATACCTACATATTTAATATTCAATACTCATCGTACTGGGAAGTTGGTCTTGTGGACCTTAGGGTCCCAATGAACGACCCACCTCGCGACTTTTTTTTATTTCACATCAAAATAACTTGATTTATTTTCCTTATCACACTAATATACCCACCAGTCGGTATTAAATGATGATTTACTTCAGTTAAAGGAAAGCAGTTAATAATTATTAATCGTTTTTTAATTAGTTACTGTATCACAAGGTTTAAAAACAAAATTTGTACTGAGGGAACTTTCAGCGATCGCAAAAAATCGCTTGCAAAACAAAATGGTCGCCCAATCAGAAATCATTCAATAAAAAGGATATAAAAACTAAAAAATGTGATGTGAATTGCACGTATACAGTTAAAAACTAAAAGAAATTAAAATATTAATTGGAAAGTTGAATGCGCATGACAAAATAAATTACAGTCTTCAAAAATCACAATTTGAGGTATGAAATTAAACTATTTATGCCAACTGAATGAACTAAACATATCCATAAAACATTAAATAACTATTATTTTTATAAATGAATGTGGAAAAACGACTTGGTGAAAAATTTGCATCGTCTCGAAGTATCATAGACTAATGACCAATTAAAAAAAAAATGATTTTAACAAATTGTATATCAAAACAATTCAAAAACAAAAACTTGCTTAATAAACTGCCTAGAAACTGGTTAGTTAGACAGGGGTGTCCAAAAAATAAATCCTGGACTCGTCTCGAAGTATCATAGACTAATGACCAATTAAAAAAAAAAAATGATTTTAACTAATTTGTATATCAAAACAATTCAAAAACAAAAACTCGCTTAATAAACTGCCGATAGAAACTGGTTAGTTAGACAGGGGTGTCCAAAAAATAAATCCTGGACCATGCATTTTGACTAACATTCAATTTTCGTCAGCTATACACGGAGGAGACATTCTGTTGTCGAGCGTCTATAATTTGCAAAATCACACGGAGAAAAATTGTATACCTGTCCGCGACAGTGCAAAAATTGATGTAATTTTCACCAGAATTTGTAGACTCTATAAGCTTACACAAAATTACTAGATTTTTTCTCCGCGCAAACGCAGCAAAAAATTTTCGACGTCGTCTGTCTTTCAGCGGCAATCTTAAGCCTACCCGGCTTGCCAAAATGTGGACACCCCCAGTTAATGTTAGTTTATTTTCTCTTCATTCACAATTATTTTAGCCACTACCAATATGTTGGTATCATATAAAGCTGGGGTCACACCCAATACGAGAAAAAACAGCATGTGTCGATTTTCGCGAAGTCAACGAGGATTGTCGAGGAAAAAATCGGGAGCTCCTTTTTAATTTCTTCTTCCAAGCCAATCGAGATCGAACTCACCTTAGTCTCGTCGTAGCGTGCAGGAGTGACGATTAACGATTAAAAACAGTAAGGCGCAGGTAGGGAAAGTTTATAACTTTACGAGCAACGGTTTTAAGAAAGGCTTATATCCACTTCAGTTCCATCACGGCGTACGGGAGTGGGGATACACGACGGTTGAAAGCAGTAAGGCGCGGGAGGGGAAGTGATCGAACCGCAAACTAAACGAGCAACGAGGCTATAATTCAAGTCTCCTCATGGCGTACGGGAGTGGGGGTAGGTAACGGTTGAAAACAGAAGGGCGCAAGGAGGGGAAGTGATCGAATCGAAGACTAAACGAGAAATGAGGTTATAATTCAAGTCTCCTCATGGCGTACGGGAGTGGGGGTAGGTAACGGTCGAAAACATTCAGGCGCAGGAGGGGAAAGTCTAGAAGCAGTGACTTACAAAGCAACGTAATCTCATCAGACACCACGGCGTACGGGATACGTAACGGTTAAAAAGAGTACGGCGCAGAAGGAGAAGGTTTAGAAACGGAGACTTAAAAAGCAACGTGTTAAAAACTTAATCTCATCAATGACGGCGTGCGGGATATGTAACGGTTAAAAAGAGTAAGGCGCAGGAGGGGAAGGTCTATAAGCGTTGACTTGACGAGAGGTATCTGTTGAATTTAAATTTCGTCAACAAGTTGCAATCTTAACCTTAAAAAAAATAATGTCCTCAGACCATGTTAATAATTGACTTAATACGCCTATTTGTAGTGCTTAAACTAACATTTACACTGTAAATGAAGCATTTATTTGGACGTTTAAATAACAGCTATTTTTGACGCTTCTAATTAAGCACTTAATGAGGCTTGAGATCAAAAATTTCAATTAATAATGGCTCAACATCAGAAGGATTCACGTCCAAATAAACACTGATCACTTCTTCATTCAATTTGTGAAGTTCAGAAATTTTCTGAATCAATTTCAAAAACGTCGATCTTGCCTCGCATCCTGGATATACGCTTTCCAGATATCGCCTCAGGAGGTAGTAATACGAATTCTGTAATGATTTAAACACTTTTAAAATTTCAAGAAGTGAAACCACGCAGAATATGGCGACAGATGAAAGCTATGGTTAAAAATAAAAGATGAAAAAAAGCAATTTGCAGATGAAAGAAGAGAGAAAATAGCACGATATCAGGAGAAACAGGAGACGAAAACAAAAGAAACATGAAACAGAAGAAAAGCGAGTTTGAATCACAAAAACAAAAGAACTGAAAACAACACAAAATCATTAAAAAAACAGTCGAATCTTCATATTCGAGGGATTTGAATCGCGATCGCCTATACAAATTTTTGCAGAGGCGTACAGAACCTTAAAGGGCCAGGAAACGAGAAAATTCCTAGTCGAGATTAATGTATTTCCAGAAACAATCTTACATCTAAAATGTCGTTAAAACCTTTTCAATTTAAACATTTTTCTGTCAATTGTTGAAAATTTCCAATGATCATTGTTACAATTGCTCCAGAGCAAACCCTTAAATTTTGAGCTACCTTGTATAAGCGAAAAAAGACTGAACACATTTCAACTTTTTCTGAATTAATTTTCCAAGTTGTAATACCAAAAAAACTATTCAATTAAGGAGGGGTATGTCAATTTCATCAAATTTAACTCGTGGAGTCCATAGGAACTCAGCGTTCACAATATTAGAATACTCCAATTGCAGTTAGTAACAGAGTACTTCAAAAATAGACACAGAGTCATTGATTAATCTATAAAAAGCTTTCGGACGTCGTACAGTTTGTCACGCGTGCGATCTTGAAAACATATCGATCAAAGAAACAATTGACAGTTCAAGGCCAGATGCAAATAAAAAGCTCAAGTTTGCACACTGCATGTTTACATCATTCAGACAGTTGACTTACCTGTTCGAGTTTTATGACATCGTGATGTATCACTCTGGGTCGGTCAGGGGTAAACAAAGTTATGGCACACATGATTAGAATTATGTTTTCATCCATTCTCCATCTGGCGTCGAACGTTTTAATGAATCGCTCGTGCTCTTGATATATGTTACCCTTCGCCTGTTTCAAAACGTCGACCTTGATACGACTCATCGACTCCTGACTGTGGGGTATCTGCAATCGACAGAATTGTTTAGAATTGGCGTTGTTACATTCATTGATCCCAAAATTATTTTTTTACGATTTGCAATAGCTAACGATTCCTCGTTTATTACAGGCGCTAAATGACCTCAGTTGACGAGCATCTATAACATTACACCATTGATTGGTGACCATTTTGTTACTGGACCGGCTTCAATCCTTAATCTAAATTGATCAACTGATTTTAGAACGACTCTTCAATAACTAATAATTACTCAGTTACTATTAATAAAGAATGGCCTCAGTTATTGAGCGTCTATAATCTACAATCTATATCATTCTTCTTGTTCCATAAAGCTGATCAGACTGGTTTGCCCACCAACTCAGATCTAGACTAGACTTCCTGAAGATAGATAAATTGTAGACCATAGAGGCGCGTCAGTATCTTAGATTATTAATATAAGTTTAAAGAAAAACAATAAAAAATGCCCACTCTTAAGATTTTATGCGGCGCGGTCGTCGAAAGTATGAATTGACTACAAGAGTTAAGTTTGGTCATACGCAAATCTTTTTTTTTCGGTTAAAAGACGTTGTCACGCAGGACCCTGATATTTTTAACGACATAAAATTTTTTGGTTGACATCTGCTTTTTTTATCTCGATTTGAATTGAAGTATTTCAGGGAAGAAAAAAAAAACGTTTTTTTTAATAATTCAAAATCACCTTCCAAGATTCTTTCGTGTGATCATAGGTCATGGCGCTTCTCAGGATCATCATTTCGGTGCAACCTCCCTTTAGCAAAGCGACTTGATCTTCTTGGCACATGTTTTTAAAAGCGTTTATCTTTTTCGCCATTTTTATCAATCTTCTAATGGCGATTGCAGTCAGATTTATTATGTCTAATAGAACGGGGTCATTTCGTGGCGAAGTTGACTATAAAATAAAAATATTTCAATAAGATAATTTGCCCTTCCATTAAAATAGCCTTGACGAGACGTCTTCAATTGTTTTAACTTCAATATTTACATCTTTAATTGTATGCAAAGTGGATAAAGCGATTTATAACATGAAAAAGATCTATGCTGTTTTTTTTTAATCTAATGCATTACCAAAAGAATCAAGATTAAAACGACTCGCTTGCTTGGAGTTATTGGGTTCTATGTTACAATCTTGCTCAAAGACGGTCAATTGCCATTGTGACTGACACTCATTGATGCGAAAAATGATCGTATACTTTAGGCAATTGAAGTGACCGAATTGACAGCAAACGATAAAAGTTTTGATTGATGGCAATGAATGATATTTATGAGCAACGATACTTTCTCAACATCGTGAATGGAAACACTTTGAATTGGAGCTTCGATTGCCCATCATTTGAAACCTCCAATTACGATTGACAATCGCAAATGATCTTTTCGGGGATCCCATAGCATAACAAAGTTGTACGTGTGATGTTCTAATCTTCATTCCCAACATTTTAGTTTTTGTGACATTAGAAACCGATAGCTGCAGGCAAGCGAACTGTCAGGGTTATCTGGACCTAGTACCATTTTCATATCTTCAATTTAAATTGTTATTTCCAAAAACAAACTGTCAACGGTTGCACCCCGGGTATTTAGTTCAGCTGTACTCGAAAAAGCAGTGAATTATTTCGAACAGTACACATAACGAAAAGAAAAATGAGCAGAAAAAATCTTGAAAAATTACTCGTTTGTTATATGTTTAAAAAAAGTTTATCAATAAAAAATCGTCTTGGCCTGTCCATTTATACATTGTAGAAGCTGTTTACATATCGTATCATAAAAGGGAGTGGCCGAAAGTGTAACTTTCTGGAGAAATGTTTTGTGTACATTATTTTAGAGTATAGCAATATTTACTTAATGTCGTATCAACAGTGCTGGATTTAGGGTAGTGGAGGCCCGAAGACATTCAATTCGGTTTGATGTCCGTCTTCAATATATGAACATTTCTGTGGGGGCCTCCGGGCAGTTACCCAGTTTTTTTCGGCTGTGGTTTTCTAAGAAAACACGTATCTCAAACATACTGGCATGTTGAAGAAGATAAAGCTTATATATAGCTTATTTAATTATTATGTATTTATAATTTGCCAAATTGTAAATGTTGTCTTCCCTTATGGTTCTGCGTATCTAAATAAATCTAAAGAATAACGAAATGGGGTAATTTAATATGAATACGAAAATATCTGCGGCTTCAAGGTAAAATCGCATACGTCGAATTTTTCTAAATTGATAATTATCTGGGTGTTTAAAGTTAAAACGCTTTCACTGAAAAGTATTGAATATAATTAATTTGCGCAACTTGCGGAGATAGGTGTTAATAATTATCTAAACCCTTTCAACAATATGAATTCACCTTAATTGTTGGATTAGTTTCGTGGCAATTATGTTGCCATAAACACTGAAAGCAGTGCCGGTTTTATAATAAAAATTATTGTAATCCTTCTACACGTAATAGGAATCCATTTTCATTAACGAATTACAGAAATGTATTCAAAAAACGACCTAGTCCATTTTGCCGCTAGGTACCAAATATATTAAAATGTAATTAGGCGATTGACAAAATGAAATAACGACCTAAATAATATCGATAATCAATAAAAATTATTATAATTTGTTAAATACATTATAACACTCCAGTTAATTTATAATTATAATCTGCATGTTAATTGCAAGTATTACCAACTGTGAAATAAATAAACCTCAAAACAAGGCAACAGTTTGAGTTCATTTAAAATTTTCTAATTCGAGAACTAGTAACAGTATAAATTGAATTTTATTTTTTTTATTAAAAAGCAATTGAAAATATGACTTGGTAAAAGCTTCAAATAATGTTCACAGGTCTTCCAGGTTCTAATATAACATCGATTGGAATATCATACATTGAAAATCGAGTTCAGATAACCCTGGCAATGTGTAGCCATTAAAAAACAGCTGTGTATATCCCTTATATCTGTAAAATTCTTATGGTTCACTCTCACCCTGCAGTAAAAATCAGTTACCAACAAATTGAGACGGAAATATAATAGGCTCTTTTTCTACTTGGCCAAGTCACACTATAAAGAAATAGTAATAGTACATGTTTCTCAAAACATGTCTAGCGTGTATAATCATCTCTTTCGAAAGACAGCGCTCCATATAGAAGTTTATAGATATATGATATTTTTATTTCAAATAAAAATGAGACTACTAGATCGACACTGCGATCTTCTAGTGTGGATTTAAAAAATTATGAAAAAATGATTCGACATACTTTGAATCTACAATCCTCGGCGACTAAATTAGTGATATCTTCGTCGAGAGGCGCTAAAAGAGCTTTGTTGGCTACAATCAATTCGTTTAATTTGGCTCTTTCGGCATCGTTTAAGCCCCTCGAATTGTTATGGGCCTGTGCCAGGGAACTGTACGCTTCGTATTCCAGTTTAATTGCCTCGCACAGAATTGACTCTATTGAATTTGGCTCTATTGGTATCCTGCAGACAACAATCAAGACATTATTGCACGGATTACAATTGTCTCTGAGTACCCGAAATGGCCACAAAACGGTTTAATGAATTTTTAAAGGTATACCAAAAACTCACACTCTTAAGGAGGTTGAGCCGTTTTACGAAGATAATGAAAAAAATCTGAAATAAAGTTTTTTTAATAGATTTTTTATGACAAAATTTTCAGTTAAAAAATCCAAAATCATTAGGAGATTTATAAAGTTAAAAATTAAAAAAAACTTTTAGATATAGTCTTATGGAAAATATGTCAACCTAGCAGGCAAACGGTACATTTTAATTTTTTGCAAATAACCAAATAATGTCAGCAGTTCCTAAAACTAACTATGTAAAAGCATCGATGTCTTACGCATATTTTAATATTTTTTCCAATTTACTTATTTAGGAGATTTTTAATCAATAAAAAAAAATATTAAACCTTAGCATTTTTCGATTATGGACTTTTATTCTTGACAATTTTAACAATTTTGACTGAATTTTCAACTTTTTAATTATTTAATTTTAATTAAGTACTTCTAATTTCTTTTTTAATTATTTACAGCAAAAAATATGTAAAATACAGATGTTTACATAAATTTATTTTTTCTAACCAATATAGTACAAAAAATTCAAAAGTTAGTCCATTAAATAAAATACTGAAATAAGTAATTACTTAATATTAAAAAAATATATTAATTTATGCCTTTATGACAATAATTTATTGATATCATCGACTTATAACCTTTTGTAAAAATTTATTATGGAAAAGTTCCCATTTAGATTTCGACTTACTTTTGATTAGGACTGTAGCGCATCAACCTCCTTAATTAAGAACTCTCTCATAAAATATCCAGTGATTTTCATTTAAGGTAGCTATGAAAATCATCATAAATGCTTACGAACCTCCCTTGGGCCTCCGGTCTATGTTGCATTTGATGTGGAACGATTTTCAGTAATGCATTGATAATTTCCATAACTACCATATCAACAAAACCAATCATTGAATAGGTATCAAACAAATAATACAAAAAAATGTATGTTGTCAGGGTTCAGTAGGTACCCAAAAGATGGATAATTTCTTTAGATAGACTTGCATTTAGAGGGCTCACTAATATTCTGAATAGTATAAAAATTAAAAATAACTGAAATGGCCATGTGCGGTGTCAGTCAAAGGTCTTATAGAGTGAGAAAACATTTTTTATTTAGATGTAGGATGCCAGCAATGAGACAAATTTTCATACAACATTGTGGTACCTGGCCACACTTGGAAATTATTTGACTTAAAAATAAGAAATTTGCTAGATATGCAATTTTCACGATTACAGCTGTGATAAATTTCTTCAAAAATCGAATCAGCGCTTTTTGAGATATAATAGCTGCAAGTATGCAACACTCTTTGTTCGAACAGAGTATTTGAACCGATTTTTTTATGGACTATGGATCAATGTGGCTCAATTTGCAAGTAGCCATTTGGCCACACCAACTCACTGAGTTAAAAAAAGCAATTACCTATAATTCACTATCACACACGGAATGTGGCGTTTAGAAAGATATAAGAAATACTTGGAAAAAAAATAATGCAAAAATTGTATGTTATCAGTTCAAACAAAACACTATCTATGCGATAAGACAGTAAAACTAAACCCTTACGAATACATTTTTTGATATAATTTTAAAAAAATTGTCGCATCTAAAGTAAATTTAATTCCCACCTCAACTACGCTTGGGTAATTTAGTTCCATTTACTTTTATTAATTTAGTATCGATAGACGTACCTTTGAACATCCTGAAGAACATCTCTCGTGACATCGGTGACAATTTGCAAATTTCGTTGTTCGGCTGTTTTCAAATGACTCAACTGATTGCTGCATTGAGCTTCGTTATTAATCAACTCGGAAAGCAGCGGGGCTTCCTCCATATTCGTCATTATCGAACCATTGGTAGTTGGTGTCAGTATCGTTCTTAAAACCGTATCGTTAGCAGTCTCCGATTCAACAGAATTCTGCTGTTCGATATGGTATGTCTCGATGATTGCCGGAGAGTGTATTTGTTGATTATCTAATTCTAAATTATCACCGGCATATGCTATCGTATGCGTAACGTAACCGTTGGGTAAACCGATCTTCGGTTCCAGTTCGTTATCGGTATCTAAACTTATCGGATCAGAGTTACTCGATGTCGAATTGATTATCACACTTACATTATTGGCATCGATACTATTATTTTTTATTTTAGCGATCGATACTTGTTGTGGCACAATATTTATTGTACCGGCAGTATAACTAACCTGTCCATTAGTTCTTTTTATGAATCCATCGTTGGAGTCGTCACTATTTTCACGTTTTATTTTCGATGTAACATCCTCATCGTAGGCACCCGAAGACCTCTTCTTCGCGGCTCGATTCTGCTCAATTTTCTTACGTTTAACTAATTTATCTTCTTCTGACATAATATATTCTTTCCGCATACCAATCGATATGCATTTTTCGAGACGACATTTTTGACAAAACCGTCTTGTTATCACCGTTATTTCACACTGTTCATTAAAAGGACACCTAAATTCTTTTGTTGTTAATGCATTTCGTCTAAAAAACGCTTTACAACTTTCGCACGTCACTGCATTAAAATTATATCCCAACGCTTTGTCTCCACAAACTCCACAAATTTTATTATTTATAGCACTGCTGTCATTCGTGCTTATTTTCTCAGTAGCCACAGCCATAATTTATAACCTACAAATTACAACTTTGACAAGAATATAACATCTAATATTTTTAATTTGTACATTGCTCACATGATTTTATCAACTTAAAAAATACTCTCAAAGCTAAATATTGTCATTCACTATTGTTTAGAGTTAACGCAATTTGACACACAAAAATTTAGGCGCATTTTGTCACCATTTAGAAACTGCTTCAAAACGTCACAAATATTTATTGTTCTCATAAACAATCACTTTGATTTTAAAACTCGATGTTTTTATTATTAAATTAGCATGCAAACATTTTATATCTATTCTAGACGCGAACAGTTCGAAGGAATCTCGAATTATAAATGGCATGATATGAGCAGTGACAAAGGTCATCTTTATCGATTGACAATGTGTTGCCAACATTACACAAAGTTATTCACTATTACTATTATGTAAAAAAAAGTATTCTCTAGAGCATTAATACGCGTCGACGTTTCAAAACACTTTAAATAAATGTCTATTTATTAAAATTATCTCTTAAAACATAATAACATTGCATCGTTTCATAATTAACAGAGACAACTCTCTTTGTTGCGCAACTATATCTTTAATACACCCTATCCTCTTCTAACTCATAGCGGGTTTCTGTAGACGAATAGTTCCCTAGTGTGCGTAATAATCGTTTTTTAATCCATCGAAAATGAGTTTTTAACCACGCTGCACGGCAGATTTTAGAACAGATAAACAACTTATTCCTATGACGATTGTTAAAGACGTCGCTTTTCTACAGAAAACAAGCGTAATTGTAGTTAGTACTTAGGTTAGAGATAACGTTGCTTTCAGAAACCGGCCATCATTCATAAATACAGACGACCTTCACCTTCATGGAAAGACTGTTGAGTGTTGACGTAGCAGGTGTACGAAATTTAAAGGGACGTTGGAATGTAAAGCCGACCAAAGACGCTCATAGTTTCTGAAATTTTTTGAGAATAGCCGTTTGGGGCGGAATACCTTGGAAGAAGGGGGGACTATTGAAGACTTACATTGTAAATAATACTAAGCATTCTAGTTTACAAATTAAAGGAGGCCTGGATGCTACCTTGGGAAAGGAGCAATCATCCCCCCCCCCAGCTCACGACCGAAGTATCACACTGATAACAAACCCAAGTTGAACAATTTTTTTGTTTAGAAAGAATTTTCTGCAGAAAGATATAGGTAAACTTACACAAAAATTGTACTCCTCTCCCCTAATCGAAATCCTGTATCCAAGTCTGTCTGGAGTCCTTATTTCTGAAACTCATACCTGATGCAGGCATTCCAATATTTTCAAAATTTTTATGCTTATCTATGTAAATTTTATACGATAAAATACCGATGGGTTCGTTATATTTGCAGAAAATATTGTTTTAAACTAAATAAAACAAATAAATAAACAATATTTCGCAAGAAAAGGGGAAGTTCTTCGAATATAATTTTGTACCGTCAACGTTTTTTCATGTAATTTAAATAACAATATCAAGTTTTTAATCAAATACTGTGTACCTAACAGCAAAAATTTTTAGTAGATACCCTATCAAGTCAAAAAATAATTTTTAATTCTCCTCCCAAAATTTCGTCTTTATCCGCTCAAACGTTTCACCTGTATCGTGCTCAGAGACAGACTAAAATACGTTCTCCAATAGATTGGCCGGCCATTTTGTTTTTCGTTTGCTGGCGGATCGCAACCAAATTTTGGGAGGATGTTTGATAAGCAAATATGAAGATCCCCATTGTTTTTGGGAAAAATCGACGCATGCTCAAAAAAGATATATACTGTAACGTTGTTTTTACTGTTAAGCATGTGTCTGATTGGCTATAAAAATCAACCTTCTTTGGCTTTCAAATGGCACATCAATTAGATATACATCTTTATTTTTTTACAAATTAATTGCGGATTTGCTTGTACTCAAAAAAAACTTTGCATAAGTGACTCAAAATAATTGGTGTATAACCGCGAGCGAATTCTTTACAAAGTATTTTATTACTTTGCATTCTTAGACACCGCTTATAAACTGTAAAATACTTACAACAATTGTTTAATTGTTATTAAAAAAGTGTAAACAGGTAGTAGACGCTTGTTTGAAATTCTTAAAAATGTGTAGCTTTTCTGTTTAGTCGTCGAAGTGTTCAATTTCAGTAACGATGTCAAGCCGATAATTAAAAAAGGTTTAAAAAATCAGTTAAAAGTTAAAGTGAATGAATAATATGGGTTTCAAAGAAAAATGGACTGTTTTATACGTTTTACCGTTCATGCTTTTTCAAAATGTTGTCAAAGCCGAAGAAGCTGTTGTCACCGTCAATTGTAGAAAAACTCATCATGTCGTCAGTGATTTATTTATTAGTATCAGTGTGGATCCAGCTTTATTACTAACCGACTTAAATTTCAGGTAAAAATACTTTTTTCGAGTTATATAATGTTCCATTGTAGTTACAGTGCATTGTCGTTTGTTAAAATCATATATTTAATAATAACCTATAGGTATATTGCCTATCTACTCAATGTGCGGTGAGTGTACGCAACATGCGTATCGAAAATATATCTGCGTCTCTTTCTTCGATGTAATTCCCTGATTTCTCCGATGATAGGATTGGTTGGTGTAGGTACTTGCATTCAATCCGAATAAAGTATCTCTGTTTCAAAAACTTTGTCTTTTTCTATGACGTTAACATAGGCGTACCCAGCTTTTGGCCCAAAAGAGGGCAAATTAGAAATTTTTAAGCTGGGTTCTCCGTGCTTGTTTTTCCCTTCTGGATACGCCAGTGCTTACGACGTAAAAAAAGACAGAAGTATATGTTTGCACCCTAATGGTTCGATTACGATTTTGTTCCTATGCTCGGTATAGAATAAAAGTATATGGTTAAAATATTCGTTTTCAGTTCTACATTACAGTTGGCCAGACAAATATCTCCAGCATTCATTCGTATAACTGGGCCATCGACAAACAGTATCACTTGGTCGGATCAAAACGACCCGATAGGTCTTTCGGGTCAAGTTGTAACTCCGGCTAAATGGATCGCTTTCAATGAGTTTGCAATGGCGACTAATCTTACTCCGATTTTCGCGTTGAACGATAGGAAACGCGTAAATGGAGTGTGGGATCCTAGGGAATCCCTTGCTATGATGACCCTAACGGATAAAATGAATTATAGTTGCTATTGGGAACTTGGCTATGGTAATAATTTCGGCAATAAATATTCATGAATCTCTTTTCGACAGGATTTTTAACGTGACTTCCTAAAATTTTTCAGAATGCTCAGATATGACTTTAAATCAATATGTCAGCGATATTGTATCGTTGAGTCATATTCTGGATGCCTTCCCGTCTTCCAATGAATATTGGGGCACGATTGGAAGCGATTTCAGTGGCTGTTTAAAAGATTCGTCTTACGAAACTTTGAGGAACTTTTTGTTTGGAGTCGAAGATTCTTTAGACGCAATAAACTGGCATGTGTAAGCATAATTTTCATTTATTTTCTGATTAAAAAACTGTACTGGATCAGGTCTTCACGTTTAATACAACTTTTCTTCTGGTTTCAGGAAAACAAGTGAATCAGAGTTATTTTTAAATGAAAAAGATCCGATTGTTAGGGCCTTGAGTCCCGTTCCAAAGACCTCAGTTCCTGTAATGATAACAGCACCCCAAAGTAGTCAGCCAACCACTTTCATAGACGGACTTCAATGGGCAACCCAACTGGGAGACGCCGCCAAATATGGGTTTGACGTGATTTTCAGACAACCAAGAGTTAGTGAGCTCTTTCAGGAAACGCCAGTTAGTACCTACTTCAACTCTTCCTTGTATTAATTTTAATTGAAACTTGTCTTAGTTGATGAATGCTCTTTTATGAACGGTTTGACATACGTTCGGGTTGTTTTACGCGGTACGTTAATTGTTTAATGTTTGATAACTGGAATGAAGAATCAATAATTACAATATGACATTGGATATCAATACATTCAAACCAATTACATGTTTTGTTTACATTTTTACGCTTGTTCAGACTATTTTTTCATAACAAATAAACAAAAAAAAAAACTACTTACTTGGTGTTGAAAATTCTGCAACATTGCGTATTTCATAATAATAATATTTATGTTTATTCAATAACGCGCATTCGAGAAATAAAGAAAATAAATATACACCGTAAAATTGTTTTGCGTAAAAAAAATACAATCAAAAACTAATTTTCATTTTTTAACTATATTTTCAAGTTACAATAACACAAATTGTAAATTTCTTTTTAAAAAAATTGTATCAATGAAAATGAGAGGGTTTTTATCCATATTTAAGCTCAAGCCAGTTGGAGCCTATTTATCCAATAATTCTCGACGAGACTGACATTTAAAAATATTTTAATATTTATTTGTTTCATTAGCTTCTATCAGGTCGATTTTCATATTTTTCAGGCTTGGTGGATATCATTACTACACAAACATCTGATGGGTCGTAATGTCTTTGACGTAAAACTCACTGCCGGTAATCGAACCAAAAATCATGTTTACGCTCATTGCGCAAAACATCAAAACATTTTTGCTCGTCGTGGCGCCATGACGATTTTTGCTGTGAATACCGACAATGAAAAAATGACCGTAGGAGCAAAGTTTATTGGGAATCCAATGAAATACGCCGAAGTTCAAATTTACATGTTGACATCTTCGGGTGATATTTATGATTCGTAAGATTCCTCCTTCTTTAAGCAGCTCTACTTGGGAGAGTTTTAGCATTTTGAAATATAAGAATTTTTAAGTTACTTTATACGCTGTTTTTTAACTAAAGTTGTTTAATATTTTAGGGATATTTTCTTAAATGGTCAAAAACTGAGAAGAGAAGATTTTATTAAACATGGAAAAATTCACGTAATTCCAAAAATTCGGCGTACAAAAGCTAACCGACTGTTGACCTTCAACTTACCTCCGCAATCTATTGGATTTTTTGTTTTACCTGGAGCTAGAGTAGCGCCTTGTATAACCGGCGAAGATGAGCTTGATTTAATAGTTGAAGAAATCAGAGAAGATCAAGAGGATACATCTGAAGATAGTACCGAACCTACTTTAATAGATTTACGTAATGAACTTCATGAATCTGAAACTGAAAAAGCAATAGAACAAAATGAAATAGAAAATGTAGGAAAAATGAAAAGTAATGATTGGAAAAAGGTTATAACAGATAAAACTAAAGAAAATAAACAGAAAGAAGGAAATGAATTTAAGAATTATATATTAAAACACGCAAAAATGGCTGAAAAACAAAAAGAGATGCATGAGAAAAACGCACTGAAAAAGTTATCAAAGGCAGAAAAACAAATCACGACAGAAAAAATAAATACAAAAATGGAACTGGAATTGAGCAGCACTGAAATAAGAAAAATTTTAATGGACAGAGCAAAAAATCGGATAGCTGAAAAACGATTGGAACTGTCAAGTGATGAGTTGAACGACTTAGTAATGAAAGCTTCTGAAAATTTTGAAACGTTAAGCGAATCTACTGAAGATCATGAAAGACGAAAAAGATTTATACCAGTCAATATGTTAAAGGCATTCGCTGAAAAAGAAGAGAAAAGAGATTTTTATAAAGATGAGAGAAATAAAGGAAGAAGTGGAATTGGAAAAATTGGGAGAACGAAGAGAGAGGTATATATTCGTGACGATGACAATATGATGATAACAAATTTTTCCAGAAGAGATAAATATAAAAGAGATACCGATATCAATTTTGGAGGAAACAAAAAACGGTCCCGCGGAAATGATAACCGTAACAAGAAAAAACATAACGACGACGAAGATGAAGAAGACATATCTTATATGAGCCCAAAAGGATGGAATCAACAATCCAGTGAAGAAGTGAAGGTTTTCCCTCGCGGTGACGTCGTCATGGATATTGGGACAGAGGACGATAGTGACCGAAATATGAATTACGATTATATTGAAGATAGTGATGAAAGTGGAATGTCATATGAGGATATGATGGAAAATACACATAATGGAAAATCGAATCATGGAAACAGCAGACACGAAGACAAAAAAGCGAACAAAAAGGATCCTACTAATGATTATTTCGGGCTGAGGAAAACCATAAGGAATGAGAGGCAACAGAGTAGAAAGAAAGGGAAGAAAAATTATGATGACATCAAAGATGGCATGGAGCTGATCAAGCAAACGCAAAGACAAGACGAATGGCTGGACGTGAATGCAGAAGATCAATATTATCATGCTCCAAATGAGTATTACGAAAACTTTGAGGTTGCTCAAGTGAATATTCGAAATGAATGGATGCCATATGGAGAATTATTTGAAATTGACAGTATCCATAATGACGAAAAGAATGATCATGATGGCGACGATGTCAATTTTGATGATATTATTCCAATTGATGAAAACGAAGTAAGTTTTTATTCAGGTTTGAGCTCACTTTTAAGTTTCTTACTGGTTAACAATTAATAACTTTATTTTCAGTATAAATATGATCAAGGAGTAAACAAGACAAAACACCAGTTAGACGACTACATGAAAGAAACTGAACATTTGAAATCCAAGGAAGAATTGAAAGATTACTCCGCCAGCTCTTCTGATGAATTTAAGTACCGTTCATCCAGTGAATCTGAAGAAGGATCCGATGAAGAAGAAGAAGAGTATATACCGCGGAAAAAGAAAGAAGTAAAATACGATAACGATATAAAGAGAGACGAACCAGTTCTCAGAAAGAAAAAGAATAAAACAACAACGGTAGCTCCAACAACGACGCCCGTTGAAGAAACAACAGCCGTTACGCAAAAGAAAAAGAAGAAACGTACAACAACAACCCCAATGCCAACAACTCAGTCATCCGAAGAAGAATCATACGAAGTAACGACTCCAAGGCCACGAAAGAAGAAACCAAAACCACAGCCACAGACGAGCGAACAGGAAGAAAGGAGGGAGTCGGATAGGCAGAGACAACAAAAGAAACAAGAGCAGCCTGAAATTTATCACCGTCGTTCGAAAAGACATGTTGATCGAAAACAATTGAAACACGTTAAAGAACAATTCAAACAAAAGCACGAATATGAACGGCACGTTCGTAAAGTTGAGGCAAAAGATGAGAAACGTTACATTAAACAATTGAAACACTGTAGACACAAACGTGAGGTTGCGGATGTTGACAGTATTCAGCCATCAGATGTATTGACTTCGATTAATTTGCTGCCTGAAAGTGACAATTCAGTACAAAAAGCTGGTATGGATACATTGTACATAACTGAAAATGATAATACCGATACTGAAAACACGAGAACCACGACGCCATCTTCGCCAGTTACCGAGAATTATTTTGAAGATGGCCCACTGAGATTCACGATTGGAAGGCCAATTGATCCACAAAAACAAAAACCGTTAGACGAACGTCGGGTCAACAATTTTCAAAAATATTTAAGGAATCGTTTGGCTAGAAGACGAATAAAAAATGAAAGGTTAACTAAGGCTGTAAGAAATCGCAACGATACTGAAGTTAGCGATAAACCAGTTAGCGATTTTTTCAGTTTGACAACTGAAAAACCAGAAACAAAAAATAATATAGTTAAAAGATTGGCTAAAAGAAAACAACGGGATATTAATAATCAATTCAATCCAACTTGGACAATGGTTAATTATTTCAGAGCGGAAAGAATCCCGCGAGGAAATCTTGCAAAAGAAAACTTGAAACGTGAAATTTTAACGTCTGAAGAACTGATAGATTTTAAAGATAATAATTTATTTTCGCGGATACCGGTCTTAAGAAGTTTGGTTTTTAATACTAACAATGAAATAGAGAGAAGACGCAGATCGTTGATTGATGAACAGGAAAATATGATTTCAACTGAAAAAGATGCGATTGAAAAAAATATGATATATAAACCAAAGTACGACAAATATAAATATAAGATTGCCACGTCAAATGGTAAAAAGATTGCTAAAATGTATGCTCCGTTGTCTTCGATGGAAACATCCAAGAAAGATAAACAAAACAAAAATGACGAAAATAACAACGAAATAAAAGAAATTGAAATACTAATAGATGATGGAATAAATAACGGTATAGAAGAAACAATTGATATAATAATAGATGACGATCAAAGCACCACAACACCAGAAACGCCTGGTTTCGAGACTACAACGAGTTTTCTTCATTTAGAAAGCGACAGCGATAGTGGGTCTTATCAATACTTGTCAAACGAAAATTCTAAACGCGAATCGAACAACATTAACGACGATTATAAAATAAGAAGAAGAGATCGCGCCGACTACGAATCATCAGATAATGATGATTTATATCAAGATTCATCGTCAGACGCAGAAGATGATGCTGACGTTCGTTCTTCTGCAGACTCCAGATATTTCAGACCTTCCCCTCAGCATTCACCGACAAACTTATTTGTTGGAGGTTTTTTAAATACTGTGTCAACTATTCTAGATAGGTTACATCAAAGGTTGTTTGGTTATTTAAATGTTTTTGGTTAAGCGTAGGCTAAGAAAGTATTTATAAATAGTATAGGTAGTAGATGTATGTAAATTAATGTAATATTTTTTTCAGTAAAGTTAAAGCTCAATAAATTAATATAAAAAATAGAAATTTTACTGGAATACTGTATCGTAAGAGCCTATTCACGCACGGACCAGAAAGCCTGTTGGTTATTTAACGGAGCAGCGCACACGAGTATAATAGGCCCCACTCACGATCAAACTTCATGCCACAGTTCAGTGTTCAGTGAAGTTGGACCGATTAATCGAAAGACTGACTGGTACCACACACAGTTCATGCAAACTGCTCATTTTTTTTAATTTTTTGTGTTCAGTTTGGTTCAGTTGTTGGCATACACTCGTCGAGTATAGATATATAAAATATATATTATATACATACTATAATATTATACTATAGGTAATTAATAAGAACTAAATGAGTTATTTAAATGGTGAGAATTGGCTGTTCATAGCTATGGGATGTATTTAAAACAGGGAAATAAGAAAAAAAAGAAGAATATGGGTGAAAAATTTGTTAGAAATGCGTGATTCAAGAAGTCATGTTTATTTGATTAATGAATTACATCTTGAACCGCTTGATTGGAATGATTATTTACGAATGGTTGAATTAACTTACAATTAATTACTGAAATTAGTTACCCTATTTATTAAGAACCAGTACACAAATATACGAAAATCTATTTCTGTACAAGAAAGACTTGCAACAACATTGAGATTTTTGGCTTCTGGTTGTACAAAACACAGAACTCTAAAAACGGAACTGAAAAAAACACACACACACAGCAGTTTACTTGAACACTGAAGTCGTTCAAAAATCAAGATGCATTTGATGAGTTCATGCCTGACTTCAGTGTTGGTTTCAGTGTTTATTTGTCCCACACATTATCATGCTTCACTGAACTATAAGTTTGAACACTGAACTGTGGCATAAAGTTTGATCGTGAGTGGGGCCTATTAGACGAGTACCAGCAACCTGTAATAGGCCCCACTCACGATCAAACTTCATGCCACAGTTCAGTGTTCAAACTTAGAGTTCAGTGAAGCGTGATAATGTGTGGGACAAATAAACACTGAAACCAACACTGAAGTCAGGCATGAACACATCAAATGCATCTTGATTTTTGAACGACTTCAGTGTTCAGTGTTCAAGTAAACTGCTGTGTGTGTGGGTTTTTTTCAGTTCAGTTTTTAGAGTTCTGTGTTTTGTACAACCAGAAGCCAAAAATCTCAATGTTGTTGCAAGTCTTTCTTGTACAGAAATAGATTTTCGTATATTTGTGTCCTGGTTCTTAATAAATAGGGTACCTAACTAATTTCAGTAAATAATTGTAAGTTAATTCATCCATTAGTAAATAATTATTCCAATCAAGCGGTTCAAGATGTAATTCATTAATCAAATAAACATGACTTCTTGAATCACGCATTTCTAACAAATTTTTCACCCATATTCTTCTTTTTAGTGTATTTGCCATAAGGCACTTACACTATTGGCGTCGGTCGGATGGCGGGACCTAGGGGTCGGACCAAAATTTCTCGACGTTTCATAACTTTCTAAGAAGTTTGGCACCATTTTTGGAAAAGTATGTTTATATATGTATATATATATATATTTATATATATATATATATATATATATATATATATATATATATATATATGTGTTAGCACGATAACTCTCGACAGACTTAATCGATTTAAACGAAATTTGGTCCACACGTTGGAATCCATCACCGCACGAAGCCTATTTAAAATGGGCCCAATCGGGCCATGTTAAGGGTGGTATTTAGGGGTTGAAAAAAGTTTTCGGGCCCAAAAATACCGAAAAAATTCTCAGAATAGTTTCAAATTTAAAATTTAACCCTTTAGTAATTATTAAAATGTACTGCTAAAATTTTAAAAAAATCGGCCCGACAGTACCGGACTTACAAATTTTATAAAAACGCAAGTTTACCGATATGGATTTACATGCTGAAGGGTGTATATAATTTGGTACAGATGTTGAATTGATATATAGTATTGAAATTAAGTAAAAAAATGTTGTTTTAAGGGGTGTATTAAGGGGTAATTTTCTTTATTTTGTCCAAAAACAAAGTTAAATTCATATAATAAAGCCACACTGCCTATAAAAGCAAATACACTATATTGTCGGCAGGGTTTCGCACTGCGACCCGAGTTTTTTTCTTATTTCCCTGTTTTAAATACAATCCCATAGCTATGAACAGCCAATCCTCACCATTTAAATAACTCATTTAGTTCTTATTAATTATCTATAGTATAATATTATAGTACGTATATAATATATATTTTATATATCTATACTCGACGAGTGTATGCCAACAACTGAACCAAACTGAACACAAAAAATTTAAAAAAATAAGCAGTTTGCATGAACTGTGTGTGGTACCAGTCAGTGTTTCGATTAATCGGTCCAACTTCACTGAACACTGAACTGTGGCATGAAGTTTGATCGTGAGTGGGGCCTATAACTGTCAGCCCTCCTTCAATTTCTGTCCTATCCCATCTAGGATGCTATAGTGATGTGTCGTTTTCATTAATATTTATTTTGTTTCCTGACTTCTTCCTTTTCTTCACCTGGCCCATCCTAGAATCATCCTGACCCACCCTATAGAATATTAATTGTTCACGTACAAATAACAAATTACTTCTACAATAATCTACATATTTTCATTGTCGTGAAATTTCTCCAGAAAGTCGTGTTGATCGATTTCGCTTCTATGAACAGTTTTCAAATTATGTATAAGTGGCAGCTGGTAATGGTAGGTAGACTTGAAAATAAAATATTCTTCCATCAAACTATACACACGTTCATGTTGCATTATTATTGAAAAACTACCGCACACCGAATCTGCGCTAAAAATTGTTGCTTCGTGCTTTAGATATAGTTTCTCTTATTGTTTCGACTTTATTTCAAACTAATGAAACCGATTATATCTATACTAATATATAAAGCTGAAGAGTTTGTTTGTTTGGTTGAACGCGCTAAGGAACTACTGGTTCGAATTGAAAAAATAGCCCATTAATCGAGGAAGGCTATATAATATCATGCTACGTCCAAAAGGAGCGGAGCATCAATGAAAAATGTTATAACTTAAAGTTTGTCCGTCCGGCAAAAACTTTTGAACGGTAACTCCGATCATCATGAAATTTGGACACAATATTCACCTCGGTAAACTAAGACAATAAATATTTGAATTTGAATTTGATGAATGTGCGTCCCCCCTCCAATTCGTTTTTTTGCATCCGGGTGAAACCGGGCGGGTCTAAAATAAGAGAGCGACAAAAAGCTATGTCTATAATATTCTACTGGATTTCGTTGATGACATTTTTTTTTTGACAAAACGGGAACTGAGGAAGGGGTTAGAATTTAGAAATGATTCCGCAGTTTCTAATTGAAGTCAATTTAATGATGTCGTAAGGGAACACAAAAAGCAATAAATTATATTCTTGTCAACTGCATATTTTTTTTTTATTAATATTGATTCATTTTATTTTTTATTTTTTTAATGACAGGGTGACATTACATTTTGCCGCAGTGATGGCACTTATACCTAACAACAAGTCATTCGGCTATTTTCTTTCACCTTACTTATTTTATTTGTTTATATAATTATTAATTAACAACAGAAGACCCAGTTAATTAGGCCTTCTTCTAAAACTATAGTTAAATATTTTATATAATACATAACTACCGTAATTCCTTATTCATAAAATAAAAAATAAAAAGAACAAATATTTTTTATTTTCTTTCTATAAATCTAAAAAGTGCATATTTCTAATTCGCGATTAATATTTTTTCATATTTTACACAAATGTTTTGCATGATACTTCTTGATGTTTCGCATACTTCTGAAGAAACAACGATAGAATGGCAGAAACGTCAAGAAGGATTCACGACAAGATGGTAAATTTGTATGATAAAATATGAAAAAGTATTTAACATAATACAAAAAAAATCTTTATGAAAAAAATGGGTCAACAATAAGTACTATAATTATTTTTTTACTGGGAACAATTTTTTTTTCAACAATACAACACCTAAGTATATTTTGAGTTTCTTTTTTTTTTTGGAAATTATAATGATACAAAAATTTATTTTCAATTTTATTTCGGTTTTAATTTTATCACTAGCATTTTTTGTTTATATTATTATAATATTTTGCGTTTAATGATAGCTTCAAAGCACTGAAATTTTAAGGAGGAATTACAAAATAATATATCAAAGGTGAAGACAATAAAGATTTAGCAGAGCTTATAAAATCAATTGACGAAATGTTTATATTTTTGCAACTTTCTTTTTTTTCAAAAATCTAACAATAACAAGCATATATTGTATTTTCTTAAAGGGCTTAAAAGAGTGAATTATTCTAATTCGTTACCTCTAAGTCTAAAGCTATGAAACAAAACCAACGAATAGCATGTGGCCAATAGAAAAGCCCGTAGTTCAAAAATATAAACATTTTAGAACCGATCCAATTAGTTATAAAATCTTAATAAACATGTTGGTCTTTTACAAAATTTTAACACTAAATTAGTTCTATTTTTTTTCGAAAAATGAGCTAGTTTACAATATTATTTAGTCTTCAAAAAGACAATTAAAAATGCATCACTATCAAAATGATTGTTAGTTAATATAATACAAGAATATTAATTATTATTTTGTGTACAGGTATAAAATTCCGCCAAAAAACTTAAGTTTTTTAATATCTTTTCTTTCTTGGCCCTACATATTGATTTCTGTAGCCTTGCGGTAAGAACTTAAATCACAATAAAGATCAAAAAAACGACACGAAATTGCAACCAACACTACTGTCTCTTTCCATTGAGTGAAGATGTGCTTCTACTCAAGAATAAAAAAAGGAACGCGAAGCTAAAATAAAATCAAATTATTTACAGCAATGTCACCAAAAATTTGAATTCAACCCTCTCTAAGAAAATATCAAAATATTTGACCCTACATGTTAAAATATAATATTTTATGCGTGTTTTTTTCTTCGAAAAATGTATCAGGTCTAAAAATTGTACAATTGCGCTTCAGAAATCAAATATTTAGAGCTTAAAAATCATACTAAACATTCATAATTTCGTAATGTTAAATATTAGTATTATTATTCTTTCATTTATATTATATTTATATTGTTATTATTAAATATTTATCTTTTTTAAATAACTAGTAATATTAATTATATACGTGTCGTTGTCTGCAAGTTAAGTTTTTATTAAAAAAAATATATATAGAAAATAAATTACAGAACTTTAGGTAAAAATCGTGTATCTATATAAAGATTTCGGCGTTGAATAATTTCAAAAAAACAATTATTAATTAAGTGCATCATAATCATTTGATTGGGTAAAAGCAATATCCAATTTGTTTCAAAGTTTACGAATTAAATCGTTTCGAGCGCAGTACGAACGTAAACCACTTGTCCATTCTGAAGATCCATTCTAAATATTGGTGATAACATTTTTGAAATCGGATGAGTAGTTTCGGAGATTACCTCCTACATCCAAACTTACAAACTTTACCTCTTTATAATATTATTATACTTAGATGATTATTTTAAAAAGAGTCAAAAATTATTGCTGAATAAATCATTACATTATCGATAGTGTTTTTTTTTTATATTAAAAAAATTGACCCGACAAATCATTATGCTGCACTTTTGTATTTAAAAAAAAAACATATAACAAATCAAATAAATTTTTAATACAAAACATAAGAAAGTAATTTTTTTTATATTAATTGTAAAAAATGTTTTTTTTTTGAAATTTAAATATTTGTACATATCACACTTTACTATACTCGTTTATTCTACAATTGCTTTTTTTTTTGTTATACAGGTTAGACAAAGATAGCTATAATATAACAACATACGAGACAGATAGAGAGGAGAGTATATTCAGAATGGGGTAAATATACCAGTTCATAAACATTAACATTCATAGCATCGTAACTTTTTCTCGACAACGAGAACTGAAAAATTTACCCTAGAAATTTGGAAAGAGCCGGGAACAATTTCACCTTGACAACCGGGAATAATAATAATAACAATGGATTAATAATTGATTGTTACAGTAATTAGGGCAGTTTACAACATATCTACTATTCCAAAAAAAAAGTGTTCAACTTGAATTTTCATGTTTTCTTCACACGAAAATTTCATAAAACAATCCAGTAAACTACTAAATATATAGGAATCTAGATTACAACATTTTGAGTACCAAAAAAATCTTGCATTACAAAATTAAACACAAAATTATTATACTTTTAAAAGAAATGGGGAAGAAGAATAATAGTAATTCTATAATGAAAAAATTTGATTTCACCCAAATTCCACATTTACAGGAGAAAAAAAAACAACAACAGTATAAAAATACATTGAGCTGAAACATGAAGAAAAGTGAAGAAATAGAGAAAAAATCACACCGTGGACAACGAACATGACGAAATTTCTTTGAAATCGGCTGTAGTAGTCAAAACTTTTGAATAATTCTTAAATATTTATTGATTAAAAGACATTGTCTTACAGTAAGAAATCGGACATCTGAACACAGAAAAGCTACGTCTGATGTTATTTTTTTTTGTGATTATTCAGTTGTTTACTTATTCAATCATCGTTAGGTATTTATGTTAAAATGGCTGCACTGTTTGTTTTCCAACAAGAATAATATTTTGTGTAAAATGCAGTGTGTTCCGTTTATATTTTTAAGAACGTATTGTTGATAAAATGGTTGAATTATTTGATCAAGAATAGTTTAACAGCAACAAACAATTGAATAAGAAGAAAACAAAACATATTGAAACATGGCCGCCGGTGTCAGCTGATTTCAAACAAAATGGAAACAAACGAAATCGCGAAATGCTCCGTAACACTTAAAAATAGATCAACGACACTTATACAACAATAAGTAATAATAATTAACAACATTTATTCAGTAAACTACTTTTAATACATAATTCTCTGGATGATTATGGCTGACTATACGAATGCGTTTTGTATTTTAGTAATTTCTACTACAAACTAGAAATAGAATAATAGACATAGAAACGAATATATTATTTTTTACTTTTATTTTATATACTTTTTAATAATTCTATTTTTAATGGTAAAAGATTATAATGATATTTTTTTTTGTTCATTAGATAATTGACACATAAGACAATATTCTTTGGGATGGCAGGCTAAAGAGTCCATTTCATGCACGAATCTTCTGAAGGTCAAAGAGGACAAGTGTTGTGCAGAAAAAATATTCAGTCATTTACTGAAACACCATTCATAAATATATATTTAAAAATGATATCTGTTTCTTTTAAATAGTGATATTCAATAAATGACCAAAAAATCGGTTCTCGAAAAATAATAAAATTTTTATTATGTTGGTAAACACGCATGCAATTGTTTTTTTAACACGCTGGATCGATTTTCTAAACTTTATGAACAGATGGTGGGAGAGACGGGTAATTACAGGTATAGTCCACCATATTATTATATAGCATATAGCCACTACAGTAGTTATTACGTTCGTGAACATTTAATGTTGTGACAACAGCGATTTTTTTTTAGATAATCAGAATGTTTATTTTAAAAAATAAGACGTTATATCAAGTAAATATAAATAAGCCCGCTTGACATCTTAAATTTACAAAATCGACTTTTCAGTGTTCAAATAACCTTTCAATGATTAATTATTAACTGCAATAAGTAAGGTTAACTAAACGTAATTGGTCCGACATTTCTTGTTTGTTTACTAAATTACATGCGTGTGTATTTTTTTGTAAAACCAAAAAAAGTGCATAAGGTGAAAAGTGCTTAAAAAATTGAAAACAAAGTGAATTATTCGAGTTAAATTCATAAAAATATAGAAAAAGTGTGATTAAATTGGTGTACAGCGCAGGATAGAAGAGTTGTTAGTAGAAATACTTGGTGGTTTGGTTAACTTACAAAGCGATTTTACATTTATTCGTAGATACATTTAGTTGAGTTTTAAACTTAAAACCCAATGTTCGATTTTAAAAGCTATTTTACATTAGTTTTTCTTTTGTAAGAGAAAGTTTGGAGTTTTCGAAATACGCGTAAGGAATTAGATACAAGACAGGATAGAAGAGTGACAGAGAAGTTTAGTAGATAGAGAGAGAGACAGTCGACACAACAATGAACAACGAACAACAATTGACGAGCGCCACATGCGACATTTAATAGCGATTAGAAACAAATTCATTGTTGTTAAAAAAATTACGAAGAAACAATAAATGATTTGAAAACTTTAATTTCATTGTTACTTCATAATAAGAACGAAGATAGAAGAAGATAACGCGTGATCTTTTTATAAAAAAGATTTTTTTCTTGAAACATTCAAAGACATTTATAAGCAGCCATTTTGTTTGTAGCAGTTTCCAAAAAAAAAAAGATGAAAGAATTACATTAAAGGCTTTAAAAAACATCCATAGTCATAAGGGAATTTGGATGATAACAATTTAAGTAATTTATTGAATATTGCCCCAAAAGATCTCGAGAGAAACAAAGTTTGTTAAATTAAAAAAAAAATAGTGAAAATATGCGAGTTCCTGTAATGTAGAAAATATTAACAATTTTTTTTTGAAAAGTTGATAATTTATACAAAATTTATTATTATTTTTTTTAATTATATATACAAAAATCTATCTGAGGTATTTTTGTGTATAATACTTACCTAAAAGTTCCTTAAAAAGTCGCCTTAAGAGAAAATCAAAAACAATTTAGATATAACCAAACACTTTTCTTTTTTTTGTTTCTTTGACTGGTTAATATTTTCTCATTAAACAAGGACGCATCGAATAACAAAAGACGAAGTAAAAAACAAATGAAAAATAAATAGTTTCTTCTTCTTTCTTCACTTAAGAAAGATGTCATAACGCGTACGTAGGTACTACTAAAAAAAATTAAGACAGAGAGAAATATATTCTTTTTGTTTGAGAAATTCGAAACACTTCACCGTACCGTTTTTAATTTTTATGATTTTATATGAATAAAACTATATAATAACTATCTATACCTCTCATTAATAATTATAACAAGTGAATTAATTAATTATAATAACAAACACTTTTTCTACAAAACTATTATGACAACAGCAAGCTTTGGATTTTTTCAAAAATGTTATCGAAAAGACTCTTATGAAATAATAATTACATGGTTTAAACGGTATCAACAATAATAAAAAAACAAAACATTGTAATAGGGATGCACACGCAGGAATAAAATAACCTCGTAAAAAATATAAAATTTTCAAGATTTTATTTTCATAAGAGCCATTTTTTTTAAATTTTTGTGTCGCATCTAATTTAGTGCACTCGTATGATACTATTTTTTGAGCGATTTTAAAAATTTGTTTTTACGCTTTTGATGACTTTTTCAGGTCTAAACATTTTTTGATGAAGTAATAAACAGTCGAGAATTCGTCTTTTGGAGAGGATATCAACAAATCCAAATATTTTTCAAATATATATTTTTTTTTTTTTTGACAGTACTGTATTCTCGAATAACTAAAAGATTGTTTTGTCATTTAGCCAGTTTCTATAATGTTGAGTCAAAAGATAACAAAAAATTGCCCCAAAACAATATCGACTCAATTATTATTTCATCACAAAACAAAAACAAACATATTGTTGTTAAGAGGTCATCATAATATTTTTGTTTTTTGTTAATTGTTTAAATATCGCAGTCTCTTTGTTTTTTTTTTTATTTTTTTGTTTCTTATTAATTGGCAGCTGTATCCGCAAGCGTTTTCTAAAAATTTCTACGACATCAAAAAATATGCTTTGTTTTTAATTTCGCCATTCTATTTATTAATTTATTATTATTATTACAATATTTACTACATATCGAATTTTGTAAGGTCCGACATATTTCTTTTAAATTGCTTTTCCTTGGATTGAACTTTATTTTTAATCATTAAAATGCTGTACACTCTATTTAAAAAAATATTTGCATTAAAACATACCGTAAAAGAAACAATGAAGGTTTCACTAGAGCCGCCATTGTGATGTCTTGAAAACGATTATAATACGGGTGACGGCCATATTTTTGCGATGGTAGCGCCGACACGAATATTGCGGTGATGAGTGGAAACAGCTGCTGACGTCATGAGATGGCTCATTGCATCACGCACCTCGCCTCTAACTGACTTTTTAATTCACTAATTTGAGTTTCTACTGTATTTTTAAACTCTGAAAGCATATTAAAAATTATACTTTAACGCCGTCACTTCGAATTATATTTAAGGAGGTTGGGTAGGCACTTTTGAAGGGCACAGCCCTCCTAATTTTATATAATGGTGGCTACAATAATATACATTCGTTAGATTCATTCAGAGATGATACATTTCAACTTGGACAAAGGTATTGGCAACATTGCATTTTCTTTCTCACTTACACATCGGTCTTTCTTTCATTTAGTGTACTATTGGACAGTGCAAGAGAGAAACACTCCCACCTAACAGACTTATCCCTACTCTCAAGAGAACACAAGCTGAGAAGAACAAGCGCGGTTGCCATTTATTTATTGAGAATTTATGTGAAACTTAAATCGTAATCTTTGTGTTTCTCATTACTAGTTCAGGAAAAATCATTTTGAGTTTTTGACCTAACCTCTTTAATGGCCTTTAAAATTACTTCAGACAAGATTCTGTTGGACGGTTATGACAATAAAATATATTAATACCTAGAGAAATATTTTTTGCCGACTACGTTTCAACATAAAATTGTTGTAGGAAACCTTTTTTTTAACAAAAATTATTACAAGGACCAGTCTATGGTTTCCCACGGGAGACTCTCGTCGTGACCGTGCTAGCATTACGTAAAAACATCCACGCGAAATGTACGTACACGTTATATAGGGTGAACCATAAATGTACGCTGAAGACCAAATAACATAAATCTATTATTCTATTCCATTATATAAAATTCGACGTAGGTAATATGCCTGCAATAATGTATGTAGCTATGTTTGAACGTATTTAACTTAAAACGTATTTGACGAATTTCGAAGAAATTTTTTTGAAAAGTTTCTTATTATTCCAGATAGTGATAGTGATATGCCGGATCGTTAAAAATGTATATCCGTGGATACGGATCTGAATACGAATTTTTGGTTTCAAGATCCGCGGATATGGATACGGATCTTAACTTTCTTAGAGTACGCGGCGGTAAATATTGCACATCGACCTTTGGAAAGAGACTATCTGTTATGGGAAAAAGTTATTGACCTCTTTAAGAGTTAACTCTCATAACAGATTGTCTCTTTCCAAAGATCGATGTGCAATATCTCATTATAAAGATAGTTGAGTTTGAGTTATGTACTATTAGTATAGTACTCACTACGATAAATGTTTGCAATATAAAGGTGCCCAATACGATTTATAAAAATAAAAACTAATCTGAATGGAATTTAACAGGTTTTCATTATTACCTAATCACCTATATATATAAAATTTCCTCTATGAATTGAAAATTAATAAGGTAAAAGATCCGTAAAAGATAAGAGAGTAAAAAAAAACTGAAAATGTAAAAAAAAATAATTTTTTTTAAGGTCGGTCGGAAATATTTGATTTACGGTAGTCCTGTTGTGTGACCGACCTTAGGACATAAGTGCAGCCTATGACGTCGACAAAAATAGCAGAACACCGAGAGAAGGTAACCTAGTGGTGCACACATAAAACCCCAACTCCCAGAGCTCATCTCAAGAACAATGAGTCTTACTTATGGAGTAAATTACCCTCTTGGGGACCGTCATCTTCGGTGCTTTCCCTCTCTCATGCAGTCGTACCAACCTAGTTCATTCTTATCACCTATATGAACATAATGAACATAACCTCTCCATAAAAGAAATAACACCGGATAATTATGAAAGATCCTTGTTCATGATCGTTTGTATTGCATTGTTGCGTTTATTTTCAACATTTGCTCTGGAGTTCTTATTGTCCCATTAACTTTATACAGCGGTGCACATTGTTTTGTTAAAGTTATACAGAGTGGCCCGTGACATAATGCCGTAACTTCTATACAGGATCTGATTAACCCATATATCTAATAATCTATATACTAATATATAAAGCTAAAGAATTTGTTTGTTTGGTTGAACGCGCTAATCGCAGGAACTACTGGTTCGAATTGAAATTTTGTTGAATAGCCCATTTATCGAGGAAGGCTATTGGCTATATAATATCACGGTACGACCAATAGCAGCGGAGCATCAATGAGCATTAATGAGATCGTTCTATTGCGCCCGGGTGAAACCGGGCGGGACCGCTAGTTAACTATATGAATCATTGTCTATCTACTCAATGTGCGGTGAGTGAAGGCAACAAAGCGTATCGAAAATATATATCTGCGTCTCTTTCTTCGATTTAATTCCCTGATTTCTCCGATGATAAGATTGTTTGGCAGTCATGACACATATTATCTTTATAACAAAACAGAGCAGTCAATAGTATCTCTGTTTCAAAAACTTTGTCTTTTTCTATGACGTTAAGCCAATCAGAGCTAACGAGTTCCACTTAAAAAAAGATAGAATTATATCTTTACACTATAATGGTTCGATGGCGATCTTATTCCTATGCTCGATATAGAATAAAAGTATATGGATTAACCATTAGGCTGACTAGGCCCCAGCTCAGGACGTTAAGTTTTTGGGAGTGCAAATTATTTGTTCTGAGATGATTTATAAAAGAAAAGATTTCTTATCAACAAATTGATTCGATTCTCAGTTTCATAACGAAATGAATATTGGAGAATATTGTCGCTTAACGATTCATTACAATAAAATTAGCTGGGCCCTTTGAAAATGATAAAGTCTTAATGGTTTTGTGATTTTTGGCGGCCTTTATTTTCTTCTCACTGAAGTATTTTCTCTTGTGACTAAAAAAAAATGTTATACTTACTAGTGAGCTCATCCTCATCTTCTTGTTCGGCTTCCCTCGCCAATTCTTCCGGAGTCTTCTTTTTGCGCATCAACGGATTTGGTTCTTCTTGTGGTGGCTGCTCCACCACTTCTTCACGTTTTTTGATATTGTACTGTAAACAAGAAAAAACTGAATGTCAATATTTGGAATCTCCTGAATCTCTGCAGAATGCAACAAGTTCATTCAGAAATGCGATGCGCGTGTACAGAAAATCGATGACGGTAAAAAGCTGTCGGTTTTCATCAGATTCCAACGTATTGGGATCCTAATTTTGTGTATGTCGAACGATTTCTTTAGAACGAATCAATCGATTGAGATCGCACTTGCGGCATCGAAAGGGTTTATTGAGTTTAAGATCTGATTAGAATTTGAAATCAATTGGCCAAATAATTTCAAAGCCATTCAAAGAAAAATAGCATTTTTTCAATCCAAATTAGAAAAGTAAATTATAACTTAAATTATTCTAAATCTAAAAGCCTATAAAAAATCAACATTTTTTTATGACTTAGACATTCTTAACTATGTTCCGATTACTTCTGTTTTATTTTAGGCTCTTGTGCGCAATAGGTTATTTTACTACTGCTATACTGACATGAAAAGCAGCTAGGGGTCGTGCAGAAAATATTTTTGTTACATTTTTTCTGGTGCCTCCAATTCATGAGACCCCACGTTCTTAAATTATAATAGCATTGGAAATAATTTTAACTGCTTAAATAATTCAAAGTATGTATTTTTATTATTAAAAATATTCCATTTTTTCATTTAAAATATAAAGACGCCGCATTTTTTATGAGGAATATTAACTGAACACAATTCCCTGTAAGCTTAAACGCAGAAAGAAAGAGCTGAAAACTTGCATAAAAGATGAACTTAAAAATGAATGTATATTAATTAAGCTTGTGGAAAAGCTAATCTCGCCATTTATATTTCATGTGTTCATGAAATATAAATTAGTTTTACCTGCATTTAAACGCAATTATTTTTCTATAGAAACGATGTTACCCCCTTTTTTACACACTTTATCTACTTTTTTACGTTCATTTGAGACAATTTTTCATAAGTGTTCAATTATAAAACAAAAGAGAAACAGACGTGCTTGTGCAGTGTGCACATATCGAGTTTAATTTTTTTTGTCTTTTAAAATCTACATAGCTGGTCCGGTACCCGGGATTCTAGGCTAGAGCTCTCTCTCTTGTGGGTATCAATCGATTGTGTATGCACAAGATAAAATAAATAACCGTAACCTATGGTGCCTGAGTTTCTATCCCGAAACGGTCAATGTTTTAATGTCTCCAGCTTTGGAGGGCTTAATAAGACAGTATCTGTTTCATTTCATTTGCTCGCTTTGATAATAAAACATATTTTGACGTGATAACGTCTTATAAATTGATGAAACACCAGCTGCACGCATACGAAAAAGTGTAACGCCGTAACGTTCCGCCTGACCCTGTGCGTGCAAGCGAGAGCGCAGTATAAGCGATAGAGAAGCACGATCGGCCCAAGTTTGACAGCTACTAAAATTTAGGTTATGTATTATTAAATATGATATTCGAGCGGACTACGTTATCACGTAAAACTATCGTCCGTAAACCGACTTTACAGACAACCAATTTTTTTTAAACAAAACCAAGTGAATCAGCTACGCCCATGCAATGTCATTTCATATTTTACTTGGAACGAAGGTCGCGAATCCGTCGCTAGCCACATAAAAGACACCACCTCCGAGTTATTCCTGTGCACTTACTCTTGTAGTGTATGTATACCAGACTTCATAACAGCAGCTACAGATTGTCTAAATCGACCTTTAGTACGTTATTATTATTGTGTTACAAGAGTCAACGTACAGTTTCTGTAATTCTAAACTTCGAGTAAACGATTTACGTTATGTAAGTCGGTTTTACGCCACTGATCCCAAAAAGGTCATGCTGCACTTAACAGGGACTTCCCCGTGTTCTGTGAATTTCAACTTCCAAGAATGTTTTATTAATGAAGTGCCAAGTCACACGACGACGGTCTAACAGACCGTGGCGAGAATAAAGAGAAGTGAGACGAGGCATTTGTGAATTCTTAAAGTGAGAAAGAGATGTCGCATGTTTACCACACTCCCTAACCTCACTCTTAACTAATCGATTGTTTTCAGCCATTTTATGGAGAGTAGAGGTAAGGAAGACTATCGTAGAAAAAGTGTCCATCTAAATGCTGTAAATAACATGGCGCTAGCGCTGCATCCGAGTATAAAATGTTGTTTACCCTCCATATAGCAGTTATAAATGAATTGAAATGCGCTGAGTTGGATTTAGTATTTTGTAATGATTAAAGTCGTTAATAACACTACAGTATATAAAATCTAAACTGTTTACGTAGTCCAAAATAATTTAATAAATATAACCTAAAAACCTGCCGTGAGACAGTGTTGAGAGTGATTTAATTTTTGTTAGCTTTTACTAATATTTTTTAGTCATTTTATAGTTTATTCATATCAGTATTATCGTTTATTTAGTACTAAATGCAAAACAGCACGTTTAAAAATCACATTTAAATAAAAAATTAATTTTATATCATATTGTTTTTTCATTTTTTATTTTACTTCCGAAAAGTGCGTCATAAAAAAGCAGAAATTCTTCTTTCCTCGTTTATTGTTCTATCCTACTCTAATAATTTTTGGCCTCCATACGCTTGCTTTAAAATTTACCCTTTTGCGACAGTGGCGCTTTTTGATGGACACTTTTTCGTACACAGGGATGGTTCTCCTTAACCTCTACCCTCCATAAGCTATTTATATACACCTAACGTGAACACTACTCTCTACTCCTATTGAATACACCAAGGAGTCAAGCGTTGAAGGCAATATTAAATTTTAAACCAGTTTCATTACGGCCCGTAACACCATGCATTATTTTATAGTATCAAAACTACGAGGGGTCAGAATGTGGTTTTGTTTAAACAAAAACGTAGCGGTTGACCATCTAAATGCTAAACACAGACGCAGCAGTGGCCGTTTTCGCTATGAGTGCTGCACTGCTGCAGAACAACCAAAATCTTATGTACTCAATAATTTTAGAATGAATAATATTTTCCACATTTCAAAATAATAAAGCGTTTAACGTCCGTTTCTCGAATTTATGTCATAACAAACGCCATTACTATTTTCCATCTATGACATTTCCCGTTATTTTCTATATTTTTAAATTTCCACTTAATTAAATAGCAATGGAAGAATAAATTAAGGAATTTTAGGACATTAGGTAAACAAATTTTGAGCATAGGAGTTTGACAGGTAATCGGCCATGGCCTCGATATTTATCTGAAATTATTGAGGGATGGAAAAACTCAACAAGATGGTCGGCACAGGAATTACCGTTTCTCGGCGAGAGGCAGCAGGAAAAAGTCCCAGCCACATCTGCCCCCGTCGGGATTCGAAACCGATACCTCCCGAATGCGAGTCTAGTGCTCTCACTACTACGCCCATTTTCCACATTTATACAAAGCTATTTATTTTCGGACATGTTCCCAAAATGTTGTCTAAAGACATACATTTTTTTTAATATAATGCGAATTTTTTCGATCTTTGTGGAGCCCCCTTCCGTCTGGGCGCCTTGTGCAGGTGCCCCTGCCTATTTACAGTCCTGATTATAAATCATTATTAAATTAAGCCTGAATCTAGTGGATTATGAAAATATATAAATACACCAAAAGAAATATCAATAAAAAGATAACAGTAAAAATATAGTGACTTCTATATCATCAACACGAAGCTCATAAGCTAAAGATAAGATTGAAATAAAGTCGTAAAACGTGATGGAGATGATGGCTTTCGATTTCCAATCTATTTGATTGATACAAATCGTTAGGCGAATGCTAAACTAAATCAAAAGTGGGATGACGTGTCATCCAACGAGGTGATATTAACATAGCTAGAGAGGAAGCCAAGAAAGTGCAGTGTTATTCTAAAACAAATTTCTCTCTCCGGGGTAACTCGATACTTTGAAATTAAAATTTTCTATGTAATAATAATTTATATTGCTTCTACTTAGGTAATTATACCAGGCTTTCATGAACGCAAGTAAAGGCCGCTTTACGCGAGGCTGGTTTTGCCGCAAGATTTGGTTGCTAGGTTTCAAGCGTGCTGTGACGCTAGGTTTCGTGATGGTTTGTATCACACGATTTGTAGATTGATTTGGTGCGCGCACAGTGATAGTTCAAACGTTAAAAAGCCTAACGTTTATTGTCTTTGAACAACGCTACGACGCCATGTTTGTTTGCGAGCGTTTGCCCATGTCGTCCACGTGACAAGATACTGTTTTCTGATTGGTTCTTGCCCAAAACAAGCACCGGTTCTAATTTTGAAATCCATCTTGTGACTTCACACGCGAGTCCGCAGTCAACAAAATTTCTAGCAACGACTCCAACGGAAAAATAGCGTCGTGTGCAACGGCCTTTACTTGGAACCAAGGTCACTAATCCGTCGGTGGACACATTAAAGACGCCGCCACCGATTTACGCTTCTGGATTTTGGTTATTCTTGTCGATAAGAAGGACGTGTAATTTTTTCGATGTCTCTTCATTTCTTATTGTATACCTCCTTGATCGTACTGTACTATATTAGTATAGTACGATATGTGTCGTAGAATCTACATAGATAGTACGTACTAAAGACAATGTTCCTTGATGTAAAGGCTCTCTTTGTAAGTGTATTATATGTCCTAGCGTAGACTCTGGGGAAAGAGACGGTGTAATTCGATTTTTAGGTGTCTGTTCTCTCCTCGAAGCATTTTATATATAAATTGAGAAAAGGACAGACAACGGAAATGACCCTCGAGCGAATGTATAAAGAAAAAAAACTAAAGAATACGGAGATTTGAATGAAAATATATAGGGTGAAACAATAAAATAAGAGCTGTTTATTTCAAATTGGACAATACGAAAGCGTGTTTATTGGGTATTCGTATTGAAGTTTTGTATTTTTTGAATCATGCTTACGTTGTTGTTTCATAACCTTAAAAATAATCCATATTTGAAAGACTTGGGTTTGTGCTGATCTCGCATTTAAGCTGATATAATCGAAAACAGTATACATATTAGAGCTGTAAAAGTAACGAGAAATTGTGTACCCGTATTTATTCGTTACTTAAAGAACCAGTACCAGTTACTTTCGTATCGTTACGTTACCCGTTACTTTTCATACGACATACAATCGTGTACTAACAGCATCAAGCATGTACCATCGCATCGAGGCGCGTCGCATACGTGATACGGTATGACTTCGTTCGTATAACGTATTTATAACCGCATCAAACGAGTCGAACTGACATGGATACGACAGATGCGAGTAACAAAATGAATTTGTAAGTAACGATTCGTTACTTCGAGTCAGACGATGTACCCGTTACTCAGTAACGAATACATACAGCTCTAATACATATGAGTCTATGCTTACCTCAAAGAAGGCTAGATCTGTCCCAGGCTGCGCCAGATTACATGGCCAAAAAGCTTTGTAACATGCTGCCAAGAGACATACAAGTTTTACCTTTGAAAAATTTTAAGAGTAGATTAAATACAATTATTAAGCAAAACTGTTTTTACAGTATTTACGATTTTTTAAATTTTACTTTATAATTGACTACTTGACGTTTTATACCCACGTATTTTGTGATTCTCAAATAAATAATCTATCTATCTATATCATAGAATGACATAGAATATACAGTGATACCCTTTGGTTAGTTGGCAAAAGGGAGCGGAAGTTATGCTTAAAATAATTAATTTATGAGTGCTCTGTTACCACGCTTTCAGAATTCAATAACTCGGAAATCAATGCCTAATTGAAAATTCGTCATAATTACGGCAATATAAGATAAATAAAAACCTGTACGTTCCCTTAGACTTCAATAATACTCACTAAATTTAATGCGTAGACACTCTGTTTGCAGTCTTTCAAAATTATATATTTTTTTTTGTAGATTGAATCTAGTTTTTTCCATAATGAATCGATTTGATTTTTTTTAGAGTTCATAAATTACTGATAAAAGTCTGAAAGTAAACTTTTTCGATTTAAATCATTTATGTTTAGTCGATGACGTAAGAAGGCAATCTAAAAAATGATTGGAAGTGACGACAGAGTCAAAAATAAATTTAATCCTAGCTTTTATTTTTCTGCCCCAATTGTACCTCACACAAAGTTTGCAGTGTATTGGATACATGGGAAATCCGATGATGGGCTGCATCACAAAATAAGAATACTGGGAAACTTTACAAACGTAAATAATTTGAAATTTCATATTTTTCATACCATTAAATTGAATCCGAGTCGCGCTGTCAACTGATATGTTTGTTATACGAAAGAAACGTTACACTGTTATGGAAAAATAATTTTACCCAATTTCGTGGATATGACAACTGGAATTTACATATAGAACATAAAAATAATAAACTGATTTAACTTGCAAATTGAAACCTGACAAGCAAACAAAGAAACGAAAATGCAATTTTACTCATTTCAAAGACTCCCCAACGCTACCAATTTATTGTGGAAATGAATGTTATTATTCATTTGTCAATATTATTATTTATTCATACGTTAATGACTACTATCACATTTTAATTACGGAACGTAACGTCATAATATACAAATTTTTAGTGCATAGTTTGCTATTGTTGTTACAATACTGTAGAAAAATCTATTTTCCAAAAAACGTTACTGCCCAGACAGTGAACATTTTTGTTATCAAATATACTCTTATAATTATTTCAATAGCTAAGAATTACGAGACTAATAATGCGTTGATAACGGTTGAGCCCACGAGTAGAGCATGTCTTTACGATTACGTCGCGCACGATTTGTTTTGCCTGTGACGTCATCGTACTAGTGTAGGCGCATGCGCGTGCTAGTCACGAAGTAGCTTCGTGTAAAGGTTTAAATTAATGTAGCATGGAAACGCGTTCAGCTAGGACTATGATACGAGTGTCATTATAAAGAGCTAGCCGAGCACTACTAGGGGCTAAAGTAAGACAGTAAAAATGGTCGCCTAAATTGGTATTAAATTGAAAATTACAAAATAGTTAAACATGTCGTCTCATATGATTCGCAAATATGCTCGGAATTATAAAAAACGCAGTCAGCGGAAAGTTCGAATCGAAAGGAATACACTAAGCAGAAAAAGTTCAGCGCCGAGCGAAAGCGAGAACTACGGCAACGTCGAGAAGAATGCCCGAATATTTTGGATTAAAAATTTTGTGTCAACGCGTAGACCACGCAACCTTTATTTGATACAACGTCTTATGTGTTAAATTTCAGAGTTTCAGCACTTCATGTTGTAATTAATTTATATTTGAAATACAAAGTCCGTAAAGTATCTTTACTGTTCTCGGAGTTTCGAATGTCAAAGTTGGCAAAATGTATCTACCAACAGCTCTACCAACTTATACAGTTAACAAAATGATCGTCTCTAATGTACTACAAATTTAATTTCTAATTAATGTTCCAGAATTGCAGTTAATACGTAAATGTTGCAATTATAACGTCTTAATTTAATAACTGGAATTTTTCTCATGAATTTTTGTTATACAGAATGGATCTTTAAATATTTTCGAATAATTCATCAAGGGTGTTCAATATTAGGTGGAATGTGACATCAGTAATAAGTATAATACTAACTTGGAGTTTGATGCCGGGTTGCAGAAAGGATTGTCAAAAATTTTGGTTTTTACTCATAATTATTACCCTTAAGCCTTGATTTGTAAAGATAGCGGCATAGTGATTTGACGATTAATGACAAAAAACGTGTTCGTAGATTATTATGGATGTGGTTTTTTTTCGGTAGCGGTGGCACGACCGTAACGTAAACAAGTGGCATACATTTACTTCTATGCACGCGTTTTTTGTTACATCATATTACCAGCCGTTATATTTCTAAAAATAATGAACTGAATACTTTTAAAATCGAAAAGAAACGCCGGTTGAACAAGTACGACAGTTGTGTTGAAATGCGCGAGGCATTTGGTTAAACTCAAATACTAATTGCTGTTTTCGTTTTAGAAAACGGATTTTCAAGAGCTCTTTAAATGCAACTTGATTTCCAGGCGTACTTAAAAGGATCGGTAAAGACGATTCCTACACAGGAAACGAAGACGTCGTGACGACGAGAATGATTTAGAGGGAGAGCCTGATTATTATCCTTTGAAGGACAAAAGTAAAGCGTTAAAGGTTTTGTATTACCAAGTGTCTTTGAAGAATAAAAGCGAGGAAAAATTATAAATGTAAATTGATACAAATGCAAAGCGCAAGGATGGTATTATGTTTACTATATTGCAATTATTTATTTTTATTCGTTTTATGAAATGAGGCCCCGATTTCCGACCATTCTAATCTATACTAATATATAAAGCTGAAGAGTTTGTTTGTTTGTTTGGTTGAACACGCTAATCTCAGGAACTACTGGTTCAAATTGAAAAAAAAATTGTTGGATAGACCATTTATTGAGGAAGCCTATAGGCTATAATATCACTCTACAACCAATAGGAGCGGAGCATCAATGAAAAGTGTTACAAAAAATGTATCTCAAAAATAAGCTTCTATTCAGGTGAAATGCCCTAACTAAATATAACTACCAATATTAGCGTTGTACATTCACAAGCCCGGCTGGTTCAGTCGGTAGAGCATGGTTGATATCAGGGTCGTTGGTTCGAGTCCCAAATTGGGCGAATATATTCTTAATTTTTTTTTTATTTTCTACATTACTTTATTCTAAGACTTTAAATTTATTTTAATTTTATTTACGACTAATTAAAATTAAATAAATCTAATTAATAGCTCACTTGAAAACTGTTATAACTATAGGTACCTACTACCTACCCATATAAAAATAATTTTCCTACCGTGTTTTCAATTAAATATTTGTTATATTTTATTAATTACAGTAATTGTTGATTTAAAAAAAAATTATTAGTTTAAAAAAGTATAAATACTGCTTTTTATCGACAAAAACTTTTGAACGGTAACTCCGATCATCATGAAATTTGGACACAACATTCATCTCGGTAAACTAAGATGAATGTGCGTACTCATGTCCCTCCCTCCCCCATTCGTTCTTTTGCATCCGGGTGAAACCGGGCGGGACCGCTATTTATACTCTAATTAAGCTCATTTGACACATCCCTAAGATAGTGAAGTTTAGCGGAACATTATCTTCCGAAGCTTTCTTATGTAATGTAATTAATAGTCATTTAAATAACGTTAATGATTAGTATTATATAATGTACGATGTCTTCCTTTTCGTGGAAGAATGGAAGAAGAGGGAAGAAAGTAAGAGTTACAAGGTTATACGCTCGTTTTATATAGGATGTTCATAAAACAAACGACATGAAACAAATGAAAAAACAGCTAGAGCATGAACTTCCATAGCGCTTGAGAATAACGGAGCAATTCCGTTGTTTATATGGCGTTCCCATGGCTCCACCATTATAAGCCCTCAGTTCGTAAATTCTCAACTGGATTTTCAATTCATTATTAAGTATAATAAATTGAAAGAATTAATTGGTGCTGCGCTCAAATCTACATAGCCGTAGGTGGTCTTCAGAAAAAAATACTTATAGATATACCAGTTTAATTTTAGAATTTTATATTTAATACTTTCGGGAATAAGGGATAGAATAATGATATGACAACTAGGCTATCAGTTACAATACAGTTCAGTAGTCCATCTGAACTAATTGGAATTACACGCTTAGTTGGTCAACTGACCGCGACGTTTGTCGATGTATGGGGACAACAGGCTAAGCGGAAAACATCTTCGAGAATCGATACCCGTGATGAACGAACTATTTACATACTTCCCTAGAATGGGTTCGACTCTTGACTATTTCAAGAAAGATGGCGCAGCCTTCTATAGACGAAAAACAAATGAAGTGTTACACTCTCAAGTTTGAATAAATTTTAATAATATCCGGAAGGAATACATTATAACGTTTTGTAATAAGATCGCGGTGATGTCATCCATTATTAGACATTCGATATGGCCAAGTGCTTTCGGAAGATAAGCGACTTCTCATAATGAGAGACATATTTCACGACTTCGTATACTCGTCTCTTATTCTTCTTCTTTAAAATTCCATCCGTATTTATTTGTATAAATTATTTCTATCGATAAACGTCTTGAAATGATAAAAAAAAACTCAGGTCGCAGTGCCAAACCCTGCCGACAGTATAGTGTATTGCCTATTACAGAGAGTGTGGTTTTATTATGTGAACTAATAGTCTAAGATCCCGATTTGGCTCGATCTTCACCCATCGAGTTTTCTAATGAAATTTGATGACATATTGTATTAATAAAGAAAAATTGATTTGGTTTGTTAATTTTATTCACTGTATTTATTTAAATATTGTGATATTTACGATGAAAGAAGGTTTTGGTTGAAGATCATAAATAAGCTTTTCCAATCTTACGCTAGTGGCTAACGTTTCGAAAAATTTATTTTCATCTTAAGGGCCTCAAACTGTGATATTTGTTATCGTTGCCATGTTTATTATTATTGTTTATTCAAATACCAACAGACCGAAGTCCAATAACAGGTAAAATAAAATAGTAAAAAAATAATACTAAAGAATAAAAATAAGTAAAACAATAGATAAGGTTCCTAAATTCATACATTAATTTTTTATTTACCTACATATAGTATGTTTAACGTGTTATCTTCTACATTTTCATATATTATGGCAATATAGAAAACCCACTCGAAGGTGACTGTCTGCCTGTTTTTATGCCAGAAACCAAAATGTCGACCAAACTTGGGCATTTTATATACATATTTTACTTTCGATTGGTAATTAATATATCTGAAAACTCGATAAACACATTTCAGAAATAAAATTAACAACTTTATTTTTTTATTAAAAATAACTGTGCCAAGAAATTGCATGGCAACCAAATCAATTTTTCTTTATTAATACATTATGTTATCAAATTTAAAATTTAAACTCGATGGGGAAGATCGAGTCAAATCGGGATCTAGTACTATAAAGTTTGTTTTTGGTAAAATAGAAAATATAATCCTTTAACACACCCATTAAAATAATAATAATAAATACACCCTTCGGTAAATATATTCATATCCACAAACTAGTGTATTATTGAAATTTGTAAGTCCTCTTTTAGAAAGTATCGACTGTAATGACGTTTGTAACTAAATTATCGTTAAAAAAGGAAGCATTAGAACCGATATTCCGTTGACAATGGTCCGTTTTAAAGATAAGAAATATAGCGTTTCAACTTCAAAGCAACACTTGTAAAGTAGTTAAGAACCCGTTCTTTTGTTTTAGGGATATCAAACGCTGTTTATGAGTCGTTCAGAGGCCCGTTTTCTGACACAATTAATGTTACTGTTGAACGTAAAAGTAACGCATTAAATGGCTTAACAAGAAAAGAAAATTAGTATTAAATTTTAAATTGCGGTCGACGCGGATAACTCGTTAAATACTGAAATTAAAAATATATTAAACTCGACGTGTGAATTATTTCATTTTAACGGATATTGCACTCGAATTTTCTTTTATGTTTATAGAAAAATTCGAATCCAGTAGCGTATTAAATCAATTTTCCGCCTTTTATTACCTTGCGCCCTTTAAGCTTTTAAAATCAATAATACAATACTAGTGTGACCTGTGCGAATTATTCGCACTAAATATGTATAATAATTATCACTTTACAAAATTATTTTTTAAATATGATTGCAGGTATTCAATTCGTTGCTAAATTTGCACACTGCTTAAGTATAGCGTTCTTCTTTTTGTTGTATTACAATATGAAGCTCAGATGACAGATCGAAGAAATATTTTACTAAAATTGTCATATAGAGGCGCAAGTAGCAAAAGCGTTGAGCTAAGCCGTCAGATGGCATCATGCAGCATTGCTCTGACGTTGTTCAGCGTTGCTCGCTGTTTCAAAATTAAAGCCGTCAGATGGCATCTTTAACCTTAGCGTATTAATATAATATATGATTTATTACTTTACTCTGCAATTTTATACAACCGCGTCTAGCTCCTAAACCAAAAGAGATACAGAGTTGCGGCTAGTCTAATTGGATTCAGCGTGCTTTTTTCTAAAAGTATGGATAATATTAACTGTATCGGAAGGCCTTTAGTATCGCACAGAGTCGTTGATTGGCAAAAACATTGAAAACTTGAAATTTTTCAATTTTCGGAAAAAAATAAAATTATCACGAACATGCTTGAGTACAAGCGCAGAACTGTATCTCTTCTGGATTCGAAGTTATAAGCATTTGAAAATTTAAAGGATAAAAACGCGATTATCTCCGAAACGAGACAAAGTGCAAACCATACATGCGAGCAAAACCGCGAATAAAATCTGATTATAAAAAAAAACATTAGATACCCTCCTTCTGGGCAGTCGTGTTAATAAAAAATGATGTAGGTAAAAAAAGAATAACTTATTGATAACTGAATAAGAACAGAGTATAAAACTGGATTAAAATTTGCAAACCGGGTTTTTGTATCGTTCTTTCATTATCCGAACTTGAAATTCTCAAAGGAAATCATCTGAAACTATAACCGCGCTGCCATTGTTAATTAAAGAATAGTTATTTTTACAGCATTTTTACGCGATTATAAATATGGAAATAAAACAGCACAGGCCATAAAATAGAACATTTTCATTAACACTAAAATCTCTTCCGCGCCACAAAACGACGTCGACGACGCAGCGAATCGTAAAACCGCATCAACTGTTTAATACGCCATTTCCTTTTGTTACATCATTGTGGTTGCTTAGTTGTTGTTTCTAACAATGTACGACCCTTCAATGTTCATTTGTTATTACCGTTATCATTATTGTATAATATGGTTGTTATTACCCAACCAGTTTATCACAAGCATAAACGAAAACCGGAAGCTTAACTCGCAGGCGGCGCCTTTGACGTGCCCACCGACGGATTAGTGACCTTGGTTCCAAGTGAAAGATGAAATTTTATTGCTTTTCCGTAGGCGTACGAAATAAAATAAAACAAGCACACGGTTACAGTAAGTAAATAAAACCTGACGCGTAAGAAATAATTCGCTGACCATTTCAGGATTTAACCGAGCACCGAGGTAACAAGAATAGAGAGTTATGCTTCTGGTTGTTTATTTATTCTTGTGATCTTACCACTTCTCAGATTAGAACCTGAGAATTGAGTGCTTGTACAGTTATGATTAAGAGACACGGCCGATTGGGATGACATTTTGGGCATTTGTTGATCTTGTTGGGACATGAAAAGCCTCCAAGGGAGGTCCCCCGTCCCCCGAATAAATGTCTAAAAATAGTAAAATCTTTTAACCTCCATAAAAATATTACGGAGCATTTGCGCTAATAATTGGGGGTTTTTCATGTCGCACCAAGGTTAACCAATGTCCAAAGTTTTCAGCTCAATTGGACGGGTCCTTTAATCGGACCTTCATCCTAATTAAACACTCGGCTATTTTCAAGTACATTCGATAATAATTAATTATTGAAGGAGATTTATTTGGTTGAGGAACAATAGAAATAAAGTACCTATCGCTTGTGGCCAACGTTTCGAAAATTATATTTTCATCCTCAGTGTCTCAAGAGATGGTAAATTGTATAGATTATTGCAGTATACATAATCATTTTAAAAATTATGAATTTCAACAAAATTTTATTAATTTAAAAATATCGTAAAACAGTTTTTTAGATACAAGCGATACTTTGGTAAAGATTATTTCTATTGTTCCTCAACCAAATATATCTCCTTCAATACATATTTTGGAACAAAACTTCTACTAATCATAATTAATTATTTTCACTTTTTGTATTTCTCGTCTCGTGAAAATCTGAGCGGCAACAATTTTTAATTGTTATTTGTTACCTTCATCGGTTGTTACCTCCGTTGTTGTGCTTCTGTGTAGTCACTGCTCAAAAGGAGTCAATCTGACTCCGTTAGGGAGTCGCTATAAATTAACGGACTCCCTACTAGAGTCAATTTGACCCCGATTAAGTCATTAATCTTCTTTGTATGGCCACTCCGTTCTCCGGTCGGATAACACATTGTCTTCACTGCACGGTTGTTCTTCACACTAGGTAGTTCACACCATTAATTAAAAACTAACTGTTCAATGTTCAATATTTATTCGAAAATATTCCTGCAAAGTAAAATACAACGAAATACTACTAAATAACACAATATACTAATATATTTATTTTTATAAAAAGCGAATGGGTAAAATTATTATATCTACGTGAATTCATAGACGCTGACGATCTGAGTTGTCTAGCGTCTACATTCTACATGTATTCCAATATTAAAAAAAAGACGGGTTGCACTCCGGGAGTGCCGACAGAAGTAAAAACTTGAATAATAACGTCTTAATTTTTTGCATTTAGAAGCATTGTTTATTTACTGGCAACACTTGTAAATAAAATGGTTTGTATCATAGATTGCATTTTTATGTACGATATTTCAACGCTAGATGTCTAACGTTGTATAAAAAATAAAATGGTTTGTATCATAGATTGCATTTTTATGTACGATATTTCAACGCTAGATGTCTAACGTTGTATAAAAAGTATCTGGCAATTACTATCACTTAGAGAGTCTTACCCAGTTCTTACTTTTCCTGACGCGAGTTTAACATTTTTTACCCATTACAAAAAAAGTGTAAGACGCCGCTAAAGAAGTTTTCACTTCAAAAATGATATGAAGATGCATAATCCAATTGCACTACCTCATAAAACAGCTGCTTTATGTGCATGTATGCAGGCTGTTGTATACCCTGAGAGGGGGAAAGCTTGAAGGGAGGGTAGCGAATCTGAATGACCTTGACACGGAATTCAAACATGAAACGCCAAGAGGGGAAAAACGTATAATATACTACAATAATGTCGTTATTTATAAAGCGTTTCTGTGGCTTAGCCAACAAAACACACTACCTAATAATTTTTTTGACTCTGTCGTAAATAGAAGACAATTTTATTTATTGTAGATTACAAACGCTCGTCAACTCAGGCCATAGCGTCTAATTTTATCAATTAAAGGACATAGAACACATTCATGAGGTTCTATTCTACGATAGTTCGATCCAAAGGCTAACATGTTATTACTGCAGTCGGGTAAACGGTTCTTCATTGACGTTATTCATTTTTAACCGACGAAAAACAAAAACGGAGGAGGTTCTCAATTCGACGCGTATATTTTTTTTTTTTATTTTTTTTTTTTTTATTTTTTTTTTTTTTTTTTTATTTATGTATGACCACGCATAACTTTTTACAGAGTAGTCCGATTTTGATAATTATTTTTTTGTTTGAAAGGGTATACCCCGAAGTTGGTCCCATATAAATTTGGTAAAAAAATTCCAACCCTAAGGGTAGGAAAACAGGGGATGATTGATTGTTCACTCACTGATTGTAATGTATGACCACACATAACTTTTTACAGAGTGGTCCAATTTTGATAATTATTTTTTTATTGGATAGGGTATACCTCGAGGCTCGTCTCATATAAATTTGGAAAAAAAACTCCTACCCTAAGGGTGGGAAAATAGGGGTGATTTATAGTTCACTCACAGATTTTCATACTTTGTGTATTACAATTATAAATTATATAGCCACAAAAAATTATAAAATAAAAACTTTTTAACAAAAAAATTAAACCGCCGAAAAACTGAAAAGCAAAAAATAATAAATCTTTTTATTTAACTAAGTAGTTGAACGTACGTGACAGTCTAGTATATCTAAGTAATTTTGAGTCGGCGTCAACAATCCTTCGCCGGAAATCTCTGAGAGTTCACGAGAGTTCTCTAATTTGATTTGGTTATTTCTTTTAGTGATCTTTGTTCATTGATTGTTTGACGCCGACTCAAAATTACTTAGATATACTAGACTGTCACGTACGTTCAACTACTTAGTTAAATAAAAAGATTTATTATTTTTTGCTTTTCAGTTTTTCGGCGGTTTAATTTTTTTGTTAAAAAGTTTTTTTTAAAACAAAATAACAAGTGAATAGATTACAAATCTTTATAACCTCACATTAATATTCAATCGGGTTACGTTTAAAAGACAATTTAAAAGTAACGAGATAAAAAAAATACTAAGAACATCCTGTTGGAAATTTATAAACTGCAAATGCGGTGTCAGTAGAACAGTTAAATTCATTTAAATTCCAGTGGCGTTCGATCGATAAATATAGATGGGGGTCGATCCTGCGTGTGCGAATGAAAAGAGAAGAAACCGAAGCTATTTGCATCAGAAACAATTCTCGAGGGAATAATTGACGAAGATTCCCTGCGCTGGAAAGAAGATCTCGCTGGATATAATATATAGAGACTGCAAACTCTATATTTGAACCCATTAGGTCCAATGACGTAACTGGTCAAACACATTACCAAAAAAGAAAAGTGGATTTATGAATTCACTCTTTTAGGAGTGGCTCGGGGAGGGTGCAATTGGTCAAAAATTTCTGCCGCTGGTATTTTCCGGCCATTTGGCTCTAACAGACCATAAAAACGAGACGGCAGTAATTTTTTTAAATATTAACAATTTTTTTACCATTTTTGAAATTTTTTATCTTAAAATGGGTGCAGATTCCGCCTAACCATGCAAACGAATATCAAATATCATAATCAAAATCTTTGATTAACGTCTGATTAGAACTCTTCAATAAATACAATTATCGACCAATTTTTCAGACAATTATATTAACAAAAATATATAATAATAATTCAATACATTAACAGTTCCGGATTTTATCTTCTTCAGAATTGAGCTAAAAAAATACAAAAAATAATTAATAATTAGTTTATAATAAAATTCGCATTAAGATTTTTTATAATATCGAAGGTCCAAATCCGGACCGAAACGTTAATGTATTGAATTATTATTATATATTTTTGTAAATAAAGTTGTCTGAAAAATTGGTCGATAATTTTATTTATCAAATATAATAATATTTAACGCAGAAATTTTATTTTCTTTATTATAATAGGTTTGTTCCAAGCAGCCGCGAACGGTAAAAGAACCGTACACAGTATTGTCACTGCGCACGACTGCCCTGCGCACTAGCTCAAAAATCGATACTGCGCAAGATAGTCTTGCGCAGTGACAAGACTGTGTACGGTTCTGTTACCGTTCGCGGCTGCTTGGAACAAACCTAATATATCAAGTGCCTATATTTTTGAAGTTGAAATGGCCCCGACGTTCAATTGGCTGGAATATTAAAGGGTAAACTGGGTTATCTGCGTTTACATTAGTCGTGAAAGATCATTGGTTAGAAGCAAAGATTCAACTTCATCATCTTCACCCTACTTTGTCTGAATATTTATAGAATCTTTATCTTGTGAATTATACAGAATGAACAGAATATAAATGTTATAGTTATCGCAAAAACGATGCAACCTTTTTGTGGGTGTATATTTAGATTTGAAATATACGAATAATTTTCACGAAGCTCGTGTGACTATTTCTTTCCAGTGCAAGTGTAGGAACAAACAGACAATGACCTCAGCTGTTTAGCGGCTATAATCTACAATCTATCTATCAATTAAAATTGTCTCGTAATTTATCTGCAATGTAGATTCCAATAGAAAAAAAATGTGAGGTACGTCTTCATTATTCGGATTTAAAAGGTTCGGAAGTTAGTCACAAACAGCGTCGCAAAGGCACATTTTAGAGCCGTTGTAACTCCCACCACCTTCCAGCTACCTGCACGGAATCGTGCGCGCGTCGGTGATTGCCCGTGATCGCTCGTTGGCTTTGTCACTTGTAGCTTTCCTGCTTTAAAGTACAGTCGAGTACACTATTGTCAAGTTGTTATTGCTATTTTAGTTTTGTTGAGCTGCGAGTTTGTAGTTTTTCAACAGACTGTACAAGCGCAACTTCCGAGCCTTTTAGATTCGTATACAGCACCAATTGAAATGCTTTGAACCGGACTGCGTCTTTCTGAAGATATTAAAACATCAGTTATTTTGAAATGTACAATTTGAAAAGGGCATTAAAAAAGAAGATTTGGATCAAAAGGACTGAATAACGAACTATAATTAACGGTATTAATTAGAAAACGCTTAATCCTGTAATTAATGTATGTTTGTATCTAAACTTTCAATGTAAAAAACCATCCGTAATTAAATTAAAAAATGTAGGTAATGCTTAACCATTCATTTAGGAATGAAAAAATGCTGTTTTTAATTGCAAATTTAATGAAAATATATGATGATATATTTTGCGGCATTTCAGTTACATTTTGCGGATGTGTATTTTTTTTTAAACAAAAAAAATGTAGGTATTATAGTCAGTTGAATATTATGAATTATGAAAAATATTTTTTAATTTAAAATTTTTTAAATTACAACACATTTTTTTATTAAAATTCTTGTCGATTTTTTCTGTTTAATAACAATGACCGAGTATTTTGAGTAAAACAGCATTTTAAATTTTCGATTTATTATTGTTTTCTATAATAAAATTAAAATCCAACTTTAGCTAGTTATTGTAGATTTATTATAAGTTGAATTTATTGTTATGGTAGACAAACAGTTACTTCATTTCAATCTACAATTAAAATCATCGATGGCTGAGGAAAATCGCTATCAACATCTAACAAAAAAAAGGGAGTAAATTATAGACGCTCAAAAATTAAAGTGTCTATTTGTAGGCATAATAGTAATAATAATAATGCGTTTAACATCAGTTTCTCGGATTAATGTCATAAAAGACGCTACACTTTTCAAGTTCAACTAGTTAATAGCAATGGGCGAATGAAGGAATTTAAAGAAATTAGGAAAAGGTAGGCAACCTTCGAGCATAGGAACTTGACAGGCAATCGGCCATGACCTTGAATAAGGGAACCATCTCGATATTTATCTGTAATTATTGAGGGAAACCACAGAAAATCTCAACAAGATGGCCGGCACGGGAATTACCGTTTCTCGGCGAGAGACACTAGGAAAAAGTCCCAGCCGCATCTGCGCACGCCGGGATTCGAACCCAGTACCTCCCGAATACGAGTCTTGTGCTCTCACCACTGCGCTACATCGCTCGGTGTAGGTATTATAAGTATAATTATTATAAATAAAATTATCGACCAATTTTTCAGACAATATATTAACAAACAATATATTGTTTGTTAATATATTGTCTGAAAAATTGGTCGATAATTTTATTTATTGAAGAGTTCTAATCAGACGTTAATCAAAGATTTGTATAATTATTATATTCTTTGTCAAATCAATATAATTTTTGTTACTTGCATAAGTCATATTTTTAACAAAAATATTCTCGTACAATGCAAATAACGTAAAAAACTATGTGAATTTTTTCGCGTACATGCAAGTATAGTGACTTATTTATGGATCACCATTTATTTAAGCGTGACTTGTGCGTGACTCCACACCAAACTATTGCGTGTCATCAGGTCATACCCAAACTAATAGTATAAAGGTCGGTTGTTGAAGAGCACAATAGATTTTATATATAAAGGAGTTCAAACATTGCCTACCCCCTCAACTCCCGCCACTGTCAAGTACTAACTATAATGTAAATATGTATACCTTCGTTTCAAAAGGGTATAAACCTGTGTCATTAATAATTGAATTAGGTAAGCGATCCACTTATTGAGACATAATTTAACACTCGACATTTTTACGGCGTTGTACTGTAATGCAAAACATACCTTTTCTGTACAGTGCCGGCTATAGAATAGAATAGAATAGAAATACAGTAAAACCTCGTTAACACGAACTCGTAAAAATCAGTCAAAAAGTTCGTGTTATGTGGGAGTTCGTGTAAACCGAGTATGGCATAAAATACAGTCATTTTTTAAGTGTCAAATCATGATTTATTTTAAGTAAACATTGAATAATTATTTATTATAAATTATCTAATAACATTAATTGTTCTTAAATATTATCTGAGTTTGAAAGTTTGTTTTTATTTGTTTACAAAATACATTTCAATATTGTTTTGACGATAAGTTGGTCGGAGTTTCTGTGCACATTCAATTCAAAATTTAGAGGTATGTTTCTATTTATAGGATTTCGAGTGAATTTTTAATCTCTCAGTCCTTTGTCTATTTTTAGAATGTGAGTTAATTACTTTTGTAATCCCTTAAGCGAATCTTTTCTTTTAGTTGTATTGTATATTCATTGACCAAAATGATTAAAATATATGATTTGAGAATTTTTGTAGTTCGTATTATCCGATAATTAACCGTGAAGGGACGAAAAAGTTGTTCGAAGTTCGTATTAACGAGGGTTCGTGTTAACCGAACATAATTACATTAAAGCTTATGTGACCATTGTCGAGAGCAAATTTTTGTTCGCGTTAAACCGAAATTCGTGTTAACCGTGTTCGTGTTAACGAGGGTTTACTGTATATCTTTATTTAAAATTCCAATGGAATGTTATAGCGTCAAGTAGGTACATTAAAATTACACAAAGAAAATTTGAATAAAAGATTTATATTAATATTTAAAATCATTAACTGAGTATAAACAACATGATTGCAATCTTTTCTTTAATTCAGACTTAAATTTAGAATATGGCATTGCAGTTAAATGTGACGGTAGTGTGTTGTGTATTCGTAGCGCCGCACACTCAGGACTATTGAAAAGTAGTGTTAAGTTACACTTAGGTAAAATGATTTTCTTATTGTGACGTGTTTGATAATTATGTTTAGTACAAGAAAGAGAAAATCTATTTTTATGTTTTTGTATATAGCACAAAGAAAAATATATGTACATTGAAGGAACAGTTAAGATATAGGGACTTTAAGACGCGAACGCAGCACCTAACCTCTAAATAACCCAGCTGCAGTGGTACAGAATCGTCAAGGTTAGTGGATTATTGAGGTAGCCTCGTTTCTTTGGATGATGCCATCGGCCGGACCTGTCGATTGGATATGCTTGGAAACGGCTGTTGTTTATAAACTTTTATGGCAGTATTTTACTAATTAACTAATCAATAGACAGAATATTGATATTATTTATAATAAATGAATTTTTACGGTAAAAGATTCACCTAGTACTATTTAAATATGTGAATGACATTATAGGTTGATAAAATTAATATATTAATATTATAAATTTCAGCGCTTACGCTAATTGATCCGAAGGAAAAAGGCAACCTCTGTAATCTACTGACCTTGCAGCGTTGTATTCAATAACAATTTTAGTAACATATTAAGCACAAGTAGATAGATAGATAGATTTTTATTTTGACTCCAAAGAAGAGTTTTAAAACGTCATAAATATATGATAAAATTAAAAAGAAATTTTTTGACTAAATAAATAGTTCGTTAAAAATTAGCTACAAAAATAAAGATATATGACTATTGTCAAGTCTCCGATATTGTATCACTTGCCTTAGTATAATTCAATTAATAAAAAAGTCGAAAATTGAATTCATTTCAATATGCGTTATTATTAGGTATATCGAATTATACAATAATCTTGTCAATAACACATGATGGATGATAGTTTTGCTTGCCCTGAAAGAGAATGACGTGACGAACGAAAAAAAAAACTTTTCTATTTTTATGATTACCTACATTTTTTTATATTCATGTTCAATTTATTTATATCATTTTGTTTAGTCGATAAAAAGTCTTTTACGTTTTAAAGTTTGTTTAGGCTATAAAAAGTCACCGTATATAAATGGAATATGTATAAACTTTGTAGTAGGTACTTTAACATTTAAGCAAACATATTTTGAACTAGTTTTTACCCGCGGCTTCGTCTCCGTGGAATGAGTGTGTACAATTGATTAAAAAAATCATACTCTAATTTAAGAGGCCCCTATAAAAACAATGTTTTTTGTTTTATTCTAATTTAAGATTTAAGAATGTTTTCGGTGTTATCATCTTTTGCAAAAACATAGAGATTGTGTAAAAATCGATACATGCGAGCAATCCACATACAGCTGACCGTGCGAAAAACATGGTTTTTCTAAATGAATGCCAGCTACCTCAAGTGTTTGTCCTTGGGTTTTATTTATAGTTATTCCAAAAGCAGTTTTTAATGGAAATTGTAATCATTAAATTGAAAAGACAAATCCGTCGATATAATTGCTATTCGTGGTATTAAAACACTGCCTTCTTTAGATTTGCCACTAATTATCGTAGATAATTTACGATATAGCCGTTAATTTATCAAAATGAAAACTATGATTATAATAGCCCTAACAATATTTATTATTAAATTCCTCAAAAGAAAAAGTAATAATCCATCATCGTTTTAAATTAATTGACGAAAGTCTATCGTTTCCTACAAGAATTGAGTGGATAAACAGCAAAAAAATGACAGTCTAAAACAAATGACGACGGTCGCACAGAAACAATATCGAGCGCAGTGCAAAGGCATGTTGATTCGCATAACACGGACGGTTGCATAATGCATTCCAGCTCGACAATCTGCGGTCCACAATAATCCATTAATTAACGCATATCCAGTAACACTCTGCTATGTCAAATGTGATATCTATCTGATTTAGACGACCGATGGTCAACTTTGAATTATATTAGTGAATTATGGCAAATTATAATTCCTGTTCAAATACAGGATTTGCTTTGATAAGAAATATTGTTTACATCGCTGTGTAGAAGAAGTGTTGGTAATCTGGAATAGGTTTCTCCAAGCTCGTCTTTAACCTATTGGAAGCCCTGGGCACATTATAGGATATGATCTTGACAGAACTCTATTTTGTTAGAATAGACAAAGAAAGTAGAAAAGCAAGGTTTTAGATTTATTTTAATTTCTTTATGGTTACATCAAATGTATATAGAGAATATAATAATTTATAATCCACTAAAATAACACTTTTTGCATTCACAGGTTAATGCTTGATTGAAGAGATTTGGGATGGCCAAAATCGTTAATTACTTCTTCAACACTTTTGAGCATATCACATTCTATGGACATCAGCGACAAACTGGTTAATCTCTCTTGAAGCATTGTAGTTAAATTGTATTTTTATATATTTAAATTCACTTAAACATGCTGAAATCGGAAAGATTGATTTTCGGACGAGAGTAGAGTACCTTCGCGCTGCAAAAGCTAATAAGCAAGTAGGTATTGTAGTCAGTCGTTATCATTTGATTTTTTGGTAATAAACATCGGTTATCGTTTGGTGATCTGGTATAGGAACTTTGGGTCCACTATCGATCGCGGGGCCCTAGGCACGTGCCCAGTGGTATAGGTGAGTCTGGGTTTCTCATTTACTGTAATTTCATTTTGTGTTTTGAAGTTGTAATCATTACTTACAAAGTCAATGAGAATCATACACTTAATACGCCTATATTGCTAGTAGGGGTCTGGAAAAATATGATTCAATGGCGATTACATACGAACACTAGCGAGTCCGAGACCGATGAGGCCTCGTCTAAGCGAGACAGACGATTGTACAACTTTTGAATTACGGTTTTTCAAGTATAAGTATCGACGCCAGTATTTATTATATAGAGATTAGAAGCCTTTAATGTGTTGTGAGTCATGCGAGAAATTGAAACGCCAATAATACTGCAGTGAAGCACAAAAATACTTAATTAAATGTAAATGCTACGTAACACATAATAATGATATTATAAAAGCTATAATATAAGAACACTAGCCGTATAATATTTTACCCGGCGTTGTTTTTTAATGAATCAGTTATTTATTATTAAATAAATTAATAGTTTGCTTATTAATAGATATATAGGTAATTATAAATAAAATAAAAAAATTTAATTTTTTTTGAAGCTATTAAATGCTTAAATTACTTTGAGAAAATTGGAAATCCTCATAAAGAAAACATTCTCCATTCATAAAAGACGTCCGCATAGAGTGCCCGTGCGCGCGAATTTGTAGATTGCCGCCGTTTTTTCGTCGACTTACGTTGCAAAATTGATCTCCACGAAAAGCGATTTTATTTTAAGGCGTATGTCCATCCTAAATATCGGTGAAAACAATTTGAAATCTGATGAGTAATTTCGGAGATTACCCTCACAAAATTTTCGCTCTCTCTTTATAATAGTATAGTTAAGATATGTAGGTATATAAAAGTTAGCTTGTTGTTTTTTTGTTAGCGTTTTTTGCGAACATTTTCTTTGGGACGAATTCACTATACATTCAGTAATTTCATATACACAATTCATTTGTAATTCAAATAGTTGATAATTGGGAAAATATTTGCATAGTTTAATACGAGCTGATGTATTCTTTTCAACACTGCACACGCGGTGTTGACGGATCAATACGCCCGTAGTAAAAGGACGCACTCTAGACTTGGGTGATATTCAAGTGGTTTAAAGCCGATATGTTATAAAATAACCAGAAGATATTACTAAAAAAAATGTGCGCTTTTGAAGTAAAACATGTATAAAGTTGGGTCACTCAGTTTTGAATCAAATTAAAATTCCGACTCCGACAAAAGATCCGTTGGCTCAACGGATCTACTGTCACAGAGACATGTTTTCTATACACATGACACTTCTATTGTAGAGCCAGAACAGCTCTATAGTGTTCTGATCCACGGATTCAGTACAGCATCGTGCATTGTAATGTGTCTCTGTTCTAAATGTACACGGTACATTTTGAAATAAAATTATGTTTATGTTTCGACACAATAATAATTGTTATAATTATTTTTCTGTCATTACGTGTTTTCTGTGACCTTTATACACGCTTTCTCTTATTTTTTGTGTCTGTTTGTTTGCACCGGAGTCACTTAAAAATGGCTGAAACGTTTATAATTAGACTTGATACACCATCAGCCCCGGATTTACGATTTTTTCGAACCGGGGCAGAAACTTGGTAATGGCGCACCATGTCTCCTGCGTTTGAGATAAATGTCTTAAAAAAACTCGAAAATATATAATGGTTGACATTTTTCGTCAACGGGAACCCGTCAGAACACAAGCAGATTGAGTAAATCGGAAAAAGGATAGATTGGGTGTGGTTTTCAACCATAGGTAATATATTATGATTTTAGCGCCCCCTGAAACTGCCACCCGGGGCAGGTGCGCCGGTTTGCTCTCCCTAGATCCGGGGCTGTACAATATCACCACTTTTTACTCGGCTTTGCTCGGAGGATAGCGTTCTCGTCAAAGCAAATATACTGATAAAATTGACAAGTCAGCAGGATTTTTTTCATGCCAGTTCCATGCCATTCAGATGAATTGCCTTGACTAACCTCAACTCTCATCACTGTTTGATGTAGGTAATATGGAAATTTTATTCTTGTAAGCGAATTTAAAAAGTTAGTTGCGCCACTCCGCGGTTATTACGGACGTTTTTTGGATTTTTTAAACTCGTTTTCAGTGCATTTTGTTGCAGTACTTTACACTGTAAAACATACACCACAGTTATTTAACGATACATTTTTTTTACGTAATTACAAAAAAGAATTTAATTCAAACACGAATTTTTGTGGTTGGAGTTTACAAAGGTAGTACATATTTTTGTTTACTAATACAGTGACGGCTCGTGTTTCTCAGAGTAAAAATTTAAAATATTAATAATTATGAATTTTTTATTACTATTTTTATTCGTCGCTTCGCTCGCATGAACGCCGCATAGATAAAAAGTATGTCTATGGAAAGAGATGTATAATTTACAATGCCAACTACAGGCAGCCAAAAAAAATTCTCCAAAAAATGTTTTATTGTTTATATGTAACGTAGAATGAAACCCAAGAAAAAATGTGGGACGAGCCCATTATTATTATTATTTTATCGTTTCATAGGATAGTGATGCCACTTCGGGTATTTTTTTTTTTTTTTATTGTCTGCTTACGTTAACTATATTATTTAATGATATGTGTTTCAGATCTATTAATTTTATAATATTATTTTTCAGAGGATTATAATAGTTTAATAAAGATATATGCTGTTATATATTTTGTAGAGCCTGAGGAAGTTTTAATAATTAAAACGAAACGTTGCGTTTAAAAATACAGCTTAACAGAATATATCTTTATTGATCTATAATCCTCTGAAAAATAATATTATATTATTTAATTAAACTAAAAAACAATCGTCCGATTCAAGTAAGAATTTCTCACGAAAAAAGCACACTGATAAAGTTTCCCTACTATTTTACGCAATCTAGTTAAAAGATTTCTAACAATCCTCAACGAATAAGTTAATAATACCACGCTTATTAATTAATTAATATCATCTTGGCTCATTAATATTAATGGAGTCGCGTTCACGTCGGTTTTTCTGAACATAATAATTTGTAAGCCGCGTTTACTAAACAAGAAGTGAGGTTATTAATAACGTGACAGTGAAAAAGAACAGCTACACCACGTATCTCGCAAATGGTTAAACGAATTACTTCATTATTGATTGTTCTAATAAGCTTGTATTACATGGGAAACGAACGATCTATCATTCTTATTTTACAACCACAGAACATGCGTTACAGAAACGGCACTTGATCTTAAATACATGTAACACATAACCTCAAAGCTTGAGCTGTTTGAAAATTTAATATTTAAACAACACCCGTTTCTCCCACCATTCTGTTAATGTATGCTTATTGTTTAACACGAGAAAGTTTCAACGTATTTTGTAATTGTACCTTTATTTTCAGGATATTGTATAGTATAGTATAGTATATTTTCATCTTAGAAGCTGTACATATTTTACAGATAAGAATTAAATACCTGAAGAGTAAAAGTATGACATTTTTAAAGGCTGATTCATAACAGTAATGAACGATGCAAGCAACCGTTTATAATTTTTAAAGAATAATTTTAACGTTGTGATTACGAGTTCGTGTATATTGACGTGAATCACCGAGTGGGATGGCGTAGCGGTGAGAGCACTAGACTCGTATTCGGGAGATACCGGGGTAGATTTGGCTGGGACTTTTTCCTGCTGCCTCTCGCCGAGAAACGATAATTCCTGTACCGGCCATCTTGCTGAGGTTTTCCGAGGTTTCCCTCAATAATTCCAGATAAATATCGAGATGGTTCCTTATTCAGGGCAATGGCCGATTACCTGTCAAAATTTGCGTACCTTAGTCTAATGTCCTTAAATTCTTACATTGCTATTAATTAAGTGGAAGTTTAAAAATGTAGAAAATAACGGGAAGTGTGATAGATGGAAAATAGTAATGGTTCGAATGGCGTCTGTTATGACATAAAGTCGAGAAACTGACATTAAACCCATTATTTTAGTGTTTTTCCGTCAGTAATGTGTTAAATTTATTTCAATTTGTCGGTTGACTTTGAAGTCGTCTTTAAAGTTCAAGGTAGACATACAAAATGAAAACTATTTTAACAGTTCTAGCCAGTCCTGTAAAAAGTTGAAAGCTTGAAAGCATAATTTGCAAGCTCTTATATAATAGATTGTGTGCGTGCTTAAACGAACGACTCGCATGCATACCAACATCAGCCGATGAAAAATAACGCCATTACCAACATAAGTACATATACGTATGCATGTTATATTTTATACAGTTGGTATTATAGTTGAAGAAAAAAACAACTACATACATATTGTACAGGTCTTGCCCGGATTTCCTGGCATACAGTAAATTACATAATATTTTTGCTTGCGATATTGTATTATGGGTAATTTATTTCATAATGAGATTTTTTTATGGATATCATGCCAATGCGAATTTTATGTACTAGCTTTTACCCGCGACTTCTTCCGCTTGAATTAGTGTGTACAATTGATATAATAGATTAATATTGATCTTCATTGCGTGGTAGATAATTGAACTAACGAATGGATTTCTGGATTGGTTAAGTTAAGCCTTAATACTTCGTATTATGTTAAGAAATGTCAGAGAAAATGTTCGTAATCAAGTATCCTTTAACGAAAACAGATTGGGGTAATAAAAATTGTTTTCAAGTAGACAGAACCAATACGGAAACTAATTGTCGTCATCTTTTCAAAGCTGCAACTGAAACTTTGTTCATTTCTCTAAAAGTTTACTTTCATTTTAGGGTTGGTAGCACTTCTATAACGAAAATTTAATACGTTATAATACGATTAAGAAAGGAAATGTCAAATGCTATACTACATAATTTATAAACATGTCTAAATACCAACATAATAAAGTTTACGCCTTCTACAGAGTGCGCCAAAAGAAATACGCCTTTTTGGATTGTGATTACGTGAATAATTGAATTGAATAATTTGATTCGTGTAGTGCAGGGATCACCAATTAGTTTCATTGTGGGTCCGTTTAAAAAAAAAGCGAATGTGCTTTAGACCACACGACTGAAGTAAAACTTCTTCCTGCCCTAACTATTTTAAATATATTTATTATGAATAATGCGTAAATACCTCAAAGCTCATGTTAAATTCATAAACAAACAATAATATGCAGTCGGTTCGTCTTAAAGTTTATCGAACACAATATAACCTCACTCTGTAGCACATATCTACAAAATATAATTTTAGATTACTTAATAGGCAAAATATGTATATATATTTATTAGCATAATTTATAATACATTTAAAAAGATTTATTAACTAACCTACATTATTTCCCGTTACAAAATGCAGCAAAACTCGATGAAATGTATTTTTGATACAAAAAAAACAGTTGTTTTCGTTTTAAACGTCAAATAGTTGTAATACTGCTCCGTCTTTGTCGCACTCACTAACTTATATCTCCCTCTCAACTCCGATGATGCAGTTCCGTAAACGATTTCGTCAGGCATTTACCAGCTTACTCCCCAAGTCAAGCGTGCCTAAAGAAGTTTTACTTCAAATGGATTTACATCTGTCGCAGTTCGTTTGGTAGACGATGACTAGCAACCAAGATTGATAATATCAATTAAAAAATAAAACGAAAAGAATATATTTTTATTAAGGATACATCTAATTAAAAAATCGTCCTTCCGTTGTCGCGTGAGTATCCGATGAGCTGCAGACACAAGACAAAGCGCAGGCTAAATTAACCACAAATTTTTATATTTTATATTTTTCCGGGTCGGCGGATCCGGACCGCGGTCCGCCATTTGGTGGTCCCTGGTGTAGTGAATAAGCTTTAAGACGGCCTTCAGAAAGATTGTTCTCACTTTTTAATTTAATTATTCTTCCATCCTTGGTCTGAACAAATCTCCTTCACAACTTGGTCTAACTAGGATATGATTTCAAACCAAGAGAACACAAGCCATTCCAAGGCGTCTCCGCACATTTCTAGCTTGAAAACTGATATAGGCACCTTTTAGGTTCATGCGTGCTCGGTAACGACGAAACACAGTGGCTCTCAAACTGTTTTCATATAGCTCGAGGATGCAGTGGATATACCGAATATTTTGCGATGTCGTTTCGACCAAGCTATTAATATCAAATTCTTTTAGAGTGAAGATATTGAAAAAGCGCAATCACAAAACACCCAAAAGATAACACTTGTTTCGCTAACCATTTTAGCATCATCAGGAGAATAATTAAGTTCTTTCGCTTGTTCATAGCTTAACCAAGCTATAATATCAAATTCTTTTAGAGAGAAGATATTAAAAAAGTTCAATTGCAAAACATCCAAAAGATAACATTTGTTTCGCTAACCATTTTAGCATCATCAGGAGAATAAATAAGTTCTTTCGCTTGTTCGTAGCTTAACCAAGCTATAATATCAAATTCTTTTAGAGAGAAAATATTGAAAAAGCGCAATCACAAAACACCCAAAAGATAACACTTGTTTCGCTAGCCATTTTAGCATCATCAGGAGAATAAATAAGTTCTTTCGCTTGTTCATAGCTTAACCAAGCTATAATATCTAATTCTTTTAGAGAGAAGATATTAAAAAAGCGTAATCACAAAAACACCCAAAAGATAACACTTGTTTCGCTAACAATTTTAGCATCATCAGGAGAATAAAAAAGTTCTTTCGCTTGTTCATAGTTAATAGGTAATGAAATGTACTATGAACGAGCTGTGATATTATGTTATAACGAACATCAGCGAGTTTTAAGCGTCACGCGATATACAAGGTACTGGGAAAAAAAGCCACGCAAGAGCCGAAGTTGCAAACTCGAGACGACTACTCGCTTTTAAATTCAGAGGCTACTTGGCGATCTTTGATACAGTTAGCTGCAACATTGGTGATCACCGTTTGAGAAACACTCGTCTCTAAACTTATATAAGTGTCACGTGTTTAGTGGAAAGTTATAATGACATATGGCATTCTCTCTCAAGAGAGAAATTATGTTTTAGAGTCACTAACGCACATCTAACAAAATACGTCTAAGAAGTAAACTAAGCTCTGCTATAACAGAGTTCCCTATATACAAATCTGCGTTCAAAGACAAAACCGCCTATGTAATTTTTTTTTATAGTTGACTTTCTTTAGTTATAGTACGCGCCACGGATCTAAAAGGTTCGGAAGTCAGTCACAAACAGCGTCGCAAAGGCATATTTTAGAGCCGTTGTGACTCTCACCACATCCTAGCTACCTGCACGGAACGTGCGCTCGTCCGTGATTGGCCGTGATCGCTCGTTGCCTTTGTCACTTGTCGCTTTCCTGCTTTAAAGTACAGTCGAGTACTCTATTGTCAAGTTGTTATTGCCGTTTTAGTTGTGCTGAGTTGCGAGTTTGTAGTTTTTCAACAGACTGTACAAGAGCAAGCCCGCATTCGCATCTAACTTCCGAGCCTTTTAGATTCGTGGCGCGTATTATACGACAGATCGAATAACACATTTAAAATTCAATTGATTTTTTTTCGGATTAGAACCTAGGAATTATTATTTATTATAGCTTCCTCAGTGATATTGCTTTGCCACAATTTGACATAAGCAGTTTTATTCTTTGCCAACAGATATAATATCTTAGACTTTGCTGTTATATGATAACGGTGTGGATAGAAAGAGATCGACTGCTGCCAGACAGCAGACAGTGATGAAGATGGAAAAGGACAGGTTGATGTAAGGATGCGTTTTTACTGTCAACTTCCGACAAGGACAAATGTATATGTAATTGTTATTTGAATTTTGTATTGACCCAAAAATTAAAAATTTAAATCTCTGAAATCATAGAAAAATATCGCTTTTCAAGTTAAATTTTGATCAAAATGTGTAGAAAAATGTTGTTTCGAAGTGGGAATTGTACAAAAGATTCATATTACATCATCTATCTCTTTCTGACTGTGCGAGATCTGTGTACAAGGAACACAGGCAGCCTGGTTATATAGAGTATATAATATTTACAGTGAATACACAGTATTTATTTTCAATAATTATGAATAATGGGAATGCGGACACATAGGTATATAATTCTTTCCTTTATTGCTAACGTTTCGTCAAAAATATTGACTTTTTCAAAGCTCAAAAAAAACAATTTTTTTAAATTAGAAAATAAAATTAAACATAAAAAATTATAATTTATTTTCCACTTTTTATGTCAAAAAATTAAATAAAATCATATGTATGGTAACAATCTAAGGTCGTTGTCAAAGCACATTTTCTGACAATGCTTTCTGCAACCAGGCATATGTAGAGCAGCTTAACAAACGCACACAAACAAGCACGAAGGTTGTCATTTGTCAACATGCAAAATATTCTTGTTGTGCTTTGAATAAAAAATAATTAAGTTGGAACAATTTTGAGCACAGTATTAAGAGCACTAATTAGCAAGCTTTGTACAATAAAATAATATTTTCATGATGGTAGTCTATTGTTTTTTTTATGTAATATTCATGAGATAACGCTTTTTTTCTCCATTTTCAAGCTTTCTAAAGTCTACATAATAATACAAGCTTGTCAACTGCTTTCGTTTGTTTTTATTTATTTAAGCTTACGAGACAACACAGTCCTATTATAACAGCCGAGATAGTTGAACACAGTTGTTTGGATAGCAATACCGTAATTCGTCTCTACAAACTATGGAGGATAGAGGTAAAGGAGACGCATCTACGTATATTGGACCGGGTCAAAAAAGAGGAACACTTTTTATAGATTTAACCGATAGTAGTCTATCAAACATTTTTGGGTAGGTATTTGAGGCACTTCTTTTGTAATGTCTGAACACCAAATCGAATACCTGGTGGAAGGGTAGTGGGGCCTAACCAAGCTGTGAACTTTGCAAAAATTTATTTCCTAAACTTGGCCACAAGGCATTTTGAAATATATGTACAGTATATCGAATCTCAAGGGACCGAGCATTTTTTTTTCGTTATAAAGAGTTTTCGTTATATGGAGGGAAGCAAGAAAAACTACCTTTTACCCAATTAATTTATTCCGAACATATATAGTTCGTTAAGTTTGCCTGACGTTTTTTGCTATGCCACTATTTGTTTTGTATTTTATTAAGTATCGTATCCGCGACTTGGGATGTGGTGGAATCATCTTCATGAAACAATAGAAATTTTTCGATAAATTTGGCGGCATCAAATGCTTGTTGAATAGTTAGTGATGGTTCAGAATCGTCCTCTTTACGTCTGTAAATATTTTCTGACGCCTAAATATGAACATATTTCTTCGTAATAGGGAATGACTGTTGCGCTATAAAGAAGGTATTAATGTATGGGTTTTAAGATAAACCAACCAAATTGTAAACATTTCTACGCTATAGGGAGTTTTTCGTAGGAAGTATTGCGCGCCATGATACCCGAGGTGAGTCGAGGGCATCACGAAGCGCAGTGCAAGAATCTCAAACTTTCTGCCCTGGTGGTGTAATATACTATTTTCTTGCTTTTCCGAAAATATCTCCAATTAAAGCGAACATTACTAACGTTGCAAACAGACAACGTTCGGTTTTAGAATTCGCGTGATCGCATACACAAGAAATATTGTATACGGCAAAACAAAGACATAAATATTTTGTTTGCATGCTTCATTCACATTCGGTTAGCCAACTAGATATTTAGATTACCGTCCCAAAGTAATTTATAGATACAAGGTCTAATTTCGCTTCATTTTTTGTTGTTATAAACAGATCCCGGAAATGTATTTTACTGTCGATGATGTGGAATGCCTTAGGCAACAAAACATTCATAATTGGAGTTGGGAATAATAACTGATTTTCATAAATCGAAAGGTTACTGTATTCGAATGATTTTGATAATCGAATATTTAATTTAAAACTATTCTATCGGATGACTGGTGTGAATGAATTGCAGTGTTTCAACTCTCGAACAAATTTGCTCTCGATTTCGATTATCAGTTTTGAGTAGACAAAAGACTTAAGTAATCGCGTTCAATACTGAAAACACAATTCATTCTATCTATCTATGCATTCGATATGATTATTCTAACGAATGAATTTAGTACAAATAATTTAGTGTTTGCTGAAGATGAGAGCATATAGCTCCCGAAATGTACATCCGCTAATAAAACTGTTGTGGTAAGAAGTAACTATTCTTTATTTTTTATGAATGAATTTAGCTCTAGTTTTCGATTACGATATTTGAAAGAGTCGCCTGCCTGCAGTGCTTCATATAACAGAGGCAGATAAAAGACATGAGTAATCGTGTGCAATGTATTAGTACGGTGCTGTAAAAACACAATATATTCTATCTATGCAGTCGATATGGTTATTATAACGAGTTTTTCGAAAGAGACAAGAACTGTTATTGAAGGAGACTATGTTTATTGAATGGAAAATTTACAATAAATCAAGAAAATCAAACGGATCCGTTAAAAACTACAAAACAATTATTTTAACTACAAAACATATTTAGGAAATAGCAGACCCCCAAACTAAGTTTACAAACAAGTTAACTTACGCTACTGTTACGTTTGTATGTTTCCGAGCACAAAGAAGAACACACGAAGCTATTCTATCGTCTGTACGCCTTGGTACCCTGAAGGCGGTAACAAAAACGAGCCGGTAATATATTTTAGATAATCCTGTTCAAAACAAAAACAGGCGTATGGAATTGTCTTGCTGACAATTTACTTGAACCAGATTGTCTCTATTTTAAGCTTGGTTCACATCGAACTCTCATTCAAATAGAATTGTTTTTTTATTTACTGTTATTTTTTATATTTTATTGTTATTTTTTATATTTATTGTTATTTTGACGTGATAACGTCTTATAAATTGATGAATCACCAATCTTATAAATTGATAAAACACCGGCTGCATGTACGAAAAAATGTAACGTTCCTAAATCCTAACGTTCCTAACGTTCGTAACGCGTAACGTTCCGCCTGACCCAGTGCGTGGTTTTTGCTAATTTCTCGCTCAATTTAAATCAGATCGGTTTGAAACCAGTCTTAAACGAAAGAGGAGAACATTTTACATAGATTTCGTATAACAGAATTTGCCTAAACAGTTTTTTTATACAAATTTATATAGAAAAATAGCTGTATAAATGCAATGTTGTCTAATGCATGGCGCGACGCGGTCGGTCGTCTTTGTTTGCCGTACATGGAAATTAGAAGATAACGTATGTCTTGTCTTAACATGAAAACGGCTGCATTTCTAATGTTTAATTCAATTTTTTGACATTAGTATTTTGTGAAATGCAACGCCTTCTAAGTTAAGTATTGGAATAACTAATTATTATTAGAACATAATACTTTGACAGTTGCAAACGTCACTTTTGACATTTCTTATCATTCCGACACCAAGGATAAGCGGATTGAAACCAAATTTTGGGAGGTTTAGGTTATGTATTACGGAATACGTTATCACGTAAAACTATCGTCCGTAAACCGACTTTACAGACAACCAATTTTTTTTATATTTATTTATTGTTACTTTTTATATCTATTGTTATTTTTTTAATTTATTGTTGTTTTGCTCATTTATTTATTTTATTTATTCTATTTTCAACAATTGTAAATAACCTGTAATGTATTGTATTGTATTGCATTGTATTTGACCTATTCCATTCATTTTTTTGTCCAAGGAATGAAATAAAATTTGAATTTGAATATACAAAATTTTGTTTCCACAAACATGGCGTCAAAGTGTGTGTTCTGGTCACAGTCAATAAACCATATATTTAATAACTTCTATATTGCTAGTACCGTAAGTGGAAGCGTAGCCCATGAAATGAGACAGCCAATGAGTGTTTTTATCTCTTTCTTTTTACTTGACCCGTTGTGCGCAAATGTCGCGTCTCTGTAGTGGGGCAATTAGTAAGTGGAATAGAGCAAGCCACTTCCCTTTCACAGCTTAGTGCAAACTGACGCGCATCTATTCACGGACATGCGCATGAGACTCAGAGTATAATAAGTGAGACAGACGTATATATGTCTGCACCGTAGTGTTTAAGTCTTTCTCCCGATCTTTGCTAGCAATTTAAAGGGTATTAAAAATGTGCAATAAACGTTCACTTTTGTTAACATTCGAGCTGTCACTGCGCGCGCCAAACCCATCTACAAAACTAGCTTTAAAACGAGCATCGTGTGAAGTGAACACATAAAAACTATTAATTATTGAATTGCGGTTCAGCTTGATATCATTAGTCTTATGTTTGCTTAGTTAAATATCAAAAATTCAAAACTTTAAAAATCACTGAAAAATATACGTAAGTTAAATAAATATTATAAATGTGAATTTTAATACGGTATAGTGCGTACTACTATTTAATAACTTTAAAGAATAGCTTCTGTTGCTACATTGTTTGAGAAGTAAATTTTTCTAATATAGACATGTAACAATGGGTGTTTTAACAATGTAGCAACAGAAGCTATTCTTTAAAATTATTATAAATGTTGGAAACCTTAGAAAAAAAAATTTTTATAGTAAAATCTAAAAAAGTCGTGTTAAAAATAAAACATTGCATCATGCATGGAGAATATCTGACTTTGATATCAATTGATTTATTCTAATCACGAAATTTGTAAAACCATTATCTTTCACGATGTCCCTTTGACATTGCGTGCTTAATGCTTATGTAATGAATATTTCATATTTATCAGGCTTTCGTGAAACTCGCTATTGATTTTTCCGGGGGTGTAATTTTTCCACGAATTTCATTTTAATATCCATTCAATCACAAACAGTTAAATAATAAATATATTATAAAACAATTCATTTTAAGGTCATGTTCTCGGTACACTGTTAATTTTAAACTGCAGTCTATGTTTAAGTAAGTAGGTACAGGGCGTTTATTTAAGTAAGATAAAAAGATTCATCATGTATTATGCAGCATTTTGAAGCCACCCGTGGCGGGCTCTGAACTATCCAAATATCAGCACATTATTAATATACTTTTCCCAAAAAATAATTCACATAACCAATCGAAACTGATTTGAAATAAAATAAATTTGATACTTAGCGATAGAGAGGCACGATCGGCCCAAGCGTCGGCTTGTACGCATTTCTCTCTTCTCGCGTGACGTCAGAGAGTTCATCAATGTTTCTTTATGACGTTATCACGTAAAACTATCGTCCGTAAACCGACTTTACAGACAACCAATTTTTTAATTGAAGAGAATAATGGAAGAATTAAAAATAAAATTTCAACTGAAAGCAATGCATCATTGTTTTATGTGAATCGAGCATTTTAAAGCTTCGCTACTCCAATAGGAAGCAACTGCATACGCTCAAGTGTAATATATTGTACATAAAGCTTATTCGGAATGAAATATTGGAGCTTAAAAGTTCTATTTTAGTTTACTAGATATGCAAATACTCAAACATATAGTCGATATCTGCTGTATAATTAGAATTAAATAGTTATAGATAGACAGAACAAATTATGCTATACTATGATTTATTTAAGACGATGACGTCTCATCAAACCACAGACAGACGAACAGACGCGAACAAACATGTATTAAAAATAATAACTCTTAATTTGCAGAACTTAAGAAGAAGTGAGTTACTTAAAAGTATCAAATTGGTCACTTGATGACTCGCGAGTTATACGTTGTCCACACCTTTATGATGATCTATATGTCAGTCAGTGGATGCCAAAACCCTGTGCCGCAACACGCAGGCAAAACTAGCAGCTGCAAAACCAGCCTCGTGTGCAGCGACTTTTACACTTTCTTTTGAGTGTACGGTGGAAGTACAGTAATTTTATGGTGAAAGCACGGTTGTATATAAAAAATCTCTGTGCGCCTCGCTCGGCAAGACTGTAATACGTTGGAGCCGAAGGCACCACTACTGTTTCATCTCCATCATGTGTGGAGCCGCCGGTAGCGGCTAGTATATAATTAAAAAAAAATTGATACCTTCAACAGACGCATCTTAATATATAAAAGGAAACCGTAACTGACTGATTGACTGACTTATCTATCAATGCACAGCTCAAACCACTGGACGGATTAGGTTGAAATTTGGCACACATATTGTTAATTATGACGTAGGCATCCGCTAAGAACGGATTTTTGAAAATTCAACCTTTAAAAGTGTATAACGGGGATTCAAAATTTGCATGAATAAATAAATATAAGATAGATATATCAATTCTAAAATGCACAGGATTACTCCTGCCAAGAAATAAATAAACACGTGTTTTGTGCTTTTTCAAAAACAACCACTTCAGAGGCTGAAAAGAGGTAAATAGTCTAAAAATCAGCATGGGTGTCATTTTCAAGGTGAGACGTTGATCACGTGAATGTCATCAATTTTGATATTAATTATTAGGGGGGTCTACGTCGAGAAAGGAGTAACTATGCCAAATAATGGGAATGCATCCGTGTTTCGTCTCAATCGCGTGCGAAGCCGCGGGTAACGGCTAGTTGCTTAACAAGGAATAGAGAAGAAGCAGCACAGAGCAGAGATAGAAATGCAGAACACGAAATTACAGTTGAACGAAGGCGTCTGCAGCAATCTATAATTTGCATTCATGTAATTGGAGCACTATGATAATTAATATTTAATACGTGCTGGAAATTGTAAAAGTTATGCAGCCATTTTGTTTAATGGATTACATGCATTAAACATTGCACATTTTAGGCATTAAAATAATAATTTATGTTAAAATAATTAGTTTCAAATGTGATGTTTTTTTTTCACGTCACCAACTGCTGCGGTTATTTGAGCCTAGCACAATTATTCACATTTTCGCATTTTAGTATTTCTTAACACGTATCGTGTGATACATATCCCCGGGGCTATGTACCGTTCGCAAGTTTTCATGCTCTTATAACATTGTGCCAAATGAACATTTTTCAAATGACTGCAATAATAATCAAATTAAACGAAACCTTTAATTCTCGAAATTTTTATACCCAGTCAAGGAGATATAGAATTTATGTTATGTTATGTTATATTGAGTATAATTATTGTTTGAAAAAAATGTAAAAATAGTATATTGAGCGACTAGTGAGAGAAGGAGAAGATTCCATGATCGTGAAATTTGCCTCACGAGTGTAGCGAGTGCTGTAACACGCGAATGAAATATTCTCCTTCGATCAATGGTCGCACATAATGCTGTATTCAACTAGCACGAGTAATATGTAATCGGGGCCCTGATAAAAGAGGGAAAAATAATAAATCACTTCATTGATTGACGTACTCACCGCCTTCGATGCACACAAGATGGCCCTGACTTTCGCTGAATTGCGATGCTGTTTTCATATATACAAATCGCTACCATTTCCTATTGGTCCAGAAACTATGCAATAATAATTCATTACCGTACAGTTTCGGCTTGCTACCGCGTTCCTATTGGTCCAGAAACTATGCAGTAATACATTATCGTACAGTTTCGGCTCATTATTAGCACTCTACGCGTCAACATGAAGTAATTTATTATTTCTCCCGAATTTAGCAGGGCCCCGAAATTATATATTAGTCACGTGTTGAATAAAAAATATTGCTGCGATCGATTTCAGTTGTCTCGTCTTCTATACTCTGCATCCGGCCAATAGAGGTTTATTTTTGTGATAACACAGTGATATTTTTATCAGTTTAAAACCTAGGAATTCTTTCCATAATAGCGAAGCTTTCGAAACGGCATACTCAAAAAATTATTGCGATAAAATGTTTTCAGGTTTTTAATTTATTTATAAAAATGCTTTAAAACTAAAGCTTTGCGCTTAAAAAGGATTTATGCCCAGCTACGTGAAGTTTTATAATAAAATATAATCAAATAATATTTACACCATAAAAAGTTTTTAGTAAGAGAAGATTGGAGCACTGCATATTTAATGGCTTTTCAAGATACTTTTTTTTATTATCAAAGTGAGTTTTTTTATATCTCGCATCAATAATTTTGTGATAAAACATTATTTTGTACGATGAAGGGAAGTTTTTGGTTAAGGATCATAAGTAAATAAGCTTTACCGATGTTTCGCTAGTGGACAATGTTTTTTTTTTTAAAAAGATGTTCATATTAATAATTTTTAACCCATAATAATATGATCATGTATGTTATTTTAACAATTTATCACCTTTCAACCAGCTTGAGGTATGTAATAGATTTTTTCACTATTATATAGTAGCTCTAATAAAAAAAACTTATTGTAACTGTTAGATATAATATTATGATCTAAATATAAACATATATACATGTTCATAGGCCCTGAAGATGAAAATAAATTTTTTGAAACGTTGGCCACTAGCGAAACGTGGGTAAAGCTTGTTTACTTATGATCCTCAATCAAAAAACTTCCTTCATCGTAACATTTCTATTGGATTGACACTACTTTATACTGAAGACATTATTTTGTACGTACTGAGATATTTTTTATAGTTCTATATATTATCTATATATATCAATTAATATGTGTTCACAATCTAAGACCACTGTCAAATCAGGTTTTCTGACAATAATTTCTGCCACACAGCATAACTGAGCTATCTCAATTAATGTATGAAGAATTTCATATAATTGCCATTAGAATGGCTGTTGTACAAAACTTAAGGTAGTACGAGCACCAAGGTAACTTTAAACAAAAGACTTGATTTTTTTCTTATATTTCGGTAGATAGATGAAATGTTTTCATTGATTTCTCCAAAACTAGTAGGTGGAAATTAAAAAAAAACTATTTAAATTAAAGTTAATACTTTAATAAATTATTGAAAACAAAAAAAAAACGTTTTGCCCGACTAATTAAAATCTTTTTAATTAAATATCTTTTTAATTAGTCGGGCACAACGGGTTTTTTTGTTTTCAATAATTTATTAAGGTTTTAACTTTAATTTAAATAGTTTTTTTTTAATTTCCACCGACTAGTTTTGGAGAAATCAATGAAAACATATCATCCATCTACCGTTTTACCATAAAGCCAATGTTAAATATGCCTACTTTTGAAGTCATTTATTTATTTAAATAATCGGGCAAACCCCCTAAAATTTTCAGAATTGGTTTAGACTTAGTCCAACTTCATATAAAAAAAATCAAGCCTTTTATATAAAATTGCCTTGCGGTGCTCGTACTACCTTAAGTGCAATAAAAATGATATATTGAAAAACTCTCGATTAAACAGCCTAAAATTGAAAATTAATGAAATAATTGATACTTGAGTGTTCTTTAGAAATAATGACGTCACAACATAGCAAAGTACTTTCAGCTATCAATTAGTCAGAAACGCTCTTAATTATATGGTTGTAGTAGTCATTAGCATTGCATCAATCGACTTTCCCAATGTTGCCAACGGAATTATCTGTTTGGTTCTTTCCCTGTTTAACACTGTTCGGCTTTTAGTCAAGCGTTCGTTTTATCGAGCCCGTATTAAACGATAACAAAATTAATCATGTCAAGAAGCCCGCATTACACGATAATAAATTACACGGACTTTAGATTTATCTGTTTGTTTTCTGTGAATGAAAGAAACAGTAACTGATGATGAAATAAATTACGTAAGAAAGTCTGTATCAACCTATAAAAATCTCGACGATTAAAAACACAAATTTTAATTAAAATTACAGTACTTTAAAAACACCTTAAAGTCGTTAAAATTCATAGGAAACTAAACATGTTTGATATTTGTGAATTAAAAATGCAGAGGCCTTTATCGAACGATTACAACTACATTTAAATATTTTCAAGCCGGGTTTACACCCGAAAAATAGATAAAAAAATTCTAATATCAATGCGAAACAATATAGACACTGGTATCAAACGATAATAAAACATAGGTATTTCAGTATTGCGAAGTCAGTATCACAAATGAAAAAAGTCAATCTTACCTTATCACGAATTTCTTGTCTCATTTTCTCCCGTTCTTCTTCCATCTTTCTGTGTTTCTCCTTTCTTCGTTCCTCAGCCTCCCGGATGGCTTCCTGCCGTTCCCGTTCGGCCTCTTCCTCCTTCTCCTTATCATCATCACCGTCCCCTCCGTCACCGCCGACGGCTCCTGGAACAAACCGGGAACACACAATACGTGAAATTCTGGATTAACAAACATTTTGTCTGGAACGGTAAAGTTGCAATAAATCAGGGAAATTTGTTGAAATTTTTAAGTATAGTTAAAACTCAAAACTTTGATTAACGTCTGAATAGAAATAAAAATAAAAAATGAAAAAAAAAATAGAAAATAAAAAAATATTGGTCGATAATTTTGCTTATTTGTATAGTTAAAACTATTATTTGTCGTGAGAAAAGTATGAAACTACTTGTCGCTACCGTGTTTCATCTAAATTGCGCGCGAAGCCGCGGGTAATAGCTAGTCTACTATAAATTTATGTCATCATAATAATAACAATTCGTTCATAAAACAAATTATCTACATTATTCAGTAATAAGGTATGATATCGTTGTTACATAAGATAGGTTGTGTTTTGTTTGACCTTGTCACTGCTGTAGTGAACATTCTTGTCAAAAATTAAATCAGTTATAGTTGCGTTACTGGCCTTTGACCGACTAGGTGAGAGAAAAAAAAAACTACAGGTTAATTTTTGTGCGTGTAAAGAATATTGCGAATACGAACTAAAGAAATTATAATAATAAATAAAGTGAAGAAAGTGCAACTCTATGTAACATTAAAATCATAATTCATTGCGCTTCATTTGGACATCAAAATTTGGACAGCACCGTCTGAAGCAGCGGTTCTGGTTCTCTAGATGCGAGCAAAAAACTTCTGGCGTCTCAGGTTAGTTATCCATTGTTATTTTGCAAACTTCTTTTTTACACACACCGTTAAAAATAGCTGCTTTTCATGTCTGTAACTATTCCGGCTCGGGAAAGTAAGATTCCGGCCCCGTCATGAATAATTTTTATACAGAGTGTTTCAAAAGTCTCGGAACGGCCTAATATTTCTTATCGGTTAAACCGGACTAAAAATAAAAAATATTATCATTCATAAAACTAGTGACTTTTGAAAAAATATATACAGAAAAATACAAAACTAAATACATAAAAATAAAATCATTGACTTTAAAACGACTAGTCGATGGTTATTTCTGGTTCTTCTGTAGACACGCACCGTCTATAGGCCATCGTCATTTAATCTGTGGTAATTATCTCTTAGTCGAGAAGTTCAACTTCATAATATAGAAGGAAAAGTCGCTGAAGTGTGATGGAAGATAAAATTGTGCTGATAGAGCGCTTACTAAATTATTCTCTTACGACACGAATTATTTCTATTTTAACAGAAATCGTTAAACGAAGGTTTTGTTTCAGCCGAGATCATTTATTTGAGTTTTAAAGTAAAACTTCTTTAGGCACGACTTGAAATTAACTTTTTTCGAACGGTGGTTACGTGTTTCCGCTATTTAAAGCCATCCACTGACAGATGGCGGCATCAACATATCTACGGACACAAACCAATCTTAAATCTCCAAAAGTGCTTCACCGATTGTTATGAAATTTTGACACAACGTTGCATTCGAATAGACGCGTGTTTTTATATACCTATTATATAGATGTCACACCTGTGACAGGGGAAAACATACTTTGACAAAAGTAAAGACAATGCCATCTATTGGACGTTAAAGCAACACACGCTAAACTAAATCTTTTACGGCAACGGAAGTGCCATTTGTTGAATACGGCGCCGTCTGTTGGACGTTAAAGCAACACACGCTACACTAAATCTTTTACGGCAACGGAAGTGCCATTTGTTGAATACGGCGCCGTCTGTTGGACGTTAAAGTAACACTATTTTTACGGGAACGGGAGCGTCATCTGTTAAATGTAACGGCAACACACGCAAACCAAACCAGAGCGTCAATGCAACATCCATAGTTTTTAATAAAAATCATTTCTTCCATTTTTTCTTTCATCAAATTTAAGTGACTGTGAACTTTTGAGATATTTCATTTAAAAATACCGTTAAAAGCTTCTGTCAAGCACATTTCAGAATATGAATATACCAATGCATAAAATTTACGTCCATTAACATGACCTATATAACACATGCAAACATACTACATCAGAATTCAAGTAAACTGAAATATAACGCAAACATTTGAATATAGACATGTGACGTCACAAAACAGTAAAGGACTGCATTCAAACATACACACAAATATTTCTCGGGCTTGTCCGAGTCTTGTAGCAACTTAATTTCAGTGCCGGATTAAAAGTCTTTGATGCCTTAAGCATTTCTTGCTTATGGGCCCCCATCTCAAATATGTTCAGTTTATAAAAAAATTTAAATTGATGGAAAAAAGTTAAAAAGCATAGATTTTTAAGAAAAATTAAATTCTAGCCTACCATTGGCTGTTTCGGAGATCCATGTGCGCCGAGTGTTTATTCTACCGCTATAAACGGATATTTCGAATTTACTCCACAGGGCACTGTCTGCGGGCAAGCAGGCGCTCACTAGCATATTGATGACGTGCCTGGCTTCGTCTCTCACCGCGGGCACTCTAATATTGTTAGAGCTGTAAAAGTAACAAGAAATTGTGTACCCATATGTATTCGTTACTTAAAGAACCAGTACCCGTTACTATCGTATCGTTGCGTTACTCGTTACTTTTCATACGACATACAATCGTGTACTAACAGCATCAAGCATGTACCATTGCATCGAGGCGCGTCGCATACGTGATACGGTATGACTTCGTTCGTATAACGTATAACCGCATCAAACGAGTCGAACTGACATGGATACGACAAATGCGAGTAACGAAATGAATTTGTAAGTAACGATTCGTTACTTCGAGTCAGACGACGTACCCGTTACTCAGTAACGAATACATACGGTTTGTTACAGCTCTAATTATTGTCATACATCGTGAAAAGCAATACTTTCGAATTAATCTTTCGACTGGCAACCTTTCGATTAATAAAATCAACGATTATATCCGACACTTATTTCTGAAACGCAACGGGTTATAATGAAGTACGACTCTGCGTATATAAAGCAAGGAAAGTTATAAATATTTAACGCTTTCTAATACGCGGACGTAACTGGCAGACGCCTGTGCAATGTATTATTTCTTTGACGATGAAAAATCGTTCTACCCTATCATTTGACGTAGAGAACAAAGCCCAATGGATGACATCCTTTAAATATTACATAACGTTTGCGAGTTCAATTATTAATATTTGTATATAGTCCAGTCAAGAAGTGAGATTCGTGAAAAAAATAGATCCAAGTCTCAAAAAAATGTAAGGAATAGCTTATTCGATTCGAAAAAATATTTATAAAAAATTTATAAAATAATTGCATTTCTTATTAGCAAAAAAGGAAGAGACAAAAAAGTTCCTCAGTTTTTTGGCAATTGCTCAAAAACTATAAACGATAGCGGAAATTTTGAATACAGATTTTTAGAGAGGAGAAAATTTTCAATAATAGAACTCTATCTCTATTATTTATAGTTTTAATTTAAATTTGAAAATAGGGTTCAAGCGGAACGCCCTTTTGAAGAGTACAACACAAAACAATTTTTTTATAGTATTAAATAACAATTTAAAAATTTGAATAAATTATGGTGTAATCCTAACACTTGAAAGAATAAAGTTCTGTTGAAATTTTTTGTTTGTAAAAAAGTGAGGCTATTGTTAACTAAATTTTTTCGAAAAAATGGTCTCCATTGGTACAACAAAAAATAATTGGCCTAAACATTTTTTGCTTCATGGAGCCCTTTTTAAATATATACTTAACAAGATCACGTTATAAAAGTTTTTAAAAATTGTTTGTTTTGTTTATTATAATTTTTTTTAAATTAACAAAAAAATTTTTCAATTTCCTGTGTCAAATCGTGGACATAAAGTTCGATAAAAGATAGAACCTTTCTTTAAATATTTATTAATCTATGTAGAAGCAGCAAAATGGCTGAAATGAAAAGATTGCCTGAATAATAAATTACGTTTTAAATAAATAATATGTACTTAATAGGCTCACTATAGATATATTTACGTCACAATTTTATGAGAAATCCTGTAAATAATTAACGATAAAATTGTCAATAATATTGACTCAAATAATACGAAGGTTGTTAATAACTACCTTCGCATTATTTGAGTCAATATTTTTGACCATTTTATCGTCAATTAAATATAAGGTATTAAATAGTTTAAAGGACTTAAGTGTTAAAAAAGCAAGTGAAAAAGGTGATAAGACAAATAAAAGTTGATTAGTAAATTAATGAAATGCAGAAATGATGTTTTTGTGATAAAAAAAACCTAAAGACATAATTGAAACAAAAATGTGAAAAGAGAATAAAATAAATACAAAAAGTATAAGTATAAAAAGGAGGAAGTAAAATGATATATTAAATAAATTTAATTATATACTTAGTTTGTAAGGGCCATCCTATGTACGGGCAACATAGCCCCCTATAGGTCCTATATTATTATATATATGGAAAAAAATGGAATAAATTATTATTATTATTATTAAATATATGCAGACAACAACCACGTTTTGTTCTGTGTTCATATTTGAACTGTCATTGCGCGCGCACCAAATCTGTCCACAAAACAAGCTTGAAAAGATGTCTCGTGTAAAGCGAGCACATAAAACCAGCGCTAGAAAACTAGTAGTCAAATCTAGCGACAAATGCAGCCTCATGTGCAGCGGCTTTTTTACACGCTATTATGTTCCATTTGAAGATATCTACATTTTTAAACACGACTCTACAATTTATTGCCTGCAAAATAAGAAGAATGTAAACTTGTATTAAAAAGTCAACTAAAAAAACTAACATTTAAACAAAGAAATAAAAAAGTTTTAAGAGATTTTAGAAGCGACGGAATGAAATGGTAATTCAGTGGTAGTTTTAAAAACAAGTTAACTTATTTTAACATAAAACTAAGACAATAGTTGCGAAGAAACGGAGCAGTAACTGAAACAAAGTAGTGAAAGAGCTGGTTCTAAAGTGAATGCGGTGGTACGGCGGCCCTGGGGAAAAGCGTCTTAACGACCCGAAGTTCAAGAAGAAGACACCGGGTTTTGTAACTGAAACTAACAGTTGGCCTTCTTTCATAATATTTATTACTAGCGGCCCGGTCCGGCTTCGCTAGAAGTTGTAGATTGCCACTGTTTTTTCGTCGACTTTTTTTGGTCTCCACGAAAAGGGATTTTATTTAGCCCATCCTGAAGGTCCATTCTAAATATTTGTGAAACACTTTTTGAAACCGGATGAATAGTTTCGGAGATTACCTCCTACATCCAAACTTACAAACTTTACCTTAGTATAAATAAATAAAATTATCGACCAATTTTTCAGACAATATATTAACAATATATTAAAAACTCAACGAATTTCATTAAAAATAATTAGAAACTAAATATTAACTACTATTTATATTTTTTAGATCAGTTCTGAAGAAGACCAAATCCGGATCGAAACGTTAATGTATTATATATTTTTTTTGTTATTATATTGTCTGAAAAATTGGCCGATAATTTTATTTATTGAAGAGTTCTCAGACGTTAATCAAAGATTTGTAGATTTAATAAGGTTCACATCTTTTTTCTATAAAAAATAAATTGAATAATAACCCGTTATAAAAATAATATTATCATATTAAAAAACAACGCATGCGCCGATTGTTCCCAAAATTAACAGGGTTCGTCATATTTGCATATCAAACATCCTTTCAAAATTTACGGTCATATTTTGACCACTAGTAAAAAGCAATTTCATTCATAGGTAAGTTGCAAAGTCTAGCAAACTGTGTAACAATTTCAAAATTACAAAATTGTATTTAAAATTATTCACAAGATCGCTACAGGTTCGTAACCTAACAAATCAAAATTGTTTTCCAATTGCGTTTGTCTGACTTGTAATTTTCATGAAGGATTCTTAATTTCCTTTACCGTGTAATCAACAAACTCTAATAGAATTCCTGTTTTCAACATAATACCAAAGTGCAAATTGCAATGTTACAGAGAGTCTGCAGTCATCTCAACTGCGAATGGCTGAAAGTCCAATTCCCCTGGCAAATGAATTCAATTTTGGTTTCTATTGTTTTGCAGATGGGTACTCATCGTCCTTGGAGACAAATGACGTAAATGTGAGAAAGACACAAATACAACAGCGTGCAAATAAACTATACAACTAACTCTTTTTCTTATGCGGCTGGACGATTTTTAGATCTTCCTTTAAATGGAATCTCACAATCTTTTAATTATTAAGTAGCGGATTTTTTTCTGTTATTTAGCTTCCTCAGAAAACAAATTTTTGGTTGATCCCTGTATTTATTACGTGGGTATTATTATATAGTTCTGTAACACCACGTCTTAAAAAGCTGCGCCGCCACTGGGGTACCCTGGTGGCCATGTAGAGAAACAGAGGCAAGATGGCAGCGGAGCGTATGAACTAGGAAGTAGTGTTCATGTTAAAAAACTTAAATTAATAAATGTGCCGAATTAAATAATATTCATGTTACAAACTTACGTTAATAAATATATTGAATTAAATAATATTCATGCTACAAAATTATGTTAATCAATATGTTGAATTAAATAATATTCATGTTACAAACTTACGTTAATAAATATATTGAATTAAATAATATTCATGCTACAAAATTATGTTAATTAATATGTTGAATTAAATAATATTCATGTTACAAACTTACGTTAACAAATATGTTGAATTAAATAATATTTATGTTACAAACTTACGTTAATAAATGTGTTGAATAAAATAATAATAATTGTCACAGTTTTAATTAAAAAAATATAAATTTGATGATAGTGAAGATTATAGAATGTGGCTTACATAAAATGCTCGATGCATTACTGATTAAATAATAATCGATTTCCAGACATTAAAAGAACAAACCAATTGAATTTAAACATTTGATTCGCAGGAAAATACAAAAAAAATACGCGCTTGTAAAATACACGCAGTTAAAAGAGAAAACCTCGTAAAAGTGAAAACGCTTTGATGTAAAATCGTATTAAATTGGAAAACTAATTTTAATCGTTTCTCAGTTTTCAGTTCAATGAAATTTACAATCAGTTCAATTAAAACAGAACTGCCTTTGGGTAATTTCAACCGAAATTTACATAAATTCAATAGAAACAAAAAAAAAACATTCTGACAGAAAATCTTTTTATCTATCCGGGAGCAGAAGCCAACTTTTAGTTGGACTCTAAGAAGCAAATATAATTTTCAACAAAAAAAATATATCTCTCGAAAGACGCCAAGTTGTGTGAATGATTGTTAAAAGTGCTTAAATGGTCACGGAACTTGGCCACGTTTCAAGTTTGCTAAAAGATTAAAAGACGTTATGGAGTAGAAGTGAAAAGATTTAAGGTCGCTGCACATGAGGCTGGGTTTTTTTCTAGATTCCTTGCCATATTTCAAGCATCCTGTGGCACTGGTTTCGATGATGGCTTTTATGTGTTCGCTTCACACGATGTATGTATAGAAGCTTGCTTTGTAGACGGGTTTGTAGATATTAACAAAAGTGGACTTTTATTGTATCTGAATGCTATATACTCGGTACAGTATTTTAAACTATTTTTGTACTATATATTTTTAAAGTATTTATGTATTCTGCATGACTTATTGTATCTTTTTCTGGGCTACACAATAAATTATCTATCTATCTATCTATGACCCCGTATTTTTTTGTGGACGTTCACGGGAAAAGATACTGTTCCCTGATTGGTTCTTGATCAAAACAAGTAGACCAATTAGCAAAAAAAAAAATAAACCGATTCTACTTTTGAAATCCATCTTGTGAATTGTCAGGAGAGCCCGCAATGATGCCATCTTCATAGCCAGTACAAGTTTTAAAGTGATTCCAACCTCGTGTGCAGCGAGCTTTATGTGCGCTCAGTTAGCATATAATTCAATGTTAAATTAGATTACAGCGCACTCCCATAATTTTTGATCATCGGTCGCCACTCGCACGCGAGCCAGCAGTGACGTCATTTCGATCCTCGTAGCTTGCACGCCAGCCCCAGCAGTGTTTCTAGCCTCAAAACCAGCCTCGTGTGCAGCGGTCACAAGCCAAGATAAAAGTTTTTCAATCTTTCTTTTAGAACTTTATTATTTCCTTCAGGCAATTTTAACTTGACCTAGATTTTTCACTTTCACTGCAAAACTTAGAGCTCTATAAGAATCCTTTTTTTAATCTCTGGTATTTTCTAGATTATAAAAATATATTTATTCAACACGCGTGAGTAATATGTAATTTCGGGGCCCTGCTAAATTCGGGAGAAATAATTAATTACTTCATGTTGACGCGTAGAGTGCTAATAATGAGCCGTACTGTGAGATAATGAATTTTCTGGACCAATAGGAACGCAGTAGCAAGCCCAAGCCGTACAATAATGAAAAAAAAACTGCACAGCTTCTGGACCAATCGGAACGTGGTAGGCGGTATTGTATATATGAAAACAGCATCGCAATTCATCGAGAGCGGTGGGTACGTCAATCAATGAAGTGACATATTATTTTTCCTTCTTTTATCAGGGCCCCGATTACATATTACTCGTGCCAGTTGAATAAAATATTATGTGCGACCATTGATCTAAGGAGAATATTCCACTCGCGTGCGTGTTACCGCACTCGCTACGCTCGTGCGGCAAATTTCACGCTCATGGAATCTTCTCCTTCTCTCACTAGTCTCACAATATACTATTATGAGTGTTAAATATAGATTTGTGTTTGTGTTCTCCTCAATCAATTCGTTACTAAAACTTCGACTCGAGGCAGATGAAGTGTTGTGTTTTTTATATAAAGAAGAAAACTTTGCACAAATCAAGTTTGTCGGGTTGTACATTTATTCCAGGAAACAAAATATATAAGTATATGCATAAAAAACAAACAAAACCGTTTTATGCTTTCTTGCATACAGAACAAATCCCATTACAATATAAAATATGGGATACAAGTCTTTCAGAATGTAACAAATCTTATTGTGACATCTGCATACATAATTCTATATATATTCCCCATCTTTGATCGAATATCGGCCAATTTACAAAGTGATCTATAATAGTCGGCCTTCGCATGTTTTAAGCCACTTCTGATTTTGTATAAAATCTACTTAAACATTGCTACAAATAAAATGATTAATGCCTTCTGGATTTCAATTAAATCTAGGTCTTCATTCGCTGGGTGCGTTGTTCAGAGTTTATATGGGGACCGTGCGTGAAACATAGAGACATCACTACTGGCGAAGTTGGCGCTCTGTAGTATCTAATTGATGAAGTAAATGGGATCATTTTATAATGGTAAACAATGAAAATTATTTGAAAAAATGGAAAAAATAAGAAGTACGATTTTCAACCTGTAATTAATACTCGTGTACATGGACAGAATAGCTCAAAAATCGAAAAATTATATAATTCTGATCATATATTACGTAATATATGATGTTATAGAACGTTATTTAAATGGGCAAGTTGTCATAACCGCAAAATTGTACCACAAACAACAGTGTCTAAAGTGTATAAGGTAAAAATTATAATAATTTCGTCTTTATAATATGATATTTAGTATAATATTATTATTTTACTTTGTAATTTATTATATTTTCGATAACTGAAAAGCAAACTGTCACTAATTGACATATAAATGCAATTTTTTTATCCAAAGCCTGCTCATAATATATCTTTATATTTTGAATAAATGCTCCCATAAAATGAAAATTTTTACCACCGCAGTTGGTATTAGTCTAGAAAAAAAAACAAAGTCGGTTTTAGTTTTGCAGCTGAAATAGAACTGCACTTGTTTTAAAAAGCAAGCTAGATGTTCTTTGGTTTATTGTCAGCGTTTTTGGACTAAGTAACATTTGTTTGTTATTATTCATATTTTAAAGTTTTAAAATTGTATCATAATTTATTTTTAATCGTGTTTTTGTTTTAAGTACATCCAATATATTTCATAATCTATATAAAACAACAACTCTTTCGATTTATCGTTTCTTATATAATATTAAGTTTCAAACTTTTATATTCATGCCAGTTGAAATTTATGACTGTTCAGTTTGTTTTTTATTATTATTTTTAAATATTTTATTTCGAAGTTTTTCTTCATTATTCATATTAAAAAATAAATAAACATATTTAACAGCATAGTTTGTTAGCTTCTCGAGCTAATTTATAGTTCACTGGGTTGCGTAATCAGGTCCGGACATCCTTTATTTGTTGCTGTATATTTATCGTTTGGATGTTGCTTTCAGTTTTTTAAAATTTAAGACTAAATATAATACGTAACGATCTACTTTTCGTGTATACCCCCGCGATGTTCCGATTTTGAAAACATATTCATGAAAATCGCTGCAGCGGGAGTCGCTCTGAAATGAAAATTTGTTTTATTTTAAATATATAGAATATAGATCATTAAGAATTGCATAATTTAGTCATATATATAAACTGGCATTACTTACATTAACATTATTTGCATAATGATATATCATTCATAGTGCATATAAATGAATATTTTTCTTTACTTTGCAATCTTTTCATTTTTGTAATGATTTCAGTTACGCTGAGGTTCTTTAGAAATGTTATTTGAATATTAAATTAACAAAGATATTACAAACGAAGGAATACATGTATCTATTTATTAGTTTAACTTGGATGTAATATCTCTAAAGGCATTCATCATTAGACGTTAATACAGACTGTAGTCACTAGAGTCGACGAAAACTTTGTAATAATAATAATAATAAATATAGCCTTTATTTATAAAAATTAGAGAGAATATAAATTGTGTCATATAAATGGTTTTAAAAATCTTCTACATTATAAAAATTGGAATTTAATAAAATATTTTTTAGCGCTTTACAATTAAAAATTGCGTTCATTGTTCTTCGATCTGGCGATTGATAAATGACATTAAGTAATCCCTTAAAATTTGGAGACTTCTTCATTTAGTCAATTAAAAAAATCTCATAAACATATTTTAAGATACGAGGTGAATTGCAAGGGCATAAACTTTCATTAGGGATATATCAATAAGCTCTCAAATAAAATAGCAGCTACGTTTGTTTGCTTACAAATGACCTTCTCAATATATAATTAATCTATCAAAATTTCAAACGAATAAATTCATTCGCAGCGATGTAATGAATGAAAGGTTTAGAAGTTCGTAAAAGAAATTCAGGAATACCTATGTTTAATGTTTAATATATATAGTCAGAGTGCCCGTCGGCAAAAGTTTTACTGACAAATACTCTCTCCAAACTTTGTATATGGCTTCATTAGGCCTAGTCTGACACCTATTTCCTCTATGACTTTTTTTGATTTTGGGGCGTTTTCCCTCTAAGCTTTCCGAAAGATGTCGTTGTGACGACATGTAAAAATTTATAGATTCTGTTTGTTTTTTTAATTGGATAGCTTAAAAACTTCAACCAAAACGCTAAAATAATGTTCTCTGACAAATAACATGAACCATTTAAAATGTCTGACACCTCGATCATGTCGACCATATTCGAGGTGTCAGACATTTTAAATGGGCACTGTTTTCCAATTTTATAGGAATGCGATTAAACAAATTTAACTGTAAACGTTAATTAACTTTCTCAGCACTATCCGTAGGCTCAAAAACAATTTTAATACATAAACGAATTACCAAAGCTGACATATTTCTTTATGCTAAACAAAAACATGAAGAGAACAAAAGAAAATCGGTAATTTCCTGTCAATAACAAAAGGCGAAGACAAAACACAAACATAAAAAGGTGACGATCATTCGTTTAACAGTATAAGCCATTTATAGCTCTGTTATAGCGAAGACTGTCTGTCTATTTGATTTCAATAGTAAATTGAATGCAATTTCAATTTCAATTTATTTATCAGTTCGTCGATGTCTGTCCGTCCGTTCCGAGATAAACGAATGGTTATGATTGGTTGGTGAGGACGCATCCTAACAAAGGAACGTCGGAAATGAACCTATTCTCTTTTGATATGCGTATTATTCTCAATATGGTACATCTATTCCACCTAAATGAATAAACATACTTACGCGGCGTCCCTTAATAATTGGGTCATTTAAGTGAGAAATTGGGGGAAATTTCAAAAGAAAAAACAAGTATTACAAAAGCATTTGTTAACACATTCAGTTTTGTTCATGATAAAAAAATATATTGACTATTAAAAAAGTAATCAACTATATCAGCAAAAAAAAACCTGTTCGTGAAAGCTATGTTATTTGGACCAGGGGTGTCAGACTGATTTTTCTAAAGGGTCATTTATAAGATTTAGGGACCGAGCGGGGTGACGTAGTGATGAGAGCACTGCCCCGGTACTGAGAGGCTGGGACTTTTTCCTGCTGCCCGAGAAACGGTAATTCCTGTACCGGCCATCTTGTTGAGGTTTTCCATGCTTTCCCTCAATAGTCCCAGATAAATATCAAGATGGGGCCTTATTCAAGGCCATGGCCGATTACCTGTCAAACTCTGCTCAAAATATGCCTACCTCATCCTAATGTCCTAAAATTCCTTCATTCGCCCATTGCTATTAATTAAGTAGAAGTTTAAAAATATATAAAATAACGGGAAGTGTGATAGATGGAAAATAGTAATGGTGCGAATGGCAGGTGTTATGACGTAAAGTCGAGAAACGGACGTTAAACGCATTATTATTATTATTATTATTATTGTTAGGGTGTGTTTTAGGATATTTAATTAATTATTTAAATTAAATCAATTTTCATATAAAGGTAATAAAAAGGATAAATTATCTTGAGCTTGAGGATCCAGACATCTGAGGTCTCTTATTTTTGATAAGCTCATTGATGTCGTGTGTTTGAAATCCTCACTGGATAGATTCTGGTCGTGGGCCGTATTATAATTTATGCCTTCCACAAAAGTTGAGTAATCAGATTTTAATCCTAGCATTGCGATTTTTTTTTATAAATGAGCACCACAGAAAACTTAAACAGAACAAATTTATGGCCCAACATAATTAGGACACATAATATAACCCAATGGTCCTATTTTAACGCTAAATGGCTCTCCAGTTTCCACACTACAGCTGCGTCAAACGGAGACAGCCATAGTTATCAAACAGAGAAGAGTGCCCAAGAGAGGGACAGGCAGAGACATACATGGAAACGACGGACATCTGGTTATGACGTCACACATCCGTTGAACAAAGCTGTTAGTTCACTCTCAGATGGCGATAAGTGGTTCACCATCTCTGAATTTAACTACTTCTACCGCTGTTGGGATTCGAACCAAAAGACCTTTTCATTCCTAAAACTAATTATCTTCCTGCCTAACACGATGTACGTTCAGTTACTTGGATTAAATCATATTAATTTCGTGCGTTGACAAATATACTGGAGGCCGCATGCAGGGTGTATTTCGGTATGAAGGATCACCGTCGCGGACTTACATTTATGGCTGTGGTCATATAAACACCCTATGTAGGATGCTTAAGGGACTACCGAATGTATGTATTGATCATATGTTTTTTTTTAATACTTGGGTTGATATTTTTGCCCCTTGTCACTTTCAACCCCAGTCTACTCCATAGGAAAGAAAGTTTAAATAGTTGAAAACTCTTTCAATATGTTGTCCTCTGCATGATTTGAAATAAAATGTAATATTGTACACCCTTTTTTGAAATTATCAAACTACTAGTCAAAACTAACCGAAAACTCGGTTTTTCTATTATAATTACAAAATTATCCTTGTTTCATTAGAAAATAAATGCAATCATTCCTTTAACACTAAAAAATTATTATAATATGTACAATTCAAGTGGTCCGTTAATTCATATTGATAAAGTATAATAAAGTCGTATGTTTGAAAATGTTGTTATAATTCTGTAATTCTTACATGGTTTAACCTTCATTTGTTTAACGAATGACGTCATAGTCTGCCATCTTTGATCCCGTCGCATGCATATATAACAATAATGTGTTTAATAATGTTGATTATAGAGCTTCTATGTTCAATCGGATCTGAATTAATCAAATAGCATAATTAAATACTGCATTAAACATTCCTAGCTATGACGTCACCGTATCGTAGTCATCAGTAGCCGGCATGATAGGTACTGTATTGCCAATTGACGGAAAATTATAATCTGCTTAAGTGACAGCGCACAGTTGGCAATACTGGATTCTAATTTGCTAAAAAGTTTAAATACTTTCAGCAATAGAAATGCATGTCCTCGTTTTCATGGACCTTAATTTAATTTTAGCAAAGATTATCTGTTTCTACAAAAATTAGTTAAGATAAAGAAAATCGTTATATAGAGTAAAAACACTTTCAGGGAAAAAAACATATTTAGTCCATTTCATTTCTATGATGAAATTAACGGGATACAAGGCTAAATACAGGCCCGGACTGGGACTTGAAATCGGCCCGGGCATTTTAGAAACGGTCGGCCCTCTATTCTCCACAAGAAAGAAAGACTACAAATGCAAATTTTGAATCATTTATTTTTTTAATTTTTAATTTTTAGTTAATGACTTCCGAAGAAGCTCACTGCTTTCACTAATTTCGTCAACTGTGTCGTCGCAATCTAAATTCATCAATAGATCTTTTTCTATCGCCATTAACATAAAATAATTCAAATTATCAGTAGATACGGTGCTCCTCATGCGATTTTTTATAATTTTTAGAGTAGAAAAGGATCTTCCACAAGCAACTTGACTTAGTGACAAGGTAAGCAGAAATTTTAATGCCAGTCCAATTAAATGATATGCATTCGTCAAGAGATTATATCTATGTAAGATTTTGAAGCAGCAAATGGTACAATTTTTGCATGAACGACGTGTCTCACATGCTACAAACGTTTCTTCTTCTTGATTTTCTAAAGGCATTTCGTCATTAGCATCACTCACCTTTTCTTCAGTAATTACTTTATAATCTTTTAATTCAGAAGTTTTAAGTGTGTCCCAATGCAATGCTAAATTTTTCAATTCAGATCGCAAATTTTCACCTGTAGCTGTTTCATCAAATTTTATTAAGTGTCTGCTTAAATTATTCATCTAGCTCACCAAGTTTATTGTTACGTATGTCAGGGAAACGTTTCGGATCTAGACATGAAAAATCCGCGTACAATTGCCCATGCACTAGCGAGAAAACGGCGATCCATGCTCACCGAAATTGTGTCAAAAATAATGTTATGGACATTTACCTTGTATGCAGTGGCTGCATCAGAGATAACTTCATCCCGTGCCATCTCACCTGACATCAGTTTCCTTTTCTTAAGTCTTTTTTCAGGAAATTTTGATTGCACTTCTATATCACACTCTTCAAATTTATTAAACTGTTCATTGGTCCGAAAAACAAAATCATCTGTAGCTTTCTGTACGGCATCAAAATCTCTCACCATTTCTTTCAGTTCTGAACACGATTGTGATACCATATGATAAGCTTTTAATATATCTAAACCTGAGGTTTGCAAGTATTTTGTGAGAGGTGTAGTAACTTCAAATATTCTTAAAAATGTTTTGGCTGTGATCACTGTTTCGTATTTGCATAATGATTCCAAGTATACTTTCGCTTTGACACGGACTTCTGGCTTAAAATTTAGATTTTGTTGTATTTTAGCCAAAGTCATTATCACTGTTGTAAAAAAGTTGTTACAAAGAATTTGGAAATTTCCGGGCATGTCAATATGACTATGTATCATAAATTCATAAACATTCAGTTGAAATAATAGTTCTCCTTGAAAAATAAGGCATTCACACGGCACATGTTTAATGATCGGAAATTCTGTCAACGCCGAACGGTCGGACCGGCCCACCAAGCATCCGGCCCATCGGGCATTTGCCCGATCTGCCCTATGGCCAGTCCGGGCCTGGCTAAATATAAAAACAATTTTTATTCAATAGAACTTTTATTTTAACCCGGTAATATATAGCCTAGGTCCATCCTGAAGGTTCATTCTAAATATTGGTAAACATTTTTTGAAATCGGATGAGTAGTTTCGGAGATTACCTCCTACATCCAAACTTACAAACTTTACGTCTTTATAATATTAGTAAATAATAATATTTTGAGAAAAGTCGAGCGTCTACCGTTTGCATTACAATTCCTGGGTTCTGGTTCGATAAATAATGAAAGTATAAATCGGATTTTCATTTTTTTGTACAAAAAAAATTTAAACATTAATAAATATCAGTTATTGGTGGCAAAATGTATGGCAACTTTTTTTTTTTTTGGAACTTTTCGTAAAATAAATTATAATTCTATATTTAAATTACAAATTTTCCGGCTGGGCTACATTCCCGTATTTTCTTACCTCAATCAGAAAACGTTTATTTTACTAAACGTTTTCTAGTTGAGATAATAATTTCAAATTTAAATGTAAGAACAGAATAATTAATATAAGCAAACCAGAAACGTTTAATAATAAAGCGAAATTCCAACCTCGGGAGTACACCCAGTTAACTGTTATCAATAGAACTTGGAAGCTGTGAAACGTTAAAAACACTTGTTAACAATAATAAAACTGAAACCAAGAAGTCGTATCTACGTACGATACTAAAATCCAGTGCTTCTTAAATTTTTTTCCAGACACCAAAGAATTTATTTGTCTATACTTTGTTTATTAAATTTTTATGAAGTTTTTTAATCACAAAGAAAACATGCTTTCTAAAATTTTTTCCAGCCACCAAAGAATTCATTTGTCTATCGGGGCTTTGTTTAATAAAAATGAAAATAGTTATAATTTTATAGTTTGTAATCACAAAGAAAACATAGGCAAAACTAGGCAATCTGGAAATGCGTGTTGTGTTCCGGGCTATTGCTCTGATAGCGATTTAAGTAAAATAAAGATCGTTGGCGCCATAATTTGACGTTACGCTGTCAGTGCAAACAAACTAATTATTTATATATTGTACGTCATAACTGATAAATAAATAATTCTCACGTACCTTTTAAGTTATGCTATTTATATAATGGTTTACAATATGAATTTTATTGTAGGTATATAAAACTAACAGCAGTTTTCCTTATTACATTTTTTGCCACATCATGGCCAACTCAAGTTTTTTTATCACCATAGAAACATGTCGCGAATTTCATAAAAAGTGAGTTAAATAATTCTCTACTACCCACTAGCGGCGCTAGTATAGGCTTCGTGCACACAGCCTATAGAATCGGTTGTAAAGTGATAAAGAAGTTTCACTTCCTCTGTGAGTTTAGTTTTTTTAGTTTGAGAAGCGCCGCAGTGGAGTGCGAGTGCTTTGTCAGCACTTCTTTCGTATAGTGAAATAAAGCAATTACATAATAGACGGTGGAAGAGAAGTGTCGTCAACGGTGGTGGTGGTGGTGGCGACGGGTATAAACGTGTAAGGCAAGATATCTCTAAGCAGCAGTAAAATTGATAAATTCCACCGCACATACACGGCATGCAATATCGCCTGTGCGCTTGAACCTGGAGAATGCGTCGCGTGAAAGGACTATAATGGCGTTGGTGACGGGACGATAATGGTGTAGGTGGCGGGACTATAATAATGCCGGTGTGGTCGGATATTCAGTATGACATTCCTTAACAACCGCTGAGGACATGTCGTTGAAAATTGGTATGTTGAAAGAGAAAAGAACGATTTCTTCTCCTCTTCTTCTTCTTTATTCGCGCTACTCGGGTCTATTTCTCAACTTCAATTCATGTATTATAATGAACGTGTTAAAGTCATAAATATTATTCTATTCACAACAAGTGGTGAATTTATTCAATGAATTCCAATGAGAAAATTTAATATAAATAAATACGGCGAGTTAAAAAAAGGTTCTGGAATGTCGTTTATTCAAATAGTTTAGAGCTTCCCAAAAGTGGGCGGAGTTGTCCCTCTGTTGGCGTTGAAGCGATTCAGAGGGGCACCAGTAGCCACATAAGCGATTTCGTAGAATAAAAATAAAAAAGCGATGGAAGAAGACAACTTAGAAATACCGTTCGGACATGCTTCATCTGTTGTGAAAAATATATACTAATCGCGGAACGCTACTAACATAAAAATAGAGCCGAACATTTTCTAATTACGCCATTATGAAGAAGAGTTTTCATAACGTTTAAATTGAAACTACAAAGTCTACAATTTTTTTTTCATTTTTAATCAGGTTCGAAGCAATAACATTCAGTAATTTTTTTCCAGACTGTTATAAATTATAGACGCTTGATAACAGAGTTTAGAGAGCATTCTTTACTTGATTCGTATGTAAATATCCATACTAATATATAAAGCTGTAGTTTGTTTATAATATATTTTATATATAATGTGGTGTGGTTGTCCGGTGTCTGTATATATAGTAACGGATTACAATATCCACATACTGTGAGAGTTGTTTTTTTAATGAATTATACAGACGTTAGCTCAATTAATTCAAATAAATAAAAGCGTAACTTAGTCTGTAATTGAAGTTTTAAAGATTCCTAGAGCAAATTTTCAGATTTCATCACTTTTTTCTGTTTTTTTGTACCTATCTTCTATCTATACTAATATATAGAAAAGTTTGTTTGTTTGTTTGGTTGAACGCGCTAATCTCAGGAACTACTGCTTCGAATTGAAAAAATGTTCTTTTGTTGGATAGTCCATTTATCGAGGAAGGCTATAGGCTATATAATATCACGCTACGGCCAATAGGAGCGGAGCGTCAATGGAAAATATGACTCATAAAATTTGGAAACAACATTCATCTCGGTAAACTAAGATGAACGTGCGTACTTGTGTCACCCATCCCCCCATTCGTTCTTTTGCACCCGGGTGAAACCGGGCGGGACCGCTAGTTATTTTATAAAAGAGCGAGTTATCTAGAATGTCGGTCCAGTCAAAAAAATAGTTTCTTGTAGTAGGCTTATAATATTCCACACCCGAAGACCTTCTTCGTCTAATATTACGCAATTAGGATGGCTCGAGGCTAATCCATGTCCCTGATGTCTATCCCTCTTGTCTCCCTGTCGTATATGTTGCTCCCTATTACGTAGCTTATGTTCTTTATTAATCAAATTTTCGCTTTATGCTTTGACTTTAATATCAAAACTAGCCCCGTCTAATTGCTTGACAAAGCAGAGGCCGCTCTATTAAAAAATATATTGCCGTTCAAACAACTATCAACACAATATGCATTAAAATAATTTCGAAAAAAAAAACAGTTCCAAATAGGTATTAAAAAAACTCGATCAAGTTGAACTCGCGCACCTAGGGTTCCGTACAAACTTGTAGGTATGTAAATAGTTCATCCATTACGAGAATCGAGTCTCGAACTGTACTGTTAACCGTGGCTATATCTGATAGCCTAGCGAGAGTTCTCATAATATTGTAGTTTAGTAAATGTTCGAGTATACTGCTGTATAAACGCACCGTTAGCGGACGCTTGTTTTGTATTACAACTGTTACTGTGTATTGATGCGGTTTGTGTATGTGTAGTATATTAAAAAATTGGTTTTTATTATTTATTCTTATAGCAGCAATAGAAATGCACACTTTGTGAAAATTTCAATTCTCTATCTATTACGGTTCATGAGATACAGACAGACAGACGGACGGGCAGCGGAGACTTAGTAATAGGGTTCCGTTGAGCACCCTTCGGAAGGTTGTGGCTATATCTGATAGCCTAGCGGTCGTACCGTGCTGTATGCTAGAGTTCTCATAACATTTAGTTTAATAAATGTTCGAGTATACTGCTGTATAAATGCACCGTTAGCGGACGCTTGTTTTGTATTACAACTGTTACTGTGTATTGATGCGGTTTGTGTATGTATAGTATATTAAAAAATTGGTTTTTATTATTTATTCTTATAGCAGCAATAGAAATGCACACTTTGTGAAAATTTCAATTCTCTATCTATTACGGTTCATGAGATACAGACAGACAGACGGACGGACAGCGGGTTTCGTTGAGCACCCTTCGGATACGGAATCTTAAAAACGTAAAAATAACCTTAGGTGAAACAGTTTTTATTCTGAAAATTCAATTATTTGCTGTTAATTAAAATTATTTGCTGTGAATTGCATTTCCGCAAAACGAAATATTAATTAAAATTTCTACAAATAAAGTAAATGAATACAGCTTTATCAATAACGAAGATATGTGTATAACGAAGATTATTCATATGCATAAGATAAGGATAGTGTACTATGGATATTATATAATCAAGAAAAGGAAGGAGCTATATAATTGCTAGTTGGTATAGTGAATAGAACTAATAACTTATATAAGGAGATACTAATTACATCCGTTTTATTTCACGGAGCAAGTACTCTGCGAAGTAACTACATTCAGTATTACATAATTAGTATTATTAATGCTTGATAAATCAAAGTTTATTGGCTAAAGTATACAATGCCACCTCATCATTATTGCTTAAGGGGGCTTTGGTGCGCGCTTCTTTTCAAAACAGCCGGTTTTCAAAAGATTATTTGTACGTCGCATATAAAAGAAATGTTTATTTTTCCAGTTTCAAAGAAATTACGTTTCCTGTGCTGGTTTTCTGTAGAAAAAGTAATGATAGATGATCGTATAGACTGAGGTCATCAAAGCCTATTAAATAATCTGTCACTTAACAATTCCAGAAAACTATGTGGGAACCAGTCCCGATGTAGTTTGAGAAGCGGCCTCAATAAAGTTGGGTGAAATCGGACCAGGCCGCTAGTCATTAATGAGATTATTTTAAACAGTTTTTTAATATCACTACTTTATCGGTTCTCGATTGTTAATGTATTCAGAAAACAAAGATGAAATCTACACACCTAACCTTAAAAATGGTGCATTTATTTAATTTAATTTCCAAAATCTACATAATAATAATAATAATAATAATAATAATAATAATTCGCACCATTAGGTAGTATTATCGTGAAAAATAACTTAAATAATTTAGAGTGATGATGATCCTGTTTAAATGTTGTAAGATTAAAGGATGAATCCTGGTGGCACAGGATCGATGAACTAAGCAAATACTGAAGGTTTTTTTATTGCATTTTTTTGTCTGACGTTTCGGATTCTCCGAAGATGGCATAAAGTTTGCCGAAACTTCAGACAATAAAATGCAATAAAAACACCTTCAGTATTTGCTTAGTTCATCGATCCTATGCCAGCAAGATTCATCCTTTAATCTTACAACATTATTATTATCCATCTATCACACTTCCCGTTATTTTCAACATTTTTAAACTTCCACTTAATTAATAGCAATGGGCGAATGAAGGAATTTTCGGAGATTAAGATAAGCGAAGCAAATTTCGAGCATAGGAGCTCGATAGGTAATCGACCATGGCCTTAAATAAAGAACCATCTCGATATTTATCAGGAATTATTGAAAGAAAACATGGAAAACCTCAACAAGATGACCGATACAGGAATTACCGTTTCTCGGCGAAAGGCAGCAGGAAAAAGTCCCGGCCACATCTGCCTCCGCCGGGATTCGAACCCGGTACCTCCCGAATACGAGTCTAGTCCTCTCACCACTACGCTACACCGCTTACCTTCCAGAATCTACATTATATCGATTATATTCTATGCATTCAGTAATTTAACAGTGTTAAATGACGAGTTAGAATTCACCTGAATTATAGATAATCTTTAATTGCTGCGGTTTAGTTAACAAGGACGCGACGATTCTATCTCATTCCCGCATCGTCGTTATGTGTTGAGTTTCTCTTTGTCTACAGAAGCAAGGATAAACGATAGATGATATAGATTTCCGTCGGAGGTTTAGTAGTTACCGATATCTGTGTGGTCTAATGGCGTCGGATAATGCGTAATTAATGTGGTCGCAAAAACGTTATCAACAGATCTCTAGATCAGAAATTTTAGATAATTACCATTTTACAAAGAGGTTCAAAATCTAAAGCTTTCCATTGATCGAAAGCACTGGCAATCGGTGATAAATAAAATATTTTTAGCAAAAAAATTGAACCGACTTCAAAAAATATGCACTAAAAAGTAAAAAATAATAATTCTTGTTATTTTTGGAGTCGGGTGTCACATCGGAATTCGAAAGTAGCAATTTAAATCTTACATGTCTCTAGTTCTCGGAATAGATTTCATTTTGGCTGACACCGACTCCAAAAATAACAATAATTATTATTTTTCACTTTTTAGTGCATATTTTTTGAGGGTCAATTTTTTTGTTAAAAATATTTTATTTTTCTCTTTTTAGCGTTAGATAAAGTATTGCAATGGGTAGGCCAAGTATGCGTGCCTTTGAAATTTGAGAGTTTCCCTCGATTTCCCCGGATTCCACCATCAGATCCTGACTTGGTTCCGATGGGACCACCTCGGAAGTGCAATCTTTCGAATAAAAAAAAATTTGAAAATCGGTCCATAATTGACGGAGAAATCGGTGAACATACATAAAAAAATATATACAGTCGAACACAGAACCTCCTCCTTTTTTGAAGTCGGTTAAAAAAGTATGGTGGTGCGCTGTAATCTAATTTAACATTGAATTATATGCAAACTGTTCGTGCGCTCTCAAAAGCGCACATAAAGACCGCTGCACACGATGCTGGTTTTGTCGTCGAGATTTGTACTGGCTGCGAAGATAGAAATGACGTTACTGCGTATTTCAAAATTAGAACCGTACTATTTTTCGTGCTTGTTTGTCAGCTTGTTTTGAACAAGAAACAATCAGGAAACAGTATCTTGTTACGCGGACGAACACAAACAAACAATGACGTCATAGTGTGCGTTCTGTTCAGAGACTATAAACGTTCTCTTTTGGTAACATTCGAACTGTCATTGCGCGCACATCAAACCCATCTACAAAGCAAGTAAGTTATAAAGAGGCTCTAGATTAGTCGGATTCAAAAATTATGTTTTTTTTTATGGAATGCTTGTAAAATAGGTATTCTGTTGGTAGAAATAATTTCACGTTCTATTGAAGAGTTAAAAGTGATTAATACGATTGGTACTTAGTAAACCATAAAGCTTCAGTAGAGAGAGAGCTTAACACTTCCATTCACGCAGCAAAGCTCGTCTGTCGGTGAATATTTATCAGCTGAGGGCAGACCAAAGCTTTACAAATACCCAGGAGTATAAGCATATGTTGTAGTTTATTATGGACAGATAAATTAACTGTATTTATTACCTTACGGAACAATTCCGTGTAATAATATAGCTCTCCTAATAATAGAACTCGGCTAATTGAACAAAGCTATTTCAACAGAAAGCTATTTTATAACTTTAATTGTGTTAATAGAACTGCTAGGAACAATTAAAATTTAATAATGACTCTATATTTAAGGATGGACAAGGATTGGATCAGTTATTTTAAAATAAGATCATATATATTAATACGCTAGGGTTTAAGATATTTGCCTCCCTTTTTAGAAAAAACCTCACAATTACTCCACATAAATTATATATCATTTTACAGATAATTGCTTGCTCTACTGACATCGACAACTAAATAATTAATTATTGCTTTTGTTTTTGTAAATTAATTAAAATACAGCAACGCTGAACAACGTCTGCCATCTGACGGCTATAATTTTGAAACAACGTCTACACTTCGATCTGACCTCCATATTGTAATACAACAGACACAATACTGCATACTGCCATCTGACGGCTTTAATTTTGAAACAGCGAGCAACACTGAACAACGTCACAGCAATGCTGCATGATGCCATCTGACAGCTTAGCTCAACGCTTTTGCTACTTGCGCCTCTATATGACAATTTTAGTAAAATATTTCTTCGATCTGTCATCGGAGCTTCATATTGCAATACAACAAAAAGAAGAACGTTATAAGCAGTGTGCAAAATTAGAAACGAATTGAATACCTGCAATCATATTTAAAAAATAATTTTATAAAGTGATAATTATTATACCTACCTATTTAGTGCGAATAATTCGCACAGGTCACTCTAGTTTTATTACTATTTTGTATCGCGCAGACCAAGCAGGTCAAGTTTTTCAATATTTTTAAAAAAGGGTTGCTAATAAGAAGTAATTAATTTTATTTTCAATCATTTGAAAATCACAGAAAAAAATGTTTGTTTTTTTTAATTTACCGCCGAGCGGGGTGGTGTAGTGGTGACAGCACTAGACTGGCATTCTGGAGGTACCGGGTTCGAATTCCGGCGGGGGCAGGTGTGGCTGGGACTATTTCCTGTTGCCTCTCATCGAGAAACGGTAATTTCTGTACGGGACATCTTGTTGAGGTTTTCCATGGTTTCCCTCAATAATTCCAGATAAATATAGAGATGGTTCCTTATTCAAGGCCATGGCCAATTACCTGTCAAACTCCTATGCTTAAAATTTGCTTACCTACTAAAATTTCTTCATTCGCTCATAGCTATTAATTAAGTTGAAGTTTAATAATGTAGAAAATAGCGTGTGATAGATGGAAAATAGTAATGGTGCAAATGGCGTCTGTTATGACATAAAGTCGAGAAACGGACGTTAAATGCATTGTTATTATTATGTATATTTTAATTTACCTTTTAATAAATATAATAATATGTCATTTAGAACTCACATACAAAGGCACCCAAAGTTTTTTTTCAGATGTTTTCTTACCTGTAAAAAGAGAAATAATAAATTAGTATAACATTTTTTTATAAACATTGAAATTAGATATTTTGCAAAATATTTCTTCACTGTTTTGTAAATTAGCTTAAACTCTTTCAAAATTTATAGTTAAGAAACAAAAACAAATTTATATCAACGTAATAAAAAGTAAAAAATAAATTTTTGTCCCTTTCTGTAACGTTAAGAAGCACTTTATCTATATTACATTTAATTCAACGAGTGCCCCATGCTTGTATAAGTTATAAAAGAGAGAGAGAGAGCAATGTCTTTTCTACTTATACTCGTAAACGGGTTTTTTAAATATTTTTAAAACTACAAGTTTTTTTTTTAATTACGCAAAACAAAAAAATGAAGATACGCACGTCCCGCTAACGAGCGATTTTTGCACACGTGGTAGTCATCAACTTAGACTCTGATTGCTTCTGCTGTTGAGCGTCTATAGTTATAGAACGAGATTTTAGATTATAATCTAAAATCTCGTTCTTTCAACTGCATACTCGAAACTGTAAAAATTACGAGAATCGGCAAAATATTGACGTTAATATAAACATTTCAATTTTTCCTGAATACGGCACTGCCTCGTAATAGCGTATACGACGCTACTTTAGCTCGAGGTTAAAATACAAAGAAAGAAAAATTTCTTTGCCGCAATTATGCATGTGCAATATGCATATATTAAAAACAGCATTTAATATTCATAAATGTAATAAAATTGCTAGCTGATGAAATTATTAACGATAAGATGAATTTGTAAGCTGGTCTAGTTTTTTATTTTCATTTTGCAAAAAACTAACACGATGACTAAAGGCCGCTGCACACGAGGCTAGAAGGATGGAAATGACGGCCACTGGCGGCCGTTGATCGAAAATTATGGTAGTGCGCTCTAATATAATTTAACATAGAATTATATGCAAACTGTTTGTGCGCTCTCAAAAGCGCACACAAAGACCGCTGCACACGGGGCTGGTTTAGTCGCTTTTAGAACTTGGCGAAAATGGAAATAGCGTTACTGCAGACTCGCGTGCGTGGTCAAAAGATGGATTTCAAAATTAGAAGTTGGACTAGTTTTCGTGCTTGTTTCGAGCAAGAATCAATTAGGAAACAGTATCTCGTCACGTGAGCGACGTGGGGAAAAGTCCACAATATGCCGTCATAGTTACTGCTCTGTTCGGAGGAAATAAATATTCACTTTTGTTAACAAACTGTTGAAAGCATATACAGCTTTTATTTTCTGCTACCAGGGAGCACTAGGATCAGTTCCCATGGCGATATATCATAAAATGTCAGGTGGCTGGTATAGACAAGCGCCCACAAACAAACATGGCGTCATAGTGTTCTTGTTCAGAGACAATAAACGTTCACTTTTGTTAACATTCGAACTGTCACTGCGCGCACACCAAACCCATCTACAAAACCGGCATCGTGTGAAGCAAACGTCACAGCACGCTTGAAATCTAGCAGTCACATCTAGCAAGGAAGTTAGCAGCAAAATCAGCCACGTGTATAGCGGCCTTAAAGTCATTGTGTTTTTTATTATGCATGCTATACGCTCAACTATTCATCTACTTGAGATATTTATTTGCATTCCTCTGATACTAATTTTAAATAAACTCGGAAACAGATTTTAAACTAGGTTGCATTCTCGAATATCAAATACTTTTTCAAATAAGTTATCAAGCGAATAAAATATAGTGAAGTGAAAATTTTATTATAGAGTCTGTCTGTCTGTCTGGAACAGTCTGGTATCGACTGTATAACAAAATTTTCACGCCAATATATTTTATTCGTGTGAGAATTTGTGATAACAGTTTTTATTTTTGATCGATTTCAAGAAACTTTTGGGGTATGCTGTAGGTATACTGAAAACGTGTTTGCACAATTTTTGTTTGCTGTATCTCGGCTTGAACCAACATCACTTGAAAAGGGTTGACTTTTAAATTTCTCTCATTGTAATACAATATTGATTATGGAATCCACAATAGGTTCAAGTACTCTCAAAGGATGTGATTTATGATATTACGTTTATTAATGAACCAGCCCGGCTTCGCCCGAATTTGTAGGATGCCATCGTCTTTTCGTCGATTTTGCAAAATTGATCTCCACGAAAAACGCCTGTATTTAAACGCGATAGATAGCCTATGTCTATCCTGAAGGTCCATTCTAAATATCGGTGTAATTTTTTTTTGAAATTGGTTGAGTAGTTTTGGAGATTATCTCCTACATCCCAACTTACAATATAATACAATTATAATATTAGTATCGACTGTTTGCCATATCATATATATTAATACGCTAAGGTTAAGAATGTTTGCCTCCCTTTTTAGAAAAAACCTCACAATTTCTCCACATAAATTATATATCATTTTACAGATAATTGCTTGCTCTACTGACATAGACAACTAAAAAATTTATTATTGCTTTTGTTTTTGTAAATTAATTAAAATACAGCAACGCTGAACAACGTCTGCCATCTGACGGCTCTAATTTTGAAACAACGTCAACACTTCGATCTGTCATCTGACCTTCATATTGTAATACAACAGACACAATACTGCATACTGCCATCTGACGGCTTTAATTTTGAAACAGCGAGCTTCGCTGAACAACGTCACAGCAATGCTGCATGATGCCATCTGACGGCTTAGCTCAACGCTTTTGCTACTTGCGCCTCTATATGACAATTTTCGTAAAATATTTCTTCGATCTGTCATCTGAGCTTCATATTGTAATACAACAAAAAGAAGAACGTTATAAGCAGTGTGCAAAATTAGAAACGAATTGAATACCTGCAATCATATTTAAAAAATAATTTTGTAAAGTGATAATTATTATACTTATTTAGTGCGAATAATTCGCACAGGTCACTCTAGTTTCATTCAAATTTAAATAAAATCGAATGTTCCAGATCCCGGCCCTGCTCTTTATGCAATTATCTTTTTTTTAACAACTAGCACGAATAGTTGTTACACAACACTCAATTCTTTCTTAAATCTGTAATTCATGTAGTTTTAAACAGTAGTAAACAACTGTTACAATGTTTTAATAGTCGTTATAAATAACCGAATAAGTTCATTCATTGTATTCTGTAACGCTAGTTACTAACTGAGTACTACTACTGAGTAACTTGAGTAACACAGGAATTAAAACAATTAAACACTTCTCTAACAAACAGTGTAACGTTGTACATATATACACTGTATGTAAGTATTCAAATGAAATGTTTCTCTACCTATCTTATGTATGTGGTACTGAAAAAGTTGAATTATACTTTTGTGTGGTACGCAGAAGATCTAAACCATATATTTAATAACTTCTATATTGCTAGTGGCCGTAAGTGGAAGCGTGGCCCATAAAGTGAGACAGCAAATGACTGTTTTCTATCTCTTTTATTTTACTTGACCCGTTGTGCGCAAGTGTCACGTCTGTAGCGGGGCAATTAGTAAGTGGAATAGAGCAAGCCACCTTCCTTTCACAGCTTAGTTCCATGTGCAAACTGACGCGCATCCATTCACGGACATGCGCATGAGAGTATAATAAGTGAGACAGACGTATAAATGTCTGCACCGTAGTGTTTAAGTCTTTCTCCCGATCTTTGCTAGCAATATAGAGGGTATTAAATTTATGGTATTAGCTAATATAGGGAAGATCATGCGCATGAGACTCAGAGTATAATAAGTGAGACAGACGTATAAATGTCTGCACCGTAGTGTTTAAGTCTTTCTCCCGATCTTTGCTAGCAATGTAGAGGGTATTAAATATATGGATTCAAGCCTTCTTCGTTTCCGTTGAAATTATGCGTGTTTGTGTATGTCTATGACCTCCCTGTATATGCGCGGATAGTAACTCAATGTTCTGTCTATAACTATAATCGCTGTAGTGGTTTCTGAGGCAAGAGTCTCATAAAATTGTGAGTAGAAATGGGAACTGTTTCTTGCTCGCGAACAACATTTTGAGAAATACTGAACACAATTACAAAGTTAATGACGAGATTAGGGTAAATGGTAGAGACATGTAAGCTCAAAACATGTGAGCTCGGAACATATGCACTAATGAAGTTTTGTTAATTACATATAATCTTGAAATAAAATTACGCCGAGTTGAAAATTAAATCTTTTCTCCGTTAAATTAATCAAGATTTCAGGTTTCACAAGAGAACAAACTTTGCTTGTGGTATAGTGTTCATAAAATTATAGAAATTACCAATTTTTGTGTTTAAGTTTTAATTCTTAATGGAAAAAATAATCCCATTTGCCGAAAGAATCTGATGTTTTATAGAACTATTAGTGGCCCGGCCCGGTTTCACCCGGGCGCGATAGATATAGTTTTGCAAAATGTATTTCGGCCCGGCGTCTGAACTCATAGCTTTGAGCAAATTCTACTAGATTTGCTTCTGAACTAATAGCTCTCAACAAATTCTATTATGATATGGCTCCTTGATACCAAAACAGTTTTTTTTTGTTTGTTTCTGAACTAATAGCTTCTAGCAAATTCTATCAGATGTCGCCACATGTTACTAAAACAGTTCTTTTTGACAAAACACCGCAATTTTGTACAAAAATATTCACAAAAAACTATGCTAAATATTTTTAAAAAGATCGTTTCATTTCATTTATTATTTTTCAAGCAGAATCGATTTATAGAATAAGTCGTTGTTAAAACATATTTTGTGACAAAACTTTCTGCAACCCGTCAAAAGACTTTAATATTGACTGACTGTAACACAAATCTATTGATTTAAGCAGTATAGTACGCGCCACGAATCTAAAAGGCTCGGAAGTTAAATGCGAATGCGGGCTTGCGCTTGTACAGTCTGTTGAAAAACTACAAACTCGCAACTCAGCAAAACTAAAACGGCAATAACAACTTGACAATAGCGTACTCGACTGTACTTTAAAGCAGGAAAGCGACAAGTGACAAAGGCAACGAGCGATCACGGCCAATCACCAACGAGCGCACGTTCCGCGCTGGTAGCTGGGAGGTGGTGGGAGTATCAACGGCTCTAAAATGTGCCTTTGCGACGCTGTTTGTGACTAACTTCCGAACCTTTTAGATCCGTGGCGCGTACTATACTAAATACAGCGAGTATATAATGAAGTTTCTTTATTATTATTATTAACTTGTATATATGATGTGGTTAAAGTTGAGCTTATATTTTGCAATCGCAAAAACACGTTACAAACTTTAGTAGTTTGCTTACTGAAAGCTGCATTATAATGCATATGAACAGATACGACCGATCAATACTGCATAAGAGATTATTAACGGAAAATAGATTGAAAACTGACGCCAACAATTGTGAAGTATAATTTTTCATGAAAATTCCTATTGAAAAGCGAACAAGAATGATAGATAAGCATGTTTGGATAAGGGATTTTAACATCGTTGTGGTCTATTATCCTTGCATTTTTATTAAAAGAAAACTTGAGACGGTAAAAAACTCGAGTTGAAAAATGTCTTTGCATTATTTTCTTATGCAACGTTTTCTTCAAGGAGATGTAATACACCGTATTATAATTTATTTCTATTGTTCACAATCAATTGTTCAAAAATGTCAATACCAGAATTAGTAGATTAATAGTTTCTTATATCATCCGTCGTTTATTTACGGAACATTATTCTATCATCCTATTCGAAAAATTAAAGATTCGGTATTCTTTAAAGCAGACCTGTCTGGGACGGTTTATTTGATTTTATTTGTTGTTTAATGTTAAACTAGTGTGACCTGTGCGGATTATTCGCACTAAATAAGTATAATAATTATCACTTTACAAAATTATTTTTTATTCAATTCGTTTCTAATTTTGCACACTGCTTATAACGTTCTTCTTTTTGTTGTATTACAATATGAAGCTCAGATGACAGATCGAAGAAATATTTTACTAAAATTGTCATATAGAGGCGCAAGTAGCAAAAGCGTTGAGCTAAGCCGTCAGATGACATCATGCAGCATTGCTGTGACGTTGTTCAGCGTTGCTCGCTGTTTCAAAATTAAAACCGTCAGATGGCAGTATGAAGTATTGTGTATGTTGTATTACAATATTAAGGTCAGATGACAGATCGAAGTGTTGACGCTGTTTCAAAATTAAAACCGTCAGATGGCAGACGTTGTTTAGCGTTGCTGTATTTTAATTAATTTACAAAAACAAAAGCAATAATAAATTTTTTAGTTGTCGATGTCAGTAGAGCAAGCAATTATCTGTAAAATGATATATAATTTATGTGGAGAAATTGTGAGGTTTTTTCTAAAAAGGGAGGCAAACATCTTTAACCTTAGCGTATTAATATATATGATAATCTTTTACTTCTAGCTACAGTGGCTTATATCAAGTCACTGTACTTCTAGCCACAAATTCTAGATGATCATTTCCTAATCCTGAAATAATAAATTCGTCAACAAATGCTAGAACCTAAGAAGTTTCACGAATTATTAATTAATCTTTAAAAAGTTTTCGGGAGCAGCGCCACCTTCTGTATTGGGGTTTTCCACAGGAGTTTACTGTAGTTGTACCATAAACGAAAATTATTATTATTGAATGAACCTGTGCTCGTCTATGTCGTTTATCAATAAACTACAGATCTAGGATCGCTTTATGCAAATTAAACACGCTCTAAAGTGGCAATAACTGGCGTGTCTGAACGGTTCGAACAATTCGAACGTTTATCTGAACAATATATCGTTGAATGGTTTGATAATGTCGCAAGGAGACGCCTTTTAACGACGTCATTATCCGCCATCTTCTCAATGCATAAATCACGACAAAGGATTAACTTTTTTTGTGCAAAGCTGTGCTGATGCTTTCAATTGTTTTGGATACGGTTGGTCATTTTTTGTTTGTTGGGATTTAGGTAAGTCAAATCTTGATTTAAAGGTATTGGGTACTCGCTGTGTAGTGTTTGGAAATGTGCATTTTTAGGAATACAGACTGTATTACAGAATTGGTGCCATGTGATTAAAAAATCTGGAAAAAATAAAGAGACAAAGCACATTACAAATACTCCCAACAAAAATTATTTTGATCAAGCTATATTGTAGTAGTTCAACTAATCTTTACTTACAGTATTTTTATAAGGCTGTCATATTTCTATTATCATAGTGGAGACAAGAACCACGGCATTAACTTCATAAAAAAGACCGTCCGATGTCACTAGTGTACATGTTAATATTTATTAATGCTTGTTCAAAGGCCCCAAAGTGATTTTATTAGTGCAAATAATAACTCGACTTCTTTTTTAATTATAATAATCTACAAAACAGTATCAACCTGTTGCAATGACGCATTTCTAGGTATTAGTCAAGTATCGAAAAAGTAACACCTAAATACGTAAAGGCCCCCATACACCTCGTTCTTTTTTGGCAGTTTTAACCGCCGGGTAAAACTGTACGGTTAAACACGAACAACGGCCATCCCCATACACCTCGTTCTTTTATGGCAGTTTTAACCGCACGGGTAAAACTGTACGGTTAATTTAAACACGAACAACGGCCATATCCACACAGAGGCGTAGTTTCGTTCAGTTTTTCTGAAGTCGTGGCATCATTAATACGATCTGTTTTGATGGAAAATACAATAATATTGATATTATTTTATGTTTAATAAACATTAATAAACAATATAATGCAAAAATAATTAATAAAATTGATTGATATTAGTCTAAATTAGAGTGTTTTATTTGACACCATTATTTTTTCCTCTAAATTAATCAATATGTTTATAGCAATTTTCATTTATTTTTGTCAAAATTGCTTAGCACTAAAACGGTTAAAATATAAATCAATACTCAAACTAATTACAATCATTTAATTAATATGACTTATTTGCTGTACGTCGCACCACTGAATAAACACGTCGATTCTTATCGGAAAGCGCCACACATTACGATTTAAAACGACAACCAGCAAACACGTCGTGTTTAAAATCAAGCTTCGGCAGATAAAAAAACTGCCGTGTTTCATCGACAGTTTTTGCCCATACACTTCGGTTTTGACCGACGTGTTTTATCGTGACGATGAAAACTGCCAAAAAAGAACGAGGTGTATGGGGGCCTTAATACAAGCATTACTCAACCCTAAAATATGTGAGCTCAACAGACCCTTGGTCGTTTTTTTTTTCTATTTCTGTGAACACAGAGATTAGTGTAATAATAAACAAAGGTTGTTAGACAATAAAGAATTTGCATATCATTTAAATAAAATATTTATAAGATTAAAAATGAAAATATAGAGAACGATGAAGTTTCGTCGAGCAAAGCACTTGTAGTACAACAAAGTAGAAAATTTATAATATTTGTATATAAATAAGTTTGCAGTTTAACTTTCTTTGTAAAACATTGTCGTATCTAACAAAAAGCCGACGTGATCAAAATTCGTTTATTTCTAGTACACCAAAAAAGTTTTTCTGTTGAATATTTACATACAAACAACTTTCGTGCATTTTCTTTAGGTTTTCACGACACATAACTAAAAAAAGTCGCTAAGACGAACCACACAGATTTTTCAAGCGAAGCATCTAATGGAGAGTTTGTTGAAATTTGTGGTCCTGAGACGATCCAAAACCATTGATCCGATTGTCATTAAAATCAAGAGACTTAAGGGCTTGAAGACTAAACAAAATAAATTCCATTGGTAGGCAGATACACAAACGGACGTATACTGTACAGCCACCATGCGGATTACCATTTCTCTTTGCGTTTTGAAGGAATGAGATTTTATCGCGGACATGATTTTTCGACCCCGCCATCATGCGCCCATATCCTTACTGAAGATGGAAATAAAATTTAGAAATAACTAGATTTTACTGATAAAAAAATGGAAAAGCTGTGAACTTTCACCTGTTCATAGTACGAATAAACAAAAGAAGGATGAGGGTACAAGACAAAAGCAGAAAGAAACAAAAGAGTGACAATGAAACAAACGCATTAAGTTAACAGAAACAAAAGCGAGATAGCAGAATGTCACTAACGTGTTGGGAGTGAAATTATACAGGGTGTGATTGTTCAGATATATAGAATGAATTATGAAAATGTAAAACGTCTTCAAAAGGTAAAAGTTGTGCTATGACGTAATTATTTACGCACAACTATGATTCAATTCAAAAATAATGCAAAAGGAATTTCATTTATTCATTTGCGTTAGTACTTCTATTCTGCCGTAAAAAGGCAAAATGCAGTAAGTGACCAACTTATGAATTTGAGTAAATCAAGATTTACTAAAAATGTCTCGACCGTCCAGAATTTTAGATTATGGAAACCAAAACATGGGGGAAACATTTTTTAAAGACAATAAAATTATTGCTGCAGCACTTACTGCTGTCGTTGGCTTCAGGTGAACTCATTTTGTCAACAAATGTCACTTACTGCCTTTTGCCTTTTTAGGGCAGTTTTGTTTTGAAAAGATACTGCTAAATAAATTTAAAATGGCGTGCTCTCTGATAGAAAAAATGTTATTTCATAATTTTCATTTTTCATATTCGTTTAATAATATACTTAATTCGTAGTTCGGAGTGTTATATTTGTGAAATGAAAAATGGAATGTCTCTTTTCATTGTAATCAAAATGGTCATTTCTGTCACATCTGTAGGTAAATACAATGACAAGGGAAGATTAACAAAGCTATTAATCTATTTAAGATAAAAGATTGACGAGATAACGTAAGCCTGACACTGACGAGACATATCTGATTTTATCAGCGCTTGTGACGAATGCCCAGGCCACTTTTTTACCGCTCTACTTTTTTCCATACCCTTTTTGTTTCTCCAAGCATAATACAATCACGATTATAGTCCAGGAGCTACCAAACATTTTTGGGGGGGCATTTGAGGCAACGTGAAAATTTGCGTAACACTTCTTTTGTAATATCTCAACACAAAATCGAAGATTCGGCTGAAGGATAGTGGGGCCTGGCCAATCCTTGAATTTTTTACTTTGCAAAAATTTTGTTTGCAAAAAAAGTTCTGGAGGCATTTTTAAATGTTAACACCTTAAAATTTGGTATTCAATAAAATAAATAAGTCAGATTAGTTATAGTCCGTTCTGAATGTTTGCCAGGCGTTAGAACGTCTATCGGCGGTCGGCTGAGTTGAAGCGAGCTGCTATGAGTCCTATTCCCACTCACTTATAATTAAGTTTACAGTCTTGAATCGCCTGGCAAACATTTAGACCCGACTAAATGAGTTTGATTATTTTTTTAAAATTTCTATTAAATACTAAATTTGAAGGTATTAAAATTCAAAACTACCTCAAGTATTTTTTTTTTGCAAATGTTAAAAATTCGTCTTGGATAGGCTCATTTACCCTTCAGTCAGATGTTTAGACATTACACAAGAAGTGTAAAACACAATTTCACGGTGGCTCAAATACTAACCCAAAAATGTTTGACAGCTCTCATACTGTTATATGTTATTCCAAAGTAGCTTTCTGTTTCATCAAACAAATGAAAGGACCGTTGCAGGCTAATTTTGTTTTAGAAGTATTCGTAGTGTTAGGATTGGTTTACAAATGGTCTGACAAGCGGAAATGAGGTCACATACATAACCGGGACGTCCGGTCTTGCGTTAAGGATCTGTTTGTGTATAACAATTCAATTTTACGCGAATTATCTCTACTCGTATCAAAACCTACACGCGAATTATCTCTACTCGTATCAAAACCTACAGGGTACAAAATATATTAACATGTCAAATAGTATCCAGTATGTTTGTCAGTGTTTCATAAAATGCTTATTGTGCAGCAGTTCTGAAACTTTTCTGGCGATGGAATTCTTTTGAAACATCTAAATATTTTACGGAGCCAAAAAAATAAGCAAAACTTGGTTTTATATTCTTTTTATGAAAATCACACAAAATATTGATTCCAAGTAAGCTGATGAAATTGCTTCCATTTAATGGAAGGCTGTTTATTTATTTTTGACCAACTGTCTAATGTCAGGTCTGATAGTAGAGAGTCTATTGTCTTTGTAGCTGCAACAGATGACGCTCCCGTTGCGGTAAAATATTTAGTATAGCGTACGTTGTTTTCACGTCCAACAGATGGCGCTGTACGACGTTGTTTTTATAAAAATTGTATATTAATTATAATATAATTAATATACAATTTATTATATTATAATAACTTAATAAGTAGGTGCGATTATTCGAATGCAACGTTGTGTCAAAATTTCAAAGCAATCGGTGAAGAACTTTTGAAAATTTAAGATTTTTGAGCGAACGAACATTACATTTTTATTGGAGTTTATTGGATTTTGAGTTATAAGGCCCGGTACGGAAATCTTATGATTGGTGAGGCGTTATGCTCCACCGCTTTAAGTGTGGCGTTACGCTCGTCCGCTTCAAAAAAGACAAACATATATATCTGTAGGATTTAACGTGCGAAAGAATGAGAGGGAATACAAAAGAGGCAAACATATATATCTGTAGAATTTAACGTGCGAAAGAATGAGATGGAATACAATAGAGACAAACATATATATCTGTAGGATTTAACGTGCGAAAGAATGAGATGGAATACAAAAGAGACAAACATATATATCTGTAGGATTTAACGTGCGAAAGAATGAGATGGAATAGAATACAGACAAACATATCATATATCAGTAGGATTTAACGTGCGTAAGAATGAGATGAAATACAATAGAGTTAAACATATTTATCTCTAGGATTTAACGTACGAAAGAATGAGATGGAATACATTACACAGCGTATCTAATGAGTAAACTCCAGTCGTGCGTCGGAGCTAACACACACACACACACTTTTTTATATAGATTTCTACCTTTAACCGCCAAGGAACAATACAAAATATTTTACAACATGGCAGAACGCAGAAATTGTCAATTTTAAAAGGACTTGTTTCATTTCGTGAGGGCAGGATGCATACAATTAACTCGGTATGAACTGAAGTGGCATCATTCCATTTTGTTTTCAACAATTTATTTTTAGACATAGCATAAAATGACATTCAAAAACATAGCCATATAATTAAGCTGGGTGCCTCCACATAAGCCGGTATGTTAACAGAACTAATTGCTTATCAGGAAGTAAAATTAATTAACACTGAAATGCTGAAACCAAAATCATGTAAAGTGCATCCACTGCAGCTGAAAGCTATACTAATTTGCTGTTGATAAACAAAGGAAACAAAGCAAATGCTTCGAGCGTTTTTGAAAAGAAAACTATATCATATGACCATGAGACTTAAGGAGTAAAGAAAATTCATTTCCTTATTACATATTATCTCCGTTACTAACAGCTAATGTTATTTGAGAGTAGCACAAAATATTTTCAAGCTTATATTTAGTCCCACCTGTCCCGGTGTCTGTCTGTCTGTAATAAAATCTTGCTAGTTAAATTTGATCCACTTCCCGGTTTCCGATTGAATTGAAATTTTGCATACGTATGTAGTTCCGATGACAATACAATATTATAGTAACTAACTGAGCGGTCCGGATTTCGTCTGAATGCAAATCGCACTTTTTGATAAAGCTAACTAAAAACTTTAAAATAAAAATAATTGTAAAATAAACATAGTTTAAAAGAAACTAAAAAACACGCTTTATATCGAACTAAAAAGTAAAAAATATTTTTTTTAAAATAAGCTTAAAAAATAATGAATAAAAAATACTAGTATTATTGTGAAAAAAGCGTGGGGCGCTTTGTTCCACATTTTAGTACATCGAGCGCCCCACGCTTTTTTTCACAATAATACTAGTATTATTCATTATTGTTTTAAGCTTATTTTAAAAAAAATATTTTCCTGAGTAAATAAACAAGAATACCATATATAAACTTCACCTTGACTCAAGTAATTCTAAGAAAAAAATGTATGCATTTCATAAAATAAATTTACATAAGAAAATGGAGATTTGGAAGAAAATACCTAAGATTCAGCATTGTCAATTTTTTAGTCGTTTGCTTCTATATGCAATCTAAATCAATATGATATGAATAAAGTGACACGTTCGCACAACATATAAAAGAAAATAATCTGACACATCAAAGTAAGGTTTCACAGAAACCTGTCAACTGTGAAATAAACCTCTATTGTAAATACGCGTTGGCTATGGATCAATTCTTGTTAAATTTTTTTTTTAATATCAACCACTTGACGGAGGTCACTGCATAGTATATTAAGTGTTATTTACGCGTCAACTGGATGGGCAATGGTCATTGGTCGTGTCGGAACCGGAAATTGAACAATCCTAAAGAACTGTCATGTCCACTTTAAAGCTGACATTTTTTATTTATAAGGTATAAAAAAAAATAATTTTGTATACCCGCTTATTTAGTACACTGAAAATTTACGAAATATTCAATTAAAATCGCTGACGCTATTAACAAACGACAAACGTAAACAAAAGAAACTCATATCCGTCTATGTTAAAAAACGGAACAGGATTTACAGCTTCAAGAATCAAGACATTAACAAAACAGAAAAAGATAGAAGAGAGAGAGAGAGAGAAATGATGATTTTACACAATGGACGACCATTTGGAATGAAACAAAAAAAAAATAAAACTTTATAGCTTTCAATGGCGACTCTGAATATCATGGAGGTTTGAAAGAAAGAGACATCGGTCAAAGGTAGTGAAATTATGAGATAGACTGATTAAAAAGGTTACAAAGAGAAATGTAGAGAAGTTTGAATGGTTAAAATAATCAAAAAGTATGTAGAAAATAGTAATGGTGCGAATGGTGTCTGTTATGACATAAACTCGAGAAACTGACATTAAACGCATTATTATTATTGTTATTATTATAATCAAAAGGTCTGCATACTAGTTGCTTAAAACACGATTTTACCCAAATCACATAATTTTTTGCTGCACACTAGGCTGGTCTTGTCGCTAGATTCCTTGCTAGATTTGGTTGCGCTGGGTTTCGTGATTGCTTATATGTGTTCGCTTCACACGATGTGTGTTTTGAAGACGAGTTTGGTGCGCGCGCAGTGGCAGTTCGGATGTTAACAAAAGTTAACATATTGTTACAATCTCCCCGTTAGGACAACAAAGGTTTTCGTGAGATAACAATCGATTCGTCATTCTGACAAAGACACACATTGTTGTCTAACAACAATCAGTTCTCATTCTGACAATGAGACACAGCCTCTGAAGTCTGAACAGAACACACAGTATGACACCGTGTTTGTTTGTGGGCCACGTGACAAGATATACCGTTACCTGATTGGTTCTTGCTCAAAACTGGCACGAAAAATAGTCGTCGGTTCTAATTTTTGAAATCCAGCTTGTGACCACGCAGTGACTTCATTTCGCAGCCAGCGCGTGAACGAACACAAGTTACAGCGACAAATCAAGCCTCGTGTGCAGCGACCCTTATCTCAAAGTTTTCCTGAAGAACTTATTACAGCTAGTGTTGCTTAGACGAAAACTGAAAGAAATAATTAGGTCAAGCTTCACTTTTCTTCATTCTAAAAGCATATCTCTGTTGCAACAACCGAGTCCCAAGTGAGCTGAATATCTCATGAGCAGAGTGTCATAAAAAATTCAGCATTTCAGAACAATAATGTGTCTAAATAAATAATACAGTAGGGTTGAACAGATCTAGAACAAATTATTTCAAATTACAGAAATTGGCATTCGTATTTTGTATTACTTATTGGCCAGGAGCAGAGTATAAAATAGTAGCGAGAGCTGTGGACTAATTGTGCAATAAATCATGCAGCGGTTGTAGAGTATGATTTCATGTGGTCATCAGATGTCATGTCGTTTATTAAGAAGCTGTTTTGAAAAAAGTACGCTGATATCAAACGAAACACAGCGAATTTATTTTTCAAAAATTTTTCAATTTTGCATGAAGGGTGGCCCTTCTTACTTTTTCCGATTAAAAAAAACAAACAAAAATCACTGTCATATTGTTCGAATAAGACTTACAACTGAGGTTATTCTTATGTAAAAAGTCGCGCTGAATCGATTCCAACCATTCCCATATCTGTATCATTAGTCGTTTAAGAGTTACGACGCTTTTAAGTTTTTCTCAAAAAAATATAAAGAAAGGCCTATATCTCCGAAACTAAAAGTGGATTGCGGATGGTCGGAATCGATTCAGCTTGAAATGTTCTATAAGTTTGGTTAGTTTAAAACGGTCTAAAAGTCGCGTAGTGTCTTAAAAAGTTGCAGATTTGCAAAACGCATATGAAAACATGAAAAGATTTGCGATATTTGGCAAAATATATAATTTTTTTAGATATGCTAAATAGTAACGTGTTTTATAGAAAAAAGTACGCTGAACCGAATGGGACCAAGCGCAAATTCTTATCTCTGTTAGTTTAGACGCTATGACGGTTTAAAGTGTAAAAAATGTATACAGTTTAAATTGGCTATATCTCCGAAACCAAAAGAGATACAAGGTTGCGGGTGGTCGGAATCGATTTAGAATGACTTTTTCTATAAGTACGCATGATATCAAACGAATCTATTTTTCAAAAATTTTTCAATTTTGTAAGAAGGGTCCCCCCTTCTTACTTTTTCCGATTTAAAATAAACTTAAAAATCACTGTCATAATGTTCTCATACGACTTACAACTGAGGTTATTCTTATGTAAAAAGTCGCGCTGAATCGATTCCGATCACTCCCACATCTGTATCATTAGTCGTTTGAAAGTTACGGCGCTTTAAAGTTTTTCTCAAATAAAATAAATAAACGCTAATATCTCTGAAACTAAAAGTGATACGGGGTTGAGGATTGTTGGAATCGATTCAGCTTAAAATTTTCTATAAGTTCGATTAGTATGAAACGGTCCAAGAGTCGCTTAGTGTCTTAAAAAGTTGCAGATTTGCAAAACGCATATGAAAATATGAAAATATTTGCGATATTTGACAAAATATATACATTTTTCAGATAGACTTATTAGTAACGTGTCTTATAGTAAAAAGTACGCTGAATCGATTCCTACGCGCAAATTCGTATCTCGATTAGTTTAGACGCTATGACGGTTTAAATGTATAATATTTTGATTCGTGGAAAAATTTGTAGATTTGTTTATAGATCAATGGCTATGAAATTCGTTGATCGGTAATGCTGTAACATTAGATGGAAAATATAGATGTTAGAAAAGGTGAGGAAAATGCAGCAACAATGAAAATGGGGCATCGCATATTTTCTTCAACGAGTGAGTAAAAGCAATTTTCCGGCACTTTTATGGGACTTAAATGCGAACGCCAGCTTATGTATCTCTTTTTATATTTTTCTTCAGCGTCTCCGACGTCATGAAAATGGTACCTATTTAGTCTTTTTTTACTTTTTCTTTTACGTGCAAGCTGAAATAAATGCCGGTAGCTTGAAATGGTCATATTTTCACTGAATTAGGTCTTACAGATACAAGGCGTACTTCCAAGACGTAAAAAGTTGCGGATTTGTTACTCTTTTTAGTTTTTCTTCTTGTAACTTAAGATGACCATATTTTCACAGGATTTTCTTTGAAACTCCCGCCTTTTCTTTGTCTAACTTATTTTTCTCCAGTGTAAAACTTGTTAATATATACCTACAGTATGTAAACACGTAAGGTGTACATAGGGAAATTAACATAGGGAAAAAATGACTGGATCAGAGTGAGCCCTTTCAATTTGACAGATAATATTCTTTTGCAAAATGAATGTGTATATTACCGAAGAAAATATTCAAATGATTACAACATAATCGGACTTTTTTTATTAATGGGACATTAAATTCCCAAAAATACTTAAATATGGTGAGAGATCAAATATCTCCGCCTATTCGTGTTGAACCTAAAGACATTGGGTCACTGATTTACCAACGCGCATACGTCATACCAGTCAGACAATTTTTGAATGAAATGTTTCCAAACAGATGGAGTCGTTATTTTGTTTTATTTTTGTACAAAAAAAATAAAACAATGATTTATAAGAGCTTTTTATTATTAAAAAAGCCAAGTAAAATAAAAATAAATCAAAATAAAATAGACATCCTCAAAATTACCACGATAATTCAATAGAAATAACAATTAATGCAGTCATGGTTAACTCTGATCCAAGTATTTTTTCCCAATGCTAATTTCCCTATTTGCACCTTACGTGTTTACATAGATACTGTATATAGTCTTAAACTAATATTATAAAGAGAGAATGCGAATTATTATGATGCTCAACTTTTGAACAAAACAATAAAATATGAACGATTTAATTTGATTTTTCTCGGCATGCAACGTGTTAAAGAAAACAGTCAGTAGAATAAAACGGTGTACGAACAGTCGTATGGAAAATTACATAAAATATTATCCCTGCATTTTCTTTTCTGTAAAAGCATTTTACTCTCTGTGAATATTGGCGGAAAAGTCGCTATTATGTCGTAACCGTAGTTCGCAATATGTTCGCTTTAAAGAAACTGTTCGCCCAATTTTTATTACAACAATGCTTTCAATTATCATTATTGCTACAGTAACCTATTAAAGCGAACGCTGCGAGTATTTTTGTATTGTTATTTTTATTACGAGTTGTACAAGACGGCACATTTTAGACATTATTTTTATTTAAATACTAGCGGCCCGGTCCGGCTTCGCCCGAATTTTTAGATTGCCACCGTTTTTCTGTCGACTTACGTTGCAAAATTGGTCTCCACGAAAAGCGCTTTTATTTTAACGCGATAATATATAGCCTATGTCCATTCTAAATATCGATGGACATTTTTTTAAAATCGGATGAGTAGTTTCGGAGGTTACTCTCCGCATGTATAATACGCGTCACGAATCTAAAAGGCTCGGAAGTTAGATGCGAATGCGGGCTTGCGCTTGTACAGTCTGTTGAAAAACTACAAACTCGCAACTCAGCAAAACTAAAATAGCAATAACAACTTGACAATAGCGTACTCGACTATGTACTTTAAAGCAGGAAAGCGACAAGTAACAAAGGCAACGAGCGATCACGGCCGCAATCACCGAAGAGCGCACGTTCCGTGCAGGTAGCTGGGAGGTGGTGGGAGTATCAACGGCTCTAAAATGTGCCTTTGCGACGCTGTTTGTGACTACCTTCCGAGCCTTTTAGATCCGTGGCGCGTATTGTACATGAATATTATTTGAAGAAAGTTGAATACCAATATTCATGAGAATATCAGCGTTTCAAAAAATTATTTTGACATTCGTAAAAACAGTTAAGAGAATAAATTGAATAAGTTTTCATTACTTGTTTGTGACTTTTATTTTGCCTCGATAGCACAGCTTCCCTTTACAAATTGCGTTCAAGAATTCTGTTTAAAAATAAATTGTCGTAAAATTACAAGGAATTTGATATTCATAAAAGATATGAAAATGTATCTTAAACATTTATAACAGAAGATGAGTAAAAGAAAACAATATATCAGAGAGGTTTTCATTCATCATTTTCAGCCCTCGCCGTTTGTAGGGCAATTTGTTTTAGGGATTTAATATTGGTTATTTATCAGCAAACTTTTCGTTTTGAAAATTGCAAGACGCATTTCAATATTTCGTGATATACAGTGTAACCTCTTTATAACGAATCTCAAGGGACCGAGCATTTTTTTAAAGTGAAACTTTTATTCTATCGCCTCGAATTTTTCTGGCCGTCTGTTGCATGTCGCACTACAGGCGGCCGCGGAGTAGGGGTAAAGTGAAAGGCGTCCGGAGTAGGCGCTCGGTAGAGCAGCCAAGGCCAATATGGCGGCGCCCATGGTTAGCATCAGCTGACCGTGTAGTATGTATAACACATAGTCAGTCTGTCATGCGGGCAAGTGCTGTACAGTGTTTACATGTTTTTATTCGTGTATTCATGTGAATATTGTTGTTTATAATTAATCGTGATGGATAATCCAACGCCTACAATCCAATAAAAGTTTCACTTGCGTCGTGGTTTCTTAAAACCACACAACTGTTTTTCGTTGTAAAGAGTTTTCTTTATAGGTATGGAGGGAAGAAAGAAAAATAACCAAATTTCACCTAATTAATTTATTCCAAAAGTCTGTTAACTTTGCCTGTAACCACCATTGTTATAATTCTTCGATCCTCTTAATTGGCACACAAAATAGCCAACATAAAACTGCCTATTTGCGTTATACAATACATTGATTATATTTACAAGTGCACTACGTGCAACATATGCCGCAGCCAATTTCGCTTGGCGAACGTTAATTACATTAATTTAATACGTCTAATTTATGTCGAAGCACGTATAATTAAGCTATACAAATAACATCGTCAATCAGGGAGTCGCTCATACATGGGATGCAAACGATCCTATTGGCTGTGTCATTGAGAACATGTGAACGCACAATGCTGAAACAAATGACAAACGCCGTATTCATTTGTTAAACATGTGAAATACGAAACCCTACAGATTGCCCGGCTTGCGTTCTTTTTTCGTTTTGCAAAAAATATATCAACGATTGAAATAGTTATGTTTTTAATACTTTACGGTGTTGCCTTTTATACATGGATAGAGAAATGATAACATTTATATATCCCGCCATTTTAAATCTTTGTAGTACCAATTAGGTTAAGTTCAAAACAAAACACACACACACACAAACATGTGAGGTGTCAAAGATAGTGAATACGCTTAATAATATTAACATGGCATGACATTGCTTACTTTGTTATCTTACTGTATGCAAATTGCAGTTGTGAGATTCGCTTTAAGCTGTGCTTTGCCGCAGGCAGACATGTTTTAATGTACATACGTCTAAAGCATACATAAATCAAAACAGTCATTAAATGATTACCGTATAGGAACGCTCATTTGTCTATACGCACGTATTTCAATTGTTAAACAAAAGAGGGCTCTACACTGTAAACCATCCGGCATCAATTACATCGTATTTAAATCTACCAAAAAAATACTACTAAACACTAAATTCGATATTTCTTATGGTTAATTAAAATATTGGGTCACCTTTTATTATAAACTAAGAGCCCGGTCCGGCTTCGCCCGAATTTGTAGATTGCTGCCGATTCTTCGTCGACTTAGAATGCAAAATTTGTCTCCACGAAAAGTGCTTTTATTTTAACGTGATAATATAGAGCCTATGTCCATCCTGAAGGTCTATTATAAATATCGGTGCAAAAAGAATTCGGATGAGTAATTTTGGAGATTACCTTCTACATCCAAAGTTATAGAATTTATCTCCTATATAATATTATGTAAATTGGCACCGTTTTTTTATTGGTTCACGTTACAAAATTAGTTTATTCTAACGCAACAATAGAGACTATGTCCATCCTGAGTGTCCATTCTAAATATTAATGCAAATTTTTTTTAAATCGGATGAGTAGTTTCGGAGATTGCCTCCTACATCCAAACTCTACTTCTTTATAATATTGGTATAGTACGATAGATAGATGAGAACGCACTGTATATTTTTGACGTGATAACGTCTTATAAATTGATGAATCACCAATCTTATAAATTGATAAAACACCGGCTGCATGTACGAAAAAGTGTAACGTTCCTAACGGTCGTAACGTTCGTAACGGTCGTAACGTTCGTAACGTTCCGCCTGACCCTGTGCGTGCTTTTCTCGAAAACGGCCCTAACGATTTGGATGAAATTAACTGAAAAGGAATTTTGGGGGGCAAAAAATCGTTTTAGCTAGGTCTCATCTCTCGAAAAAATCGTTTTATTACAAATTTTATCATTATAAAAATCAATTTTTTGACGTATGAAAATACATAAATATTGTAAGTAGGTTTTGGAATTTTATATATCAGTGAAACAATTGTTTTATAAATATTATGACAGCTAATCTTTGAGACTTAAAATAAATACGAAAGAATGAAAGTTAAAAAAAACAATTATATTATATGGTGAGTAATTTAAATAAATAAAATTAACCTAAATTTGAAGCGAAAGATGCAATAACATAGATTCGAATTATTATAATTATTATATAAATTTAGGTTATGTATTACGGAATACGTTATCACTTAAAACTATCGTCCGTAAACCGACTTTACAGACAACCAATTTTTTTATAGATCGAAACCTTGTATTGTTATTGTAAAAATAACAAAACTAACGATTTCCTTCTGTAGGTAATTCCCCGGATTTCGTTTCGCGATCGACATTCTGTATCGACGTGCGTGTAACCGAATCGAGAATATAATGGCGTGTAGAATAAAGCATCATTAAGATGTGAATTCAAGCAGGAAATCGAATTGTTAAAGCGCACGCACGCAAGTTCAGTGTCTAAAGCTTGTGCAGTATCGGAAAAGCTTATAACACACACTCGTAGACAACTTCAAAGCTTCGCAAATTACTGTGCATTGAGTGAAAGATCGTGTGATGTGTTTTAAGTTCAACTACAGGCCAGTCTTCAAACTAGTAGAAACAAGACGCATACTCTATCCTCCTCACTCATGTATCTATATCTATCTATCTCAGACTAATCCAAACAAATAAGGTCACACGAATACTCTATCCCAGAGGTGGGGAACCTTTTTACCATTAGAGGCCACATTTAAATTAGGCAGCAATAAAGAGAGGCCGCATAAGCTGATTGACCTAAGAAAGTGACTTTTGTGAAATTATTATAGTTTTTCTATAGATTTAACAATTTATTGCATCATATAGAAAAAATAAAATATAATACAACAAAATTTTAAATATAATATACATATAAAGCAAGGTGTGACACTCAAATGGGAGATCTGAAACTAGACTAGTATTCTGACGTCATGTTACAATATGACTGTCTGGCGGGATTTTCCGCGCAACTGTCATAGCGTTGATGTACAATAGTTGTTTGAAACGAACTCTACCATTTTGTACTAGGTGGCAAAGGGCCGCACAAGAACCTCGCGGAGGCCGCATGCGGCCTCGAGGCCGCAGGTTCCCCACCTCTGCAGTCTATCCTTCTCACCTATGTGTAGTGAATCTCTATCTCACTCAGTCTGGAACAATTTAGGTCATACGCATTCTCTATCCTCCTCACTCATGTGTGTTGGATCTCTATCTGTCTCAGACTAGTAGAAAGTAATTACACCACACTCATACTCTATCCTTCTCACCCATGTGTAGTGAATCTCTGTCTCACTCAGTCTGGAACAATTTAGGTCATATCTCTATCCTCCTCACTCATGTGTGTTGGATCTCTATCTGTCTCAGACTAGCAGAAAATAATTAGACCACACTCATACTCTATTCGTGAATCGAAAAATAACCACGGCGATATATGTCCAGTAGTGTAAGTCAATGTAACCGACTGTGCATTGAGGTTCCACCAAAAATTTGTGGCCAGTGCTGTACATACGACATATACGTACGCTAAGTTCATTATGGAAATCGTATAATTCTCGGATAATAACAATTATTATAGACAATGTAAGTTTACGGCGTGACAAATTTTATTTCCATACGTTCAAGCTCTGTGATCAGAAAACAAGTTTCACGTCAAATACAATTTGTCTACGTTTTATTGTTAATTCAATCTACAGGAAAACTACAATTTGCATATATTTATTAGATTTTGAGCTTCTATAAATTACAATCTAATCTAATACACATATAATTAGTTGGTTTACAATTTATACAGAATGTAATTTCTTTATTTAACATTCCAAATGGCAGTAGTAAATAGTATAAATCCGTTTTAAAAGTTAAAAAATATATTATGAATAGTTTATAGGCTTTTATCACGAAATGTGATTCTATTATTATTTTTCAAGAACATAAAACAATCGCTTCTTCGTTTGTTGTAGTCGTTAATATATTTTTCTCTTCATGACGTCATGAAATATTAGTACGTGGTACGAAACCACGCCCAGAATACGATTGCATTGTTTAAAATATTAATCGCAATAAAAAGTATTAATTTCAAACTAGCTGCTGCTGACAGATGAATAAAAACAATTGAAAACAATTATATGTAGACACTAAATCAATAAGCTTTTTCAGTTTTTCACATTTCCGTTTTAAATGTTTTCATATTTTTTAATGCTTTTCAAATGAAAATTTTGTGTCCCACAACACGTATAAAATAATAAATTTTAAGTAATAATCTAGTAAAAGATAAATCGAAAAAACAAATACATGACAAAAAACGTAGGTCGCATTGCCAAACCTTGACGAAAAAATAGCGCATTTCATATTATAGGTACCTAATATACGTTGTAAATAATATTTTTTTCTTAATTCTAACATTCAGTATGTCTTTTATGAATGAAAAGGACCCCGCACAAACCTTATGGGAACTTGTTCTCGGTTAAATTGATCGAAAATAGTTTTATTTTATAGTTTAAAGGTCACTAAGAAAAAGTGTCCATGGGCGTATAGCCTAAAAACCAATAGATTTTTGGCTACAGATATGTTTAGCGAGATTTTAGATATAGGGATATCCATTGAATTCACAATCTTAAAAAATTCTAAGCTCTATGTTTTCGAGTGCGCTGAATCCGAATATGGCATTATTATTGTATACACCTTCCAACATTACCTAATTTTAGACTATTTTTCTGTTTCTAAAAAAAAGCACAAAAGTTGAACATGGAACATGTTTGTGAATTCAATGGATATCTTTATATATCTAAAATCTCGCTAGACATACCTGTAGCCAAAAATCTATTGGTTTTTAGGCTATGCGCCCATGAACACTTTAAACTATAAAATAAAACCATTTTTGATCAATTTAACCGAGAACCAAATCTCATAAGGTTTGTGCGGGATCCTTTATCTTTCATTATTTCAGTTTGAGTTAATTTTGAGCAAACGAACTGATCAACAGATATAAAAATCATGAAAATGTTTAATTCCAAACTTCTTAAGAACCCAAACAATCGCAATGCTAAGATTTTATTTATTTGTCTTTTTATATGTGTAACTAGAGTGACCTGTGCGAATTATTCGCACTAAATAAGTATAATAATTAATAACTATCACTTTACAAAATTATTTTTTAAATATGATTGCAGGTATTTAATTCGTTTCTAATTTTGCACACTGCTTATAACGTTCTTCTTTTTGTTGTATTACAATATGAAGCTCAGACGACAGATCGAAGAAATATTTTACTAAAATTGTCATATAGAGGCGCAAGTAGCAAAAGCGTTGAGCTAAGCCGTCAGATGGCATCATGCAGCATTGCTGTGACGTTGTTCAGCGTTGCTCGCTGTTTCAAAATTTAAGTCGTCAGATTGCAGTATGCAATATTTACAATATGAAGGTCAGATGACAGATCGAAGTGTTGGCGTTGTTTCAAAATTAAAGCCGTCAGATGGCAGACGTTGTTCAGCGTTGCTGTATTTTAATTAATTTACAAAAACAAAAGCAATAATAAATTGTTTAGTTGTTGATGTCAGTAGAGCAAGCAATTATCTGTAAAATGATATATAATTTATGTGGAGAAATTGTGTGATTTTTTCTAAAAAGGGAGGCAAACATCTTAACCTTAACGTATTAATATAAATATGATTGTGAAACACGCTTTTGTGTAACCTCTAATTGACCTCTTCGAATGAAGACACAAAGGAAAAAACAACAACATGGATAGTTAAACAAGCTTGGCAGAAGTGTTTTTAATCCGATGATTGATTTGAGCCGTCAAGTAATCACAACGCGTTACCGGACGCGTGATCACAGGAAGACGGCGCGATGGCGACGTTGTTTTGTTATTGTATACGGTCGACTATAGAGATCTAGTAGTCTGACGCGTGTTTGTTTGTTTGTTTATCTACCATGTCCATAGAGACACAATCACTGCAGGAACCGAAGACGTCTTATACCAGTGGCGGCACATTTTAAATTGGCGCTCTACAGGATCAACTGGAGGAGTAATTAAATTATGAATTACATTCCTGTTTATGACGTTTTGATTATTAACCTCGATCGAAAGTGCATACTTTCGGCTCCAATTGTGGCAGAAAGTCTAACATTTACGCATTGTGTGATTACACGCTACAATACGGGAAGTTCGTACGTTCGTGCGGTAGTTAAAGCAAAAACAACCAACCAACTGTTGGTTTCCATAGCAACCGTATTATATTTTAGCTAATAGTCGCGAACAGCCGTCATTATTGTTTTTACGTATAACCTAAAAGCTTCTTGCTTGGAATTTATCTGTGTTTTTATGTAATTAATTAATGTATTTAATGAGCGTGCTTACGACCGAGGTATGAAGAAAAATGGTATACACCACACTGGCCGAAAGTGTGATACCTTGCCCCTCGCGCCACGGGGCAAGATATCACACTTTCGGCCCTTGTGGTGTAATATACTACTGTTGACAACTAACTATACGATATACACTGTAACACTAGTCACTACTGCCATAAAGCGTGTGTCGTGTATCATGTATGTACGACGAAGTCGTCGAAGGCGTTGTCCAAATGAGATAGATTCAGTAAGCATAGATGCTTATTTGTACTAATGTGCTGACGGTAAATGCAGCTCAAAGCTCTTCTAAATAACATGCTATAACTTGGTGATCAGAAGCTTAACGATGTAAGAAAGTCTGCCGCACAGACGAGTTTTGTGGCCAGTCAGTGGCTGTAAAACTTTAACTGTGATTAAATATAGAAAATATAATTCATTCTAAAATTGTGAAATATTTAAGATTTTGGTTGTTCTGCAACTCTGCAGAGCTCATAGAGGAACCCCCACTGCGTCTGACAATCGACACTATTATGTAATATACAAATACATCACGTGATTAGGTTTATTATTATTATTACACATTTAAAATAATATATTTGCGTTTCAAAGTTATGATAGTAAACAAAAATGAAAATTAAGTTATTTCTAATTATTATATGAACTATTATTTTATAGTACGTTTTAGTATAAGCTATTAAATAATTTGATTCAATTTTTTTCCACTTTATGCTCAAAAGAGATCAAATTTTTAACTGACAATGTATAAATGTCAGTCCACAAAAGGCTGGATTAAAATAATCCTTGGTATATACTGTCCGTTGTAAGATTTACTAGGCAAACATCTCCTTTATCTTTTAAGATTTACTGGATAACCAATTCTCCTTTATCTTTTGTGGGACACTTATACGTCCTCTCGGTTCACTGACCGTGTCCTAGATGTTCCTTTGTCCTTGAATAGCTTGTTTCAATCCTCCTTGTTTTCACAAACAATACACTAACGCTTCGCATCGTTAGCACGAAACAAAAGACAACAGCAAATATATAATTAACGATGTCTGTTGTCCGAAAGTTTTGTAAAAATATTTTCAAAATTTTAACATACCTACATCAGCGATCCGTGATTACAAATTTTAAATAAGAATTTAATTTTTTTAAATGACATAAAAATCTGAATGCTTCAATATAATTGTGATAGACTAATATTGTACATTATAGATGCTCGACAACATGTTTTCTAAAAACATAGGTTCTGTGACACACAACAGCAGTTTGCACGCTTCATGAAATGGTTATCAGATGGAACTAGAAATATTCATATAAATAAATATTAAATGTCTATTTTTTAAGGAAGTTTAACATAAAATAAAGCGACGATTTTGTAGAGAGGTGTGCAAAAAAATAATTAAAAGTCAGCGAAAACAATTTTTCAACAATTGAAAGAAACAAGTTTGTTTTTAATAATTTAATATAAAAAAGGACTAACTTCTTGCAGTATCTCGTCAATAAAAAAAAAGTTTTTCAACGCAAAATATTAGAATTATATATTTTGATACGTATCTTCCATTCGCAAAAAAAAAACTAGAAACAAACTTTTCTCAACGGAACGTTTTTGTTATTTTTGTAACTTTAGATAATTCGATTTTCAAACCGTGAAATAAAATTTTTCACTGTGGTTCTTATATAACGTTATCTTCATTTTTTCTTATATACAAAGTGTACCTACTATGATACTTTTGAGAAGTTTGAATGAATTTTCATAAATATGGAACGTAAATAAAATATGTACTTTTATCTTTCTCGAACTTTCTGCCAAACATTATTCGTCAGACGTTTCGAAAGCTATATATATATTTCCGTTTAACACAAAAGGAATATTTTATTTATGTTTCCATGCGCCAGTCGGTAAGTTAGTGTATGAATGAGTCGGTACCGCGATATTTTATTTATCTATACTAATCTATACCTACTAATATATTATAAAGCTGAAGAGTTTGTTTGTTTGTTTGGTTGAACGCCTAATCTCAGGAATTACTGGTTCGAATTAAAAAAAAAAAATTGTTGTATAGTCCATTTATCGAGGAAGGCTATAGGCTATACAATATCACGCTACGACCAATAGGAGCGGAGCATCAATGAAATATATATAACTCAAAATTTGTTCGTCCGATAAAAACTTTTGAACGGTAACTCCGATCAGCATGAAATTTCGACACAACATTTATCTCGGTAAACTAATATGAATGTGCGTACTCATGTCCCCCCTATTCGTTCTTTTGCACCCGGGTGAAACTGGGCTGGACCGCTAGTAGGTATACAATATACATACTTAATGGGATAAAACTCATTTACTAATTACAAAACTTGACCTGTGTTTAATTCGGACTATTTGCTTAATAAAGCAGCGGTAAAGATTTTTAATTTCAAAACTCTTATAGGCCCCACTCACGATCAAACTTCATGCAACAGTTCAGTGTTCAGTGAAGTTGGACCGATTAATCGAAAGACTGACTGGCACCACACACAGTTCATGCAAACTGCTCAGTTTTTAAAAATTTTTGTGTTCAGTTTGGTTCAGTTGTTGGCATACACTCGTCGAGTATAGATATATAAAATATATATTATATACATACTATAATATTATACTATAGATAACTAATAAGAACTAAATGAGTTATTTAAATGGTGAGGATTGGCTGTTCATAGCTGTGGGATTGTATTTAAAACAGAGAAATAAGAAAAAAAAATAAGAATATGGGTGAAAAATTGGTTAGAAATGCGTGATTCAAGAAGTCATGTTTATTTGATTAATGATACATCTTGAGCCGCTTGATTGGAATAATTATTTACGAATGGATAAATTAACTTACAATTATTTACTGGAATTAGCTACCCCATTTATTAAGAACCAGGATACAAATATGCGAAAATCTATTTCTACACAAGAAAGACTTGCAGCAACATTGAGATTTTTGGCTTCTGGTTGTACAAAACACAGAACTCCAAAAACTGAACTGAAAAAAACCCACACACACAGCAGTTTACTTGAACACTGAACACTGAAGTCGTTCAAAAATCAAGATGCATTTGATGAGTTCATGCTTGACTTCAGTGTTGGTTTCAGTGTTTATTTGTCCCACACATTATCATGCTTCACTGAACTCTAAGTTTGAACACTGAACTGTGGCATGAAGTTTGATCGTGAGTGGGGCCTATTATATAACTTCAAAACCTGCTACAAAATTAAGGATAGAAACAGTCGAAAGTTTAAAAAATAAATAATTGGCAAAGTACATATCGGTATCTATAGTTCGTGTGATGGCTTTCAAAATAAAAAGTAATAAAAACCTTTACGAAAATTCAAGTAATAAAAAATACATGATCATAAAAACATATTCTTGCACTCAAGGGACAACAGCGAATTTTTGCTGTATTGAAAATACAGGAGTGGATAACTTCACGACGGTTGGACAATCTATACTAATATAATAATATTATAAAGAGGTAAAGTTTGTAGTCTCCAAAACTACTCACACGATTTCAAATTTTTTTCACCAATATATTTAGAATAGACCTTCAGGATGCACATAGGCTATATAATATCGCGTTAAAATAAAAGCGCTTTTCGTGGAGACCAATTTTACAGCGTAAGTCGACGAAAACACGGTGGCATTTTACAAATTCGGGCGAAGTCGGGCCGGGCCGCTAGTATAATATATTTAATAGATTATTTCCTGCAACGCTCTTTAAAAACATATTATCTAGAATCTTGCAATATAAGAGTTTCTAAATTAAAAAATATTCATAAAAATCAGAGATACCGCAAAAGTCTATAAATAGACGCAATTTAAATTTTTGATACACAGGAAAATTAGTTTATTATAGCAATGATTAGATAAAAAGTCCCACTTTGATACTTTTAGTATTTTGCTTAATTAAAGTATATCTATTCATTTGAAGTTTAAAGTTGGCCAAACCTATTATAAGCAGTATATTATAAGCTTTTAAAGATTCCTTTTTGATGCACAGAAACTTGATATACAGAGCAGTCAAATAAATATGGATCACAATTTTTAATATTTTCGTACAAAACGACACTACATGTCTGATAATTATTTAAAAACCAGAAATTTTATAATGAAAATGGTGAGATACTTACAAAAACTTAGATTTGAATTAATATAAATATTGTAATACTTTTGACAACTATATAAATGCGTGCAAAGCTTAGATTCTATCGGGTTTCCGAAAGTGGGTTTTTGGTTTACAACCATTTGATCCCCGCACTAAAAACTAACTAAGAATTGAAGTTATAATTAATATCATTATAACCCCCAACACAAAAAAAATTGTTATAAGTTTGGTCTGTCTGTCTGTGGCCTTGTAACTTCAAAACAGAACAACCGATTTTGATGTGGGTCTAAAAGCCGCTGTACACGAGGCTATAGAAACACTGCTTGGAGTTCTGCTGGCCGGTAGGCTGGGTACGAAGCTGGAAATGACGTCACTGCTCACAAGATAGGTTTTAAAATTAGAACAGGAGCTATTTTCCTTGCTAGATCCGCTGCTAGGTGTGAGCCAGAACCAAATCAAGAAGCAGTATCTTGTCACGTGGGCGACTTGAACAAACGCCCGCAAACCAACTCAGACAACAGACACGTTTGTGTTTATATTTGAACTGTCACTGCGCGCGCACCAGATCTATCCACAAAACTAGCTTGAAAAGACGTCTCGTGTGAAGCGAGCGCATAACAACAATCAAGAAAACCAGCGCTAGAAAACTAGTAGACAAATCTAGCAATGAATCTAGCAGTGTTTCTAGCCTTTAGTTGCTGTTTACTAGTTGATATAATGTACATTTCAAGCAAAATTCTATGTCGATATACGAACACCCTGTATATATTTGAGGTTCAGCGCTGTCAGCGTTTGGGTATCGAAGTATTCTCAGCATGAGTCGGCACCGGAGAGTGCGAAACGCATCCCCTTTAAGGACAAGAGTACCTCTATCGAAGGGTTTTCAAAATAAAAAGATCGAAACCTCAAGGGTTTTGTACTGTATACAATACTTTTACGATTCACTGACCTTTTCTTCACACCGAGCTCGTGATACACTGACGAAACCATTGTAGACAACGGATTCTTTGTTGGAACGCGTTCCACGATTGTTGTAACAATAGATCAAAGTATTGCAAACAGCGTTTGAATACAATAGAATAATAAAATTGAGGTTATAATACGTCTTGACAGTTGGCAATCATCATATATATTAATACGCTAAGGTTAAAGATGTTTGCCTCCCTTTTTAGAAAAACCCTCACAATTTCTCCACATAAATTATATATCATTAATTTATTATTGCTTTTGTTTTTGTAAATTAATTAAAATAAAGCAACGCTGAACAATGTCTGCCATCTGACGGCTTTAATTTTGAGACAACGTCAACACTTCGATCTGTCATCTGACCTTCATATTGTAATACAACAGTCACAATACTGCATACTGCCATCTGGCTTTAATTTTGAAACAGCGAGCAACGCTGAACAACGTCACAGCAATGCTGCATGATGCCAGCTGACGGCTTGGCTCAACGCTTTTGCTACTTGCGCCTCTATATGACAATTTTAGTAAAATATTTCTTCGATCTGTCATCTGAGCTACATATTGTAATACAACAAAAAGAAGAACGTTATGAGCAGTGTGCAAAATTAGAAACGAATTGAATACCTGCAATCATATTTAAAAAATAATTTTGTAAAGTGATAATTATTATACTTATTTAGTGCGAATAATTCGCACAGGTCACGCTAGTTAAAAATATTTCAACTCAACTTGGAGACATGCGGTATATATTGTTCACAGTGCAAATCATGTATACCTACGTATTAAATGAATATTTAACCCAAAAAGCACTACGTAGTTTCAGAACACATCAAAAGATGGTGTTACCTCTATTAGCTAAAGGCACTATATAGTGCCTACCGCAATAACCAAAGGTTGTCGATCAATTCAAACTTTGCAAAACTAATCAACGCTTAACACATTTCTAATATATCGTATTTTAGTTTACAATTATTATAAGAGTACTTATGAAACGCTACCATTTAACAATTTTATGAATTTACAAATTATTTCGCCCGAATATGTATAGTTCTCTTCGTTTTAATCAGAGGAAGTATAAACACCATTTCGATATAACGACAAACTCCTTAAAACGTCGAAATTACTTAACTCTACTTGGTTTACCTTTTTGTTCATACAATGATACACTCTAAATAACGACACACCTACTCTGAATAACGACAACAATACGTCATCATTAAACAATAAACAGTACTTGTTTGTTATTGTGTTGCTTTGTTGTCGGCATCATGCGTACCGAAGATTTTAAGAAATTCGTTCTTTTGTTTGTTGGGATTAGCTCAGCTGCTTATCGATAAGTTATCATATTCTTAGTTGCCCACAAACTTGCGAACTGTGAACATGGCGAGTAAAAGAAAAACTTTTTGTGTTGACGATTATTTCTTCTCTCCGTTTAACGACACCTCTCAATAACGCCACAAAGTGCACAGTCCCTCGAATGTCGCTATATAGAGTTTACACTTTGCACGATGTGTACGAATTACCATAGATAAATTCGTTTCAGAAGAAATTCCTATAAGAACCTCAATAACGTTCAAACTTAATGTAATGAATTATGGTCGAGTTTCGACCACTGAGCGACTAGTTCATATATTGCTTGTTTTGCTTAAAATTACCTGAGGTATGCTTCTCTGAACTTTGGGGCAGATTCCTCCCGGTCCGACCCTGTATTTAGGTATTGACTTTTCATTAACACATTATAGAACCAAAAAAATATCTGTAATACAAGGCTCCACTGTACTTTAAAAAATGTTTGTCATAAATCTGTCCAGTTTAAAATGTCATGCAGATTGCAGTTGAACAAAAGCAAAACTAAAGTTGTTAAAAATAAATGATTCGCATTTCACAGGATCGCGGAATGATTGTATATTTTTAATCCAATTTTGAAAGCAATTAAAAATTTCCATTTTTTTATTACATAGTCTGTACAAGATCGATTAATAGCTAGTTGAGAGAAATGAGAATCGATTTGTATGTCAGCTTGATTATTACACAACTAATTAGTATTGATTATATCGCGACTAATTAGTGACCATTAATTTATATCAGTCACGCCAATTCTAATGAATAATTTATAGCTTGTTATAATCTAATTGCTGATAACTACTTATATTTATAACCTAGCCTGAACCCGCCGCTTCGCTCGCGTAAATGTCGATTTCTTTTACGGAAACCGTAAAACTAAATTTATTTTATTATTATCTATACCAGGCCTGTGCAAATAGCGGCCCGTGGACCAGATCCGGCCCGCAGTAGAATTTTGTCCGGCCCGCGAAGTATTTCATAAAATTATTATTAAGAGCGAAAATAGTTTGCCAATATAATTTGGCATATAAAAAAATTTCAGAAAAATAGTAAATAGCAAGGGCCACAACAGACGAAAAAAGACCTTTTTGTTGGGGAAAAGAAAGGACCTTTTTTTTGCTTTTTTTTTGTTCTCCAAATTTTCATCAGCAATGCGGCCCGACGATCAAAAGATTTGCCCACCCCTAATCTATACTAATGTATAAAGCTGAAGAGTTTGTTTGTTTGATTGAACGCGCTAATCTCAGGAACTACTGGTTCAAATTGAAAAATTTGTTTTTTGTCGGATAGTTCATTTATCGCGAAAGGCTATAGGCTATATAATATCACGCTACGACCAATAGGAGCGGAGCATCAATGAAAAATGTAACTCAAAATTTGTCCGTCCGACAAAAACTAGAACGGTAACTCCGATCATCATGAAATTTTGACACACCATTCATCTCGGTAAACTAATATGAAAGTCTCGTTCGTTCTTTTGCACCCGGATGAAACCAGGCGGGATCTCTAGTAACTAATATACCGTCGTTGGTTCTCTAATAGCTCTTATGTGCATAGTTGGCAGATTTTACGTTTTTTAAATGAAAAGATTCAAGAAAATGAGCTCTATACACTAGTAATACCTCCAAATTAATTTTACAGTAACCGACAAGGGCAAGTAACTCTTATGTGAAAAGTTGTATCAAATAATTCCTCCCATGTGCCATAATAAAGCTGAAATTAACGGTAAATATTTTTTAAGAAAATACTTCGTCTTAATTAAACATGTATAGTAAAGATAAGTATGAATTAGTAATATACCTCTGAAATTGCTAGTTCTTACCATCCATTACTGAAATAACCACTTTTTGGCCTTTCCTGCAAATTTTACTTTTTGCACATAAGAGGTATAACAGAACCAACGACGATAGGTACCTATACAAAGTAGAAACTAATGTAATGAAATTTTTAAAAAATTTTTAAAAATTTCATTACATTAGTTTCTACTTTGTTTGGTTTTAAGACAAAATTGTAAAAATGAATATTATTAATAATAATAATACACATAAAAAGTACATGTCTATCTATCTTTAACTGCGAATATCTCGAAAACCAATGACTTTACAACAAACTAACAAGTGTACATTATTGACTTAGAAAATATCAAAAAAATTAAAATTATAGTCAAAATTAAAATTTAGACAGCGGCGTAACATTTAGAAGGGGCACAAGCATTACTTACTCCTGCCGTACGCCACTGGTAGAGCGTACTGAACTAATTTTTTTATTGTTAGGTGCATTTTATGATATTTAACAAGTGTGCCGATTTGAGTAAAATTATACGGTGTATTAACAAAATTATGGACATTAATAATTTTTCAGTTTTCAACTTCAACACCCTGTATTTCGGAAACGAGCAACATTTTATCTAAGCATATTTCGCTTAATCGTTTTATTTTGAATTGGAGAATCTGCGGTTGTTCTATGTCCCATTCTTAATGGGACACCCTGTATATAGATAAAATAAAGTTGTATTAAGTATCAACTTTTTTTTATTCGAGTTGTTGCGCGTGCGAGAGCTAGGCCCCGGGCGATTGCCCTGATCACCAACCCTAAAGGCAGGCACTGTTATTCACGTTATTGTTTCTGAAAAAGCAGCTGTTGAACGTGCGTCATTTTCAGCGCAATGACTGTAAGTTCTGTAAGCATTATGTTGAAAGCTTGACACGTCATTCAATGTCACGTGACTTTGACAGTAATCTACGTCATCAGCGCATTTCACTGCCTAACTTGTCATCGACTTAACAAGTTTTAAGTTGCGGCTTAGCTGGTACTGAGATGCTAAGTTACTAACTTGCTGTCGTCTAAGATACTGAAGGAATTATTTAAATTTGAAATAAATGCACCGTGTGCTAACTAGTGATGTGCCGGATCGTTAAAAATGTATATCCGCGGATACGGATCTGAATACGGATTTTTGGTTTCAAGATCCGCGGATACCGATCTTAACTTTCCGTGAGTACGTGGCGGTAAATATTACACATCGACCTTTGGAAAGAGACTATCTGTTATGGGAAAAAGTTATTGACCTCTTTAAGAGTTAACTCTCATAACAGATTGTCTCTTTCCAAAGATCGATGTGCAATATCTCATTAAAAAGATAGTTGATTTAGTACCTTGAGTTATGTACTATTAGTATGGTACTCACTACGATAAATGTTTGCAATATAAAGGTGCCAAATACGATTTAAAAAAATAAAAAATAATCTGAATGGAATTTAACAGGTTTTCATTATTACCTAATCACCTATATATATAAAATTTCATCTATGAATTGAAAATTAATAAAGTAAAAGATCCGTAAAAGATCCGCAAAAAATAACGGATACGGATCTTTCTTCTCCCTCGGATATCCGCGGATACGGATACGGATATCCGGCACATCACTAGTGCTAACATATCATTCATATTACACTTGGAGGTTGAAAGTTTAACTATAGCTTTATGCAGAGATTAAGAAAAAAAAATAAGTTTAAAAACTAAAACCCGACTACTGAAAAGTATGAAACAAGAAAATATTCTCGTCTGTGGATAGCCGTGGTCGTATGCCACCTACCCTAACAAAACATTACATTTTAACAGTAGTAAGCGATCATAAGCTCTAGGGCAAAGTGCATCACGCTATACATCTATATATGAGATGGCATACGACCACGGCTATCCTCAGATGAGAATATTTTCTTGTTTCATACTTTTCAGTAGTCGGGGTTTAGTTTTTGAACTTATTTTTTATTTGTCTTCAATTTGCTCCCATCTGGGACCAAAATTCGAAAATAAATGTAGCTTATGTTATCGGGCTATAATAACGAATCGATTGACACCTTATTTATCAAAATCGGATGAATAGTTTAGGCGCTACGATGGAACATCCGTAAATACAAACATAGACTGCTAAACTCATAACCCTTCCTTTTGGCTTCAATAAACTTTCATTCAATGCTAACAATATTTTGAAACAAAACTCAATACGAATAACATTGAAATTATTTAACTCATCTAAGTTTCCATAATTGAGTGTGCCGGTATCTACAACGGCACTTTAAAACTTTTGTGAAGAAACCAACCGAAATTTATTCTAACATTGTGTGCTGTAACTTCTTCAATTATTATACACTTGCAGAAAACTAATTGCTCTAATAAAAAATTTATAATCATTTTTAAAACTATAAAACAGGCAATTTCAGAACACTTGTATGATTTTTATCTATTATAAAATCGTAACATAACATCATTTTTTATCATCATCCCTATTTAATTATGATTGCACAATAAAAACGCGTGGTAATAGTTTCAAGCATTAATCACTTTAGTATTCAATTAGTATAAAAACATAGATGAATAGTTATACAAGATTGCTGACCATTGAAATTTATAGTATGTTTTATGTTCCATTTTGTATGATAATAGTTGAATTATGTAATTGAAATATAGATGTTATTTAATGAACTATTTAGATCTATCTTAATTGCACAATTTATTACAAACATCTAAATTCGCAAAATTATATTATTCATAATTAGTAAACTTTGGAAGCATTAATATAATAATGCGTTTAACGTCCATTTCTCGACTTTATGCCATTCGCACCATTACTATTTTCCATATATCACACATCCCGTTATTTTCTACATTTTTAAACTTCCACTTAATTAATAGCAATGGGCGAACGAAGGAATTTTAAGACATTAGGATAAGGTGGTCAAATTTTGAGCACAGGAGTTTAGACAGGTAATCGACCATTGCCTTGAATAAGGAACCATCTCGATATTTATCTGGAATTATTGAGGTATACCTTAACAAGATGGACGGTACAAGAATTACCGTTACTCGGTGAGAAGCAGCAGGAAAAAGTCCCAGCCACATCTGCCCCCGCCGGGATTCGAACCCGGTACCCCCGAATGCAGGTCTAGTGCTTTCACCACTACTCCACCGGAAGCATTACTGCCCGATAAAATAGGGTTATATATATATATTAACAGGCAAACCGTTTTTTTGTGCGGCTATCTCCTCCTAAACGACTGGACCGATTTCGACGATCGCGGTGCTGTTTCATAGAACTCGACATACAGATGTGCAATAAGGTGTCAGAATTGCGATAAGTGGGTTTTAAGGGTCGAAAATCGGTTTTCAAAAAATCTATTGTCAACATTACAAAATAGATGAGCAGGCTTTGGAAGAACAATCTGTATTCAACATAACGGCTAGTGTTAAAGGGGAAAGGACAGGGGCAAATTAAAGTTTCTTGCTCTTGTATAGAAGAATTGCGATAAGTGGATTTTAATGATCGAAAATCGATTTTCAACGTTAAACCTAACGTCATTAAAGTTTTTGACGTGATAACGTCTTATAAATTGATGAATCACCAATCTTATAAATTGATAAAACACCGGCTGCATGCACGAAAAAGTGTAACGTTCCTAACGTTCCGCCTGATCCTGTGCGTGCTTTTCTCGAAAACGGCCCTAACGATTTGGATGAAATTTACTGAAAAGGGATTTTAAGGGGCAAAAAATCGTTTTAGCTAGGTCTCATCTCTCGAAAATTTCGTTTTCATACAAATTTTATCATTATAAAAATCAATTTTTTGACGTATGAAAATACTTAAATATTGTAAGTAGGTTTTGGAATTTTATATAAACAATGAAACAATTGTTTACAAAATATTATGATAGTCAATCTTTGAGACTTAAAAATATAAATACGAAAGAAAGAAAGTTAAAAAAAACAATTATATTATAGGTGGTGAGTAATTTTAATAAATAAAATTAACCTAAATTTGAAGCAAAAGATGCAATATCATAGATTCGAATTATTATAATTATTATCTAAATTTAGGTTATGTATTACGGAATACGCTATCACGTAAAACTATCGTCCGTAAACCGACTTTACAGACAACCAATTTTTTTTATGAACCAGCCTGTATATTTATTATGACCGTGACATTATCCCACAATAAACCATTTATTTAGCACCAAAAGCATTATTGTACGGGGGGTATAAATTTTCTTGACATTTTGCTTAGGCATATTAGAATTTAACAGAGTAGGCTGGGTCCGGAAATACACTATCTGAATAATCGTCCCAATACTACTATCAAGCTCTGTAAACTAAGCCGAACATGAAGCGCTTTACAAAAATACGTATTACGGTGGAAGTAAAGAAGTTTGTGGTGGAAGAAACGGTACACTAACGATTAGATAATAAAATTAATTTCGTGCTTTTTCAGAATTTTTAAAATATTTTCATGATTTTTAAAGGGACATTATAAACTTGAACACGTTTGTTTACATTTTTAAAACCACTAACAGCCAGATCTATTTCAGTCTAGTGTTAATTCATGTTTTTAGATTATTAATTTTCAATATTAAATTGAAAATCCAATTGATACAATAATCAGTTCTCGGATTAAAACCTCGAAGCTGAGAGCTTGTAAAACAATGACATCGCTATACGCTCGGCTATTCTCAAGCTTAATGCTTCAGAATGATAGTTTCATAGTTCCGTCAGCATACTCACAACGCAAAGATCTGCATCACTTACGAACAACCTTAAAAAAACCCTAAAAATAATATTTACTTCTAAATGATGTTGTAGCACGGAATTAAAAGAAAGAAACTAATTATAATTAAAGTGAAAGTGCAATTACTCAAACAAGATTCTGTAAAAGTTGTCCCTTAAATGAAATCATGGTAGAGAATTCGCGGAATTCGGCGTATTAAGACGACGCGCTAACAGTTTTGTGCAAAATTCGTGCTAGTCAACATCTGGTTTGTTGCTTTATGAAGCTTATTATAACATTGGACTGTTACAGGAAATTAGAAAGCGTTAACTTGGCACAAAGACTAACTGTTGTCTTGAAAGACAGAAAAGGTCAACGCTTACCATTAGAGTCAAATAATTATAATATTTAAATCGTTTATTTATTGAATTATAATATTTAATTGTTATTCTAAAAATGACCCAAACCCGGATCGAAACGTTATTTTATTGAATTATATATATTTTGTCAATATATTATCTGAAAAATTGGTCGATAGTTTTATTTATTTACTTATTCTATTGCTTAAATCTGGAGTGATTAGATAATATTATTAATACCTAGCGCTCCAGTCTGGCTACGCCCGGATTGTAGATTGTTTGTTTTTCGTCGACTTACGTTGCAAAATTGGCCTCCACGAAAAGCGCTTCTATTTTAACGCAATTAATATATAGCCTGAAGGTCTATTTGAAATATTGGTGAAAGAGTTTTGAGTTCGGATGAATGGTTTTGGAGATGAACTTGAAAACTTTACCTCATTGTAATATTAGTATAAATTTTTTTGTGTAACAATTAACTCCTATATTTTATGTTTGGGTACCGAGTTTCGTCAGAAGGCCTCCAGTCTTTCTAAAATCAATATTTGTACAAAAAGATGAACATATAGGTACAGACAAAAATTCTATAAACATAATTAAGCATTTATGGCTCCATTACTATTTCAAAATATTGTTGTGATTTGAAGTCAAACTGCAAAATCTACATAATTTGAAATAAAAAATTGATTGAAGGAGATTTAGTTGGTTGAGGAACAATATAAATAAGCTTTACCAAAGTATTGCTTGTGGCCAACGTTTCGAAAATTATATTTTCATCCTTAGGGCCTATAAACATGTATATTATGATTTCTAAATTACAAATAAATGTATTGAGCTATTTAAATCTGACAAAACGCCGTTTAGAAAACATTTCTTTCGATTAAAAAACAAATTCGTCCTAAAAATATATCGTATATTTTGTATGACAGGCATTTTGCGTACAAAAACCGCTAAATATAGAAATGTAAACAGCGTGAACAAAAAAAAACACGATCGCGACAGTTATTTGTTAACATAAGACTGTGATACATTCCGTGTGTCACGATTGGCGAATAATAATGTGTATTGCGACAGTCATTTGTAAACAGTCGACGACGATACATTCCATCTGTCAATTGTTAAATCAATATTTGATGTTTCAGAGTTGTTTCATCTTTTAATAACATTCTCTCAACGTCAATATTTCCAATTTCCTGTACACAGAAAATGAAATGTATTTAAAAAAAATTCAATACAGTTTATATTATGAATATTATCAATTTGTATTTACAAAAAGTCTTTTCTTTGCATAAACCGGATGAAGATAGTAAAATAGAAGTTCAGTGACTTTGTTAACTACTACTTCCGGTTGTATCTTTTTGTTTCTAGGAAGTTGACAAGGATAATGCCAACTGTAAAACAGAAAATAAATATAATGTCTCTAATCTATACTAATAGGTATATAAAACTGAAGAGTTTGTTTGGTTGAACGCGCTAATCTCAGAAACTACTGGTTTAAATTGAAAAAAAAAATTGTTGGATAGCCCATTTATCGAGGAAGGCTATAGGCTATATAATATCACGCTACGACCAATAAGAGCGAAGCATCAATGAAAAATGTTGCAAAATGTATCTCAAAAATAAGCTTCTATTTAGATGAAATGCCGTAACTATATATATACCAATATTAGCGTTGCACATTTAGAAGCCCGGCTGGCTCAGTCGGTAAAGTACGTGACTCTTAATATCAGGGTCGTGGGTTCGAGCCCCACGTTAGGCGAATATATTTTTATTTTATTTTCTACATTACTTTCTTACATTTAAATTTATTTTAATTTTATTTACGACTAAATAAAATTAAATATCTAATTAATAGCTCATTTGAAAACTGTTATAACTATAGGGACTTATATAAAAATAATTTTCTTACAGTGTTTTCAATTAAATATTTATTATATTTTATTAATTCCAGTAAACTATTGATTTAAAAGAAATTTATTATCTATACCTACTTATAAAAAGTATAATAACTGTTTTTTATTTATTATATTTTTATTTATGAATGTGCGTAGGTACTCATGTCTTTCCCTTCCCCATTCGTTCTTTTGCACCCGGGTGAAACCGGGCGGGACCGTTAGTGTAAAATAATAGAAACGATTTAAATGTGTCGTGATAGTAGCTTGAAAACTCCATCCCGGATGCCGATTTCAGCCACTCAGTGAGGGTACCTTGTCCTGTAGTCTGTACTAATTATTATAAGGAGATAGTGCAAATTTTGTGGGTGTGCGTGTATGTGGAGGGTTATCTCCAAAACCACTGTACCTATTTGAAAAAAAAATCACCTCTATTTAGAATGGACCTTCAAGACGAATGTACGCTATATATATTATATTGTCAAAATGAAAACGATTTTTTTGGAAATCAATTTCGTCGACAAAACGGTGGCAATCCACAAATTCGGGCGAAGCCGGACCGGGCCGCTAGTTTTATATGCATATATTAAAGAAGCCGTCACTGGAAAATAATAAACAGCGGCCCGGTCCGGCTTCGTCCGAATTTGTAGATTGCCACAGTTTTTTTTGTCGACTTATGTTGCAAAATTAGTCTCCACGAAAAGCGCTTTTATTTTAACGCGATAATCTGTAGCACTGTACGAACTATATTTTTGGAAAAAATATTTCTGCTTGAACAGACTTCGACAACTTAAATTAGAGTGTTTAACTAATTATGAATGACGTCAAAGGCCATAATGAAGCCTTGTCCAAGAAACGATAAGTTTTCACTTATATTTTTATAAAAAATGAGTTTTCAATCCTTCTGTCTGTAAATTCTACAGCAAGTTTGATTAAACCCATGGATGACTTTAAATTTAATCTCTGGATATATTCTTCCCTAATAGGATAATATGTACGGGCGGTGTAGGTGTGGCAAACAATGAAACGAACGGTACAAAATTGAATTAATGAATATTTCTTAGTATGAAGATAGATCATGTACTTGCCAATTGTCACTGTTTAAATTTTTTTTATAAATTAAAAATTCAAATCAACGTATTCTATATAATTTAAATATTAATTTAATATCTGTAAAATGGTTACACGAATAAATTCTCTATTTGATTTATTTTTGATTAATTAAATTTAATTGTTGTCTTTTTAAAACACACGATATCCAAAGACTGTCAAAAAGAGCCTCCCGTAAAGTAAAGACAGGCTAGATTTGCCGCTAGATTTCTTGCTGGCTTTGTCGATGGGTTTGAAACGTGCGCAGTGACAATAATTCTAATGCAAACAAAAATGAACGTTTCTTGTCTGTGAACAGAACACATATTATGACGCCATTTTTGTTTGTGGGCGTTTGTTCATTTTTGTTGCAAAGGAAAAAATGTGATCTAAAAAAATGATAATGAAGCGAATAGTTTGAACGTGCCTACAAAACATTACTTTCTAAGTGGAAGAATGTGTATAAGAGCTTTCACTGTATATAGAGTAAGCCGGGAAAACTTTTACGGACGAGTAAATTGACAGTGAAATGCCTGAATAGGGATTTTTAGATTTTTGTTATGAAGACGTGAAAGACACTTGTGTTTTAATAATATTAAACTTCAGCTCGCTGACAAAATGAATAGCATTGAATTTGTTTGTATATATTCAAAAATCTTAAATACGGCCAACTGGTTTTCAATATTAATGCCAAGAGACATACCTCTCATTCAAAATTATTTTCTATTCAGTGACATCTTCATTTCTTGCTATGGATTGTAATTGACAATTCATTAAGGATTCCCCGAATACAAGAAATGAACAACGAAACAAATGAAAACAACTTCAAGCATTTTTTTTTTATTTTGTCAAATTTTGTTCTTTTTTTTTAATAATCTTGTCTATTCTTCTAGTTCCAGCTTTATTATTACCTACACAAGCTTTTTAAATTAAAAAAAAATTACAAGTATATCCAAACACAATTTTTTTTAGCCGCGATTCTTCTGCGCATGCGCCGACGTGCTCCCAAAATAATAAAGCTCTTCATATCTTACCAAAAGTAGGGTACATATTTTAAAATAATAGGTCCGCTATTTTCTTAGTTGATTGGAACCAAATTTTGGGAGGACATTTGATATACAAATATGAACAGCACTATTGTGATTGGAGAATATCGGCGCATGCGCAGAAGAGTTATATATGTTATAACATTGCTTTTATATTATAATTGTATACTTTTCATAATGCTTAATTCTTCTAATTATTTTTCCACGGAAGATTGGCAAAAAAGGTTTTTTTCTGAGCACTATACAAGTCAAAAAGCTGATTGGGTCAAAACCGAATTTTTGGTAAGATTTTCGGCATATAAATATGGACACAGCAACGGTTGAAAGTATCAAATTGATTTTCAAATAAAAATATAAATCTTTTGTACTATAAAATTAACGGTTTACTAATTGAAGCTTTCGTCCTTACTGAAAAGATACAATGTACAGACTTTAGAAAACTAAAAATGCACTTTAACTAACGAATAAATATAAACAGGGAAGAAAATTTATGATTAAAGAAATGAAAACGGTTAATGCCTGTAGCTATAAATTATTACAGATTTTTACGATATAAATTATCGAATAAACAATTTGTTTATAAGTTGTACAGCTTGTGAAAAGTAGTTAACGTCTTTTAGATTTATGTCATCCATAACATTAAGAATAACTATTTAGGTAATTGTTAACATTATTTGCAATACAGTAAAACCTCGAAAATTAAACTATAATAATTTTTACGGATGCCATTTAAAGAACAGTTCTCAAAAGCTTTAAGATTAGATATAATAAAACTTTAACAATTAAATGAAATTCAGTCGAGTTTAAATAATGTTTATGGAAAATAAAAGGTAATATTTAAAAGGACTAGCAATTTGCTTTTAATGTTCGAAGTTTGCAAGGATGTTTTATACTATTAATTATTTTATAAAATACGAAACTTAAAGCAAACTTTTTTCAATTAATATTTAACTTTTCAGATTGTTTTCAGACACAACAAATTTATCTATTTTACTAGCGGCCCGGTCCGGCTTCATCCGAATTTGTAGATTGCCATCGTTTTTTCGTTGCAAAATTGGTCTCCACGAAAAATGAACTTATCGTAACGCGATAATATATAGCCTATGTCCATCCTAAAGATCCATTCTAAATATTGATATAAACAATTTTGAAATTGGATGAAGATACTTTCGGAGATTATACCTCCTTCATCCAAACTTATAAACTTAAAATCTTTGATTAACGTCTCTTTAGAACTGTTCAATAAATTTATTATAAACTTAACCTCTTTATAATATGTTAGTATAGAAAAAAAATAGTGATAATTAGACCCTGAACCCAGATATCATTACTTCAGCATTGCAAATAATTCATTTCAAACTTGCCGGTCTTTATGTGCCAAAAACAAAAGAAGGTTAGAAGGAATTAGCAGAAGCACCGTAGTTTAAAGTCCGGGTTTTAAAGAGAGACATAAAATTAAGTTTGCCACGCGTTAAAAAGGGACATAAAATTAAAGTTTTTTCGTCTTCAAGTTTTCAAGACAAATACGCATCAATAAAAGAAGGTTTAATACTGCGTAAAGTTAAGTCGTTAAAAAGTATGACACTTTGAAAACTCCGTCACAAAAATATTATATACTGATTTGTCTATCCCAAGCTTAACAATCTATACTGATGTTATAAAGAGGTGAAGTTTGGATGTAGGAGATAATCTCCGGAACTACTCATCCGATTTCAATTTTTTTTCACCAATATTTAGAATGGACCTTCAGGTTGGGCATAGACTATATATCATTGCGTTAAAATAAAAGCGCTTTTCGTGGAAATCAATTTTGCAACGTAAGTCGGACCTACATTAATATTATAAAGAGCTAAAGTTTGTAAGTTTGGATGTAGGAGTTAATCTCCAAAACTACTTATCCGACTTCAAAAATGATTTCACCAATATTTAGAATGAACTTCCAGGATGGATATAGGCTATATATTAAGGTGGCATTTCACATGGCTATTTGTGTTCGCTATTGGGTGTTTGTTGTATTTGGCAAAATATATGACGTTCAAGACAAACATGCAAATAGAGGAAAATACGACCATCCACACATAGCAGTCAAATAGCAAACACACAAACATTTGGCAGCAGAACGCAAGGTTCAAAATTCCAGGAATTTTAGCACTGTTTCATTGTCCCAATTGATTTTCAATAGTAATTGTTCCAGTTCTCGCTCACAGCACAGACACAAAAATACTGCACGTCCGTACAGGTTCACGGCGCGTGCACTTCTGAATATGGCCATTGCGTGGACGGTTTATTTGCCATATTTGCCTATTTGACTCCTTTGATGTGCCTCGAAAAACCGACAAGCGCACGGTAACGCGTATTTGGTATTGACCGTATTTGTCAAATAAGGCCAATACTTTGTCAAATAGACCCGCCACGCTTGGTAATTGTTTGCTAAAATATGCCAAATACACAAATACAAATAGCCATGTGAAGTGCCGGTCCTGATTGTCAGGCTCTTGTTACGGCGCTGGTAGGAATATATTTTTGAAAAGTTTGATTTTCATTTCTAAAATTATTTACTCATCATTTTTGAAACGGAGTGTGTGTATCATAAGGATGCCGGGCCGTAGATAATAATATGAAAGCTTGACTGAAATGAACGCATATACGAAATATGCAATTATTTTTACGAGTGCCCATTTTTTCCACAACTGAAAATTTTATTATAAGTAGATAAAAATCGGACGCGCCCATCGTATATAAAATTATATCACGGCCGAGCGAATCCTAAAATCCCAATAAATACGCTTTATGATTTATAATACGAGCTGGTTCAAAATTAATCGGAGAAAATAATGCCCACGCTTTCTCAAATTCAACTGTTTCCGATTAAAAATATCAAAACTCGATTTTTATTATCTTTGTCTGACGTTTTTGAAAGATTTTCTTTTACTCGCCATGTTCTTAGTTTGCAAGTTTGTGGGCAACAAAGAATATATCAATAAGCAGCTACGCTAAACATATGAAAGATAATCAATCTTTGATTTACGTCTGATTAAAAATCTTCAATAATAGTATATTGTGCGACTAGTGAGAGAAGATTCCATGAGCGTGAAATTTGCCGCACGAGCGTAGCGAGTGCGGTAACACGCGAGTGGAATATTCTCCTTCGATCAATGGTCGCACATAATATTTTATTCAACTAGCACGAGTAATATGTAATCGGGGCCCTGATAAAAGAGGGAAAAATAATAAATCACTTCATTGATTGACGTACCCACCGTCCTCGATGCACACAAGATGGCCCTGACTTTCGCTGAATTGCGATGCTGTTTTCATATATACAAATCGCTACCGCGTTCCTATATTGGTCCAGAAACTATGCAGTTATTACTTATTCATTATTGTACGGCTTCCGCTCGCTACTGCGTTCCTATTGGTCCAGAAAATTCATTATCGTACAGTACGGCTTATTATTAGCACTCTACGCGTCAACATGAAGTAATTTATTATTTCTCCCGAATTTAGCAGGGCCCCGAAATTTTATATTACTCACACGTGTTGAATAAATAAAATTATCGACCAATTTTTCAGACAAATATATTAACAAAAAATCCGGATCGAAACGCTATTGTATTAATTATATTTTTTGTTAATATATTTGTCTGAAAAATTGTTCGATAATTTTATTTATATATTAAAGATAATCCCAACAAACAAAAGAACGAATTTCTTAGAATCTTCGGTACGCATGATGCCGATAACAAAGCAACAAAATAACAAACACGTACTGTTTATTGCTTAATGATCACGTATTGTTGTCATTATTTAGAGTGGATGTGTCGTTTTTAGAGTGTATCATTGTATGAGCAACGAGGTAAACCAACTAGAGTTATATAATTTCGACGTTTTTAAGGAGTTTGTCGTTATATCGAGTGACGTTAAAAGAAGATTACACTATATCTCTCTTAGTTTTTAAAATGCTATATTCTTTGAATTTGTTGTAATTAGAATTCCTTGAAAATTACTGAAAACATTTACATTACGTCAAAAACCATTTGTTTAAATCATTGTAAATGACAATTTCTAGAATGATTTCAGTTGAAAAACACGCGTTGATTCCAATTAGCAAAAGAATACGTTTCGCTTTGAAGTTATGCGTGTTTAAAGTTTCTTAGAAATTAAATAAGTCCTATGTTCTTGGTTTCTTTTCTCTTATTTGAATTCGTGTCTTTTTTTATACGCGCGATAAACTTGAAAGAAAATCTGAACTTTATTTTACTCTAAAATTAGTTTCAACTTACATATAAAATTTGATTAGCAGCTCTTCGTGTAAAGATAATTTTTATTTTGAAAAAAAAATGGCAAAAAGTCGTTCCGAACAGAAAGCACAGAATTGTTTATAAATGTGAGACAAAATAAATAAAGCTTTATCATAACAATAAAAGTGCTTGTTGTGTCATTAATGTGACCTTCGATAAAAACAAAACGACATAACTCAGTTTTTAGACAAGATAAGGAACATAAAATGTCCGCAGAAGCAATTAATTCAACCAGAAAGTTATTTTGATTTAAAATATTTAATTTCTGTACTTTTACAGTATAGCACGTTTATATGTCATATTATAATGCTGGAAAAGCTGTACAGGGGTGCAAACTTTTTAACATTTTTTATTTTCATTGCGGTGCGTTGTAATATTTTATCTAAGGTTGGTATACTAGTCAGTATTTTATGCCGTACAGCTGCGGACAATATTTGTTGAATGAAGAAATCATTTCAATACAGTGATAGCTGCTCGATCTTACTTATGTTACAAAATATCCTTAGATTTTAATAACTACGAGACTAATAAAACGGATAGAGCATGCTTTAACGAGTTTGTCGCGCAGGATTTGCTTTGCCCGTGACGTCATCGCATGATTTAGCTTTGTATAAAGTTTTAAGCTAGCGTTAACTCTCGACAGACTTAGTCGATTTAAACGAAATTTGGTTTACATGTTGAAATCCACCATCGCAAGAAGCCTATTTAAAATGGGCCATTTTAAGGGTGGTTTTTAGAGGTTGAAAAAAGTTTTTAGGCCCAAAAATACTGAAAAAATTCTCAGAATCCTTTCAAATTTAATCTTTTAGTGATTTGTAAAATGTGCTGATAAATTTTTAATAAAATCGGCCTGACAGGACCGGACTTACAAATTTTAAGAAAACGCTAGTTTGTGGGTATAGATTCACATGCTGAAGCGCTATATTTAATTTGATGCAGAAGTTTGATTCATATTAGTATTAAAATTAAGTAAAAAAAATATTATTTTAAGGGCTGTATTAAGGAGTAATTTTTTTTATTTTGTCCCAAAACAAACCTAAGCGTATGTAATAAAACCATACTACCTGTATTAACATATACACTATTATATCGGCAGAATTTGGCACTGCGACCTGGAGTTTTATTAATTTAAAGATAGGAAGCGCTTAATGAAAGACCCATTATATGTTATTCGAATTAATTCAAATAAATAAAATAATTTGTCGACCAATTTTTCTCAGACCAATTATATATTGACAAAAAATAATAAAATAACAAATCAATATAACACAAGATGACGTATCGATCCGGATTTAGATCTTCTTCAGAAATATCTAAAAATATAAAAATTAATTAGTATTAAGTTATTTATTATCTAATAGAAATCACGAAAGATTGAAAGTTTCAAAAAATTTATGAAAAATTAAAAATGTTATTAATTTTTCATAAATTTTTTGAAACTGTCAATCTTTCGTGATTTCTATTAGATAATAAATAACTTAATACTAATTAATTTTTATTTTTTTAGATATTTCTGAAGAAATCCAGATCGAAACGTCATCTTGTGTTATATTGATTTGTTATTTTTTGTCAATATATTGGTCTGAGAAAAATTGGTTGACAATTTTATTTATTTGAAGAGTTCTATTCAGACGTTAATTAATAGTATTCGTCCCTGCAAATACCCCCTGCACCCTTCATCTCAAATCTTTTCCCCTCGCCTAAAAACGGTTCGCGCTCTCCCGACGCTATTTTTAAAGCTAGTGGGTTCTGGTAAACGCCAAATGAAAGACAAAGAATCAGACTACAGATCCTTCAGGCGAATTTTTTGAAAAACAGTTTCGCCTACGTGTGAAATATTACGTAACTTATTATTTTTTTCAAAAGGTTGTAAGTTTTTTCAGGAATTTTTTTTCAAAAAATTCGCCTGAAGGATCTGTAGTCTGATTCTTTGTTTTTCATTTGGCGTTTACCAGAACCCTCTAGCTTTAAAAATAGCGAGGCGAGGGGAAAAGATTTGAGATGAAGGGTGCAGGGGGTATTTGCAGGGACGAATACTCTTAAAGATTTGAATTTTATTCGAATTAATTTTAACAAATCTGTCCAACACTGTAAGCAACAATCTACAAGCGCCAAAACATAACACGGGGAGTGTTATACACAACAGGCATATGCGCGTAACCGGGATGAAAAACGGACACAAAAGTGGGAAGGGTGTAATTAATCACGACTAACGAGTACAGCCGAGATTAGAAATGACGGTTCGGGTGCGCCTGTTTTGTATTCGCCCTCAGCATCGTCATTCAACCATACTTGTACATACAACAATGCAATTATACCGCCATATTGACACGCTCTTTTGTTTAGTTATTCACGATACTCACTCGTTTCATTGTTTACGGAGTAGCCGCCGTGTTTTGTTTTGATGGTACAAAGTCAACTCGATATGATACGAAGGTGAATTTAATATTAACTCGTAATGAATTGTGAGACAAATGAGCTAGTGATGTGTCCACGTGACACTTTATTGGGAGCTGGCTCCGTGCGCTCCGCTCACTAAAAAGAGTCGCTCAGAGCGAGTCGTTCAAACGAGCGACACTAGACACAACAGTGCAGACTGCAGAGGTGTGAACTGTCATCATGCATGCTCAGGAATCACGTAGCATTGCACAGCACAATACACACACTCAGCTCTGAGCTCATTTTAATATGATTCTGATCTTATATTATTCACATTAAGAGCTTAACAATAATAATGTTTATTGTTACAATATTATATCTTTGTCAACGACGTCAATGTGAATGGCTTAAGTCACTGTAAGCTTAGTACTATTACACTTACAGTGTGTTATTCAACATTAAATGACTCAGCAAAGATAACTCCGTACGTGCAAAATTCATTAGTGCCTCTGTGACCTGTGCTGTGTGCGCTCTGTAAATGTGCGAATGCAACAGTACAGAACAGCTCAGCACAGAGCAATGGCGTTCGGAGTGAGTCATTCACAAAAAAAAGAGTGACTCGCTCCGGTCCGAGAAGGGAGTCGTTCATTATGAACGACTCGCTCAGGAGCGACACATCACTAAAATGAACAGTATACCACAAGAATAAATAAATAACCAGCAGTCTCTATTACGAACGTTACTCATTCTTGTGAGCTCGGTGCTCAATTAACCTGTGATTCTATTCCAGTGGCGTAACAATAGGGTGGCAGAACGGGTAAAATGCCACGGGGTCCTGGCCTGATGGCCCCCCCGGTCCGACAGGCTATTAGTACAGAAGGAACCAAACATTTACCTATTACAAAATTTGGTAAAAAATATTAATTTTGTATTTAATCAATTTAAGGTAACTCTGAAATTTTAAATGTCAAACGCAATTTTTGAAGTGAATACTTCTTTAAAAAATGGGGGTAAACAAATCTTTGATTAACGTCTGATTAGAACTCTTCAATAAATAAAATGGGGGTAAACTCGTTTATCTGTGTAACGAAATTGATTTCACGAAATATCTGAACGTGAAACTCGACCCAATAAAAAAAATTAAAAATGTGTTATACGAGAACGCATTACAGAAGTGAAAGTTGCAAATCATACGTTTTCATTTGGACCCAGTGAAAAAAATGTGTTACGAACACTAGTAGAAACCTAGCGGCAAATCCAGCCTCGTGTGCAGCGGACTTTCCTTGGAACCAAAATCACCAGTCAGTCGGTAGACACATTATGGGGCAAGACAGACATATTGTCAGAAAACTCAGGCATGCGCATATATTCCAATTATTTATATCACACATTCATCGTTGTAATGTCTGCATAAACATATAAACCATTGCGCGGTTGTTTCCGCCCTTCACACGTAAACCATTAACCACTCGTGACTTATTGACGGTTGTGTATATGAACCGTGTAGTCGTCCGCATATATTTCCTGGTTACAAACAGTTTTGCCAACTTTAATACGGGATGAACACAAAAGTTAAGGCCGCTGCACACGAGGCCGGCTTTGCCGCTCATGCTAGATTTGGCTGCAGCTAAAGGCCGCTGCACACGAGGCTAGAAACGCTGCTAGATTTGCCTACTAGATTTCTAGCTCTGGTTTTCTTGATTGCCGTCATGTGCTCGCTTCACACGAGATGTATTTTCAAGCTAGTTTTGTGAATAAATCTGGTGCGCGCGCAGTGACAGTTCAAATATAAACACAGAGCAAAACGTGCCCGTTGTCTGACTCTGAGCAGAATGACGCCATGTCGGTTTGTGGGCGTTTGTTCATGTGCCCACGTGACAAGATACTGCTTCCTGATTGGTTCTTGCTCATACCTAGCAGGAAAAATAGCCTCTGTTCTAGTTTTAAAACCTATCTTGTGAGCTAGCAGGCCAGCCCGCAGTGACATCATTTCCAGCTTCGTACCCAGTCTACCGGCTAGCAGAACTCCTAGCTCATACTATCAAAATAAATATAGGTTATAAATTAACTTACAGTACCCCAACACAAGGAGAATATATATTCTATATTAAATTATAACATCATTATTTGGGGTCAATCTACGGAAATCTCTAGAATATTTATCTTACAAAAACGCATTCTACGAATAATATTTAACTTACCTTACCGCGAATCAGTCAGATCGTACTTTCTTAATTACAAAATTCTTACTGTCCACGCAATTTTCGTGTACAGTAACATTATTTTTCTTAAGAAAAATCTGAATAAATACGAATTTACGCATAATATACACGACCGTTACACACGAAATAGAGATAATATTTACTTGACTCGTCACAATTACGTGAGGTTCGAAAAAAGTCCCTATTATACTTCTGCTCATATGTATAATGCGCTCCCTGAGTCCATTAAAAATATAACACCTTTCAATAAGTTTAAAAATAAATTAAAAGAATATTTGTGCGAAAAACTACTGTACACTTTAAAATATGATTATTATGCTATGTCTTAACTAGTAACTACCCTGACCATGTACAAACGATTGTTTTTATGTACAATAAAAAATTATTATTATTATTATTATTAATAGAGTATTGGACCCCGGGCTGTGCTAGTAAATATTAATATGAAGCAGTAGTCTGCGCTTTGAACATCATTTTCCGAAATAACGTTTATTTTTTAATATCAAAATAGCTCGTATACTCTATTAAACAACTATACAACAAAAATACAATAACAAAAGAATAAAGGAAGCGCCTGCGTAGACGCGAAGTCAATATAATCTCAATAATGGAAAAAAAAAACATCAAAAAGAATCTGTTTGAATAAACAGAACGTATGAAGAACTTTTGTACTTGCATAAAGGAAACACATAATATAGTAATGCATTAAAAGTGAAAGGACCCAATAAGAAACTGGTTTCGTATGTTCTTCTTTATCAAGCGAGACACATTTTTTTTTATACAGTATGTAAACACGTAAGGTGCACATAGGGAAATTAACATTGGGAAAAAATGACTGGATTAGAGTGAGCCTTGAAATCTTGTTTTTCAATTTGACAGATAATATTCTTTTGCAAAATGAATGTGTATACTACCGAAGAAAATATTCAAATGATTACAACATAATCGGACTTTTTTTTATTAATGGGACATTAAATTCCCAAAACTACTTAAATATGGTGCTAGATCAATTATCTCCGCCTATTCGTGTTGAACCTAAAGACATTGGGTCACAGATTTACCAACGCGCATACGTCATATCAGTCAGACAATTTTTGAATGAAATGTTTCCAAACAGATGTAGTGGTTGTTTTTGTTTTATTTTTGTACAAAAAAAAATAAAATAATGATTTATAAAAGCTTTTTATTATTAAAAAAGCCAAGTAAAATAAAAATAAAAGAGAAATCCTCAAGATTACCACGATAATTCAATAGAAATAACAATTAATGCAGTCATGGCTAACTCTGATCCAAGTATTTTTTCCCAATGCTAATTTCCCTATGTGCACCTTACGCGTTTACATACTGTGTGTATTATAAACGATATATATCTATACGGCATGATTTTCTAACGAGTGTGTTATAGCGTTACACGAATCAAAATTGCATTCCGCCTTTGATACATACTGTGTTTTTTTGTCGCACATCCTATAAAATGACGACTTTTGTTTTCTTTTCGAGTATTTTCAACATTTCACTTGTGTAGCAAACTTCACTTCAATAATAGATAGTAAACATTATTTAACAGTAGGTACTAAGCCGTCACAAACAAGGTTTCGCTTTAGCACACTTCGGGAGGTTGTATACCGGAGGTATATTACGACGGGATGGGACATTATGTTAAAAACGAGTCGTAATAACATTACGCTCGAGGTTTTTTTTGTACGTACCTCCTATAAGAGAGCTGGTTTTGATTTCAGTTTCGAAATGTTTGACAACAGACAAACATTGTTCTACTATGGAATTGGTATAGCGCAACCGGGTTTATTTTTTTACTTTACACTACTAGTGGTGTAATGGGTCGCTTTACATGCGTGCATATATTCATGAAGAGCAGTAATTTTATAGGGGTAGAACTAAAAAGTTTGTTTCGACGGTTTTTAGGATTTCCTACTAAAATGGTGACAACATATTAATAAAAAGATTCGACATACTTTAGGGGAAACTTCTTGGGGGTAACTGAAAATTTGGAGCGTGGGGTGTTGTTCTACATTGCGTATAATTATGTATTTAGGAAGTTCACAAAATAATTTTCAAAAGCATTTGGCATAAAAACAGCATTTCACAAGGCATGCAATTGCATATATTCTCTTTGAGTTTTGCACGCAAATATTTTCCTAAACTTTAATACAAGAACAACACATTTAAAAAGCGGCCCTTTACAATTTTCGTTTAATTATATTCTCATGTAAATTAACAATGCGCATAATTAAAATTTAACAATAATAATTATTTAAATTTAAACTAATTATGTTTAATTTTGCAAGACACTGAAAATAATATTAATTTGCCGTAATTTCGAGAGATGGAAATGTCGTAAGCTAAAGCAGGGCTGCCAGTTTCTAGATCCTTGACTATAATCAGCCCTGTCGCTTGCATATTATATTTTCTACTATTCGAACAGCAACGGACGTACCGATCGAGTTTCCCCCTCGACGTTCTACCCGACAGCCAATCCCGATCAGTTCTCCGCTAGCAGCTCAATTCATTTCCCCCACTCCTGGCTGTGTCGTTATTTGATTTTTTCCTTACACTAAACGAAAACTATTTTCAACGCGTCTAAATTTCTCTTCAAAAGTGATAAAATGGGCATCCTGTATATAAGTGAAAGTCCAGCTTAACAGAAATAATTTGCATAAAAAAACGAAAGTATTTAGAAGCATAATTTGCATAATAAAAGCTTGTAAGCTCAGACCTTAATGATTATACTGTTTATGTACATTTAAAAATGCTAAATCTGTGGAAGATTCTTCCGTTGGTTTATTTTTATGTAGTAGTGCAAAAAAATGTTGTCAAGGTTAGTAAACATACAGAAAGAACAACCGATTTAGGCCTAGCACACATGAAGAGCGTTCAACGCGCGTTGGGCCAACGCGCGTTGAACGCCTCTCATATAAACTAGGCCTTATTGTAGTACAAAAAGAGGAATCTATAAAAAATTTTAACTGAAAACTTAATTGAAGATTTTTTTTTTAATTGTAATTTTTGCATGAACTTATATGTTTCTTCTCATATTTATTGTATCAGTGTCAATTTTTTTTTTAAGGTATATCCAATTGTATATATCGACATAATATATAGAGCATATGCACATATACAAGAGAATATCACTTGGGGATGGCACTACCTCTTGGTATCTGGCCAGTATATTTAAACATCAAAGCTGGGTCTAAACGACAAAGACAAAATATCCATGAGCAGAGCTGGGATTCGAACCCACGACAGTACGATCCAAAGGCCAGTGACAATAAATATCTATCTTTAAAATAATTAAAATTCTATGTCAAAAAATAAATGTGGTGACGAATGGGTTAAACGTTGTGTAAATTCTAACGATTATGCAATTTATTGGTTTTGTGTTCTCAGACAATTTTTTACGTTAATAGTGCTAACACACGGTCGAACTTGGTCCGGTCCGACAACGGGCATGGTACGGCGGATCTTGCAACAGACGACCGAATCTGTTCCCATCGAACCGGACGGACACGCAGACTACTGTACAGACGAACAGATTTGGTATGGAGCGGACCAGATCCGCTGTCCGCTTCGAACCAAGTTCGACCGTCGGTTAGTACTATAAGGAATAATCGGTCTGTTTTTGTTCGTGAATGAACACGTTACCAATGTTCAATATATCTGATTCATGAAACATAAAAATATTGTTTTTATTTGATTTTAGTCGCGTGTTTAGCGTGTTATGTTGTGTTCAGTGGGAATATTATTATTTTGTTCTAGAAAGTAGAATTCTCAATTCATATAAAAGCTAAATAGTGGCCAAGTGACTTTCGAGTTATATTATTGACATTGTATTAATTAATAAGTGTTTAATAATAACTCAATTGAATTTAGCAGTCAACTTAAAAAGCAAACTTCATACATGTATTGTCAGTTTGTGTTTGTGAAAGTAGAAATTGGCGTAATAGATAAGGTAAGAAACATATTTAATATTATAAGAAATTTCAAAAATCAGATATAATGAATAACAAAATTCTCAAATTACCGCGTTTTACAAAAATATCGTGTTGCGTAATATTACTTCATTAGATTTGGTGTTATTCGAAATTATCAAATTCTCTACATTTCGTCCTTATTTAAGACATTGTCATTCCCACAGAACCTGATGAAGTCTTAAGGTAGTTTGGTAGCCAAATTACTTAAACTTGACCCTACATTTTTCTATATTTATTCAAAAGATTATAATTAAAGACACCTACAGAAAAAGAATCAGATTTTTTTACCACACCGTTTAAGAGATATAATTAATTAGCTATGCAAAAATACACGAGCCGTTATGAGTGTCCTTGTTCAATAACTCCGGTAATTGAGGGTTTCTAAAAAATTGACAAACTTGACCCCACAAAAACAACTTTTTAATGGATAGAACGATGTCTGAAATACACACTGCAAAAAATTCAGAATAATTTACCACGTACTTTTGATTTTATTAATTTTTTAATACTGACATGTTGTTTATCTCTGTTGTTGTAGTGACAGTGACTAGTGACAGCTGAGTACTAATCAATTAATATTTGATTAATTACATTACCAAAATTATTTAATTATAATTCGCATTAAATTAAATCAAATAAATTTTTATGTGAATTTCTATTAATTATTATAGCATGATTTGAGTAATTATTTGAGGAAAAAAAGAAAGTCATTTATTTGACTTGGGATTGTGGCTCCCAAACTACCTTAAATAAAGATTAAATAAAGAGGAACGTCGCATTTCAATTCATTGGTCCAATTTCCCGTGACTCTGATTGGAATGACAATCAATAGTTATTATTTTATATCCAGAACGAATGGATATCCTTTTTTTTTAAATACATTTGCATGGCAATTAGTTATTAATGAAATTTTTGCTGATGAAATGGACCCTGCTCTATTATTATTGATTTGATTATATGCCAATAAAATTAATTAATCCAATATTTGTATACGATTAACCGCTGTTTCGAACAATATAGAATCGCAACTTTGTAATATTGTATTTTTTAAAACGAGCATTGTTTGTTTGTCAACCTGTTTTGTTGTGGTTTTATATTTAAATTAAGCAATTTTAGTAATATATGTAGTTAATTAACATAAAGTTAAACATTTTTTGATGCCAGTTTTAAAACTGTCCTGAAAAAACAACCAAATATTCACAATGCACATGCCAACTTTTTTATGTGAGTAATGTTCTTTTTGAATTCGAAAAAACGCAAAATAAACTTTAATCTGCTATGTGTAGTTTGCTATGAATCAACACTGCAATAGCTCCGAAGTAAAAACATTCTAACAAGCTCCCATTCACTAAATTAAAAGTCTCTTCTAATTATAATTTTATTTAATTAATGAATTTTATTGCATTAATTTTTGTACTGACGTATCTCATATTCTCAGATTTATTGAACAAAAGTTATATTATATTTAATAATTATTTTCTTTTAAAAACGTTCACAAAAGAGAGCTAGACCTTAAAAAACAATTTATATATTTTTTGCACCAGCTTTGCTTTTTTGAACAAAACATACGCAAAAATATTTTATTCTGCGCTTTTGAAGTTTTCTAGAATTTAATTTTTAATGCTTAGAAACAGAATCGTCTATTAATTTTTTATTCAATTCTAAACTTTGTTTTCTTGAAGTTTGCGAATACGGAGCAGATTTCTTAATCATATTAAATAATCGAGAACTTTTATGCAACTTTAAAAATACACGCAATTCGAACCTAAATAGTTCATTTCAAAAATCGTCGTTGGTTCTGTAATAGCTCTTATGTGCATAGTTGGCAGATTTTACGTTTTTTAGATGGAAAGATTCAGGAAACGAAGCTCTATACACTAGTAATACCTCCAAATTAATTTTACAGTAACCAACAAGGGGAAGTAACTCTTATGTGAAAAGTTGTATCAAATAATTCCTCCCATGTGCCAATAAATCCGAAATTAATGTTAAATATTTTTTAAGAATATACTTCGTCTTAATTAAACATGTATAGTGAAGATAAGTATGAATTAGTAATATACCTCTGAAATTGCTAGTTCTTACCATCCATTGCTTAAATAACCACTTTTTGGCCTTTCCTGCAAATTTTACTTTTTGTATTACAGAACCAACGACGAAATACTATAGATATTATCAAAAAATATCCCCCTGCGTTTAAATATTGCTACAAAATAAATAATAAAACATTTAATGGTATAAAAATATATCTAGAATCCAAGTCACTTACAGTTAACATAAAAACAATAATATTATTCTACAGTTTGTAATTTTTGTTAATTTTATGCGGATTTTTACATCAAATTCATATCACTAATAAATTACCATGAAGAGAGCTTTTCAAAGCTTAAACAAATAAACTTGTTTTTTCTGTAGTGTTTCGTCTGTGCGTAAATTAATTTTTTAAAGTTTTTTTTTGTTTAACTGACTTAAATTATATCCACATCCAAGCAAACGTCTTGAGTCGATTATTGTCAAGGAGGGAGTTTTTTTATAGTTTAAATAACAAAAAATAAATACTGTACTTGTGTCTAGTCGTTTGTGTCTCTGAAATAATAATTGTTGAACAATTTTTATGGGTTGAAGCTACTGAGTTACAAACAAAGCACAGCTTGGATCACAACTCATTTGGAAAATGATTTCACAGTTTAAAAAAATAAACGTTATATAATAAATAAAATTATCGATCAATTTTTCAGACAATATATTAACAAACAATATAAAATTAATACATTAACGTTTCAATCCGGATTTGGACCTTCTTCAGATTGAAACGTTAATGTATTAATTTTATATTGTTTGTTAATATATTGTCTGAAAAATTGGGTCGATAATTTTATTTATTGAAGAGTTCTAATCAGACGTTAATCAAAGATTTAAACGTTATATAGTTTTAATTTTTGAAAACAATTTTTTGTCAGTTTAACCCTTTACAACCGACGAAACTTTTTTGTTTTTGTTTATTTTGGGACCAAAGTACCTGGAAAAATTAATTTAAAAAAAAATGCTGCCTGCTTAACTGTGAAAATAACGGGCACGAAATAACTTTGCGAAGCCGATTGGGTTCACAAAAATTAATGTTTCGCGGCAAAAAAAATGTGTTGATAGTCACAACCGTATAGAATGACTAAATTATAACATGTCCAATTAAATGGCTTATATTATGTCTGAATTAAATAAAAATAAATAAAATTACCGATCAATTTTTCTGACAATATATTTTAGTAATATATTGTCAAAAAATTGGTCGGTAATTTTATTTATTGAGGAGGACGCTACTCAAAGATTCAAACTTTATTTAGTTCTAGCTATTCGTCTGTACATGAAATAATTTCTGAAGAGATGTGTGTCCCGTGAATTTTTGTCTGTTAAACTCTTTAAATCATAACAAAAGCCGTGTAAACAGTTCAAATGTTTCAATTTATATTCAGCGTCATAATAATGCGTATAAGTTTTGGAGAGAAAACAAAAGCTAGAGGAAACTTTTGTGCGCATGTCCTAGCCAATGGAGGCAAAACTGAAAGTCCGCAGTCTAATAAAGCTTCCCAAACAAACAGATCATAAAATATATAAAATATTATAGTTTTGAGTTTTCATGTTGTATAAACATTTTCCAAACAATTTTCTTATCGACAATAATATGTTTATTTTTAAATTAAATAACACGTTAACTGATAAGGAAAAGTAGTCATTTTATCGATCATTTTGCGGCGTTTTCATTAAAAAACTTAATTTTTATACTTAGCCGGGGATAACTGACATGAAATGTTTCATGTTTACAAAAATAGATTATAAATAAATCAATATCTTTCTTTCAACTTAGTTAAAATGTTAAAGTGTACGTCTATTTTTAGTTTCAAAAAAATTAAATATAGGTATTTGTTTATCTATAAAACAATCTGACGCCGTACAAACTAAATAATTTTTGTTATATTTGGCATCACTGCCTACAAAAACAAACACAGTACGAAACAAACAACGAAAAAAAAAGTGACAATCATACCAAGTAAATCCATGTTATTTGTTGTGTGAAATTAGCGCCCGCCTGTGCCGTTTCGAAAAGACTTTTTTCAAATTCGTAACGCAACAACAAAACTTTGACAAACTAATAATGTCCGCGGCGCTATCGTCAGATACATTTAAAAGGCACTCTTTCAAAGTAAAAACTGAATTGTGTGATATGTGTTTTTTAAATGTCCCGCGCTACCGGATAACTGCAACTGCCAACGATAAGAGAGTGACTAGCGCTAAAGTCGTTTCAGTTTTCAACACTGTAGGCTCGATTCGTGCGAGTTCGTCGAAGCTCGTATTTAACGCTCGGCCGGCCGGAGTATTCTGCGTCGGTAGAAAGTCTACCGCATACCCAGTTGGTCGACTTTTCTCTCTCTCCGTGTGTGTGTGTGTTGAAACCCTGTGGAGTGCCGGTCGCCGCACACTCTTTCTCTTCCAACTGCACGCCTCCTCCCCGCCCGCCCCTCCGGCACTCGCCGTACCCCTTCCACTTTTATTACGGTGACGCTAAACACAAAGCGACGCAGCTACGTTATATTTTGTGACGTCACACTACGTCACAATGTTCAAAGGAGGCGGTCTCTCATATCATCGTATTGTCTCGTTAAAAAGTTAGTTCGTGTTGTTATTTTTATATACTCCTTATGCCGGCACTTCACATGGCTATTTGTATTTGTGTATTTGGCATATTTGGCAAACAATTACCAAGTGTGGACAGTCTATTTGACAAATAAGGCCAATACCAAATACGCGTTACCGTGCGCATGTCGGTTTTTCGAGGCACATCAAAGGAGTCAAATAAGCAAATACGCAAATAAACCGTCCACACAATGGCCATATTAAGAAGCGCACGCGCCGTGAACCTGCACGGACGTGCAGTATTTTTGAGTCCGTGCTGTGAGCGAGAACTGGAACAATTACTATTGAAAATAATATGGGACAATGAAACAGTGCTAAAATTCCTGGAATTTTGAACCTTGCGTTCTGCTGCCAAATGTTTGTGTGTTTGTTATTTGACTGCTATGTGTGGGTGATCGTATTTGCCTCTATTTGCATGTTTGTCTTGAACATCATATATTTTGCCAAATACAACAAACACCCAATAGCGAACACAAATATCCATGTGAAGTGCCACCTTTATATTTTGTCGATTGTTATTTGCGTTATGTTTTCTTTATATATCAAAGTGACCCGACACCGATATAGCGTAGTATATTATTGTTCTCAAATTAATTGAAGTCAATTTACTTTAATATACAAAGTTATAGCACAAGAATAAATAACTAACAATAGAGATGGGCACATGATAAACGTGATATAGATGGCAGCAGATATATATAGCTACCTAAGTTATGATTGGTTTTTCCCTTCTGATAGCATGCAACCATTTGCTTTTCAGTTCCAAATTCTTTTGGAAATACAAAACCTTTATAATTTGAACAATGATAAACACAGCACATCGGCATAGTCAATGATTTATTATTTTGTACACAGTACTACGAATGATTCACAAATCGAGGTGGCTATATAGCTGGCGCCTCTAGCGGTCAAGTTTGGCAGTGCCCATCTTCATTACGCACTTTATTCATTCCCGTAATCTCGGTGCTCGATTAACATGAGATTCTATCCTGAAGCGGCCAGCGCCATACTGTCTCGAGTGTTGGAAGATTTGAAGCGAATTGTTTCTTAATGATCAAGAAACTAAATATAATCTGTTTGGAAATATACATTCACTACGCCACTGGTCACTAGAGACGCTCAAGATGATCTTGATAAAAGTTTGTCCAGTGTCGTGTTTTCGGCTTTTACTTTTATTTTGAGAAGTTTGTAAAAACTTTGACTGTAATATTTCGCAATTAACATAGTGTATTCAATTCCCTGCCATAGAGAAATAAAAAAAATATCTCCTTCAATCAGAATTCGAACCCAGCGCTTTCAGAAACGAAGCAAAAACTATATTATTCAATTCCGATACAGTGAAAATATTTTTGTATAAATATGGTGGGAAGTTTATTACGGGTCGAAATGGTGGAGGTATCGGGTATATTTGTAGCGTTCGTCGGAATGCTTTTCCTGTAATATTTACTTAACAACAGTTGAAAACTAGGTTATAACTTGTTCCAAGTTTTTTTCCTACTTTCAGTAATGCATTATTTGAGGTTAGTTTTGTTAAACAAACCGTAGACTGAAATACTCAGAACATTTCTTTGACAAAAATTAGAATAACATACGAACGTTATGAAACGACTATTGTCTTTAATAATTTTTTCCTGTTTTGCTGGTTATACAGGGTGTCTCAGATATCCAAGGTTGAATCTTGATTGTTTTTTATATATGCGTAATTGGGAATTCTATCTACAAGATGACCAGAGGCAACAGTACTCTTTTTTTCTTAAATACCACCATAGGAATTTTTTTAACTGTCTTGATAGAGCTTACTATCTTTTTTTCAACCATGAGGTAGTACAACCTTTATCACTACATATTATTAAACGTCTGTCTGTCTGAACGCTATAAACTCAACATAGCAACATTTAAAGAATTTAAATGTTACCATTTTGTATAGAAATGTGTAGTTTTCGATAGATTTACAGCTGATGGGAGTCATGTCTGGGACACCTGTATATAAACTAGACAGTGGTTATAATTCCGCCAGGTTTACAGCTTTGTTTACTTGCCTGTTTGTTTATTATTCAACTTGTGTCGCATTCACGTGTTTTTCTTTTTTTGTTTTTGTTCAGTACCAAACCTGAATAATAAGACACTCTGCAATTTTTTGTTTATTTACTCATAACACGACAAAAGAAATACAACTTCTAAAGTCAAAAAATTGAAAATATCAATTGAAATAGGATCAAGATATTCCTAGAAATTCAAATCTTCGATTAACGTCTGAATAGAACTCTTCAAATAAATGAAATTGTCGACCAATTTTTCTCAGACCATATATTGATCTATTAGATAATAAATCACTTAATACTAATTAATTTTTATATTTTTTAGATATTTCTGAAGAAGAACCAAATCCAGATCGAAACGTGATCTTGTGTTATATTGATTTGTATTTTTATTATTTTTTGTCAATATATGGTCTGAGAAAAATTGGTCGACAATTTTATTTACTTGAAGAGTTCTATTCAGACGTTAATCAAAGATTTTTATTTATTATAAAATATTCCTAGAAATTTATAAATAAAGAATAAATCCTTGCAAAGAAATTTTTTTGGTATTTTGCATACAAGTAAAGTTTTTAATATAATACGTGAATAAATAAATTTACATAGGTTATGAAAAACAAGTTTTCCTTTGTTTACTTCAATTGTTTTAATTTTATATGACTTTTCAACTTCGATAAAGGCAACTGCTCAACAACGAGAATTGCCAATACTCGATACTAACACGAGATAGTGTAATGTTTTATTTGTTTTCGAAAAAACAAACAATTTATTGAGTTATTGAATATGATACCAACTGCAAACAAAATAATCTCTTCTATACTTGATGCAGTTTGTGTATTAAGCTTCCGTGACATAATTTTATTACTTTTTTGTGATAATTAAACAAAAAATATTGTCAGTAAAAAATGTTTGAACTCATTTTTAATTCCCTGTACACCGTGTTTTGTTTCTATCAATGTACGTGAAACTTTTTCGACGCGATTTTGTTAAAGTTGCTATCATTTTTTTTTTATCTTTTGCATATTTTAGTAGAAAATTTACATAAAGAGCTCAAATGAACCGTTTACCACCCTATATGCAAATGTTAAAAAATAGCGCAAGCAAATATTCCGCGTTTAATTCTGTATTGAAAATTACAGCGTTCAAAGGTACACATAATATTCTATTTTTTTCGAAAATCAAGATCAGAAAGCTGAAGCAACAATAAATAAGATAGTGAACTCCAGAAGTAAGTTTTCCCATTTTTTTTTATTCAAAAAATATTAATTTAAAAATGATACCGACAAAGTTTGGGACGTAATTCCTTATTTGATTTTAAGAAAAAAGTTACTATTGGTTAGGGTCCAAAAACATTGTTTTATGAACTGAGAATTGGGCTTTTTTTATGTGCGTCATCCCGCTACAACCATGGCAATTTTTTTTTGTGTTTTTGTTTCTATGACAATTTGATTACGTTCTTCTTGTCAATTTTTAGTAATTGTTTACTTATTTCCCTCAGTAAAATTGAAAAAAAAATTATAATAAACTCGAGATACTATTCGTGTCAAAAATGTAAATAATAACTTTATGATCATGAGGAAGTAAAAACGAATTTACAATAAAGCTGTTATTTTGAGGTGATGTTTCGTCTTTAATTAAATCTTCATCAGACTTATTGATGTCTTAAATAAAGATGAAAAAAACACATCAAAATAACAGCTTAGTACTTTCTAACAAATATTCATTTCTTAAAAATTAATCCTTAAGATAAGATTTCGGTGAAAACCTGCATTAACAAGAGTAAATCCGCGGGACAAACTAGTAATAACGTACTTACGTAACATCAAAGATTAGGTTTAACTCACCTGAAACAAAAGAAAGAAGACATAAGTATTTTAGACACATTTAAATCTATACTGTTATATAAAGTGGTATGTTTGTACACTAGAAGTAGTCTCTAGAGCTACTGAACCGATTTCAAAAATTATTTCACTAATAAATAGCCACACTATCCTTACATAACATAAGCTATATTTTATTTTGATAAAAAAAAATAACAAATAAACTGAGTATATAGTTGAAGTAGAGTAATTTTATGTTAAATCATAAAACTGACAATTGCAGTCGCTGCCGTAGCCCTGCGAGACAAGACTAATACGGTGGAGCGGAAGGTTCAACTACTGTTGTGTTTGGCGTGTTTCATCTCAATCGTATGCGGAGTCGCGGGTAACGACTAGTATTAAACATTTAACAATTTTCTACAGAAGTTTAAATTGTAACCTCGTTATATTTCAATTCAGTACGTTTCACGTAAAACGGATTTTATTCAAGTCTAATAAATTTTATTTTAATTTAGCGCGTACAGATGGCCTTCCAGTAGTTTTAAGTGTCATATAAATAGTGTAGAGTGGGTAATATTTAATGCAAATTGCAAAGTAGATGAAATTTTCTTTTGTTTTATATTAGATGTAGCAACCAATTGAGTGCCACGTCTGAGAAATACAGGGTGTTCCATCTTTTTATTATCATTTCGTCAAAAAAAAAAAATGTGAGCTGTACACGCATAAACTTTCGGTGGAAGTGAAACTTCTTTATTCTTTAAATTGATGCGGTATCCAATTTTCCGTCAGCAAGATTTTTCTTAAAATTTCCCCGCCGTTGAATAATTTCCCCTTTAATGCAACAGAAAATTTCAAACAGATGCGTATAGCTAAAGAAGTTTCAGTTCGAAAAAGAAAACGACTAAATAACTGTATTAAAGGGGGTTCGTACTATTATATTAACGATCAGAAGAAAAGGAGTTTAATGAAACACCCTGTATATTGTTGGGTATAATAATTTCCCCTTTAATGTAACAGAAAATTTCAAACAGAATCGTATAGCTAAAGAAGTTTTACTTCGAAAAAGAAAACGACTAAATTACTGTATTAATGAAGGCTCGTGGCAATTTCATTAATCTCTAAGAACTTCGTAGGCTAGTCTAAAGCGATCATTTACTATAATATTGACGATTGGGAGAAAAGGAGTTTAATGAAACACCCTGTATATTGTTAGGTATAATAAGGAACTCATGAGACTGCGAGTATGTGTCACAAAGAGCTGTTCTCCGATAGCACATTGCACTTGAAGTAATGAGTACCTACCTAGTTTTTTTTTTCGTCTATGTGTATTCTTTTAAGTTTGTAGTATAAAAAGGGTTGTTAAAAAGTCTTTGAAAAGAACTATGTATTCTATAGTGCACAAACATACATACATACACCAGTGACGGATCATTGTACAGTCAAAGAGAAGAGCTATGTGAGCTGGGTTGCAGGAAACTTTGACAGAAAATATGATTTGATAATTGACAGATTACGACGGGCACAGATACCCAAGGAAAGCATTGTACAAATTTAAATCGATTCTGCTCGAAAAAGAATTGATCGATTGAAACGATATTTTATACAACTTCCACTAAGAGTTAGAAACAATATTTTTCTACACATATTCATTAAAAATTTAGCTTTAAAAGAATCATTTTCTATTAAGATTAATCATTTGCTTTCGTGTGAGTACAACCTAATGTTCTACATTATAGAGAGTTTAATACGACGTTAGGCTGCTCCAGCATGTAAGAAAATTGGAATTATATAAATCAATCTAAGTTAATTGTCACATCAATTTTTTTTGACAATGCTCAAGATATTAAAAAATCAGAGAGAAACTTTTTAAAAACTTGGCCTGTTGATAGATTATAGACGCTCGACAGTTGAGAAAATCATCGTGTAAAACATCAATTTTTAAATTAGTGTTTAGTTAATTAAGCCAGTTTTTATTTAATTTAATGTAGGTATGTGTAACAAATATTATGCATAACTTTAAAGAATAGCTTCTGTTGCTATCTTGTTAAAACACCCATTGTTACATGTCTATATTAGAAAAATTTATTTCTCAAACAATGTCACCATCGGGATACGAACCCCGAATCTTTCCACTATCGCGGCGGACTGAGTTACATTACTCCACAGTGACACAGTTTCAACAATGTAGCAACAGAAGCTATTCTTTAAAGTTATTAAATAGTAGTACGCACTATACCGTATTAAAATTCACATTTATTATGCTTAACTTTTATCTTTCTCCAGTCCTTCTCAAACTTGAACTTTAACTATGCCAAATCTCAGGCTCCTCCATGCGTGCAATGTGCTTAAAAAGGTGGTAGGTACAACGTTTTTTCTTCACGTATTACGTATATAGATTGTAAAATTTTTTGGAAGTAGGCTTGAAAATTAGATCGGAAACCTCTAAATGGAAAATCAGACGCTGCATACCTCGGCGGCGTAGATTTAGAAGCTTCAAGGGAAAGCGGTTGAGGAATTTTAATATAAATAACATACGAGAATGAATTATCTCATTTAGTTATTTTCGTGTTTTACGGTTGGAGCTTGTGAAATAGCCGATATCTTATGAGATCGTGTGCGAAGACCATTCACACAAAACATATTTTTTTTAGAAAAATGACCTGTTTACATTGGTTTTAAAATATTGCTTCAAAATTCCTGAACAAATTAAAATACTCGTATCTGCCCGTCACACAAAAACTCCCACCTTCGCCTATGGATATTTAATTTAACTGCCGAGCAATAAAATTACAATAAATTCAAAAAAATCTGAAAAACAGTCGCGACTCTGATTTGGAATTCCGTAACATTTTGTTTTCAAAACGCAATGTTTTCTTAGATACAACAACCCTTATTTATATAGGCTTAGAAAGTCTTGTTTGTACGCGGTATATGTTTGTTTCTCTCTCTTACACTAAACAAAAACAGTTTGTACGACAAAGACAGCAGTCACTAATAAGAAGAAATTTGTATGCGTTGCCTCTGTTCCTATAAAGCTACTGTTTCGCTGTTGTCAGATTAACTCACATAGTTTTTTGTTAGAGATTTTGATTGAAAAAATAAGCTTAAATTATTACGGTCTAAAAGCCTGCTCTTAGTATAGCATGTATTTTGTAACGTTATAAATCGATTTTCAACCTTTAAAATCGACTTATCGCAATTCTGACACCTTATTGCACGTCTGTACGTCGAGCCCTTTCAAACGATACCTTGATCGTCGAAATCGGTCCAGTAGCTTAGGAGGAGATAGCCGTACCAAAAAACTACTGACCTATTAATTTATAGATTACAAATCTAATATGATAATTGATAAAAGTATTGAATATAAAAAGAAATTGAAAATTGTGTGAATTGGTACCAGGCCAAGATAATCTTATAAGCTTTAAAAAATCCATCAATTTAAGTGTCTTTTGATTGGTAGCTTTAATTTTGATTTTACAAATCAACGTAAGTTTATTAATTAAAAAAAAACATAAGGAAAGTTTTCTCAACACAAATAGGAAAGAAACATTCAAGCATTCCAAGAATTGTATAATTTTATTTAAATAGAAAATTTACTTTTCGTGGGATTTAATTTATTGCATATTTACTTACAAATTTCATTTAAAAATACTCCATAAGCATTATATATGAGAGATAGTATAAGATTGTTACGAAGCTCAAATGAAATTGGTATTATGTTTTTTTTATGAAACTTTACACTACCGCTAAGAAAAAGAAGAACTTCAAAGCCTGACATCAAGGGTCTTAGACCATAAGGTCTTTCAAGAGAAGAGCTTAACGGCAATACAAATTATAAATTTGTAATTAAAAGAGAGATTTTTAATTATTTTTTAGAAAACTTTTAAAGGCATTTTATATAACAATAATTTTGTTAAAGATTTGAAAAACTTTTGTGCCATGTGTCGTAATCAGGTAATCCTGAATTAGTTTCAAACAAATTTTGCTCTTTTTTGACATAAACCAAGCAATAATAGATGTTCGAGGTTGGAAGAGCTATTATTTGATATTTAATAAATATAGGTCGACAGTGTTCAAGTCTTGCCACGTTTGTCAATACTCGAATCGCATTCTTCTGCGGTGAAGCCAAAAAGAAGGGTTATGAGTTTAGCAGTCTATGTATGTTCGTATTTACGGATGTTCCACCGTAGCGCCTAAACTATTCATCCGATTTTAATAAATAAGGTGTCAATCGATTCGTTATTATAGTCCGCGTAACATAGGCTACATTTGTTTTTGAATTTTGGTTCCATAAAGGAGCAAATTGAAAACAAATATAAAATAAGTTCAAGAACTAAAGCCCGACTACTAAAAAGTATGAAGCAAGAAAATATTCTCATCTGAGGATAGCCGTGGTCGTATGCCATCTCATATATATGAGGTGAGCGTGATGCACTTTGCCCTAGAGCTTATGATCGCTTACTACTGTTAAAATGTAATGCTTTGTTAGGATAAGTAGCTAAATTTAATAATAATAATAATGAGATGGCATACGACCACGGCTATCCTCAGATGAGAATATTTTCTTGTTTCATACTTTTCAGTAGTCGAGTTTTAGTTTTTGAACTTATTTTTTATTAATAAACGATAGTGTATCGGCCAGATTGCTGTTTTTCAGTTCTGCTTATAGCTGTGTTTTGTACAAGCTAAACATCCGTCGGAACAATATTATATAATATACATACACATCCGGAAACGAGGATTGTGAAAATGTATTTTCCGTTTCTACGTATACAAATAAGTTTGTTTGTATTAAATTATTGCATTACTTAAAATATAAATATACACAATGTTAACATTTAGCTCGATGTGGACTGTAAATTATAACAAAATGAATTATTTATTCGATAATTCAAAACATAATTAACAAATCCTGTACTTGTGTTATTTTATGGATCAACAATTGAGTTAAAAATTCAGTATTCTTAGTTCAAACAAAAGATAATTAGAGATAGACAATGAAAAAGTATACTTGAGCAGACGACAAACTTAAGCAAAGACTTAAGAAAAGCATTTTATGGTATCAATTTGATTTTCAATTAATATAAAAGCACTAGACCCAACTAGCCCTGGCTGCTGTTGGCGTTAAAAATTATAAGATGTGATCAAATGACTTGCAACGTTGCACCTAAAATATTTTTAATACCGAATGGAAATCATAAACTGTAATTTTGAGTGATAAAAGTAGTTTTATCTTAAAACTACTTTCAAATTCGTACCGGAAACCGAATACTGGAGCGTGATACATTTTTATGTTATTGAAGAACATTTTATTGGAAGTTGAATGCGAAATCTACAGTATAAATTAAGCCGGTAATAACGGCCACTTTTTCAGTAAGTGTATTAATTCTTTTGTTGAAAGTCTGACCGCTACAATCTATTAATTAAGATTTTCTTCACGGTTCTCAAAGTAGAACAACCAAAACACAGTAGATTACAGACGTATGACAGCTAAGAATACAATAGTATAGTTGCACATCGTAAAAAAAAGTCATCAGGCGAAAATGGAAAAAAAAACATTAAACAAATCAAAGTGATTTTTTCTGTACGATGACGTCGGAATGAAGGGTTATGAAAATCAATAATCAAATAGCAATCGAGTATTCGAGAAACAATGCACATTCCACAGGATATTAATTGAAAACGTGACGGTTATTAAAAACTGACGGATTCAACATCCCCGATATGATTAATGGCACTAGAGACCAATAAGACCACACTCACATCATTGCAGAATTATATATTGTAGATTATTGAGGGCTTCACACACATGTCAGGCGTAAATGTTTAATTATTAACCTCAAAATTATTAAGAAAATAGTCGCGAGAGATGCCGCGTTTCAAAAGCTTGTCTATGACAAGCGTCATTAGCTGCCTAACGTTCGTAAACCAAACTATATCTGTTTACTACAAATAGCCCAGTAAAACCGTTCTAAAATAAGGCCTAGCTTTGATTTTTTGGTATGTTGTTTAGTTACTAAAATTATTAATTGGATTTTCGATTTATTATTTAAGTCTAGTTTTCGTTGTTTTCCAGAAGATTTTTTTGTAGAATATCCTTGAATTAAAGTTGCAATAATTTCTCAAAATTATTTTTACATGTAGATTTGCTTATCACGATGAAGAAAGGTTTGGTTGAGGATCAGAAATAAGCTTTACCTATGTTACGCTAGTGGCCAACGTTTCAAAAAATTTATTGGAAGATTAAAAGGATGAATCCTGGTGGCATAGGATTGATGAACTAAGCAAATACTGAAGGTTTTTTTATTGCATTTTATTGTCTGACGTTTCGGCAAACTTTATGCCATCTTTTGAGAATGCAACAAAAAAACCTTCAGTATTTGCTTAGTTCTTCGATCCTATGCCACCAGGATTTATCCTTTTAATCTTCCAACATTTGAACAGGATCATCATCACTCTAAATTATTAGAGTTATTTTTCACAATCGAAAAATTTATTTTCATTTTTTTTCGAAACGTTGGCCATTAGCATAACATTGGTAAAGCTTATTTATGATCCTCTACCAAAACCTTCCTTCATCGTGAAATTCTATTGGATCAACACTACTATATACCGAAGACTTGTTTATATTGCGCGTGTTATTACAAACCCTCAGTTTCCACATTTTAATCCAACATCTTTTGCAACTATTATTAATTAATCATTTAAAAAAAATAATATATACAAGTTAACTTTGGCACTATGTCATTTAATATAAATTAGTCACAAGATCTATTTAAAACTATTAGAGAATAGATATAGAGATATTATAGACGCTCTACGATAAGGAAATCTAATCATGACGTATGCAATGACGTCTACGAGGAATTTTTAATTTGTTTAGTGCAAAAGAGTCAACCAAAAATAAAACTCCACAAATTTTATAGCTTTGCACGAACGCGTCTTGTTGAAGTATTTTCATAGACTTAGCATTTGCATACTTCCGTATAATGCAGACGACATAATGGCGTCGAAGAAAGAATTCGACCAATGTGTAATCGACTTCATCCAGGAATGAGAAATACAGGGAATACCGCAGGAAACTATGAAGGAGTGTACATGATCATTATCGGGTCGAAGGTGACAGGAATGAGGAATCTAACGGGAACAGTGGAATCTACAAGGTGCATTGTGGAAAGAGAGAAAGAGAAAGTCTTGTGTTTCTCTCGAGCTGGCTGCTGTTTTAATCATCTGACGTTAGATATATGGCTATACGTGTGCAACCAGCGCTTGTGAATATCGTTGGTCCGAATACAGAGCCTTGCGGAACTCTCCAATCCATAGATGATTAATAAATCTCTATTCGCGAAGAAAAAGTGTTAGAATTTTGACAAAATAAAGTTAGTCGTCCTAAGTCACTGCGCGATTCGGTTGCACAGTTAAATAGAAAAAGACGGCACTGCTGGTTATTAGTGCTGAACCCAATGCCATGTTAATTAAACTTAGCAATGGATTCACTTTAGTTTTTGCTGAAGATGGGCAGCATTTCTCTTGAAAGTTGCATTCAATAAACTTATGTGACTAAATTGCTTCTAGCCACACGCTCTTAGCATCTCAAATACATAGATTATTTGTTTAATAAACATCGACATTGCACTATTATGTCTGTTTTTTTTATCTCATTTAATGAATAAATACAAAATCAAAATTGACTGCATTAATTGATACTTTTTATTAATAAAACGTGAAATACAATTTCCGTTCTTTCTAATCTATAAATTAATAGAATAGGAACAAAATGCAAGAAATAATTAAGATAACTTTGAAAAACTTAACAATAATAATGTTATTTTATTTCATACGTACAACAAAGTATACAGGAAATCGTCATATAAAATTACAATAAAATCTACGAACAAACTCATCATTTATAAAATCTTCGTAAGAATAAAAACATTTGAAAAGGAGAAAATTCCTTACTTTCCTTTTGAAAGCAACCAAACTTAAGTTCCTTATTTCAGAGGGTAGTTTGTTAAAAAATTTAATTCCAATATAATTAACGCCATAATAACGTTAGCTTTGGAAATGTAGCACTTTTTTGTGGTGTTTCAAATAAATGATACCCCAGAAAAGCCATCACTAGTTTAGGATTTGTAAAAAATTATTTTTTTAGTGTTGCGGAACACTAACTTTGTAGTACTTAGTGTAAATTATAATAGGATCGTCTGTATTCGTATGCGACAGGGATGTACAAATTTATATTAAAGACGTGACCAAAATAAGTATTTCAACTAATAAAGTTTTGGTACGAACGTTTAAAATTAATCGCCCAACTTATAAACAAATGAACGGCTAAAGTTCAAATTGGATTGTTTGGTTTAAGGTTAGGTATTGGGTTATTGATATAGTCCTTCACGTAAAAATAAATTGTAAGAAGTTATGCCGTGCAAAACATTTAAAACTAAATTATAACTTAAATATCATCAAAATTTTTGTGTGAAGTAATTTAAATCAACTTTAAATTAAAAATAGTATATTATCTACACCACAAGGGCCGAAAGTTTCATGATGCACAGTGCAAGGATATCAAACTTTCGGCCAGTGTGATGTATACTTCACACCCCGGTCATAAGTACGGTTATTATTAATAATTAATTAATTGCTCATTAATTACATAAAAACACAGATAAAATCCAAGCAAGCAGCTTTGAGGCTATGCGTAAAAACTAAAAACACTAATGACAGCTGGTGGCCGCGACTATTAGCTAAAATATAATAGGGTTGCTATGGAAACGACATCTGAACAACAGTTGATAGGTTGCCGCCCGAACGTACGTACATCCCGCATCAGAGCGTGTAATCCCACCAATGCGTAAATGTTAAACTTTCTGCCTCACAATTGATGCCGAAAGTATGTACTTTCGATCGAAGTATGAAGAAAAATACATTACCTACTACTTTTCGCAAATTATTCGTTAAAAATAAGTTTTTCCAGTTTTCATTATAATCGGAGGTAAAACAAAATTGCGCCTCGACGATTGTGTAGAATATAAATTTTTTTACAAAAACAGTTGGTAACTGAATCCCTGAAGATTAACCGTAAGGTTAACTAATGCAGCTTTGTGAAATCCGACGTTTATTTGCTAATTGATTTTAAATTCAAAGCTGATTAAGTGAGTGAATTGTCACATCTCAAACCTTTATTCATATATCTTTGAGAATCCCTTTTCATAATAATATATTCAAACTATTACCCAGGGGCGGAAACTCATTGTTCATCAATATCTTGAACACGTCTTTAGCTGTCGGCGATTTGCATACGTGCTTCGGCCTAAGAACTTCAGTGGCGCACAAAAAATTTTATCAAAATTTACGAAAACAAAAAATACAGTTGCAATATATTTTTGAAGAATTCAATTTCAGTTGCAAATATAATCGAAAACAAATAAAACGAAAAATAAGCAAATATTTTTGGAAGCTCCGATGGGAAATTAGCGTGGAATCAAATCTTTGTTTTCTGTTTGTTTTTCTTTCACTGTTCTCTCCACTAAAATTGAACTGTAATGACCATTCATACAGAAATAAAGTACATATTATACAAATGTTTTTTCGATAAGTTCAATTCAATAAAAAAACTTTCGTTTCATTCTCTAACCGCCCGAAACAATTTTTTTATCAATTACATACATTAAAAAAATAAGTTAGCTATTAATTTTAAAATACAGAATGTACTGTGGGTCATATTATCTACACTAATCTATACTAATATATAAAGCTGAAGAGTTTGTTTGTTTGTTTGAACGCGCTAATCTCAGAAACTACTGGTTAAAATTGAAAAAATAAATTTTGTTGGATAGCCCATTTATCGAGGAAGGCTATAGGCTATATAATATCACGCTACGACCATTAGGAGCGGAGCATTAATGAAAAATGTTGCAAAATATATCTCAGAAATAAGCTTCTATTCAGGTGAAATGCACTTACTAAGTATACTCATATTAGCGTTGTGAGTACACAACGTCGGATGGCTCAGTCGGTAGATCATGCGACTGTCAATATCAGGGTCGTGGGTTCGAGCCGCACGTTGGGCGAAAGTATTTTTATTTTTTTTTATTTTCTACATTGCTTTCTTTTAAGGCTTACATTTAAATTTATTTAAATTTTATTTAATTAATTAAAAAAAAAATATTAGTTTAAAAAATTATAAATACTGCTTTTTATCGACAAAAGCTTTTGAACGGTAACTCCGATCATCATGAAATTTGGACACAACAGTCATCTCGGTAAACTAAGAATGAATGTGTGTGTACTCAAGTTTCTTCCATCCCCATTCGTTCTTTTACACCCGGGTGAAACCGGACGGGACCGCTAGTACTATAAAAATGTAAAGTATGTTTGTCCATGTTAATTTCTGAAACTGCTGAACAAATTTCAAAAAATCTTTACTGTCTTAAAAATATATTTCTTCTCAAGTAGCATAGACTATAGATTCGGTGACGAATTAACGTTGAAACACTATAGATAAGCGCTTGGAGGCTCCAAGTCTACAGGGCTTCCTAAACTATCCAACTTTTAATTTTCTAGAAAGTGTCGAGTCGAGTAAATTTTCTGTACGATACGTCTAGTATACCAATAAAGTTGGCGCAATGTTTGTATAGATTCATATAAAAATAATCTTCGTGAAACTATAATTATAGTTAATTGAACTTAGATTGTTCACTGTATTCATATAATTATATTATTATCTCAACATAAAAATTGTATAAACTAAAGTGTTATTGATGTGAATTGAAAACGATTTTTAGAATTCCAATACCAGATGCACGACACTGATAAATATGCATAAGTATTCATGTATTCAAATAACATGAATATTCATCTATGCCCATGGAACAGGTAAAACAAAAGGTATCTAGACTGGTACATGGTGAATATATAGGAGTTTAGAAATGTACTGTATACACAGGCTGGTCCGTAACAAACTAAAAAAATTAATGTCAAATTATTACAGAAATGACAGCAAATGTGACAAGGACCAGAAAATACTGATATAAAAAGGTAAAGTTTGAAAGCAATCTCCGATTTTAAAAATTTTTTCACCAATATTTAGAACGGACCATCAGGATGGAAATCGCGTTAAAATAAAACAAATTTTGCAACGTAAGTCGACGAAAAAACGGTAGCAATCTAAAAATTCGGGTGAAGCCGGGTCGGGCCGCTATAGTTTTTTATATTTCCTGAACCTTGTATAAGAGCCTTCCACCGAAATGTTTCGCATTAAAAATTATTTTCGAACCTGTATAGAACAGTACAACCATAACATTTGCTAGCGACATCAAGGACTTAAAAATTCTGTTTTAATACGATATCACAACATGCTACCCTGTTAAGTATTACAGCCAAGAAAAAATATTGACTTAAAATTTAAATTGTGTATTCATGTTGCTTTACAAACATTACAGATAACGGTAAATTTATGTACCCGACAATTTAGCGTTTTTTTTTAATGACTTTCAATAAATATATCTGATATTAAGGTTACTAAAATATAGGTCAGAAGTTTCTTTCTTAGCGGAAATATATAATATATCTATACTGATTTTATAACGAGGTAAAGTTTTTAAGTTTGGATGTAGGAGGTAATCTCCAAAACTACTCATCCGATTTCAAAATTTTTTTCACCAATATTTAGAACGGACCTTCAGGAAGGACAGAGGCTATATATTATCGCGTTAAAATAAAAGCGCTGTTCTTGGAGACTTTTGCAACGTAAGTCGACGAAAAAACGGTGGTCATCGACAAATTCGGGCGAAGCCTGACCGGGCTGCTAGTTAATTATAAAGACAGTCAAAAGTCGTGGCTAATATTTTTGTACATTTTTGTTTATCAACCAATGAAGTTTTAATGGTTGACTATGAAATAAATAATTTATTTTACAGTTTGGTGTTTATCAGTGTTAGGAATGATTTGTTGTATAAATTTTATGCGACAAAAAAAAACTAATAACAAGTTTCGGGAGTGTGGTAAGAATAAAATTAATAGAAATTAAAATAATACGTGCTTTAGAAAACACTGATTTTATTTTTAGTCGCAAATGCGTTAATTTTATTAATTTTAATCTTACTACACTCCCGAATTTTGATACCAGCTTTTTTTGTCTCATCACGAGCTCCAAGTTATTAATTTTAAATGATTTTTCTGAGGACATATTGAATTAAAAAAAGTTATAACAAAAAAAAAATACGCAGACGTTGTCTGCACGTTGTCATATTTTAGTAAAATATACCGCCATACATTTGTCCTTGTCAGGAGTCTGTGGTTTAAAATGAAGCCATCTTTGTCTAAGGACGACTTGAAATATATATGAAATGCGGGCACAAAGTACTTTTTAGAAGTCATGGCACATACGATCCTTGTCAAGTTTATTCCCATTGAAATTGGCTGGTACACGTTTTTCCATTCTTATTCTAAAACTACTCATATATACAGCGTGTCATATAAAAAATAGATAGCTATAATCTACCCAAGTCAACGAACACTTACTATTTCATAACAAAAACAAATTAGTGGTTTGAGATAGTTAGAACGCCGTTGTTTATATATTATCATATCTATGCAAATCCGCAATTTTTAGGTTCTAAATTTAAAAAAATACAGACTTTTTAGCAATTGATTCGTGGCTTTTTTTTAACTTAAAAATGTGTTATAAGTACTTATGATTTAGTTTGAGGTATTTTCTGCTATTTTTCAATTTTTTTCTATGCCCTACAGTAACCAGCCTGAAAAAAAACTAAAAGAATAAAAGCGGCCCGGTCCGGCTTAGCCCAAATTTGTAGTTGCCACCGGTTTTTCATTGACTTGCGTTGCAAAAATTGTTTCTACGAAAAGCGCTTTTATTTTAACGCGATAATATATAGCCTATGTCCATCCTGAAGGTCCAGTCTAAATATTGGTGAAAAATTTTTGAAATCGGATGAGTTGAGTAGTTTCGAAGATTGCCTATTGCATCCAAACTTACAAACTTCTTTACCTCTTTATAATCTATACTAAAATTATAAAGAGAGAGTGTGAATTTGTGTATATGCGGAGGGCAAACTCCGAAACTACTCATTTTAAAATTTTTTTCACTAATATTTAGCACGGTCCTTCAGAATCAACATAGGCTATATATTGTCGCGATAAAATAAAAACGCTTTTGTGGAGACCAATTTTGCAACGCAAGTCGACGAAAACACGATGGCAACCTACAAATTCGGGCGAAACCGGACCGGCCCGCTAGTTTGTAATTTTTATGACAACTGAGTGTGCAGTTTGAGTTACGAAAACTGCGCCTGCTTCGTGCTGCTCTTCTGTCTCCGTTTCTCTAATGGTACCTGATAGATCGCTTTTGAAAATTACTGTTGAATTGCTTAGATGGCGTGTATCTCTGTTTTATTTCATAGCACTCGCAAGTATTATATATTATAGTATATTCGAAGATAAAATAATATTCTAATTTTGAGAGACAGGCGGTATAAATTATTTATACATCTTAGCTGAGCGTGGAACTCAGCGACATGTCGAGCGAACATTGTTCTAGATTAAGTATAATTTATTTTATTTTTAGTACAAAGCCATAACGTAAGATTTTCCTTCTAGGATTACATCACAATTGCATTTTGGTGTTACTACAGCTCGCACGTTGAAAATATACATTTGCACTTTTATTGCACGACTATTGAAATTTCTTTTTTAAATTTATTACACTCTCTAAGTGTAACATACCATAACCATATTCGTGATTCTTGCACTTTGAAAATATGTGACTTAAAGAGCAGTTACGACGGATTTAGAAAGAAGAAAATGTCTGTGATGCGAATATTTACTATATAGTCGTTGCTTTCGCAATACCTTCTGTATATTTATGATTTCCTTATCATCAGGAGAATTTAATGGATACGACTGCCGCATACAGCTTGTGTTTCCATTGTTTATTTTGCAGTTAAACGCTTTTGAAAATGTTTTTTACTTCATACCTCGATCGAAAGTGCGTACTTTCGGCATCAATTGTAAGGCAGAAAGTCTAACATTTACGCACTGATGCGGGAAGTACGTTCGTTCGGGCGATAGTAAACAAAAAATCACCTATCAACTGTTTAGATGTCGTTTCCATAGCAACCCTATTGCATTTTAGCTAATAGTCGCGAACAGCTGTCATTCGTTATTTTTTGTATAACCTCAAAGCTGTTTGCTTAGAATGTGTTTTTATGTAATTTTACAGCCCCGGATCTACGATTTTTTTGAACCGGGGCAGAAACTTGATAATGGCGTCCCCCTCTCTCTCCAGAATTTGAGATAAAATACTTAAAAAAATTCACAAATATATAATGGTTGGTATTTTTCGTGAACGGAAAACAAGCAGATTGAGTAAATCGAAAAAAGGACTGATTAGATATAGTTTTCAACCATATTATATTATGGTAGATCCGGAGCTGCTGTAATTAATTAACTAATGTATTTAATAAGCGTGCTTACGACCGAGGTATGAAAATAAATAGTATACACCACAAGGGCCAAAAGTTTTATATTGATAAGTAAATATTTTCAATAAAAAGTCTATAGAAATTGTGTGAAGTAATAAAATTTAAACAAGTAAAAAACACAATTAAAATAAACGAATATAGTGGATGAACTTAATTTGCATATTTTATGTTCAATAAAAATAATAATAATATTAATGACCGATTTTTCTAACCGAAATTATCACGAATAACGAGACTACTTGATTATAGATGTACTTCATTTCTATTGCGTATGATAAAAACTATAAAACAGTATTTTATGCCGAGTCCTAGTTAGTAAAACTGGGCCTGAATATATAAAATCTGCGTGATGGAATAAATATTCACAGTTTTACTGACCAACATAACGCGTTTATCAGCCAAAACAAATCGCAAAATTTGAATGTTCTAAAATTTTTTATTTTAATATTATGGTAACAACTAACAGCATTTTATTTCTGTATTGAAATACTCCATTTAACGATACTCGATATAACGACAAACTCCTTAAAACGTCGAAATTACTTAACTCTAGTTGGTTTAATTGTTAGTAGAAGTTTTGTTCCAAAATATGTATTGAAGGAGATTTATTTGGTTGAGGAACAATTGAAAATAAGCTTTACCAGTGTATCGCTTGTGGCCAACGTTTCGAAAAATATATTTTCAACATCAAGCAAGTTAAGATGGTAGTTGGTTTACCTTGTTACTCAAACGATGATACACTCTAAATAACGACAACAATACGTTATCGCTAAGCAATAAACAGTACTCGTTTGTTATTTTGTTGCTTTGCTGTCGGCATCGTGTGTACCGCAGATTCTAAGAAATTCGTTCTTTTGTTTGTTGGCATTATCTTATATGTTTAGCTCAGCTGCTTATCGATGTTATCATATACTTGGTTGCCCACAAACTGTGAACATGGCAAGTAAAAGAAAATTTTTGTGTATTGAAAATATTAATGGATTATTTCTTCTCTCCGTTTAACGACAACTCTCAATAACGCCATAAAGTGCACAAGTCCTTTGAATGTCGGTATACAGATTGTATCAAATCAAAACAGTCCATAGAGCATTCTGTGTGTAAGACAGAGACGATATTATATAAAGCACTAAAGCAGTAAGTAAGAATGAGATAAATGATCGCTAATAGCTAGTTACTGTGGTTATACAATCTGATAGTATCGTCTCTGTTTTCTATACAGTAAAAATCACAATTTTATCAAATGTCAGTATTCACTAGTGAAATTATTGATAAAATGGCTATTTATACTGTTCGGGAAAAAATCCAAATAATTAAATGGTTTTATGGTGGTAATTCAACCGCCAACATAATAAATTTATTTGTAGTTGTTTTAATTGATAAATTGGTAAAAAGATTTACAGTGTACGTAATTATTTATTTACGTAACCACAGTAACTATATTAGCGATCATTTATCTCGTTCTTACTTACTGCTTTTATAGATCTTTATATATCGTCTCTGTCTTACACACAGAATGTCCTATGGACCGTTTTGATTTGATACAATCATATAGAGTTTTGCACTGTAGGTACATGTTTTGACGTCACATCAATTCCAATATTCACTGTTCCATGAAAACGTACCTTAATGTTAAAGTCAACCAGAAACTTAACACCGCTGTTAATTTTAACATTGACAATACAGAATAGTGCCATAATCGTTGTCGCATTTCCGCAGTTCTATTGAAAAATCTGTCGTTGAAATAATGTTAATATTGAAAGCGTATGCAATTTATTCTAACACATTCAATACCTTACAAAAACAATTGAATGTAGTGTAACAGTTGAACATCAGAAAGCGTTATGAAGTAGGAGGACGAGTAAAAAGGAAGCAAGGAAAAAGAAGAAGGCAATATAAAAAGCTTCACCTGAGTGGAGATATATGAGATCTTATGTATGGTCTTTTAATGCAAGCAGTGACCACAGGTTAATGCCGCCCAGTCTTCCCCTGTTTTACTGTTTTCCCACATTTACTCTACTACAGATAAAAATACGTTGTTGTTAGTTAATGCTGTGTCTTGCAGCAGAAAAGAAAAACAACAAACGATATGTGTGTGTGTTTTGTTTTCATAAATATTGCATTTTGTAGCTCAGATAAATTCTATGAAGTTTGCTTAAATTAAGAATTATTACAATTTAAATTGATAAATGTATGATCTTAGAATAAGAAAGTACACTGTAAAATGTACTCTGTGAAGTAATAAATAAATTTAAAAGGGTCATTTTTTGTCACGTCAACGATAGCTACTAAGAGCAAATGCTTCTTTCGTAGTTCATTTATTTTTGCTTTAGAATAATTTCATCACAATATAACAGTTATATAATTATATATACATGTCACACCTGTATTTTAAAAACATCGCCGTCTGTTCGATGTTAAAGCAACACACGCTATACTAAACATTTTACGACAACGGAAGTGCCATTTGTTGAATACAGCGCCATTTGTTGAACGCTAAAGCAGCACACGCCATATTAAATATTTCACGGCAGCGGGAGCGTCCTCCGTTGAATACGACACTGTCTGTTAGACGCCAAAGCAACACACGCCATACTAAATATTTTACGGCAACGGGAGTGCCATTTGTTGGACGCTAAAGCAACACACGCCATATTATCTATTTTACGGCAGCGGGAGCGTTCTCTGTTGAATACGACGCCGTGTGTTGGACGCCAAAGCAACACACGCCATACTAAATATTTTGCGGCAACGGGAGTGCCATTTGTTGGACGCTAAAGCAACACGCGCTATACTAAATATTTTACGGCAGCGGGAGCGTCCTCTGTTGAATAAAACGCCATATGTTGGACGTTAAAATGCTATTCTAAATATTTTACAGGAACGAGAGGGCCATGAATGTGAACCAGACTGAGCCACTGCAAATTGAGGCCGGATACAGCTAATGAAATAATAAATTCAATGTTTAAACTGTGGCTTATCGTACAAAATCAAACATCTCATCAGATATAAAATAACAAGGTTTGTTTTAAAGCTGAGTCATTCTTGATGCAACTTTGTTATTCACCGAACAGAAGTACTCGAATTAAATTGCATAGGAATCGGTTGTCGAGAGATGTGAATTGTGTAGTATCTGTAGTATCTATATAGTTAGTATTCTATCGTAAAGGTCTCATTGAATCAAATAACCGTTGAGTGGATGCTTGGCATAAATAAGGACGTTTGTGGGTAAGAAGTGAGGAACTAACCCATTACCGCACGATTGAACACCGTGTGATTCCACTGAAGCAGAAATACAGCAAGCTATCGATCTTCTTAAGGTGCGTTTGCAAAAACGCTTGTGCAACTGAACTCACCCTAATTTTTACCCCACTACGGCGAACTCAAAAGGAAGGATTACGCGTTTAGAAGTCTGTGTATGTACGTTTGTATTTACGGATGAGTAGTCTCGGAGATTACCTCCTATATCCAAACTTCACCTCTTTATAAAAATAATAATAATTGTAACACCACGTCTTAAAAAGCCACGCAGCCACTGGTGTACTCTTGTGGTCATGTGGAGAAAAAGAGGCAAGATGGCAGCGGAGCGTATGAACTAAGAAGTAGTGTTTATGTTAAAAAAACTTAAATTAAAAAATATTTTGAATTAAATAACATACATGTTATAAACTTACGTTAATAAATATGTTGAATAAAATAATAATATTTGTTAATAATAATGCGTTTAACGTTCGTTTCTCGACTTTATCTCATAACAGACGCCAGTTGCATCATTACTATTTTCCATCTATCACAATTCCCGTTATTTTCTTCACTTTTAAACTTCAACTTAATTAATAGCAATGGGCGAATGAAGGAATTTTAGGACATTGGGTTAAAGTAGGCAAATTTTGAGCACAGGAGTTTAACAGGTAATCGGTCATGCCCTTGAAAAAGGAACCATCTCGATATTTATGTAGGATTATTGAGGGAAACCAAAGAAAACGTCTTTATAATATTAGTAGGTATAGATGAAAAAAAATCACTTGACGAATGTATTTAAAATATGTCTTGAAATAGTTTCTTGGGCTTCGCGAGCCCTTTAAGATAAAATAAATAAAACAATAAAATTTAATTTAACTACGATGTCTGATCACGACTAAATTTTGTGTTGTTTGTTTCTTGAATCATAGAGTAAAACACCGTTACAATACACTGCCCTTCTTTATCATTTTTATGGATCTATGTTACTAATCCACTGAACCTGAACTCTACTTTATACTTCCATACAGCTGATTAAAGTTCTTTTATTTCAACAAAAGAATGCGAATGTTGTCTGTCGGACATGCGGTTGAGCGTTTCTTATGTAACTATAAAACAGTCGACTATCTTAAAAGCTCAAGGAAAATAGTTTTATACAAGTAGACATACTTCTGAAAAAACTTTATGGCATTTGTCATCTTTCTTCTTGAAGACATTCATAAAAAACTGGTCGAAAGGTGGTTAAATTTTATAGAAAGGACATAAATAAACCGACTTTTTATTTTAATAACGTCCATTTTAAGATTTTGTGACTTTGAGAAGGTAACTAGATTTCATTTAACAGGTCTCTATCCACAATTTTTTTTCTTACGGATTTTTTTATATGATATCCAGATCAGAAAACGTGCTTCCAAAATTTCAATCCGTCTGTTTTTATTCTTGAAGGATATAGGGCTACGTCAATTTTTTTCTTGTCTAAGGTTTGAATCATAAAAAATATTAGAATTTAAAATAATTTAAAGAAAAAATTTGAGCCGTCGTGGGACACCTGTCAGATATGAAACATAAATTTAAGTGAAATTCTAGTAATTAAATTGTCAAGCCTCTATAATCACATTAAGAAGTTATTTCTGCCTCAAAGTAAAAACGAAATAATAAATTGACAATTTTTGTTTATTGACTGGGATGAAAATAAAACTTATAGCGCAAAGTTTTTGGACCCCTAGGGATCCACAAATAACCGATTGAGAACCGCTGAATGTAAAATAAAATTGATACAACGCCCAAAATGTAAATTATAATTATTCATAGTGCATTACAGATAGTCTATATCCAGAACCATTAAAGCGATTATATTTTTTATGCGTTTCGTAGCAATAAATAAAAACTGAATCAACGGTGGTCATGAATTTACTGACAAAACAACCGCAATCAATAAATCAATCTCCTTAAATGTACGCAAATAATATGCAAACAAATACTGAGCGAAAACAGAGAAAGATAGCAAACAATAATGTAAACAGACAGCGCGTATTTGATGAAAAATTTGCCCTGAAGCTGTATTCAAATCCAGGTTGTAAACAATACTGTCACATCAATGAAATAAAAAGCACTACAGGTATTCTAAGAGGCAACTTGACACAATAAAATCACCGTTTTGACGACAGCAACCAGAGCAGGGGAGTGTTTTTTTACCCGACTGCGGTGAAGCCAAAAGAAAGGGTTATGAGTTTAGCAATCTATGTATGTATGTTTGTATTTACGGATGTTCCACCGTAGCGCCTAAACTATTCATACGATTTTGATAAATAAGGTGTTAATCGATTCATTATTTTAGCTCGGGTAAGATAGGCTACATTTATTTTTGAATTTATGTCCCAGAGGGGAGCAAATTGAAAACAAATAAAAAATAAGTTCAAAAAAATAATTTAAATAAAAAATAAAACTAAAACCCGACTACTGAAAAGTATGAAACTAGGTACTTAGACTCAAAAAGAATCCACAATATTAACATCAGCATGTTGGAAAGCTTTTCAATTTTAGATCAGATGATTTTTCTAGTAGGAGTCTGTTGAGCGTATATCTTTACGAAACATGAAAATAAACAAAAATAAAGACACTTGTTAAACTAAGCTCAGCTCTAAACTTTGAAGCTAGACTTGTCAGCTGTACGATTTCCACTTAAAAAGTTTGACAATCGATTGATTTATACGAACGAGTTTGGATAAAACAAAAGAATGTTCTTAAAACAAGTGAAAATACGACTGTGATATTTCACGTTGAAATTTTTGCATTTTACAAATCATTAACTTGGATTAACGAAATTCCACATTTCTTGAAAACTTTCTTTTAAACAAAACAAAAAATATCAACTAATTTTTAAAAGAGAATTTTTAGGTTAATTATTTTTCAGCAAGATAGACTTTTTAGATAATTCACTTCTAAACACATAAGCCGAGATCGTTTGCATGTCGTTGTTTATTAGAATTGTTAATCAGTAAATCCTGTGTCTCGGATTCTAGCCCGAGGCTAATCAAGGTCCTTTATCCCTCTTGGCGGACTTTTTATGAACTTAATCAATTTGAAAAGGGTCCTTTTCCCTTGTCAGAAAACTACAATTTGAGTGGGTTTCGGGCGAAATTATCCTAAATATCTTGTAACAATGAAACAGCTTTGACGCGCAAAGCGATAATAGAGCACACCAGCTAGCAGTAGAAGGCTGCGATTCGAGTATTGGCAGGAGTGGCAAGACTTGAGCACTGTCGACCTCTTTTTATTAAGTATCGAATAATGACTCTCTCAGCCTTGTACATTTATCATTGCTTAGTTTATGTCAAAAAAGAGCAAAATCTGTTTGAAACTAACTCAGAATTACATGATTATGATACAAGGCATAAAAATTCCCTTACGTTGCCGCTACATAGACTAGACACTATTCAAAAAAGTTTCACTTATGTATCTCTCAAACTGTACAATAAATTGCCTAATGATATCAAAATGCTGAAACTGGAAACTTTTAAAAAATCACTGAGGAGCCTTCTAACCAAAAACTGTTTTTACACTGTAGATGAATTTTGACGTGATAACGTCTTATAAATTGATGAATCACCAATCTTATAAATTGATAAAACACCAACTGCATGCACGAAAAAGTGTAACGCAACGTTCCTAACGTTCCTAACGCGTAACGTTCCGCCTGACCCTGTGCGTGCTTTTTGCTAATGTCTCGCTCAATTTAAATCAGATCGGTTTGAAACCAGTCTTAAACGAAAGAGGAGAACATTTTACATAGATTTCGTATAACAGAATTTGCCTAAACAGTTTTTTTTATACAAATTTATATAGAAAAATAGCTGTATAAAATATAAATGCAATGTTGTCTAATGCATGGCGCGACGCGGTCGGTCGTCTTTGTTTGCCGTACATGGAAATTAGAAAATAACGTATGTCTTGTCTTAACATGAAAACGGCTGCATTTCTAATGTTTAATTCAATTTTTTGACATTAGTATTTTGTGAAATGCAAAGCCTTCTAAGTTAAGTATTGGAATAACTAATTATTATTAGAACATAATACTTTGACAGTTGCAAATGTCACTTTTGACATTTCTTATCATTCCGACACCAAGGATAAGCGGATTGAAACCAAATTTTGGGAGGATGTTTGATATGCAAATATGAAGTGGCCTATTGTTTTTGGGGAACATCGGCGCATGCGTAAAAGAATATATCTCTTATAATGATGTTTTATATAATAATAATATAGTTTTTAAAACGGTTTTTACTCTATCTATTTTTACTAGAAATTTTTGTAAATTTTTTGGGGAAAATCGGCGCATGCGCAAAAGAGATACATGCCATAGTTGTTTTTTATATAATAATAGTGTACTTTTTATAGTGTTTTATTATTCTACTTAATAAAATTTACCTAAATTTGAAGCGAAAGATGCAATATCATAGATTCGAATTATTATAATTATTATATAAATTTAGGTTATGTATTACGGAATACGTTATCACGTAAAACTATCGTCCGTAAACCGACTTTACAGACAACCAATTTTTTTTAATTATGAATTTTAATGTGTAAATCTGACGTCACATATGTGTGTAGGTATTGTACTATCTTATTGTGTAAATATCTATCTATCTACCGAGAGATTTTTAAAACGAAAAGTTACTAGAGATTCCGATCAACTTTATTTATTGTTCAAAGTCTCTTTTCACCACCAACAAAACAGATGGGATGGTGAGAAATAAAGAGGGAACGAGAAACAGAATTTGTCGAAATCACTTTTATTGATGAGGGCTACTTAGCCTTTGGCTAGTTGCATATTTGTTTTAACTGCGTATATGGGTCAGTTACACTGAACAACTGAAATATATTCACAGTCACTATGCACTTTTAGCTAGCCAATACGCTAACAGTATTAACTAAGTACAGTCACGGACAAAACGGACAGCAAGACATATTGCCAGCTTAAGAGGATTTTCTCCACACTGTTTTATGTTTATTGTTTATCATATATACTAACGGCCCGTCCCGGTTTCACCCGAGTGCAAAACTCTTCTGGAAATATTATATTGACCTTTCCTGTCTACACAGCAGAACTATCAAAGCACATTGTTTTGATGCATTTCTAAAGATTTGGCTAGCGTTAGTCATATAAGCGTACGAAAATAGTTTTATTTCCACAAAACGCTGTTATAGTTCAGCCATTTTGTATACAGAAACCTTCCTCGTTTGTCGCTCTTTTTATTAGTGAAAACCGTATGAAAATCCGTTCGGTAGTTTTTGAGTTTATCACGTACAGATAGACGCGGCGGAGAGACATTTATATACAGTGTAAACTCCATTTAACGTCACTCGATATAACGACAAACTCCTTAAAACGTCGAAATTACTTAGCTCTAATTGGTTTACTTTGTTGCTCATACATAAATAACGACACACACACACTAAATAACGACAACAATACGTCATCATTGAGCAATAAACAGTAATTGTTTGTTATTTTGTTGCGTTGTTGTCGGAATCGTGCGTACCGAAGATACTAAGACATTCGTTCTTTTGTTTGTTGGGATTATCGCTCATACGTTTAGCTCAGCTGTTATTTGTGATAGTATGAATGTTTGTTGGCCAGTTGTAAATTTTATATATTATGAGTAAATACTTATTATAGTAAAAAAATATTAATGGATTATTTCTTCTCTCCGTTTAACGTCAACTCTTAATAAAGCCACAAAGTGCACAGTCCCTTAAGTGTCGCTATATAGAGTTTATAATATGGATAAATACGGGAAGGAGAAAAGTTGTGGTACCGATTTGAGTGTGTTAATTCGCACACATTATGGTGAAACATACATCGTTCTCTTCGATTAAATATGAGGAGGAGTTCACAATATACGTTCCATCGCGAATCAACACTTCTCCAAATCTTCTCACAAAACAATTGACTGCAAAAGAGAGTAATTCGAAAAAGAAAATATATAGCTTTCATTTGTTTTTCATCGTGCTATGAACGATGAATAATATACCGGCGAGATCTAAGTCTATAAATTACAAATCAACTCTCGTCTGACAATAAAAATAAGAATATATTAGTGCAACATAAAATGGTGGGAGCGACGGTACTGGCGGTGGTGGAAGCAACGTAAGACATTAAACACACCTGCAATATAAATAGCTATTCAGTTATTATTACCACTTCGATCATACTATAATGTAACAGATCTTATGTAATAAATTTCTCCTTCTGACAATGAAGAATTGTTATCATAAACTATGTTGCATTGTTCGTTTTTAATACAAGGCATGTGAAACGTTACAATTTTTAGAGACGATGGTTTTAAACGGATTTATTCAAATATTCTTGGTTCCCGGATTTGTATGCCGTGGTACATTGGTATTTCTACTTGACGTTTCGTCTACAATTGCGGTGGACATTATCAAAGGCGGGCGAAGTGTCCTTCTAGGCCTACTGCGATATAATAGAACTAAAGAATAATGCGATTGATTCTAATAATTAACAGATAAACCAACCAGAAAAAGAACTACAGCTACAGCTAATTCGCGTCATAGCGGGTGTGGCACCTAGAGAACATTGTAAAAATTTATTTATTCAGTATAACATACTAACACTAGTAGATCTTTATATTCTAAATTGTGCAAATTTTGTACAAAACTATCCATCTTTGTTTAATGAAAATCATAATAAACATGAATATACCACTAGAAATAAAAATAATTTAAAAACTACTAATTGTACATTAGCAGTGACTCATAAAGGTGTCCGCAACGCTATGATAAGAATACACAATAAGATACATACTGAAATAACTGATCCAAATTCCAAACAAAAGTTTAGGAAGAATTTAAAAAAATATTTATTATGTAAGGCTCACTACAGATTGGACGAGTTTTTATAATTAATTGTTTTTGTGTTGACGCTATTTATGTACATTAATTGTACCAACAAAATAAAGATCTCTATCTATCTATCTATCTAAATAAGTAAAATGGCTAATTAAGACTATAGATTGTAGATTATAGACGCTAAACAACAGAGAGTTTCGAGTTCCAGACAGATAAGAAACCGATTCGAAGCTAAGTTAGAGAGAAATGTAATAGAAAGAATTAGTTGCAATGATTTTCTTTTGGAATATTACTTTTAAAAACTATACTGATGTAATATAAAAAGGTAAAGCTTGTGTTTACTTGTCGCGGGTAATTTCAATAGCTGCTGAACCGATTTTAAAAATCCTTGTTGCGCGTTCGTAATCTAAAATCTTCTTTGTGAACAGAGGCTTACACATTATTAGGCGACGATAAATAGGGAATTAGTAGAGAGTGAGATATTGTAAAGTAAGTCGAGGATCCCGCACGAAATCTAGAGAACAAAATGGACGATCGTTTACTTATTGATAAAGAGATTTATTACTCGTAATTATTTCGATGCTAAATCTAAGCTTGGACCAGAAAACTGTTTAATATATATATTCTTGAAATGTAAGGTTTTTAACTTTTTGCAAATACAGGAAGTGTTTCGAAGGGAAGTCGGTAGTGAAAGCACCCTCTTATATAGAGAAAGTGGCCTTTTACTGTCTACATCACCACTAAAATAAATTCTCTGTCATAGAAGTTGCTCCTGTTCATTGAACAGCAGGGGGAGAAGAAAATGTTTTAAAAATGATGTCTACTTTCTTTTGAAAAGAAGAAATGTGTAAACCTGTGATACATGCCGAGAGATACATTCATTTCTTTTATCTCTCTCTCTGTATCCTTTATCTTTTTCCATCTTTTAAGTTCTATATTCTTACATCCTTTAATCTCAATCCAATTGGGACGCGAGATCGGAAAAACGATATGAAATTGTTGAAGAAAAATTTTTTACAAGTTAAACAGCGAAATAGTAAAGATAATAGATGAGATTTATGTCACAGGGGATGAAAAAAAACCTTTTAAAGGTTATTTAATATTATTTTAAGTACGGAAGTCATAAATTTAATGAAGATTTTTTCTAATTAATTCTTAATACTTTTTGTTGTTAAAAAAAATTAAAACCACCAGCTCTAATCGTTCGACAAAATTGGATTGTCTGTAGATTATGGATGCTTGATAACTAAGGTCATTAGTGTATGGCCTAGTTATTAAGTCCGTTTCTCGACTTTATCTCGTAACAGACGCCATTCGCACCATTACTATTTTCCATCTACCACACTTTCTACATTTTTTAAACTTTAATTAATTGATAGCAATGTATTAAGGCCTTATTTCTTTTTATTTTGTCCAATAATAAAGGCACATTGCCTGTATTAGCAAATACGATATATTGTCGGCAGGGTTTGGCACCGCGACTCGAGTTTTTTTTTAATTGTATAATAAAACAAAATTGTCTTGCAAATTTGTTGTTTATAATTAGAAACATAAAGTTTAATTAACGCCCGTTTCGTACAAACAATGTCTTTATTAAAATATACTAAGGTCGGATTTACACTTAAGGTGAAAATGTTAACATCACTTGAGGTAATTATTTATTATCAGTGCCTATCAAATTGTATTGTATTGCAATTTTACTATTCAACATAATATGTTCAAAAATGTAATTGTTCAATTAACTTCGTTTTTTCATTCGATAGAAAAAAATTCCAATAAAAATATTATTAATTAAACTTTTTCCTATTTCAGTTTTGAATTTGACTGAATTATGTAATTCCAATTTGTTTGTCAATTTAAAAACAGCTGAATAATTGAATTTTAATTTGTATATGTAGGTGAATAAAAAAATTGAAACAAAAAAAAAATATCCCAGTGAAAAATTGCACAAGTAAATCAATTTTTTTATAGAGATAAAATAACAATTGTTGTAGTTAAAATATGGTAGAGTTTCTTAAAAAAAGAGAATGTAAATTTTACACTACACACTACAGAAGAGAAATTTGTAAACAAACAAAATAATAACAGCCGACGGGATCAAATATACTATCTTTAAATTACCACGCCGCTATCTTCTTGTTTTACAACCGGTTTTTACAGAATCCGGTCTACGTATATTTAGACGTTCGTTACATTTTTAATCTCACGAATCAATTTTATCCCACCGTGCCGAAAGAAGTTTCACTTCAAACGCTCTTATTGCACCAAATTAAGTCAAATATTTCTGGCCACTATACAAGTACCCGAGGCAAAGCCGATGATACCCGAGGCAAAGTCGATGTCGTCATGACGCGAAGTGCAAGGCATCAAACTTTCGGCCAGTGTGGTGTTTACTATTTTCTTCATACCTCGGTCGTAAGTACGCTTATTAAATACATTAATTAATTATTAATTACATAAAAACACAGATAAGTTCCAAGCAAGCAGCTTTGTGGTTATGCGTAAAAACTCGAATGACAGCTGTTCGCCACTATTAGCTAAAATGTAATAGGGTTGCTATGGAAACGACATCTAAACAACAGTTGATAGGTTATTTTTCTTTACCGCCGTCCGAACGTAAGTAGTTCCCGCATCCCACCAATGCGTAAATGTTAGACTTTCTGCCTCACAATTGATGCTGAAAGTATGCACTTTCGATCGAGGTATGAAGAAAAAGTAATTTGTTTCTCAAAAAATCCTTCCTTTTAATTTATTTGAGTTCTTCGTTGTTCTTTTTTATATGAAGCGGGTTGAACAGCTTGCGGAATTGATGCGGTCAAATCAGATGTATCCGCAGCTTTTTAGCCGCTATATATTATAAAAAAAATGACAAATGCATAACGAGATCACGATGGTTCTTTTCTCGTCGCGCGACACAGGAAGCGGAAGCAAAGTTGGCGACGGTGGCGTCAGTACGCTGGAAGGGTGTCGTCAGGACCGAAGTTTTGTGATCACAAAGTAAATTGGCTTATGTCACATTTTTTTTTAATAATGACGAATTTACCATCTCTTGCAAGAATCACAACTCACAATCGAAACCAGATTCACTGACCAAGCATTCAATAAATTTTTCAAAGAACAAAATCATAAAAAAGAGAGTGTGTTTTAGACCACACGACTGAAGTAAAACTTCTTCTCGCCATAATTTGTTATCATTCACCCTAAAATTCACAAAATATGAACTTTAAAATGAATTTACAACATTATTCACTTTAAACGCAGAACATTTAATGTATTGGACAACATATTACTTTTTTCTGTCACCCGATAGCGCCACTGGCAACTAAAGTATGTGTCATTCTATTGTTAGTACTGCTTATATTTTCGGACACCTGATGGCGACACTAGCCAGTGAAGTATTTGTCATTCTCTTTCTATCTTCACTAACTTATATCTCTCTCTCTCAACTTCCGTTCGCCTCGCCCGATCACAGTTTCCGTAAATCTCTCAGCACACATTCACCAGCTTACTCCCCAAGCGTGCGTAAAGAAGTTTTACTTCAAAAATTTAGTCATACGGGACTTTGCCGTATGGTCATACAGTTATGCTCTGGCGTCACAATCATGAAGCGGAGTGGAACAATGATGAATTGAGATAAAACGGCCGAGATAAGCGACGCGTAACGGCCAGACACAAGAACGAAACAATGTGATAAATGAAGAAGAGAAATGACGCCTTCACTCAAGATGCTGTATGATATCGTTTTCCTTCTCACAAGTACGTCTTCTCGTGTCATGTCACGGTCTAAACACGGAAGGACCTACGAGAGGACAAAAGAATGTCGGCGATAGTCACGTGTTAATTGTCAAAACCGACAGTAATTAAAATATATCAGAAGAGCGGAGCCGCTTTCCGGTCACAGCAACTTATCTCGAAAAAAAAATTAGGAGTCCAGCAAATAAACGGAGTTTTTTATACAGAAAAGTGAAACATGAGAAATTATTTAATTGACAAACCGAAAACATCCGAGCGGAGCCGAACCAGAAAGTAAATTAATAAAATGTTTGCGAACACGTTAAAGTGTTGAATAATAGTTATTGGCGTAACTAGTAGTCTAAGTCATTCATCGCGCTGACAGGTCATGACTTAGCCTACAAGTTACGCCCATAATTTTATTCAACAATTGCGCGTTATTCATGTTTTATTTATTGTTATTAATGAGATGTTGTAAATATCTATTTATTTCTTTATAAAAAAAACTGTCAATACTAACAGCACCAAACAGCACGATTCAATGTTTTGGTTTGAGGTTAGCCGGTTATGAATAAACTCCATGTCGAAAACATTCGGCCTCTCAATTTTAGCCTCAACGGGTAACAACGGAGTTGTTGTTACCTACTATTTCGTTACGACTCAAAAAAATAGTTACGTTTATTTTCATTACTCCACAATGGCCGAGCTATAGTACGAATCTTCATTGAGTTATGACAAGTAATTGTCACCAGTCGGTAAATGGCTATTTAGGGTTCGGTTTTTAGGCATGATAAAACATGAATAACGCGCATGAGTTAAATAAAATCCGTTTATTTACGAATGTTTATAATTCATGTTTAATAATAAATAGGACAGATATAACGTGGAAATAAGTAATGCAGTGCATTATTATTTCTTTTTCTTTGCGTTTTCCGACACATATCAAGGAAGCACTTACGTCTGAAAATAAAAATAAATGTTTCCGGTTTAAAATTCATCTTCTGTGTAGACACGAAAACTGTTTATTATATCAAAGTTCCACAAAAACTAGACAACAATACAACGCTTGTATTATATATATATGGAAAATAATATCTTCGTTCGGAGTGTTTTAAATATTGCAAAAATACAGTCACCTGTTCACTGCTAACGGGTCAATAATTTCACGCAGATAGAGGTCTTGTTTCTATTTTATTATTGACTAGCTGTTACCCGCGGCTTCGCACGCGATTGAGACGAAACCAGATGCATTCCCATTATTTGGCATTTATACTCCTTTCTCGCCGTAGACCTTCAAAATTGACGACATTCACGTGATCAACGTCTCTACAAACCTTGAAAATGACACCCATGTTGATTTTTAGACTATTTACCTCTTTTCAGCCTCTGAAGGGGTTGTTTTTGAAAAAGCACGAAACACGTGTTTATTTATTTGTTGACAGGAGTAATCCTGCGCATTTTCGAATCGATACATCTGTCTTATATGATTTTCTCCATGCAAATTTTGCACCCTTGTCACACCCCTTTAGGGGTTGAATTTTCAAAAATCCGTTCTTAGCGGATGCCTACGTCATAATAACTAACTGTGTGCCGAATTTCAGCCCAATCCGTTCAGTGGTTTGAGCTGTGCGTTGATAGATCAGTCAGTCACGGTTTCTTTTAAACTATTTAGATTATAAAATAATTAACAGGGCTCGCTTATCGAGCGTCAATAATTTACAATCAAAAGTGATAGATGTAAAAAGAATCACTAAGAATACGTGGTCTTTCTTTCTTTTGGAGAAAGAAAGTTTACATGAACAATTTTTCAAAAACGAAAGTTTAAGTGTAGGGAAAAGAAAAAAAGAAATAAAAAAAAACACATATAGCGTAGAAATTTAAATCCCTGTTTATTCGCCAGAGCCGCGTACGCTCTTAACTTTTGATCCGGAATATACGAAGCAGTCCGGACTCCGGGACGTGCCGACGTGACGTCATATAAGTTTATAAGCTGTGACAGTTCTGTATAGTTTATATATTAGGATTATGATACACTTTCACAGTTTGAACGATACAACATTTCACACTGTTATTGCGTCTATTATAATAACAATAAACGTTAATAGAAGTTTTGAGAATAACCACCATTGTACGGATTTCATTTGTATGTACATTCAGTTGTCGAGCTTCTACATAACAGTTTCACCAATTTTTAGAAAACGTATTTAAGGAATTTTCAAATTCAAAATATAAATCGCAAAATTATTTTAATCAACTGTTTACAGCGTTGTAAGACGTTATGTTTTATTAGTTAGCGAGAAAAAAATAAAAAAAACTCGGGTCGCAGTGCGAAACCCTGTCGACAATATAGTGTATTTGCTATTATAGGCTGTGTGGCTCCCTTATATAAACTTTATTTTTGAACAAAATAAAAAATTTAACCCCTTAATACACCCCTTAAAATAATATTTTCTTCTTAATTTTAATATTACTGTCAATACAACAAATTAAATTCACCCTTCTCTAAATATACCCATATCTACAAACTAACGTTTTCATAAAATTTTTAAGTCCGGTCCTGTCGGGCCGATTTTAATAAAATTTTGGTAGCACATTTTAATCATTACTAAAGGGTTAAATTTCAATTTTGAAACGATTCGAAGAAATTTTTCGGTATTTTTGGGCCCAAAAATGTTTTTCAACCCCTAAATCCCACCCTTAAAGTGGCCCGATTGGGCCCATTTTAAATAGGCTTCGTGCGGTGATGGATTTTAACATGTGGTTCAAATTTCGTTAAAATCAATTAACTCCTTCGAAAGTTATTGCCCGTACCTATATATATATAAATATATATATATATATATATATACATATATAAACATACTTTTCCAAAAATGGTGCCAAAGTGTTTAGGAGGCTATGAAACGTCGAGAAATTTTGGTCCGACCTCTAGGTCCCGCCATCCGACCGACGCCAATAGTGTAAGTGCCTTATGGCAAATACACTAAAAAATAGTCTACAATTTTATAGAACTCGTAGGTACAGCTGTAATTTTTTTGACTACTCATTTAATATTTTTGATGTGCTAAAATTGAAATGTCACGAAGCTGTATTCATCCTCCTTGGTCGCAGTTTCCAAAATAAAAGTGATACTCAAATTTGATTGGATTAATTGAAATATTGCGATATTTTAAGACAAATCTGCATTTTAGAGCAACGCAAATTTTTGACGGAAATCAAAATCTCTCAAAATTAACCATGCTTGTAGTAAAAGATACGCTGATTCAATTGAACACAAACAGCCGTCAAAAGAGTAAGGTTAGGTTTGGATCGGATTTTGGACGCGTATTGGACGGAAGATTTTGGTTCATTGTCAGTATTGATTTTCTGACACCAGGCATAAGTTTTATTATAGCCAGATCCATTAATCAACATCACCACACCCTTTGAACCGACCAAACCCCAACTCTCCAAGGACTCCAAGCACCAATGCAACGAATCATCAACATGCATTTTCAACGCAACTGTCGTCATAGGGCAAAATTTAAAGCATTCCCAGAGAACACACAAAACCGTTTCGTTGTTTATCACTACCCACAAATCAAAATGACTCACTTCCGATTTTTTGTAACAGTTAAGTTATAAATAATCGGAAGATCGCGTAAGGCTGCGCCGTTCAACGTCGGCCGACATCGAAAGAAAGGCAAAGATTACAAGCTTCTGCCGCTTGGTACATAAACTATTTAAGCAGAAATTTTTGACCAATTGCACTCTCCCCAAGTCACTTTTACGAAAGTGGATTTATGATCATAATGCCACTTTCTTAGGAGTGGCTTGGGAAGAGTGCAATTGATCAAAAACTTCTGCCGCTGGTATTTCCCGGTCATTTGGCTCCAACAGAACCTAAAAACGAAGCGGCAGATTTTTTTTTTAATTTTAACTCTTTTTTACCACCTTTAAAATTTTGTATCCTTCCTATCCTAAAATGGGTTCAGATTCTGGATATATATCATATATAAGAAAAATTGTTCTAAATTATTTATGTAAATAGCTTATGTACCAACCGGCAGAAGGTTCGGACGACATGGTTTTTTGGCGCGTCAGCTCCCCCTAACTATCAGTGAAATGTATCAAAAATTTGATTGTATCAGAACTTTTGAAATTCCATTCGTTTACGCTTTGGATGCAATGGCTGGAACTCATAGTCGAGCGTCGAAATACGCCCTTCTGATTTGTGACCGGCGATATAAGTATGTCACACGAAGCTTACGTTCGAGAACTTGACCGCATTTGGAGCACCCAACCGTGCCTGGTTTAATATCAACAACTTAACTATAAATGGACACATGTTCTACGGGTTAAAGTCTAAACCATATGATATGGTGGCAGTGTTTTTATTATAATTAGAGATACGGGCCTGAGACTGCCTTCGCCGAATTTAGTTTTCCGAATTTGAAAAGGATTCAAAAGAATTAGAATTAGAATTTATTTATCCAAAGACACAATTATGTATAGGATTTGTCAAAAGAAAGATAAATAGTGTTTACAACTCATTAACAATAAAATCGTCTACCTTATACAGACATTGTTTAAAAAGAGCAGTCTTCAATGCTCTTTTAAATTTAGAAATTTTTAGATTTTTGAAACTGTCTGGCAATTTATTGAAAATTTTCAAGGCGTTATATTCGGCGCTCTTATTAAACAACATCAGTGTAGACTTCGGCAAAATAACATTAGAACTATTCCTTGTGTAATGTCCTTGGATAGCCTGAAACGTATCATAATTATGAATACGTCGTTTTATAAAATATAAAGTAAAATAGACGTATATAGACGGCACAGTTAAAATACACTTTTCTGTAAATGTTCCAGATAAAAAAAAGTAAATAAAAATAAACAAATTGTTGCGCGCACCTGACGGTAATCGAACCCAGGCCGACCGCGTGGTATGCCAGCATTCTACCACTGAGCTACCAATGCTTACAAAAAATCATTGTTTATGTAGGATTACTAATGGTACAATTTCGTGACAAAATCCGTTACATAGGGAAACGAGTTTACCCCCGTTTTTAAAGAAGTATTCACTTCAATAAATAATTCAAAAGGTTCCTTGAGCGAAACGAACGAGCTTATTGAATTTCAATGAGCGCATACTTAATTTAAAATAGATACTACCTACTAAAGATTTTTCAAATTTTCTTAATAGTATATTGTGCAACTAGTGCGACAATGCCGCACGAGTTGCACATACTATTTTTTATTACGAATAAATTAAAATAGTTGGCAAAACCAAAAGTGCACATCCCGCAAGTTTTCCACTGTATGATAAAAAAATAACAAATAAAAAATATTTTTAATAAATTTAAAAAGATTTAAAAATTTAAAGAAATAAATAATTAAAAATTGAAAAAATATTTTTTTTAAGTTTGCAAAAATAAAAAAAATTAAGAACTATACATAATATAATATATAATTAATATCAAGTGGAATAAAATAAAACAAAATTAAAAGAAAAAAAAAAGAAAAAAATCAATGATTTCGTAAGGAATCGAACCCAGGACCTTGCCCTTAGGGATCCAACGGCATAACCATTACGCCACGGCGGCCTAATACATTTAGTGGTGTTATCACGGTATAGAAGTGTAGCACTTGTTTTATGGATTACATTATATTTACACAGTAATTATTATATTTTGTTTTTTTAAACTATAAGCTGTCAAAAATAATAAAATAAAACTGTTTATAAAAATTAAACTACTGAACACATTTTAGTGAATTTAAATAGGGTTCTGGTCTGATAGTAAACAAAGTGAATAAAATATAACCCAAGGCAATCCGACCAAAATTGCGATCTGTAGAGTCGTGACGTACGTACGTACATACGTACGTACATACGTACAGACCAACCGACAACTGCTGTTTGTGATTTTCAATTACAATTTTAATAGTATTTATGAACTCGAATTGATTTGAAAATGGTTCTATTTTATAGATTAGAATCTCCTCTTTTCAAAAAGCTTCAATTTGAATGGATTTCGTGTGAAATTAACTTAGATATAACTTCTTATATGAACGAAAGTCAACTCTGACGCACAAAGCGATAATAAAGCACATACCGCTAGTTTAGCGGTATGTGCAATTCAAGGAACAAATGTTCAATTTTAAAATACACATTTTTTGCTGTCACATTCAGTATTGGTAACTATGAATTTGCGTGCGGCAAACAATAATTTCAGTGCTACAAATAAAGTTTGCGCACGCAAATGAAAATAGCCACTTTTCAACCGTAACAGCATGCGTAAAGATACCACTTTTCCCGCATGAGTAATAAAAAAAATATTATATAATTTTTTTGGACTTTTTTTTAATCGTTTTCAAATTTAGTACGCCATTAAAAAAATGTATCTAAAAAATCAATGATTTTTACCAAATTGGATGGCATGTATTCGTTGTTTCGTTCCGCTTGTAAATTTTCCTTATATATGGTTCACCCTGTAGCAACGCTGCAATTAAACGTACTATGTAGAGTACGCAAGCGGTGGGTTTGTAAAACTCATCGCTATAGGTAACCTCAAATTCAACGAGTCCTATTCTAAGCAGAGCAGTTACCAAAAAATTAAAAATAGCCGCTTCTTTGTTAACGTCTGATGTTATTATTTAAAATAATAAAAAAACAAAATAAAATTTGTAAGTTTATAAAATATTAGCGTCCCGGCCCGAATGTGTAGATTGCCGCCGTTTTTTCGTCAACTTGGTCTCCACGAAAAGTGTTTTTAATTTTTGAAATCTTTACCGCTTTATAATATTAGTATAGATATTTAAGTGCAGACTGCAGATGCATACATTTGTCAAAATATTATAACCAAAGAGGATCCTCTTTGATTGTAGCTTCTGTTTTCTAATTCTAAATAGAAATAAATTTGCGATTTGTATAAAATTCAACGAGTGTCGGTTTTTAATTAATTAAATCAATATTTCTATTTTTTTTTAAAAGACAGCATATTATGGGTTCTACGTAAAAAAAGTAAAATACACATTTCTTTTTTATAAAAGAATAACGGCTACCTATTTTAACAGTATTTAATTGATGACATCCCCAGAGAACTGTAATATCCGAGTATAATTCTTTATTGAGAAAATTTCTCGAAAGATAAATTTTTAATTTCCAGTATCCAATTTTGTTGGTTGTAACTTTTCTGTATTCAAAGACCGTTTTACAAAAACCATATATTTAATTATAAAAATACACACGGTCAATTAAAAAGAAAAATCCCATGAGGCCCCGATAAAAAACTGAAAAAGGAATGTAATCCACATTAATATGTAGGCAATACGCTGAGCTTCCTGATCTTGAATTTTCTGGTACATATAACAGCTGCACAACGAGAAAATACAGATGTTTCAAAAATATTTTAACATGAATACAGCAAAGTTAATTTCACGAAAAGAATGCAATCAAATTTTTGACAAAATTATAAAAAAAAATTAACATGAGTATATCAAATTAATTAGTCTAACTTTTTAAAGTTTGAGTTTGGGAAATTTTGTTTATCGCGGGGTAGCGTAGTGGTTAGAGCACTCGACTTGCATTCAGGAGGTACTGGATTCGAATCCTGGCGGGGGCAGATGTTGCCGGGATTTTTTCCTGCTGCCTCTCGCCGAAAAACGGTAATTACTGTATCGAGCCATCTTGTTGAGGTTTTCCATGGTTAACCTCAATAATTCCAGATAAATATCGAGATGTTTCCTTATTCAAGGCCATGGCCGATTACCTGTCCAAACTCCTATGCTCAAAATTTGCCCACCTCCTAATTTCTTAAAATTCCTTCATTCGCCCATTGCTATTAATTAAGTGGAAGTTTAAAAAATGTAGAAAATATCGGGAAGTGTGATTGGAAAATAGTAATGGTGCGAATGGCGTCTGTTATGACATAAAGTCGAGAAACGGACGTTAAACCCATTATTATTATTATTATTATTATTGCGCTGGTGAATTAATCGTAAATCTAATAGATTTACGGCCGAAAAATATCTTGTAAAATTAATTTTTATTTGTTTTCAAATTCGTCATTCGTGATCACAATATATTATTCATTATTCTAACGTTAAATAAGTTTCATCAAAATTGGTAGTTAATTCTGCCTAAGAAACTTGTTAGATATAATAAGCTGCAAGTACAAAACCCTTCCTCTCTACAAACGAAGTATTTGATCGATTTTGATATAACAATGAAGATATCTTAACGCGGCAAGTAGAAACGGCCATAAATGTAAAACTTTCTTCAAGTGTTTTAGTCGTTCAGATGTTAAACAGATGAAAGTATATAATAATATGAAGTTGTACAATTATTCGGGAAGTGCGTAGCGCTGTATAACAAGGTGTTAATATATATATATACTATAGAATATCTTGTATTTTACATGTTCCCGTGGGACGACGACCCTTTTAGTATGTGACAACGCAGCTGGTCGCTCTCCTATCTGGATGTTTGTGCTGGTGTTCAGGGAATGTGGTTCCTAGTCTTTTACATATGCCGTAGTTGGCGCTGCCGCGGCGTTTTGTAGTGAGTGAACAAATATGGGTGCAAAAAGAAGGAAAAATAAGGTCAGCGTGGAAAATTAAACACTGACGTACTTTAAACCAAGTTTCTGGAATTAAATTCACAAGCATTCGTGATAAAGAAAAGTTGATTTGTTGTAATTACTTTTTTGAAGTGTAACTTAAACGAATAAAAATACACAGTCAAGAGTGGGGGAAATGGTCTGGTAGAGGGGAATCGAAACCGATTGGCTGGCGGGTAGACTACCGGCCAGCCAATGCGTTGAGGGGGAAACTCGATCGACACGCCTCTTTCTGTTCAGTGTTTACCTGTAAAGTTTGACACTAAGTTTGCTTTTAACTAATAATAATGGCATGGCCCCCACATTCGATTGTGGGCCCTGTAACCAGGATCAGGGCTGCCAGATGAACGGATTTTTCCGTTCCAAACGGATTTTTCGAGTAGAAATAAATTTGAACGGATAATGGAACGGATTTCATGATCTGAACGGATTTCAACGGATTTTCTAACTTTTCCGAATTTTTTACCTTTTTTACTACATATAAATTCAAACTTCACTCGATAATCGATAATTTGGGGACATTCGGGTATTTTTAGCACATTCGAGCATATCTGAGCACGTTTCTTTCACTACCTCTGTCCTACTCCTCTCTCTATTTGGGTAGAAAAAGATAAGAGAGTGTATGAAACAATGTGTTCGCGAAGCACACACCTATATCGATGAATATCGACTCGCTATCTTTGTCTGATGCGTTTTTTTCACACAACTGGAGTCAAGTGTTTCGAGTTACACGGATTTACGGAACACATTGAGGATTTAACTGATTGTACTGCATGTTCAGTTAGTTTAGTACTTCGAGTATGACTTAATTGTATACTGTACGTACTAAATTCAAAACACACGGTTTGTTACTATCGCAACATTCTAACAGTCAATATAATATTTTTATTTCATAAAAATGTTGAGTGATGACGAAAATCAGAACTCTGAAATGTCTGACGAGCATCGAACACCGCCGAAAAAGCGTACAAAGTGAGTAAAATGTTTTCTTTCACACACGTGATAACGCCTACATTTCCCATTTGATAAGCAAAACTTTTATCGATTCTGGTACAAAACACGTCGATGTGTCGTTTATGGTACCGCATACTTCACTTTACTCTCTATCTCTCTCACACTCATTGCATTAATGAGTGAACCGGGCGAACGGATGGAAACGGATTTTTGAGACCACTTCCCCTACCACTTTTCCCCTTACCGACGGATTTCTGAGGAGAGAAATCTGGCAGCCCTGACCAGGATCTGGGTCGGGCCCCCCCCCTAACATATGCCTATTTTTCTTTGTCTTCGGACAAGAATCTTCGCAGAGTTAGAGTGGGGGAGAGTAGAGGGAGTAGGTGGGGCCCGTGCGTGCTGTTGTATACAAAGTAATATCTATTTTACTCTAAACTGTTTTTATATTTAAATATTTTCATTTATTTTGATAATAAAGCTATGATCCACTGCAAATACTTCTTGAATAAAAAACCAGGGCCCCCTCTGAGCCCGGGCCCTGTTACCAGAGTTGCACCAGCCCCACCATTGTGGGGGCCATGAATAATGGTGAAAACATTAAAGTAGAGGGAAAGTGTTGAAGAAAAAATATATGTGAGGTTAAGAACAGCTTCGTTAACAGTGGTCGCGATATTCAACTTTAAAAAATAAACACAATCGATGCGGATAATAAATCACCACACAACAAAGTAATTTGCTACAGAAAAAAATCAAAACATGTTTAATTACGTCATCAATCATATTTTTAAGTGCCGAGAGAAAAAATACAGCAAAAGAAATTTCTTATAAAAAATAGAGCTCGTTATTATATCTATAACAAAAATAAAAAAGGAGGAAACTGGAAAAGTTTAATGAATGTTTGGCACAAGTTCAAAACCAATCAGACTAGTTTTATAAACGTAACCGAAATCCTTTTTTTTCACATCTGCATTTATGTGACTACAATGCAGAAACGTTTGTGTTAAATTTTTCGTATTTTTTTCTATATCAAGTGTATTGAAAGGCTCAGGGAGACTCGAAAGAGGCATAAAAAAATTAAAATATAATTCCAAACGTTTTTATTTCAAAAATTTCGTCCTGCGTGCCAGATTTTCTAACGTCGGCTCTGTTATTATTCGAATTGAATGGTTTAAGATTTTATACACTGATTTCTAAAACCTAATATCGTGCAAGTTTAGAGCTGTGAGAATTTAAACCTTGTAACAATAGAGCAAAATAAAAATTGCAGCAGAGTAGAAGATAATTTAAAAGAATTTATTTCCGGGTCAAGTATAAATTTGTAGCCACGAAATGGATTTCAAGTAAGAAATAGATTCAATCTCAGACATCATCCGATTTAGTCCAATCACATTTAGTCGCAAATAAAAATGTACAGCGTCTATCTGTACATGTTCGATACAGGATGGCTCAAAAACACTTTATGAGACAAACGGTACCGATTGCTTCAACAAACTTCCAGCGTTATTTCGGCGTACCGCCAATTCATATTTTACTCGTGAAACGGCTTTTCTTGAATTCAAGAAGTTTAAGACTAACAAAGGTGCCTTATAACCGAGCGGGGTGGGTGAGAGCACTAGACTCGCATTCGGGAGGTACCGGGTTCGAATCCTGGCGGGGGCAGATTTTGCCGGGACTTTTTCCTGCTGCCTCTCGCCGAGAAACGGTAATTCCTGAACCGGCCACCTTGTTGAGGTTTTCCATGGTTTCCCTCAACAATTCCAGATAAATATCGAGATGGTTCCTTAGTCAAGGCCATGGCCGATTACCTGTCAAACTCCTATGCTTAAAATTTGCCTACCTTATCCTAATTTCCTAAAAATTCCTTCATTCGCCCATTGCTATTAATTAAGTAGAAGTTTAAAAATGTAGAAAATAACGGAAAGTGTGGTAGATGGAAAATAGTAATAATAATAATAATAATAATGCGTTTAACGTCCGTTTCTCGACTTTATGTCATAGCAGACGCCATTCTCTCCATTTCTATTTTCTACATATCTATCACACTTCCCGTTATTTTCTACATTTTTTATACTTTCACTTAGTAGCAATGGGCGAATTAAGGAATTTTAGGACATTAGTATAAGGTAGGCTAATTCTGAACATAGGAGTTTGACAGGTAATCAGCCATGGCCTTGAATAAAGAACCATCTCGATATTTATCTGGAATTATTGAGGGAAACCATGGAAAGCCTCAACAAGTTGGCCGGTACAAGAATTACCGTTTCTCGCCGAGAGGCGGCAGAAAAAAGTCCCAGCTACATCTGCCCCCGCCAGGATTCAAACCCGGCTCCTCCCGAATGCGAGTCTAGTGCTCTCGCTACAACGCCACCCCGCCCGGTATCTATTAAAGGCAACATTGTGGTAATTTTTTCTCTCACGCGGTTTTGAGTCAGCCAGTAAGTTTTCCGACGAGAAAATCAGTTGTAAAGTCTATGTGTAACTGAAAACCAAGATAAGTTTTTCGTTCAGCTGAGAAACTAGAAGATGAAAATCTGTGTAAGAGAGAGAAATAGTTAGGTGTATCCTAGCAACCATAAAAGTGGACGACCACTTTCCCGGATTTGATTATAGATGGCCATGATTTGTTTTCATGCTCCTATGGCAGTCCTAGAAAAATGACGAATTAAAATGACGAATTCTTTTGCGATGAAACGTTATCCCGGAGTTCAATCCGATTTTTTTTTCTGCAGGACGCAAATAATTTTGAAGATTGGTTTTGCGTAGAAAAAATATTATATATTTGACAGCTGGAATGTTCGAATTTGTAAAGTAAACTTTTATAAGGCACAGCTTTGTATGTTTATATTTTATACAATCACAGCAATACAATAATATTAATAATAATAAATTTATTAACCTTTATATCTTTATATATAAAAATTACGTGTCACATGTTTGTCCGCGATGAACTCCTAAACTACTGAACCGATTTTAAATTTGATTTGCACACCGTGTGCAATTCGACCCAACTTGAAAGATAGGATAGCTTACATTTCAATTTATAGTCGCAATATTATTTTATTGCAAATTATTTGTCTATTCCTTGACAGTCATAATTATCTGTTGACTGGATTGAGTGAATATTCAATAGATGGCGCAACGAACTTAACAACCATATAAGATGGCGATACCTGTTGACTGGATTGAGTGAATATTCAATAGATGGCGCAACGAACTTAACAACCGTATATCTAGATCGAGGATGTAAAAAAACTGAATATCGTTTAAAACAAATTTTTTTTTCGAGCACGACGGCGCAGCCGGAGTGCTCGAAATAGAGCAAGTGTTTTAAAGACCAGTTATCCACGAATACTTTACGCTATTTTTTTTCGAGCACGACGGCGCAGCCGGAGTGCTCGACATACACACATATACGCCCATGTATATTTTAAAATAGCTAGCAATTAATAAAATAGATAGATAGATGTTCCAATTAAATTGTTTTATTATTTCACTTTATACGTAGCGAAGCACGTACAAGGCCGCTAGTATTATTATACAGCGTGTCCCATTTTAATGTCCCACCCCGGATAACTTTTGTCCGTGATCTTGAATGAAAAATTGTTTGGTACAAAAGTTGTACAACTTGGAGGGGGACATTCGATGGCACTAATACTTTTGACCTTGGGTATAAGGTTCAAGGTCATTCAAGGTCAACTTTGTTTTTTTTAATGGAACGTCCTATTTTTGACATCGGCAATCGATTGCGCGTAAAAAAATATGAGACTTTTGTCTGAAACTTTTTTCGAGAACGGGCAAATTTTCTCAATTAATTTAGCCTTCAAAATTGAAAATTTTTGAATTTTCAACTCGAGAATGGTGAGATTTTCTTCAAAAACAATAGGGCTTTTCATATTTGCATACCAAACATCCTCCCAAAATTTTGTTTCAATCCGTTCATCCGTTTGACCTGTATAGTGTTCACAGACTAACCGAATAACCGACTAACAGACTAACAGACGCACAGAGTTTTGCCCGTTCTCGAAAAAAGTTTTAGACAAAAGTCTCATATTTTTTCACGCGCAATCGATTGCCGATGTCAAAAATAGGACGTTCCATTAAAAAAAACAAAGTTGACCTTGAATGACCTTGAACCTTATACTCAAGGTCAAAAGTATTAGTGTCATCGAATGTCCCCCTCCAAGTTGTACAACTTTTGTACCAAACAATTTTTCATTCAAGGTCACTGACAAAAGTTATCCGGGGTGGGACATTAAAATGGGACACGCTGTATAATATGCAAACCGCAGGAAAATTCGTCAATACAATACAAAGTAAATAAATAAGTAAAAATAAAAAATAACAGACAAAATAATACAAAATATATTATATCTTCAGACAAAAATTAGTTTAAAAAAGTGAGCATTTTAAATATTCGTGACCACTGTAAAAAGCGTGCTCATTTAATAATAATTAATTTTACTGCCTTATTAAAGCTGTTGATATTATTGATATTCTTTATATTATCAAGCAATAAAATATAATGACTTAATATCGCAGGAGTGTTAAATTCATTAAAACTGGTATCTACTTTTTTTTAAGGTTCCGTACCTCAAAAAGAAAAAAAGGAACCCTTATAGGATCCTTTTTTTGTCCTTCTGTCTGTATAAAGTTTTGGGAATCAACTTCCCGTTGACCTAGAATTATGAAATTTGGCAAGAAGCAATGTCACACAAGTAAAGGGAAAAATCCGAAAACCGTAAATTTGTTGTTGCATCACAAAAAAAAATACAGTAACCGTTTTAATTCACTGCCTAGTCTTATTAAATAACAATTAAAATAATAAGATTCGCGACATTATCTTTGTCTGCACACCAAAATACAACTATTTTAAAAATAGACTAGTGTGACCTGTGAGAATTATTCGCACTAAATAAGCATAATAATTATCACTTTACAAAATTATTTTTTAAATATGATTGCAGGTATCAATTCGTTTCTAATTTTGCACACTGCTTATAACGTTTTCTTTTTGTTGTATTACAATATGAAGCTCAGATGACAGATCGAAGAAATATTTTACTAAAATTGTCATATAGAGGCGCCAGTAGCAAAAGCGTTGAGCTAAGCCGTCAGATGGCATCATGCAGCGTTGCTGTGACGTTGTTCAACGTTGCTCGCTGTTTCAAAATTAAAGCCGTTAGATGGCAGTATTGTGTCTGTTGTATTACAATATGAAGGTCAGATGACAGATCGAAGTGTTGACATTGTTTCAAAATTAACGCCGTCAGATGGCAGACGTTGTTCAGCGTTGCTGTATTTTAATTAATTTACAAAAACAAAAGCAATAATAAATTTTTTAGTTGTCGATGTCAGTAGAGCAAGCAATTATCTGTAAAATGATATATAATTTATGTGGAGAAATTGTGAGGTTTTTTCTAAAAAGGGAGGCAAACATCTTTAACCTTAGCGTATTAATATATATGATAATTGTGTCAATTTTAAAAATTCTGTTCGACTATATTTTTCTGTACAAGATTTCACAAGTATTCATTAAATTTTGCAGCTTTAAATAAACCTTTGTAAAAGTCCGTAATAAAAATGTATACAAAAAAATATCGTAAAAAACTGAACACAGAAATGCATCAATACTTGAAAAAAGTAATAATATTAAATAAGAGACACGCTTGCTATGTATAAAAAAAAATACTTCGCACTTTCTGTTGTTTCAAATCGAAACTTGTTCAATTGTTTCGCGCTGCCGTTTTGTTTTTTACAGTTCTTTATTTTACTTGTACTGAACACGGGAAATGCTTTACTAACTTTTAATTGAGACAATTTACAATGAATCTATCGGAAAGCTGTTAAACATTTTTAGTTATTATGAAGCTTTAATTGATATTGCTTGAACTTTTCAAGTTGATGTATTTGAATCGTATGAAATTATATAACAAAAGTTCCCATTCACTTCATAAACTTTTTGTTTTTAATTGTTTCCTTCGCAGCGCTTTTTTCAAAGAACGCATTATTTCGTTCGAAAAAAAGAATTATAACGAAGCCTGTTTCGCATGAAATTCTGAAAGCTTTGATTTATGAAAATAAAATTACTTTTTTACATCGGATTAAGCAGTCAAAAATACATGTAGAAATAATTCTGAAACAAATATCAAATATAAGAATCTTTGTTAAGTTTTCTTTATTTTTCGTTAAAAAAACAGGCGGTGTGCGAGTTAAACTCGTGCGCCGAGTGTTCTTTTCTTTAAATCAATGACTGCAAACAGCAAAATCATAAGTATGGGAGTTCATTTGAATCTGATCAAATATTGTTTGATAGCTGAACAATAATATAATAATATTATAAAGAAGTAAAGTTTGTAAGTTTGGATGCAGGAGGTAATCTACGAAACCACTCATCCGATTTTCACCAATACCTAGAAAGGGCCTTCAGGGTGGACATAGGCTATATAATATCGCGTTAAAATAAAAGCGCTTTTTTGGAGACCAATTTTAAGTAGACGAAAAAACGGTGGCAATATATAAATTCGGGTGAAGCCGGTCCGGGCTGCTATATTTAATCTTTTAATTTTTAAAATTGCCCAAAAAATTACAAAATAGTAAATACGCAAAAATAACTATTTAAACTAAATTTCTTTAATTGGATTTTCTAACAGTTAATTATTCTTCTGCAATAAATTAACCCAGGCCGTCTTTCAAGAATATACTGAAAAAATTAAGAATTAAATCCAACAAATTATTACAGATGTAAAACGAAAACAAAATAAAAAAATAACAATGTCTCAGCGAATGTCAAAATTAACTTATTAATCTTATCTAAATAACAGTTGATAAATTTTTATTAGATATAATTGAGGTTAAAATATAATGTACCTAAATTTAACCAACATATCACTTGTTTATTGACATTGGGTTTACAAAATATTTACAGCCATTTTAAATTCCACTTCTATATCATTGGCAACGTTCAGCATAAAATCAGACCAGCCACGAAATACCCGCGTTAAAATGAACTATCCATGTGGTGGGAGTGGCGGTTGTTTAGTGGTGTAGGTAGCGGGTGTCACTTGGATATTTCACGGGCAGTTTCGAAAAAAATTGTACGTTTTCTCTTGCAAAATAAAATAGCTCTTCGATTTTATTGCAAGTCATCGATACTTTTCGGAATTTAAATTATACAAAACTGACGGCCCGGTCCGGCTTCGCCCGAATTTGTAGATTGCAGTCGTTTTTTCGTTGACTTACGTTGCAAAATTGGTTTCCACGAAAAGCGCTTTTATTTTAACGCGATAATATATAGCTTATGTCCATCCTGAAGGTCCATTCTAAATATCGGTGAAACAATTTTGAAATCGGATAAGTAGTTTCGGAGATTACCTCCTACATCCAAAATTTACTTCCTTTCGTAATATATTAGTATACACAGTCCAATCAACTTACAACAGTTCGCGACGACCTAGAAAATTTTAATTTTTGAGGTGATTAACAAAAGCTGTTTTATGACGTCACAACGGTAAAAAAAGTACTAATAAATGACGTAAGAATTACGCGTTTTGTTAATTTCGCAAAGCGGTCGTCACATGGTATATAGCATAAGATAAGTATATATAAGTACAATATAAATATTGCTAAGTATACCTAGTATTTTTAGTCTGAGAGCCGGACTAAGAGCTATACTCCTTGCCGTTAAAAATATATGTATTGTTGACATGTTTTACTTCAACCCAGCCTGAAGGTAATACGCACACTTTTTTGTGCGCATTTTAAATGGACTTCAAATTATAGATACTGTTTTTTTTTTAATTGGGTAGCTTAAAAACTTCAACCAAAACACTAAAATAATGTTCTCTGACAAATAATATGAACCATTTAAAATGTCTGACACCTCGAATATGTCGAAAAAACGACTATAAAAAAATTAATTAAATTAAATATTATTTGTCAGAGAACATTATTTTAGCGTTTTGGTTGAAGTTTTTAAGCTATCCAATTCAAAAAACAAACAGTAGAAATCTATAAATTTTTTACATGTCGTCAAAATGACATGTTTCGGAAAACTTAGAGGAAAAACGCCCCAAAATCAATAAAAGTCATAGAGAAAATAGGTGTCAGACTAGGCCTAACGAAGCCATATACAAAGTTTGGGGAGAGTGTTTGTCAGTAAAATTTTTGCTGACAGGCACTCTGACTATTACGATTTCTCACAAAATAGGACCTTGACGAACACCTAATTTTAATAATATTCTTGGTTAAGTGCTTTATAAAATTCTTGGGTTTATTAAATGTATTACTGCTTCTTTTTTTTTTATTTTATAAATCTTCTTTATTTGCAAATTTAGGTATACAAAAAAAATGTATATTAAGAATACTTCCCCTTACTAGAGCGAATTCTGTGTGTTGTTCAAATACTCTATTTGATCTGTTTATGCTGGATAATCGAGACTCGACTATACAATAAAACAAATTCCTGTGTATTAGTCAACGAGTGCCTGAATGGCGTTAACGCGTTGTTGAAACATTATTAACAAATCGAAAGCAGAAAGCAGTGAAGCAAATTTACGATCACCTAAATATTATAATCGTTTAAGTTAGATGGGTAGATAGCTAGAAAGATGGCGTAACATTTATAAGGTTTGGACCGTTGCCAAAAACTGCAAAGTCTCTTTCTCCGTTACGGGGGCTTTTACCCCGCGGTACACGCCCCACCGTCCTACTATCACCACGTATTGACCCGATTCTGTTGTGTTGCCAGAGAGTAGCGCGTAAAAGTATACTGTCCCAACATTTTCAAGTCTATTTTACCGCTACATGCAGTGACAAAAGTCGACTACATTTTTTTTCTTACGTATTATTCAAAATAGTGTTGTTATTTGGTTTAAGCAGGTTGATGCGTTACAGTCCCAATCAAAAGTAAGTCGAATTCTAAAATGGGAACTTTTCCATAATACATTTTTACAAAAGTTATAAGTCGATGATACCAATAAATTATTGTCATAAAGGCATAAATAGATCATTTTTTTTTAATATTAATTAATTAGTTCAGTATTTTACTTATTGGACTAACTTTTGAATTTTTTGTACAAAGTTAGGTTAGAAAAAATAAATTTATGTAAATATCTGTATTTTACATATTTTTTGCAGTAAATATTTAAAAAAAGAAATTAGAAGTAATAAAAATAAAAATTATCGACCAATTTTTCAGACCATATATTAACAAAAAATATAAAATTAATACATTAACGTTTCAATCTGGATTTGGACCTTCTTCAGAACTGATCTAAAAAATATAAAAATAATTAATTCAAACGTTAATGTATTAATTTTATATTTTTTGTTAATATATTGTCTGAAAAATTGGTCGATAATTTTATTTATTGAAGAGTTCTTATCAGACGTTAATCAAAGATTTGAATAAAAATAAAAATTAAATCATTAAAAAATTGAAAATTATACTTTATTATAGTACTTTCAGGGAGCATAACTTTTTTAAAAAAGTACAAAAATTCTTTCGCCATTAATTTTGTAATTATTAGGAATATTAAGGAAATTTCCTAATTGCTGTGGACAATGCAATTACAATTTTTTGGCAGTATCCCATTTTTTTATTTTCAAATAATAAATCAAGAATTTTGAATAAACTCTATAGGAACAAAGGGTCCGTATGAATCTTAAGACTAATCGCCTATATATTTGCGTCAAACTTTGTCCTATCATACTATTAATTATAGAACTCGGTGCCCGATTTTAGAGTCGACATATTAACCAGGGTTAGTCGATCGTTCGGCATTCCTCCGCAGTAATTCCGCGTAATTTATCGACGATAAAAATGTTCCATTATGACGAACAGAAGGGTTCAAACAATTGCCGTCTGTTGTTTTGAGTTGTAAAAAGAATTTGAGGGAGAAAAATTCCAAGGAGGAGAGACGATGTACTTACTGCGTATTTTCCGTTTTATATATCTCGCACTTTCTCTCTTTTTCCGTATCGTTTTGTTTATTTTCATGCATATATACAGTGAAATCTCGTAAAGGTTTTTGAAGTGGTGCGCCACTCAAACGTTACACGCGCTACATTTCGTATCGCGAATGCGCGATTGAGTCGCTTGTAGATTGTCAATAGCGTCCCACAAATTACAATAAATATAGTTTAAAAAAAACTAATAAACGCGCTTTATATCGAACTAAAAAGTAAAAAATATTTTTTTTAAATAAGCTGAAAACAATAATGAATAAAAAATACTAGTATTATTGTGAAAAAAGCGTGGGGCGCTTTGTTCCACATTTTCGTACATCGAGCGCCCCACGCTTTTTTCGCAATAATACTAGTATTTTTTATTCATTATTGTTTTAAGCTTATTTTAAAAACAATATTTTTTACTTTTTAGTTCGATATAAAGCGTGTTTTTTAGTTTTTTTTAAACTATATTTATTTTTCACTTTTAGTTTGATATAAAGCGTGTTTTTTAATTTTTTTTAAACTATATTTATTTTCCACTTTTTAGTTCGATTTATTGTCAAAAATTTGCCGAAAAAAAAACATTTTTTTTATTTCGGTGTGGACGGGATTAGAACCCACGACCGGTGAATCCGAGAGTTGACGTCAGCTCGGTCAACGATTGCTCTTACCGTAGTGGCATAACATACTAACAGTAATAAACCACTTGCTGTAGTCCAAACGAGGTTACAAACAAACATACATACATACAAACTTACAAGTGAAACTAATATAAAGCGTGTAAAAACAGAATAAAAACAATTGCCACTGGCTATTTAACGGTTTATAACCTTACATAACACAATCGACCTAGACTGCAGCGGCAGTGAGATAAGTCTACTGTGAACATACTGCACCACGTTACGGTTTTTGTATATTAACAGAGAAATATAGACATATCCTATAACATTTCAGGAATCATAAGAAATATTTCAAAAAAAGTTTCGTCAAATGGCGTCAAATATTCGTTCAAACATACATGCATCGTTACAGACATACAATACGAATGAATTTAAACATTCAAAAATCTTTTTAAGAATTCGGAACGTTCCAAACAGTTTAGAAATCACTGTGCGGGGTAACAGAGCTGATATATTTTGCGTGTGTGAGTCTGGCTACATGCCAAAATTCGGTGTAAGAAGCCTGCAAGCAAGAGAGAGTTAGTACTATGACCTGATTTAAGTTAAGCTATGTACACACGCTATGATTTGTTGTACCAGCGGCTTAATTCTAAAGTAAGACCATACTGTTAATTAGTTTTCATTGAAATATTATTTTTTTTGTTTAATGGATCTTATTACTGCTTAATTTTATGAAAAGTAAGTACTAAAATTAAAAATATTCACTGAAAACTATTTTAATATTCCAAATCTTGATTTCAGGAGCCTGTAGGCCGTGTTCAGTTGGTATTTCTACCTGCTGTTTCAACTACAACTGCGGTAGACATTGTCAACGGCGATGCGACGGTGAATGGAGTGCCCTCCTTGCCGGCTCAAAAGGTAAGTGTGTTGATAGTCTCACTTGTTTTATGTTCAGAGTGATCTCTGCTCGGTCGCAGCTCGCTCTTCTATAGTGTCGCAGTGCTGGTGTCCGGGTTTTACTTAGGTTTAGGCATTAGGTTGACATTCTACGTGTTTTGATGGTATGTACCTATATGCTCATAGTAATGCTGGTGTTTAAGGATGAGTGTGTTTTCTACTCGGTCGTAGTAGGAAGTACGGTTTACGACCCAGCAGAGAAAACAAACTTATCTGTCAGTCGCCTGCTGCCAAATCGCCTCTGATAATGTCTATTACAGTTGTAGACGAAACGACAGGTAGAAATATCAAATGACCGCGACTTACAAACCCGGAAACCAAAACATTTTGGAATGACTTCGGTTGTAAACGCCTACACACTTGGATTACTTTAATATTGTTTCGATTTTGTAGATACTATACGTATTTCAAGTAAATTATAGTTTGCTTCTTTTAAAAATAATAGATGTTATCTGATCTGAGTTGTAGAGCGTCTATAATAGTATGTCTAATTAGAATGTGTAAATATTCCGTTTAATATCAGGACGAGTTTAATAAAAAAAATATTGTTCATGTTTTCAACATAAAAAAGCGATCGATAAAATTAATTTATAGACTAATTAATTTCCTTTTGAAAGAAAACCAGTATTTTCAAATTTCATTATAATATAGTCAACTGTTGTTTTAAACAAATGAACAAGGAATAAACAGCCTTAAGGGACATCAAATCGTTTTTCTTCATTAAATATTTTTTCTATACGTTTGGTAATAAAACATAGATGAAAAATTACTACATAAAAAAAAACGTTTAATCGTAAATTGAATATTTGTCATCAGGTTGTGTTCTGATTAAACATATTAGAAACGTGCGTTTTCTCTTCCCTTAAACCAGACTGAGCCACAGCAACGCGGCTAGTAAGGAATATACTTATTGTGGTTTTTAAATAGTGTATTATTTAAATATAAATCAATTAGAACTAAGCAAAATAAACATTGTTTTAAACATTATTGTTTAAATATAATGAATTTAAGTTGTTTGGGTAGTGTTTTACTATAGTGGAAGATAAAAGATAATGGCGTCTAGCTTATCAGTGCAATATAAAATGTACTTATAGTTAACCCAGTTTTCAAAAGACTACATTAATTAATAAGTAGCTCGGTTATTGGACGAAAGTAACTATGAAGCTCTGGTTATTGGACGGTAATAGTTTCTGATATTACTCGAATTTGTTGCATGGTTTTATCTAACTTTGAGCAGGAGATTAAAAGAACTTCTAGATGTTTTTATATATATTAACATTACCCTATCCCGTGTAAGCTCTATGCTGTATCTCAAAAAAAAATAAGTTCAAAAACTAAAACCCGACTACTGAAAAGTATGAAACAAGAAAATATTCTTATCTAAAGATAGCCGTGGTCATACGCCACCTACCCTAACAAAACATTACATTTTTACAGTAGTAAGCGATCATAAGCTCTAAGGCAAAGTGCATCACGCTATACATCTAGAGGGGCCTCATATAAATGAGATGGCATACTACCACGGCTATCCTCAGATGAGAATATTTTCTTGTTTCATACTTTTCAGTAGTCAGGTTTGAGTTTATGAACTTATTTTTTATTTAAATTATTTGCTTTTGAATTTATTTTTTGTTTGTTTTCAATTTGCTCCTCTCTGGGACCAAAATTCAAAAATAAATGTAGTCTATGTAACCCGGGCCATAATAACGAATCGATTGACACCTTATTTATTAAAATCGGATGAATAGTTCAGGGCTACGGTAGAACATCCGTAAATCCAAACATACATAAACTGCTAAACTCATAACCCCTCCTTTTGGCTTCGCCGTAGTCAGGTAAAAATAAAGGACGTTAGACAACTAACTATAAAGAAGCGGGGATTCATAATTTAATTTTTAAAGTAAAACTTTTTTAAGCACGATAGAGCAAATTGGCTTGGATCGAATCAAAAGTGAAACGCAGTTGAGAGGAAAGAGTTTATATACTCTCTCTCTCTGTCAAAGCGTCATACGTACTCTACGCGCATGTGCAGTGCGTACTGTGTGTATTTTGTCTAGGCACGATAACCATTTAATAATCTTGAAATAATTAAATGCTAGAACCAAAGAAGTTCAAAACAACAGTAGAAGTACATTTAGATCCGTTTTGAGAATGTTTTAAACGAAATAATTTAGCGATCAGACTGTTGCTTATAGTGACTGTTTTGGTTATGTCTCAATAATGACCAAATCTAAGCATGAATACCCCACGTAAAAGTTGCTGATTTGACGACTAGGAAGAACACAAAAGAAAGGAAACGAGACAAGAGAAGAAGGCGTCGGATTCCAATCTTTGTTATAATAGTGAGAAGCTTGTATACATAGCTGGAGTTTCTTTGTTACCTTTAGCTAACAGAAATCATACTAACATACATACAAAATATACCGGGTGACTTGTACAGTTCATTTTCACGTGACCTCTATGTTATAATCTGCAATTTTATCCTAAACTGACAGTGAAAGAAGCTCGGTGGAATCTATAGGCTGTTTCCAAATTGAAGTGCGCAATTGTAAGGGTGTGTTGTCCGCCACCTTACAAGCAAAAAAGCTCAAATATATATTTGTCTCAAAGTCATGCTAAATTCAATAAAACTGAGGCATTACAATGGTCCTTTTTTGGAGGAAACAGTGTCTTTATAACCTTTCAAAGATTTTCGATTTTGAATAAACATGTTCCATTTTTTTATTGACCGACTTCAAAAAAGGAGGAGGTTCTATGTTCGACTGTATATATATTTTTTTTTATGTATGGTCACCGATTTCTCCGTCAATTATGGACCGATTTTCAAAATTCTTTTTTTATTCGAAAGAGTGCACTTCCGAGGTGGTCCCATCGGAACCAAGTCAGGATCTGATGGTGGAATCCGGAGAAATCGAGGGAAACTCTCAAATTTCAAAGGCACGCATACTTGGCTTACCCATTGCAATACTTTATCTAACACTAAAAAGAGAAAAATGAAATATTTTTAACAAAAAAATTGAACCGACTTCAAAATATGCACTAAAAAGTAAAAAATAATAATTATTGTTATTTCTGGAGTCGGTGTCAGCCAAAATTAAATCTATTCCGAGAACTAGAGACATGTAAGATTTAAATTGCTACTTTCGAATTCCGATGTGACACCGACTCCAAAAATAACAATAATTATTATTTTTTACTTTTTAGTGCATATTTTGAAGTCAGTTCAATTTTTTTGTTTAAAATATTTTTTTATATAGATTTAGTTTCATTACAACGTGTTTTCTTTCGTTACAAAAAATATTTCTTGTCCTGCTGGAATGGAGAGCTAACCATATTGCATTAGAAAATCGTGTATGTTTGGAGGCAACGGTGCCTCCTGCTGATACGCAAACGAAAATACGCCACCCGGTATACAGGTAGCAGCATCGACTGTTGAGACTTCAATGCAACTATATAACGCAAACTATAGTGAGAGTGGGGAATGCGCAATGGGGTTGTTACATACAGTATAACACACAGGCCCCTAGATCCCATATGGGACGTTATATGCATAATATGCCGCGTGCATCGTATGCACTATGCTTTGTTCTTTTTTGATTTATGTCTCTTGCTATAACCGTAAAAATATCACCACGTTTTTTTTATTTGCTTTTAAATATAATATTAATAAAAAACGAATGTGCTTTAGACCACACGACTGAAGTAAAACTTCTTCCTGCCATAATTTGTTATTATTCACCCGAAAATTCACAAAATATGAACTTTAAAATGAATTTACAATTTTATTCACTTTAAAAAAAATATTACTTTTTTCTGTCACCCGATAGCGCCACTGGCAAGTAAAGTATGTGTCATTCTATTCTTAGTAGGTACTGCTGATGGCGCTACTAGTCAGTGAAGTATTTGTTTCGGCCACCTGTATTTGTCATCCTCTTTCTATCTTCACTAACTTATATCTCCCTCTCAACTTCCGTTCGCCTCGCTCGATCACAGCGATCACAGTTTCCGTAAATCTATCGTCACGCATTTTCCAGCTTATACTTCCCAAGTCAAGCGTGCGTAAATAAGTTTCTCGACTTAATGTCATCACAGACGCCATTACTATTGTCCATCTACCACTTCCTGTCATTTTCTACATTTTTTAAACTTCAATTAAATTAAGAGAAATGTGCGATTGGAGGAATTAAGAGATATGCGGAAAAAGTAGACAACTTTGTGGAAATAAGAAATTTGAGGGCAGTACACAACACGTATTTCATTATCAAAAATATTCAGCTGTTAAAAAATAGAATAAACCAGATTTTAACAAACTACATATCCACTTGACGGTTGGAGCATAGTTTGTACATAGTAATGAGTGAACATACTACTAGATACTAGTACTACGTAGTACAATCTCGCGAAACGACACCTTCGATGATATCCGACTACCTGTTTTTCTGCATACTTGAAATTTGCATACGTCTTTGGAGGTTATGTTACGAAAATATATGACACAACGAAGTTTTGCCTTGTTGTGAAAACATTATTTTTTTATTCAAAATGAAATGATGTTGTTTCAACACATCTTCCAACGATTTTTATGATATACTATTTTTAAGTTACGATAAAAAGATATTGAAAAAAAAATCGAAAGATTTACTACTGGATGTTTTCGTAAGATGCCGTGAGTAGCGTTTGTGGCCATTGTTTTTTTTATTATAGATTAGTTCATCGTTCTCCCGGCGTACAATTAAGTCAACTTATAACGTTTGACGAATTGCTAATGTTTCGCGGTTCCGAGGAAGTCATAGTTTTTAATGCCGAAACGTTTGCCACTAAAGATGTTTAGCCAATGAATATTGTGTTATATTTGTCTTGTATCCCGTACTGGTTCATATAATATTACAGCAGTCCGTCCCGGTTTCACCCAGTGCGATAGACACAATTCTGCAAAATTTATTTCATTTGCGGTCCGGCGTCTGAACTAATAGCTTTGACCAAATTCTACCAGATTTGCTTCTGAGCTAGTATCTTTGAACGAATTCCAACAGATGTTGCTACCCTGGTACTTTTGGTTTGCTTCTGAACTAATAGCTTTGAGTAAATTCTATCAGATGTCGTGACGTGTTACTAAAACGGTTTTTTCTTTGAGAAAACATCGGAATTTTGTGCAAAGTATTTAATACATACTATCCTATAGCGTAAGTTGCACACGTTTGTAAAATTTTATTAAAATCGGTTCAGTGGTTTCGGAGTTTAGCACGACCACAATTGTGACACGAGAATTTTATAAATATACATAGATAAACAAGGTATTTTGTTTTCATAAACTACATATTTCACGCGTTAAAAAACTAAATAGTATTCGTGAAGAAAAAAAATACTGGACTGATGTTTTATTGTAGATTTAAAATTCTAGAAATGAAGAAAGCAGTCAGACGTAATTTAAAAACATAAAGAAACCAAAGATACACACACATAGCAGACAGTACAAAAGATAATGTAGACAGCACCTATCTCAAATTGTTCCCAGATGAACACTTTGGCTGATAAGCTCAAAGAATACGTTATTATGTACAAAACTGCTTCAGGCATATTTGGTTCATTCGATTTTGAGCACTGTATTTTTATATGCAGATCATATTTTACTTGAGAAAAAAGAAATAGAGTTCACGCATGACTACAGTAGACTGCCGCTAAATGCGAAATAAAAGTGGTTAAGGTAGTCAATTTAACATTACTTAAGGCCGCTGCACACGAGGCTAGAAATACTGCTTGGACTATTTTTTTGTACTAATTTTCTTGCTAGGTTCTCTGCTTGCTCTGAGCAAGAACCAATCAGTTAACAGTATCTTGTCATGAACAAACGCCCACAAACCAACATGGCGTCATTCTGCTCAGAGTCAGACAACGGACACGTTTTGCTCTGTGTTTATATATATCAAACAAGCTTGAAAAATTGTCTCGTGTGAAGCGAGCACATAAAAGCAGTTAAGAAAACCATCGCTAGAAAACCAGTAGCGGTAAATCTAGCCTCGTGTGCAGCGGCATTTAGAGCCAAAATAAGTAAAAAGGTTGTACCCATTCAAAAATCGTCAAAAGCAATTATATTGTTTCGTGCTCCCTATTGGGACGACTATGGATTCTGTAGAATGTTCTAGAAGCACCGAGATCCTTCCTTACATGTATTGGCTTCTCCAGGCAATTCTATGAAGGTCGGGTTTTTTTGGCTACCTGTTTTCCATTGTTGTTGATGCTAGAATATTCTACAGAACCCATAGTCGTCCCAACAGGGAGCACGCAACAATATTAAAAGTGTGATAATTTTTTCATGATTGCGTGTTCCACTTTTAATTTAATTTTCTGTTTAGGAAAAACCTAGATACTTTTTTTTAGTTGTACTCTATATTTCACAGCAGGCAAGAAAAGTGTCACCGGGTCGTATTATTAATATGAATAGTTGTTAAAGTAAAGTTATAATTATATCCGGAAATATTAAATTATTAAAAAAAGGCCGACATATACCGGTTATGACCGTTTTTAAATTAAAAATTTGAAATAACAGAAATAAATCAAAATCATTGTGTTTTCCAAACAGTAAAATAAATTTTAATTTTTCCGTAAAACGAGCTCGAGTTGAATTTATGGCCTCACCATGACGGTTAGTTACTAGCGTATGTGTGTAAGTGTGTCTGTATTTAACTTGGGTTATACTGTATCACAGAAAAATATTCCAGAAGCGACACTCTGTTGGTTGATTTTAATTTTTTTACCCGCGACTTCGTCCGCGTGGAATCAGTGTGTACAATTTACAGAGCGCACACAGCACAGGCCACAGAGGCACTAGTGTTTAATGTTGAATGACACACTGTAAGTGTAATAGTATTAAGCTTAACAGTGACTTAAACCATTCACATTGGCATCGTTGACAAAGATATAATATTGTAACAATAAACATTATTATTGTTAAACTTTTATTATACTTTATAGTTTATCCGAAATACGAATAATATAAGATCAGAATCATATTAAAATGAGCTCAGAGCTGAGTGTGTGTATTGTGCTGTGCAATGCTACGTGACTCCTGAGCATGCATGATGACAGTTCACACCTCTGCGCAGTCTGCACTCTTGTGTAGTGCGTACTGTCTAGTGACGCTCCTTTGAACGACTCCCTCTGAGCGACTCTTTTTAGTGAGTGGACACATCACTAATAAGCAAGCCATATACAGCTGGCTGTGCGAAAAACCGTTTTTTTCTAAATGAATGCCAGCTACCTTAAATGTTTACCTCTGAGCTCTATTTATAGTTATTCCGAAAGCAGTTTTTAATGGAAATTGTAATCTTTTAAATCGAAAAGGCAATTCCGTTGGTATAATTGGTATTCGTGGCATTAAAACACTGTTGCCTTGATAATGGCTAGATCAATGGTGCTTCTGTAAGCTCTTTTCTGTGACTCGTATATAGACGAGTATATACGTCTTTCTCGTCAGCTCTGTTCGAGGGCATAAATAACCCGGAATGTAATTTGGTGTACCTGTTTCGTTTAAACTAAAATTGTACAAAAAATATGCTTTTTTTATTGACGTATTAACCCGTTAAGCAAGCTGATTTGTTCATTATCATAGACCGACGCCAACAATGTATATGGCAAATTATACACTAATAATTCTGTAAAAAAAGTTTTAGAACCTCTAGTGTACATTAAATAATGCTTATAACAGCATTTTTCAATTAGAACAAGTTACATTAGTCCGTAGTTTTCTACATATTTTGTTATTACAATAAAAATAAGGTCATTTCAATTTCCGATGGTTTACGTTCAATTTAGTTCGCTTTCCGTATGTCAAAGTGAATATGTAATTAGCTGATACAAGTAAATTAATTTTCCATCGATACATTCAAGCGATATTCAATTTTCCAACACAAAAGTAATTATACCTAAATACAAAATGATAAATGAATTTATTCAACACGCGTGAGTAATATATAATTTCGGGGCCCTGCTAAATTCGAGAGAAATAATAAATTACTTCATGTTGACGCGTAGAGTGCTAATAATGAGCCGAAACTGTACAATAATGTATTACTGCATAGTTTCTGGATCAATTGGAACGCGGTAGCGAGCCGAAACTGTACGGTGATGAATTATTATTCAACACGCGTGAGTAATATATATTTTCGGGGCCCTGCTAAATTCGGAAGAGAATAAATTACTTTATGTTGACGCGTAGAGTGCTATCAATGAGCCGAAACTGTACGATAATGTATTACTGCATAGTTTCTGGACCAATAGGAACGCGGTAGCGAGCCGAAACTGTACGGTAATGAATTATTACTGCATAGTTTCTGGACCAATAGGAACGCGGTAGCGATTTGTATATATGAAAACAGTATCGCAATTCAGCGAAAGTCAGGGCCATCTTGTGTGCATCGAGGGCGGTGGGTACGTCAATCAATGAAGTGATTTATTATTTTTCCCTCTTTTATCAGGGCCCCGATTACATATTACTCGTCCTAGTTGAATAAAGTATTATGTGCGACTATTGATCGAAGGAGAATATTCCACTCGCGTGTTACCGGACTCGCTAAGCTCGTGCGGCAAATTTCACGCTCATGGAATATTCTCCTTCTCTCACTAGTCGCACAATATACTAATTATTAAACCGCTGTTATTGATCGATCGAAATCATCGCTATATTACCAGTGAAAATGTCTGCCATTTATGTTGGTATACTTGAAAATAATTATCCATTTACAAGAAAGTGCTCTTAAATTTTCAACCCATTAAAACATTTATTGCTAAGCTAATGCACTTAAAGCCCCATTCATTTTTCAAATGAACTTTATATTTAGTGTTATCTCTAAAACGTTATTTATATTGTATGAGTACTTACAAAATTGAAAATAAAACACTGTCAAATGAAACAGTTGCAGACGACTTACCTGAAACAAAAACAAATAGAAATAAATAAACAATTTATTTTTTATATTATTAACCTAAAATTAGTTTTGTATGAAAGAGATCTGTAATTCGAACAGGGCTATAAATAATTTATTTTTCCGACGTTTAGGAAAATTAGTGGTCGCCCTGAAATTCGACCGTAATTCATTAAATTTTTAAGATATTGAGGTTCTTTTATGGATTTCTCCAGAATCGATTTTACCTGCAGTGTTAATTCGAACACATCGCGATAAAACATATATTATGCACTTCCTCTCATTAAAACGAAGAGAACAATGCGAATTAGCACACTCAAATCGGTGCCACACTCTTTTTTCTCTCCCGGTATATTTCTTTACTCACGACTAAAACTAAGAAATTACAGCCGGCATTAAAAAATTGAATGCCTTATAATTTATATCTTGCACGACCCTTTATAAAATGGCTGCTGTATAAAGACCCATTTCGTACTAGTGTGTAAAGTATAAGGTCTAGTACTACTATGCAAAACAAACACATGCCACAATTGGAGGCGAACTTGTTCAAAATTGAACTGTCAATATTTTTTGTAAATATATTAAACCATTTTATGGGGAGTACTATATGTATTTCGTGCGTGACTGTTAAAGCTCGTTTTTAACAAACAGTAGAAACATAACATTTCAAGATTTTTTGATAATAATTTTCCCAGGCAACTACCTTAAAAGAGAACGAAGATTGCGGAAAATCTTTATAAATATTTAACGATAAAATATTCGTTATTATGGCGTCCGTTAAAAAAATATATTTTAAAGAAAAATTACGTGCGGAAAATTTAAAAGTTTTTTATTAAAGTTTAAAGTAAATAGAAAAGTAGAACACTGGCAAAGAGTAATGCAACGACTGGTTTTTATGAACTTTTTTCATCATAAAATCGACGTGACCCGTGAAAAAAAATCTCTTTAAATAATTAAAAAGCTTCAGTCATCAACTGCTCACCAATGCCAGTTGGGTTATCTATCAGAGCTTAAAGCTGGCCTCACACAAGCCAATTTATTTTTCAACAATTTCTTCACCTTCCGAGATAAAAAAATATATTCAAAACTGCATTAAATAAAATAGGTAAAAAAGCTTTTTAAGTTAAACGGTTTTATTGTACAATTGATGATGTACTAAAAACTTGAAAATAATTATGAGTCCCTATAGAGACTTTGATTAAACTAAAATAAAAACGTGGGGGGCATTTATAGTTACATTATGGTCGAAGAAGATAGTGATTTAACCTCAAATAGATGAAAATTTTCCACTAAATGCGCCCCACGATATTATTTTAATTTAATCAAAGTCCCCTGTGGTGACTCATAATTATTTTCTATTTTTTCAGTACATCATAAATTGTACAAAAAAACCGTTTAACTTATTTTACCTATTATAGTTTTTAGTGTGCTTTATTAAAAGTGCGATTTGCATCCGGACAAAAGCCGGACCGGTTAGTTAATTATTATAATATTGTATTGTCATCAGAACTACATAGGTATGCAAAATTTTAAGTCAATCGGATAACGGGAAGTAGTTGAAAAAGCTGTCGCAAGATTGAGTAACAAACAAATATAAGGGGTCAAGCTAAATAAAACCCTTTGTCTGATTTTCTATTTAATTGATAGACTTTTTACTTGAAATGTATGTTAGATATCGTGTCCATCGAGATAATAATTAATAAGAAAAATCGCAGGATTGTGGACAAAATATTAGATTTATTAATGCACAACGTTTCGTCTATAGATTTAGACTTTTTCAAGTACCTACAATAAAAAAATTCAAAACTTGAAAAAGTCTAACTCTATAGACGAAACGTCGTACATTAATAAATCTAATTTTTTGTCCACAATATGACAATTTTTCTGTCGGTGTTACCCAACCCTAATTTGTAAACGTGGCGCGAAAACACCGTGGCATCCGCATAGCTTGTGAATCCCGGCTTTACTTTTGCTTTTTTATTTTCATTACAAGGCTTTGGCGACAATCCGATGTAAGCGCACTTTTATAGCAATATATTTCGAACGCGGTACCGCTGCAGCAGTTAGTGTCGAAGTTGCGAGCTGTTCGGTGTTCAGAATGTCCATATGCATGTAACCACGGATGACCGCGTTCGAAAAAAACAACGTCGCATCCGCGCAAACCGACCAATACGATCCAAGCACACTGCAAGTACATAACAGCGTCGATTTCAACCTATACGTTAACGTATAAAATTTTTACTTTAAAAACACACCGATATTTATCGATTGGAAAATGAAAAGGGTTTACACTCTAAATTTAAAAAAAAAACTGCCACGTTACACATTGCCAGTTTTCATATAAGAGACATAATCACAATAAAAAAAATTAGGAGACATCGTGAGACGCCTGGCAGATCTGAAACATAAGCTTGCCAAAGGCAACTTTCAAAATTCCGAGGAAACTCGAGGAAACTTCCTAAAGCCCTATGGACTCACTACGAATACTTTCTAAAACCCTACGGACACACTACGGAAACTTCCTAAAGCCTTATAGACACTCTTCGGAAAATTCCCAAAGCCCTATGGATAACTTAATCGACAAAATTTCTAAGGACACTCGAGGAAACGTCCTAAAGCCTTATAAACTCACCACGAACACTTCCTAAAAGCCTATGAACACACTACGGAAACTTCTTAAAGCCTTATACATACTCTTTGGAAAATTCCCAAAGCCCTATGGATAACTCAATCGACAAAATTCCTATGGACACTCGAGGAAACTTCCTAAATCCCTATGGACTCACTACGAACACTTCCTAAAACCCTATGGACACACTGCGGAAACTTCTTAAAGCGTTATAGATACTCTTCGGAAAATTCCCAAAGCCCTATGGACAACTTAATCGAGTTATCGATTATAACAGTTCGATTAATCAAACGATCGATTAATTGAATCTTTAGTGTCATCTCTATAATTAATACTTTAGAGCAGAGATGTCAAAGATATACGGCCCACGGGCCGCATCCGACCTTGAAGCCATCTCAATACGGCCCGCGACCATCTTTCCAGTGAGGATTTTAGACAAATTATCTTGAGATTGCGAATCCAGACACCTGAGGTCTTGTTTTTTATAAACTCGTTGATGTCAGGTACTTGACATCAATGAGTTTATCAAAAACAAGAGACCTCAGGTGTCTGGATCCTCAAGCTCAAGATAATTTACCCTTTTTATTACTTGTATAATCTGAAAATTGATTTAAACTAAATGAAGATCTTAATTTAGTATGTGTTTTAGTTTTTAATTTAGAGTCTGGCACTTTAAATCTTATAAATGGCCCTTTAGAAAAATCAGTTTGACACCCCTGCTTTAGGAGACGATCAGTAAGCGACAGATAGTTTAAAATTGTGAGCAGTCGGTATTTTGGCAGCAGTCGGTATCGGAATTATGTGAAACGCTCTCTTGCACAGTGATAGACTGTATATTACGAGAAAACCACTATACAAGCGCATTGCTGTGCCTTGGTTCGATTCCCGTTAATCTGTCTAAGGCTTTATCGCTTTTCCACATGTGTAAACACATATAGCATACATCACTCGCTTTTGCTCACCATTCGAATCCACTCGTGAACGAGAGAGAAAGAATACACGATGCGTGTGAGACAGCAGAATGCTCTCACTATTTTGAAAGGATGCGCGAAACATAAAGGACAATCCATAGTAACACTGCGGAACTCATTTCTCATATTTTCGAAGAGTCATCAAAAGGACGCTTATTATTCACGAAAATTAGATTTTTTTTAATTTTTGAAAAATATTTTTTTTTTTGAACGGATTAATGTAGCTATAGTTTGCTACAGTTCTTATGATGCAATATTAGATTAATCTGTGTCACAGTCAAGATACCAACTCGAATTTTTCCACTACCACGCGAAAGCCAATTTTTATTCAATATTCAATAAATAAAATTATCGACCAATTTTTCAGACAATATATTAACAAAAAAAATAATTAATACATTAACGTTTCGATCCGGATTTGGATCTTCTTCAGAACTGATCTAAAAAATATAAAAAATAATTAATATTTAATTTCTAATTCGCTTTATATAAAATTCTTTCAAAATAATTAATTAGTATCAAAATATTGAAGAGTTCTAATCAGACGTTAATCAAAGATTTTTTTTATTCAATATTGTTGTCGTTCTTCTTATATGCTTAAAAATAATAAACTAACGGGATCATGAAACCTCTAGCCTGTTTTCATTTTCATTGTCAAGGCTTTGTCGATATTGTTAGAATTCTTCCAAACTTCAGGACCCTCAAGAAGTATAAAATCGTAGACGAAACGTTGACAATGAAAATAAAACAGCTTAAAAGGTTCCATGCTTGCGGTAGATTATTTTCAAGCTATTTTTTATTTTAGGTAATGCTAGATACGACCCGTAACTATAGCGAGAATTACTTCTTATTTCGCTGAGAAATGTAATGTAAATACGCAAACTTTAGACATTGAAAGCAAGCTTTATTTGAGCACAGCAATTTTAAAAATTCATTGATTCAATAAGCTTCAACAATTCAACACGGCATTAGAATTAGTGGCTAAAGCGTTTTGACCGCATATGTTCGGCTTATCGAAACTCTAAAAGCCCTGGTTCAAAACAGTGCAGCATTGTCACTCCTATTGCAGGGTTGCACAAAAGTTTTTGTACTTTTGTATCGGATGTGTGTAATCTTGCGATTGGTCTTTTGGAATGTTTTTCAAATCGTTAGTACCTAAAGTAGAGATTTTTTACATCTGCAGCGTTGCGGAGCTTTTACGGATGCGGAGTTGAGCCCCGCACTTGACACATCTTCGAGTTCTTTGACTACTATGGCCAATAGGAATCTATATATTAGGAACCTCTGCTAAATCGCTTTAACTTTGAAAGGGCTGTTATTATTCTTCAAACATCTTTTACCAATTTCGAAATTTGATTATTAAGTAACGAAAACAATGACTTTCCTTATAAAAATTATAAATCTCTTTCGGCTTAGTTCAATAAAAAGTAACATTTATTGTCAAAAATATTGTTAGTAGAAGTTTTGTTCCAAAATGTGTTACATCAAAAGAATTCTAACACTGTCAATAAGAGAACGGACATAGAAGGGTTAAACAACATTTATGGCAATATAATTAACAAAATTTAACAATTTCTACCCTGTAAACAAAATGTAGTAAAATATTTAATTTCACATTGGACAGAACAATTTTATTAAAAAACTGTTTTATGATATTTTTAAATTTAAAAAACTGTTGAAATTCATAATAAATAATCATGTATATTACAATAATTTTCACAATTTACCATCTCAACTTGCATTGAGGCCCTGAAGATGAAAATATACTTTTCGAAACGTTGGCCACAAGCGATACTCTGGTAAAGCTTATTTTTCAATTGTTCCTCAACCAAATAAATCTCCTTCAAGTCAAAAATATCAATATTCTTCTTATTATTTTAACATCCGCATCTGCAGATGTGAAATTTGCATTCGTATTCGCATTTGTAGATGGCAGTGACATCCCTATTCTGTATCAAACGACGTACGTACAAACCAACCGACAACTATCCGAATTTCAAGTGCCATTTGAGAACTTATTATGATCTCAAATCAATATAAAATGATACAATTTTATAAAACGAATATCTCCCTTTCAAAAACCTACCATTTGATTAAATTTCCTGCAAAATTACCAATTTGTAAGCTGTGTGCGCAATATTCATACGTAAATAGTTCGTTAAATTTTTACACAAACCTGTTTCAAATTAATATACGCGCCAGTGGCAACGGTAGATAATTCTGAACGAAGCTAAATCAATCCGTTTGTAAACAAAATTTACGCTCCGGCGTTCAATTACAAACAATACCAGTTGACGGTGTGACTGCGCAATCAATGCAGCAAACAAACATAACCTCAAATAATTAAATTAAACTGCACTGTTGTTCAGAAAGCTGTGCTACTGCTGCCGATGCGGCTTGACATTTGCTGGTTTTCGACAATAAAATGATTTTAGATTTAACGTGATTGCGTTTCTAAGAACTTTTCAATAGTAACCTTTTTAGTGTGTAGAGGTCATCCGTTAAATGGCTGCCAAAAACAGCAGAGCCACGTAGATATGCCGTACCAGCTCCGTTTCTGCGAAAAAATCTTTAAAAGCTCTCATTTGCAGGAAGTAGGAACTAAGCCAGTGATTCCCAAAGTGGTCTATATCGACCTCCAGGGGTCGACGACAACTCTCAAAGGGTCCATGTCTACTCAAAACCGAAAAATATGGCAAGTGGTCTACGAGAAAAAAAGTTTGGGAACCTCTGAACTAAACAATAATATAATCTTTCCTGCCAACAGATATGTTAATCGCAATACGTACAAAATAGATCCTATAGTCTTGTTTAAGAATATAGCGATTACCATATCTGTTGGCGGGAAAGACTATATAGTATTGTTTACGTTCAACGTGTATTTTAATGAAAGAGAGGTCAGTGAGGCGAAAAAGAGACGTAAGTATAGAACGAAAGCCATTAACTAAACGTGCTTTACTTGTGAGTAGAACTAATATGTTAAAATATCCCGAGTGCAGTTGTGCATAAACGTCATCCTGAAGGAATAATCCCTGTGAAAATCGGGAACGTAGAAGGATTTCGAAAGAGCTTGTTAAACAGCTTTTTGTCTACGAAAAAATGGCTAACAGAAATTTAGATTTAGCATTTATATGAGATAAAAAGTAATAAGATAGAGTATTCTAATAAATGCAGTGTTTACATTGAAATAAAAGAGAGTGTAGATTAGAAATAGTAGACATTTTTTATTTCCGGTTCATCCGAATTTGCAGATTGCTGCCGTTTTTTCGTCGACTTACATTGTAAAATTCGTTTTCACGAAAAACGCTTTTATTTTAACGCGATAATATATAGCCTATGTCCATTCTGACGTCTATTTTAAATATTGGTGAAATCGGATGAGTGGTTTCGGAGATTAGCTCCTACATCCAAACTTTACCTCTTTATAATACTATAGTGTAGCAAGTTTTGTTACATTAACTCTCTCTCTTTTCTGTAATATTGTCAAAATTAGTTTTCCTTAGCTACGCTGGAAAAATGAATGTTATTATTTTGGAAAAATTGTATTGATTAATTTTTTCTCTAGAGAAAACATCATTTTACGAATTATTTATAATTCAATTAAAGCGTTTTATTGTTTTTTAGGCAAGAACTTAATAGTGCTTACACTAGTATAGATAATAGAGCTGTAACAAACCGTATGTATTCGTTACTGAGTAACGGGTACATCGTCTGACTCGAAGTAATGAATCGTTTCTTACAAATTCATTTCGTTACTCGCATCTTTCGCATCCATGTCAGTTCGATTCGTTTGATGCGGTTATACGTTATACGAACGAAGTCATTCCGTATCACGTATGCAACGCTCCTCGATGCGAAGCTACATGCTTATGTTCTCTGATGCTGTTAAGTACATCGATTGTATGTCGTATAAAAAGTAACGAGTAACGTAACGATACGAAAGTAACGGGTACTGGTTCTTTAAGTAACGAATACATACGGGTACACAATTTCTCATTACTTTTACAGCTCTAATAGATAAAAGTATACTACTGCAGGGCGTTATTAGTGGAAAATTATGTCGTTCAAAATGGCCACCATACTTCGTTGTGTAGCGTATAAAAAAAAACTAACAGTAACATAAAATAACAATATAAAACAACAAAAACCAAATTCAATACTGTATATAATTTTGACTATTTTATTTTTATAAAATCCTTTTGTTTCAAATGCAAACAAACTTTTAAAATTTAAATATCACTAAGTGTCACCGTTTATCTATAAAAAGGACGATTTATAGCTTTGAAAAAAGTTTGAAGCAGAATAAATATTCCAAAAATAAATTAGTAAAAAATGTTGACAGCATATTATATATTATGAACAAAAGTTACTTTTTATTCTATATTATTATTTCTAAAAATAGAACAACGATTATATAATATACCGACCAGAACAGGAACATCACAAAATTTGCTCAAATATCAGATTTAAAAAAAATACGCAAAAAAGGCAATCTCTTCGGCGACGACTACAAGCTGCATTTTTGGTAATATTGGATCTATAACTATGATGGGCTTGAATTAGCCGTCTCGCATACAAAACACTATAAACGCTCTCTAGTCCTCAATTCCTTCGATTGCATGAAGGCCGTAATGTTTACAGCTGTGTTGTGTTGGGTAATAGATAAGTTCATCTGTAAGTACACTATTGCGCGACCTTGATCGTCGTTTTACAGCTACATTGGAGTGTAGGTAGAGCCAATAAGAAAGCAGTATGGGCGTGCCTAATCGCACTGGAAGCTGATACAACCTGCGCGGCTCGTCTGCGCGTTGTAGGTACCGACAGAAGACTGAGTCTATATATACTATGGTTGTTTTATCAATGCATGCTTCAATTTAGGCCGAGTTTAGTGTGTTAAACAGCGCCAACAGATTATATGTGTTGGCTATACGAACTAGAGACCGTACGTAACAAAGAACGATCGGAGTCAAGCATTGATCGCTAAGCAAAGTTGGCTCAAAGCCAAACGTTGATGTTCCGGGCTGCGTTTAAAGTCAAGACCGCATGTCTGTGCGTTTAATAAAAACGTTAAACGGTATTTGTGCGTGCTTATTGATACGTTTTGTAAGGCAAATAATTTTTTTTATTAATCTATACTAATATATAAAGCTGAAAAGTTTGTTTGTTTGTTTCTTTGTTTGTTTGTTTGAACGCGCTAATCTCAGGAACTACTGGTTCAAATTGAATAAAATTTTTTTTGTTGGATAGCCCATTTACCGAGGAAGGCTATATAATATCACGCTACGACCATTAGGAGCGGAGCTTTAATGAAAAATGTTGCAAAAAGTATCTCAAAAATAAGCTTCTATTCATGTGAAATGCACTAACTAGATATACTCATATTAGTGATGAAAGAACACAACCTCAGGTAGATCAATCGGTAGCGCATGCGACTGTCAACATCAGGGTCGTGGGTTCGAGCCCCACGTTCTGTGAAATATTTTTATTTATTTTTTTTTTATTTTTTACATTGCTTTCTTCTAACATTTAAATTTATTTTAATTTCATTTAATTCATTTAAAAAAAATTATTAGTTAAAAAAAGTTTAAATACTGCTCTTTATCGACAAAAACTTTTGAACGGTAACTCCGATCATCATGAAATTTGGACACAACATTCATCTCGGTAAACTAAGAGGAATGTGTGTACTCATGTCCCTTCCTTCCCCATTCATTCTTTTGCACCCGGGTGAAACCGGGCGGGACCGCTAGTATTAAAAATATTTGTAAACTTGTTTTATTAATATCACATAAGAAAATGCTGCAGTGCCGGCTAAACGCAAAGCGCGGGATATGACTTGATCTGACATGAACTACTAGTCACATGTGTCGACGATATAGGTATAGCAGAGACATCTTATAATTGAAAATTGAATTATTTTTGTGCACCGTTCTTTTTGATCTATATGAGACAGTAGCGGTCCTGCCCGGTTATAGTAAGTAATACATTTCTTTTAATATAATAAGTATTTAATTGAAAACACTGTAGGAAAATTATTTTTATATAGGTGCTTATAGTTGTAACAGTTTTCAAATGAGCTAGATTAATTAGATTTATTTAATTTTAATCAGTCGTTATAAAATTTAAAAAAATTGAAATGTAAGCCTTAGAAGAAAGCAATGTAGAAAATAAAAAATAAAAATATATTTGCCGACGTGGGGCTTGAACCCTAGACCCTGGCATTAAGAGTTTTACGCTCTACCGATTGAGCTATCCGGACTTGTATACTTGGCGCGCTAATATTGCAATATTTAGTTAAGGCATTTCACCTAATAATATTTGTCGAACGGACTAATTTTGAGTTGCATCTTGCAACATTTTTCATTGATGCTCCTCTCCAATTGGTCGTAGCGTAATATTATATAGCCTATAGCCTTCCTCGAAAAATGGGCTATTCAACAAAAAAAAATGTTTCAATTCCAACCAATAGTTTCTGAGATTAGCGCGTTCAAGCAAACAAACAAACTCTTCAGCGTTATATATTAGTATAGATGTAATATACCTGTATTCACCTATATAGATATTAGTAAAATTTCTAGTTTTATTTTTTATTATTATGGTCCTAGGGGGGAAGTAATTTCCTCCTTAACCCCTTCGATTTTGTCGTATCCAACGAACTTGTACCGTGCGATGTTGGATCGTGCGTGGTATCAGCTTAAACGATCGACACTGCGATCTGTTTTCGAACGATACCTTTTGTAGCAGTGCTGGTCTGGTTCCGCTACGGCGGTCCGGCATCCTATATCGTATATTAAATCCTCCCTTCATAAACCGGCCTAACAAACGGAACTCAACACTAATCGAAACAGTTTTGTACTTTCCAAGTTTAAATTAAAACTAACCTTGTTTATGACCCTCACAGATACCGTTTAACGTCTCGCGCTTTTGCAAATTGCCTGTGGCTATTTTTTGAAAATTTTAATTTGTTTGTTTCCTATACGTAAAAGGAGACAATTTAATTAAAAAGAACTAACCAACTGTACTGTTGGAAAACTTTAAAATTGCAAGAACGAGAGTTGGAGATTGTTGATTATACATGCTCGACAACTCAGGTCATTAGGATAGGGTCGAAAAATTCGTTAACTTTTCAAGCATCTTAATGATGGATAATATTTTACACAAACTATTTTTAAAGATTAATTATCTATTAATTTACCTATACTAATATTATAAAGTTTGAAAGTTTGGATGTAGGACGTAATCTCCGAAACTGCTCATCCGATTTTAAAAATGTTTTCACCAATATTTAGACTCAACCATTAAAATGGACGCGTTAAAATAAAAGCGCTTTTCGTGGAGACCAATTTTGCAACGACGCGTGATCTACAAATTCGGGCGAAGTCGAACCGCGGGGCTGTTTACAAAAACTGCGCCTGCTTTGTGTCGCTTTGCTATCTCTGTTCCTCTCATAGAAATAAACGGTGACTGACAAGTCGCTTTTGGAAATTAGTGTTGGGCTAGTCTTGTTACAGGCATGAAATGCAGCTATTTTATTATATTTTAATATGTCTTCACGAGATAAACGAACTGCTGAGTTGTTAAAGACTTGATATTTTATAAATGCACTTTATAATTCGACGATCTACAAATTCGGGCGAAGCTGGACCGCGGGGTTGTTTACGAATATTACACCTGCTTTGTGTCGCTTTGCTATCTCTGTTCGTCTTATAGAAATAAACGGTGACTGACAAGTCGCTTTTGGTAATTAGTGTTGGGCTAGTCATATTACAGGCATGAAAAACGGCTGTTTTATTGGGAAGAAATGTAATTTTAATATGTCTTGTCGAGATAAACGAGGTGCTGAGTTGTTAAAGACTTGATATTTTATAAATGCACTTCATAAACGCAAGAGTGAATCTGAAGATACTATGTCATATTGCAAGTTTGTATAATACGTTATGTCTATAATAATAAAGCACGGTCCATTGGTTGAACATATGGCTGCAATATGTCAAATATCATATAAAAAATATTGTCAAAGGTGTGTGAAAAGGACGACGGGGGAACGTACTCCGTTTCTTGGTTCTGACAGTTTCTTTTTTACAGTTGAAGACACTCTGAACACTGCGTGTTACAGATAACACGGAAAATTGATATTGTTTCCACGTTTAAGAACTGTGAACTATTTCCGAAACGTATTTTAATATAGTTTGTTTTTAGCAAATCGGATATCATCTAGTTCTAACATTGCATTGTGGGTTCAACAATGGGTGTTGAATAATATTAGGAGACTACTAGCTTTTACCGGCGACTTCGTCTGCGTGAAAGCCCAGAAACATACACTTAAGTAGCTTGCATTCATTTAGAAACAAGTGCGGAACATCCACTTTAAACCTTAATTTATTACCCATTGAAGCCCGTTAGGAGTTAATTTTTGAGAAAAAATAGTTTATGTCCTTCCCCAGAGTTTATTCTATCTCCTTATTAAATTTCATCACAATCGGTCCAGCGGTTTGGCCATGAAAACGTAACAGACAGAGTAACGAAACTCTAGCAAATCATAGTTTAGTAATAGCAAAACGTGTTATCTATATCCGACAGTCAAATTCTCGTAAATCTTATGAACGCAATAAGAAGAAACGTTCCAATAATTTACAATTTCAACTGTATAAAACAATTGACACGCGCGACGCCATCTTTGAGTCCAAATAAACAAGTGAACGTGTGGAAATAAGCAATTGGAAATCTGGCACGTAAACTGTTGTTTATGTACATTTTCTGTAAAGGAAAATTAAATGCTCTGAGTAGAAAATCTATAGAATGGAAAAGCAATTGGATACAATAGCTTAGCTTCGAGTTACATGTCTAGTATTATATCAATCTCATACATAATTCCTAATGCTAGAAGGTTGGTACTATCGTATGTGTGTAGTGAACAATTTTAATATAGTGAATGCAACGTAAGAAAACGGAAACTTCTTTTAGAAATATTCTTTAATTAATACGACAACGATTCCTTTATTTATATGCGTTAACCATAAAAATTACGATGAAGGAAGGTTTTGGTTGAGGATCATAAAATAAGCTTTACCAATGTTTCGCTAGTGGCTAACGTTTCGAAAAATTTATTTTCATCATAAAAATTAACGTACCATTTGTGAGAATCAGGTGACTGAGAAAGTCAGAAATTTTTGCTAAATATCTTGAATTGGTTGAAGGGTCCTGAATAAAAACAGAGATACTAGGTAGCTGCATTTTTATTCTGGATCATTTCTGTTGGGTTGCAGGAAGGATTGTCAAAAAAAAATCTGGTTTGAAAATGACCTTAGATTGTAACCATACATATTTCCCCATATTAGAGTGTCAAATCGATCCTGCTCGAAAAATAATTGTCGATTGAAATGAAATTTTTCGTAAACTGTGTATTCATGTATGTAGCATCGTTTTTGTACAGTTTTCAATTAAACCAATATTTTGTAACACGCAATATAGAGAGAAAAAAGTGTTTATCATTGTTACTGATTTCAGAACCATTCTGTAAAATAAGATGAGTTCCTCAAAGCTTAGTTGTAGGCCCCGAGTTATTTCTGTACAATGTTCAAACACAATTACAATAATACCTATGTTAGATAAGCGTTTATCTACGACCACAAGACAACACCTCTTATATCGAAATTGTTATAAAATAAGAAATGAAGATTCCGACCTATCAATCACTTACATCGAGGCTATTACAAAATATTTCCAAAACAACTGATTGGCACCAAAATCAATAGTTATCACTGTGACAAACATTTAAATAGTAGTTTATATATTTAGTGGCGTATTGCCATTTATTACTCACGAGTAGTCACGTTAAATTGAAACGTGAGGCAGCGAGTTCTAACTGTCACACGAGATATATACGATATTTTATTCCACTTCATCTTCAGTATCAACTTTTTGACGGTTCATTTGATCTAGTAGGTACGAGAGTATTTAACCAGTAGGCTTTGCGTTATGTAGATAGGTAGGTATGTCTGCTGAGGAGAGACCATGCGGTAATATGCAGTCTGTCGTGTACAAGATCCGAGGGTTTACGTCAATATGTGGAATATTAAATTTATTGAATATTTCTTTAATTCAATTGTAACTCATTACAAACAAATGGTTTACTTATGCCTATGTTCATGGGTGAATAAATGTTACTATTATTTTTGAAATCAAAAATTAACTGTCGTGGGCACTGTAGAGTAATGTAACTCAGCCAACGCGAAATTGGTTGTTTCGGGTTCAAGTCCCGATATGACATTTAAATTTTTCTTATACATAAACCTTCTAAAAATATTATTCGATAATCGTTTAATATTATGCTTTCACTAAATTAGTGAGAAAATATGCTGTAACTGGAATTTAATCGCAATGATTATATTATTAGCCATTGAAATAATATTGCAGTAGATAAAATCTTTCTCATTGTTTATTAGTTATTATTATTATTATACATAAGTACTGGTCAAGGTTATAAGATACACAGATCACTTCGTTAACGAATGACGTCATGTGGAAGACCGTTCATATTTTTATCAAACGCACTAGATAGAATCATCCAACGGAATGAGCCCATCTCTATATCTAATAATTTTGGGTGCTGGTCGAATAGCTAGCGTCATTTTTAAAGTTAAAAAATTGACATAGGCGGTTTTGTTTTTTGTACATAGATATCTATAGAAACCCATATAATATATTATATCTTAAAATTGATACAGTTATTCACAGTTTTATTACCCCGGGGAGATAATCAGCAGGATAAAAGGAACAAGGCAATCCCTACAATTGGCCTTAATAACAAAACACGCTCGTCTCTCACTAATGAGAAACCACACTATACTAGATTATAATGTCGGTAGTATTTAGTATCTACATAATGTACTATTTATTAGAAAATCATCATTATATTAATACCAATGCCTCGGGCTAAGCGCCATTTCAAAGGCTGCCTATAACTTCAGGTTTTACAATTGAGGTTATGTTGAGAAAATAACGGCTATAAATCTTGATTAAAAGTGGTAAAATGACGGTGTAACAATTATTATTATTTTATTCAACATATTTATTAACGTAAGTTTGTAACATGAATATTATTTAATTCAACACATTTATTAATTTAAGTTTTTTAACATGAACACTACTTCCTAGTTCATACGCTCCGCTGCTATCTTGCCTCTGTTTTTCTCTACATGACCACCAGGGTACACCAGTGGCGGCGTGGCTTTTTAGGACGTGGTTTTACAACGGGAGTTAACAAAAAAATATATTCATATTCTAATAAACCGGCGTTTAAAAAATATATGGTTTCAATCGATCAATTATTTTTCGAGCAAAATCGACTTAAAATTGTACTATGCTTTACTTTCAGGGAACCCTGCACAAGTTTAGTTTCGATTTGCGGATGATCGAAATCGATTCAGCTTGACTTGTTCTGTAAGTCCGGTTAATATAAAATAGGCCAAAAATCGTTGTCTTAAAAAGTTGCATATTTGAAAAGCGCATGAAAACATGAAACGATTTACGATAACTGGAAAACTATATAAATATTCCCGATATGCTTAATATTGACGTGTCTTATAGAAAAAAGTACGCTGAATCGATTAGGCCTAAGCACAAATTCGTATCTCGATTAGTTTAGACGCTATGACGGTCTAAAGTGAATAAACAGTTAATATCGGCTATATCTCCGAAACTACAAGAGATACATGATTGCGGATGGTCGGAATCGATTCAGTATGACTTTTTCTGTAAGTATGTACAATATTAAACGAAACAGAGCGCACTTTTTTCTCAAAAATTTTTAAATTTTGAAAGGATTCCCTTCTTCCTTTTTCCGTTTTGAAAAAAATCGAGAAATATGCCACTAATATACGACTTACAACTGAGGTTATTCTTATAAAAAAAACTAAAAGTGATAAAGGGTTGCGGTCTTCGACGGGAACTCCCGTTAGATCACAAGTTTCTTCGTCAACAGCCTCGCAATAATGTATACTTTTTTTTTATAGATGTTGCGACACTGTGTAAGTTTACTGTCGAACTTACATATTATATAATATAGGGGGCGTGAACGATTCACGCTTCAATTGTTAATAATTATTCACGTGAATTGATACATGCGGTCGTGGAGCTATAACGGATTATATTAGTATCAAAGTTATAGCTCGGTCAGGGTTGAACTACTGCTTATTCCTGCAGTCCTGATACCACAAAAATTAAATTCAAGGAATTTTGACTATTTGACATCACTCGAAAACGGTTGGACCGATTTTAAAGAAACTAAATATAACTATTGCTATTTTTGCAGTGCTGATACAATGAAAATTACGTTCAAAGAATTTTTGACTACTTGACATCACTCTAAAACGGTAGGACCGATTTTAAGAAAACTAACTTATTTGTCGAAAGTCTATAATATGCAATAAATTAAATGCTTATATTAAGAACAAATAAAATATAGCTAAGTATTGGTAAAAAAAATTAAAAAAAAATGTATTTTTGAGGTACAAAAAATGTGACAATAAACACGTGAATTCTTTTTTTTTCTGTGACCAGACTGTACATGTAAATAGTAAAACATTGAATAAGTCATTCAAAAAGTATGTTACGTAATTTTCTATTAGAAATAGGTACAAAATGTTCTCGTCTAATTCAGTTCTAGTTGTGAGTTGGGTGTTGAATTGTCTCTTCATTAACCGTACAAATTAATAATATTTATTGTTTATTAAATGCAAAAAAAGTGAACTCGTTTTATGATCTGTACAACTGTTTTTCGAAACAAGTGTTATTAAAAAAATGTGACATTATTTCATTTTTTGCGAGGCCTTTTTGAAATATATTCGGGAACTTTTTATGATAGTTATAACCTAAAAAAACATTTATTTATAATTTAGTGTTAATAAAAAAGTGAAATGTACATTCAAAAAGCTGCTGTCCACATTAGAGTGAGCAATTGCAATCTCCAGAACTGTACCAAAATCACTCTGCGCGGAAAATTGGATGCAGACAATATTGTGGCCTTCATATTGAAATATTCTGCTCTATTAATAAGGTAAAATTTTCTTTGAAACACACCTTCTGATAACTATTTAAACACAGTTTAAATAAATATATTTCGATTGAGCTTAAAAAGAAAAAATCAACCCTTAACACGCAGCGTATGGTTATAAATCCATACCTGCAAATGATGAGAACTCATATTATGTGTGCAATGTTGGAGCATATTAATTCCCTTTCATGTCTCAACAATTTATCCCCTTTAGTAACACTATACGTAATAACTTGGCGCAATAAATCTTTGATAAAATTATTCATCTGTACCAATAACTTATTCTCAATTGCGGATATTTCTCAATTCAATAAACAGTAATGATAAATTAATATTAACAAGATATTTTCTAGAAAAAGAGTGTGTGATAATAGTTATTGGCGTAACTAGTAGTCTAGTCATTCATGGCGCTGACAGGTCATGACTTAGCCTACAAGTTGCGCCCATAATTTTATTCAACAATTGCGCGTTATTCATGTTTTAATTATAATGAGATGTTGTAAATATCTATTTATTTCTTTATAAAAAAAACTGTCAATACTAACAGCACCAAACAGCACGATTCAATGTTTTGGTTTGAGGTTAGCCGGTTATGAATAAACTCCATGTCGAAAACATTCGGCCTCTCAGTTTTAGTCTTAATGGGTAACAACGGAGTTGTTGTTACCTACTTTCGTTACGACTCAGAAAATAGTTACGTTTATTTTCATTACTCCACAAGGGCCGAGCTAGTAGGAATCTTCATTGAGTTATGACAAGTAATTGTCACCAGTCGGTAAATGGCTATTTAGGGTTCGCTTTTTAGGCATGATAAAACATGAATAACGCGCATGAGTTGAATAAAATCAATAGTTTATTGTAACTAAAATGCACGTATAAAAGGAACGATTCGTTAACAATATACCAAAAAAAATACTTAAAAATTAGTATATTCCACCCTGAAATAGTGTAAAGTAAATTAATCATTTTTATATGAAGTTTTTGACAGATTTATATCGTCCCCCCTAAGAGATTTAATCTATACTAATATAATAAAGAGGTAAAATTTGGAGATTTGGATGTAGGAGGTAATCTCCGAAACTACTCATCCGATTATAAAATTTTTTTCCACCCGTATTTAGAATGAACGCAGACTATATTTTTTCGCGTTAAAATAAAAACGCTTTTCTTGGAGAACACTTTTTTTAACGACGAAAGAACGATGGCAATCTACAAATTCGGGCGAAGCATAAAATAAATTTTGAATAAGAATGTACAGAATAAATTATAAAATATGCGTGAATTAAGTTTTTAAAAAAATAGGAAAGAAAACTTTTCTATAAGGTATGAAATACTGACGTTGTCGAGGCTTTGTTAAAATTTCCAAAATGCCTGTACAAAGTAATTTTTGAGGTCGTTCCATATTTCATCTGAAATTGTTTACGACCACTGTTTTTAATCTGAACGCGAAATCGCGCGTTTGCCTGTGTCAGGACTTTATTTGCTGAAAACGCATAGTTGGTTGATTTAACAGAGTGTAGGTGAACCCTACTTTACCCAATATAACAAATATGTTTGTGCGTAGAAAGGGGAAAAATGTCGCAGCTGGTTGGTTGTGAATTATATTGAGAATTTTACTTTTTTATGCTAAAAAATTCAGATATTTAAGAAAAAAAGTTTCTATAAAGCGGGGTCTGAAAAAGTTCTTAATATAGCACGGTACCTCTGCAATGAAATGGTTGTCAGAAATATCAGTTTCTCAAAATTGACTAAAAATTCGATTTTTTTATTTTTTATGGCAATTTATTAGAGCGGTAACAAACCGTATGTATTCGTTACTGAGTATCGGGTACATCGTCTGACTAGAAGTAACGAAGTAACGAATCGTTACTTACAAATTCGTTTCCTCACTCGCATCTGTCGTATCCATAACCGCATCAAACGAGTCGAACTGACATGGAGTCAGTTCGACTCGTTTGATGCGGTTATACGTTATACGAACGAAGTCATACCGTATCACGTATGCGACGCGCTTTGATGCGATGGTACATGCTTGATAATATGTTCTCTGGCTGTTAGTACACGATTGTATGTCGTATGAAAAGTAACGAGTAACGTAACGATACGAAAGTAACGGGTACTAGTTCTTAAAGTAACGAATACATACGGGTACACAATTTCTCGTTACTTTTACAGCTCTACAATTTATGTTTTAGAACAATTTTGTCGTAATTTTTGCAAGGACACACCTTATTTCACGAAAAGGATTTTATTTTAACACAAAAATATATAGCCTTTGTCCATCCTGATATCTATGACTTGATATTTTCTTCATTTAATTCAACCAAAAAGCCAGATTCGTCATTATAAAAGCGTGTCTTTATTTGTGAAGTAATAGAACTTTGGTCAATCAATCACTCGTCTATCAGGATATCGAATCGATACAATAAGCCGGCCGCGCTGAGGAAATTGACTTTTTTTTACTTGCTTTCATGTTTTTTTTCCACGCGGTTTCTTATTTATACCGTTTTCATTTACTTATTAATGAAAATATATACACAGATTCAATGTATTTCTTTTTTTGCTTTGGAAACTTTTTTATTAGTATCTAATTAGAAGTTGGACTTTTATAAAAATAAAGATCTTAAACACATTAATTAGATTGCGAATAATAATTCGCAGTCTAATTAATGAGTTTCAGACATTTCTTTTTTTAGACACAGTCTCAGTGTATTTTCATTTATGATAGCGGCTCGGTCTGAATTTGTAGATTGCAAACCGTTTTTTCGTCGACTTACGAAAAGCGCTTTCATTTCAACGCGATAATATCCTGAGAGTACATACTAAATATTGATGATAACTTTTTTGAAATCGGATGAGTAGTTTCGGAGATTACTTCCTACATCCAAACTTAAGAATTTTACCTCTTTATAATATTAGTCAATGACCAAAATAAATGCGAAAAACTAGTTTTGACCAACGAATATTGCGCAAACCCGCAAACGGATATTGAGTGTTATAAAATGAGCAAAACTAGTTTTGCGCATTTTCAGTCGGCCAAAATTAGTTCTGTCCATTTCTGAACGGACAGTACTAGTTCTGCTTGTTTCATTCAATCTGCGTCCATACCCGAATAAAAGTAGGGTTATGTTCCTGTTTATGTACCTATCTATCGAATCGTTCTCCTGAATGTTATCATTAATATAATTGTGGGATATTCAGTGTAATAATTAAGTAAAAATACAAGATGAATTCGAGTCTCAACTAGTTCGTCTTCTGAAACATAATTTTATGACGGAACATAATTATCTTACTATACTAAGTGAGGTTAAGAAAGTAAATTTATTGAAAGCTGAATTAAAACCTCTGTCTGCTAAACAATACAGGAGAATAAATCGCTTTATAATAAGTATCATTGATGTGGAAAAGTTAATTAAAAAACGCAAAGAAGATTCCGATGCCATACAAGTACTGTCCGTTCAGAAATGGACAGAACTAGTGTTGTCCAATTGAAAATACGCAAAACTAGTTTTGCACATTTATTTTGGCCATTGACCGAATTCGGGTATAGATCGTAACATATGTAATACTGTTAAAATATATTAATCCGGGTTTTACTTTTCCTAATTGAACTGTTAGATAAAAAAATTCTGCAAAGAGAACATTTCAACGCAACTACTATACGTGTTTGTACAGTGCATTATACAACATTTTAAGTGAGTATCAAAAGTGTCAAATTGAAACCACAGTTTTAGCTGAGTTTCCAGCCACAAAACATCGATATATCCCTTGAAAGTACATTTCACTGCACATTACCCGCTCAAAACTGCACTCCATTTCGTCAATATAGAAACAAACTGTGCTCTCTATAAAACATTAAGTAATATACTAAATGTTTCATCTCAATCGGTTGTGCTGTTTTTATGCTGTGCGACATACAAACAACGCAATTCAGTTTTTAATTATTATTTTGATGTACAGACGCTGAACAATTTATAATTACTTAATAAGTATCATATCAATCGGTTCGGCCGTTTTATGGGATGACAAAAAAATATGCAAGCGAAGTGCCCGCTTTAAATATTCCTTTGTCGCAAAAAGAGAACAGTTATTTAATAATTGCAATAGTCTATATTATAGTCTGGCTGTAAAGGTTTCAAGTTATACAAAGAAGAGTAATTTCAATCGGTTCGGCCGTTTTCAACAAATATTCGGAGTAACATCAGTTGTGAATATTCCCTTCGCACAGAGAGGCGAATGATATAATAGTTTTAATAGTCTATCACCTAGCTGTTAAGATCATGAACAATATAAAAAGAAATTATTAATTTCAATTGGTATCGCCGTTTTTACACGCTTTATATTAGTTTCACTTGTAAGTTTGTATGTATGTTTGTTTGTAACCTCGTTTGGACTACAGCAAGTGGTTTATTACTGTTGGTATGTTATGCTACTACTGTAAGAGCAATCGTTGACCGAGCGGTCTAAGGCGTTAGTCTTCGCTGACGTCAACTCTCGGTTTCACCGGTCGTGGGTTCTAATCCCGTTCACGCCGAAATATGAAATTTGTTCTTTTTTCGGCAAATTTTTGACAATAAATCGAACTAAAAAGTGAAAAATATAGTTTAAAAAAAACTAAAAAACACGCTTTGTATCGAACTAGAAAGTAAAAAATAAAAAAAAGCGTGGGGCGCTCGATGTACGAAAATGTGAAACAAAGCGCCCCACGCTTTTTTCACAATAATACTAGTATTTTTTATTCATTATTGTTTTAAGCTTATTTTTAAAAAAATATTTTTTACTTTTTAGTTGGATATAAAGCGTGTTTTTTAGTTTTTTTTAAACTATATTTATTTAACTTATTATTGTGCTGATTAACAACTTTTATACTCTATAAAAAACGTGATCAATTGGGATGGGTACTGCCAAACTTGACCGCTAGAGTCTCCAGCTATATAACCACCATGATTTATGGACCATTCATATAGTACTGTTTACAAAATAAGTTTATTTAAAATAATAAATCATTGACAATGCCGATGTGTTGTATTTATCAATGTTCAAATTATAAAGGTTTTGTATTTCCAAAGGATTTGGAACTGAAAAAGAAGTGGTTACATGCTATTCGAAGAGAAAAGCGAGCTTTCCTATAAAAACCAATCATAACTTAAGTAGCTATATACCTGCTGCCATCTGTAAGTATAAGGTCTCTCATGTGCCCATCTCTATTGTGACATATTATGTGTGTTTCTATACTCTTAAATGGGACTTCGTATGCAATAGAGAGAACAGATTGTTGAGTGCTGTGGTTAGTTTAAAGTTAAAACAGAATTAATGGGGGATAGTTACAGTTTCACGAGGTTACATTATATGTTCAGAAGAACAGTACAGTATATTTTTTTAACAGACTTCAAAAAAGGACGAGGTTATATGTTCGACTGTATATATTTTTTTATGTATGTTCACCGATTTCTCCGTCAATTATGGACCGATTTTCAAATTTTTTTTTTATTCGAAAGAGTGCACTTTCAAAGTGGTCCCATCGGAACCAAGTCAGGATCTGATGGTGGAATCCAGAGAAATCGAGGGAAACTCTCAAATTTCAAAGACACGCATACTTGGCCTACCCATTGCAATACTTTATCTAACACTAATAAAATATAGTTTAAAAAAAACTAAAAAACACGCTTTATATCGGACTAAAAAGTAAAAAATAATTGTTTTAAAATAAGCTTAAAAAGCGTGGGGCGCTTTGTTCCACATTTTCGTACATCGAGCGCCCAACGCTTTTTAAGCTTATTTTAAAACAATTATTTTTTACTTTTTAGTCCGATATAAAGCGTGTTTTTTAGTTTTTTTTAAACTATATTTTATTTTTCACTTTTTAGTTTGAGGATCTATAAAAGAATTTATTAATCCTGGGGGTCCTAATAAGGATAATGGGAAACTGTTATCAAATTATTGCATTGTCATCGGTCCTTGATACGTATGCAAAGTTTCAAATTAATCAGACTTCGGGAAATTGGTGAAAATTATGCTCAAAGATTCCGTTACGGACATACATACATAGTTACAACCCAAACTAATATAAAGCGTTTAATAATAAGGATAATGGGAAACTGTTATCAAATTATTGCATTGTCATCGGTCCTTGATACGTATGCAAAGTTTCAAATTAATCAGACTTCGGGAAATTGGTGAAAATAAAGCGTTTACTACAGAGGATCTATAAAAGAATTTATTAATCCTGGGGGTCCTAATAAGGATAATGGGAAACTGTTATCAAATTATTGCATTGTCATCGGTCCTTGATACGTATGCAAAGTTTCAAATTAATCAGACTTCGGGAAATTGGTGAAAATTATGCTCAAAGATTCCGTTACGGACATACATACATAGTTAGTTACATACATACATAGTTACAACCCAAACTAATATAAAGCGTTTAAAAAGAGAAAAATAAAATATTTTTAACAAAAAAAAATTGAACAGACTTCAAAATATGCACAATTAAGTAAAAAATAACAATTATTGTTATTTTTGGAGTCGGTGTCAGCCAAAATGAAATCTATTCCGAGAACTAGAGACATGTAAGATTTAAATTGCTACTTTCGAATTCCGATGTGACACCGACTCCAAAAATAACAATAATTATTATTTTTTACTTTTTAGTGCATATTTTGAAGGCGGTTCAATCTTTTTTGTTATAAATGTTTTATTATATTTCATTAACGGCGTGATTGGATTAAGTTACTGCATTTAGAGAGAATTTTCTTTTAAATCTTAAATGACATCATTAAAACATAATATGGTGGAACAAATGTTGAAATAGTCTTCTTTAAAAAAGATCGTTATTTTAAAATACTAAAAAAACATTCGTTCTAAAAGCTCAACGAACTAAAACGTTTTAACGTTAATTTATCGATTAAAGCGATGTAACAATAATTAATGATGCTCATCACTTAACAAATTTTAACTTAACCAGGCAATAAAGTCATTCAACATGTGACATAAATAAGTTATACTAAAAGGTTGGTAGACAGGTTTGGTATTTGGGGGGTAGTTGATGTACATTTTGCAGCACTGAAACCGTTTTCTACGTGTCTCACTCACTCTTGTGTCGCTTCACACTTCACTTTTCAGACTGACAAATGATTTTCATGTAATGAATATATCAGATGTCCTCACAGGTTATTTAAACATTTTCACTAAGTAATAATGTATGCAAAGAGAGATTTGCTTAAACTAGACTATCAGCGAGTTTTTGTCTGCGACGTGTTTCGAATTTTCGATTCGTCTGTTTTTGATTTTGTTTTTACACTAGCGACTTGGTTCGGTTTCGCCCGAATTTGTAGGCTGCCACCGTTTTTTCGTCGACTTACATTGCTGAAATTGGTATCCACGAAAAGCGCTTTTATTTTAAATATAGTGGTGAAAGAAATTTACAAATAGGGACAGTGGTTCCGGAAATTACCTTCTACATCCAAACTTACAAACTTTTCCTTTTTAAACGCTTTATATTAGTTTGGGTTGTAACTAACTATGTATGTATGTATGTATGTATTATGTATGTATGTATGCATGTAACGGAATCTTTGAGCATAATTTTCACCAATTTCCCGAAGTCTGATTAATTTGAAACTTTGCATACGTATCAAGGACCGATGACAATGCAATAATTTGATAACAGTTTCCCATTATCCTTATTAGGACCCCCAGGATTAATAAATTCTTTTATAGATCCTCTGTAGTAAACGCTTTATTTTCACCAATTTCCCGAAGTCTGATTAATTTGAAACTTTGCATACGTATCAAGGACCGATGACAATGCAATAATTTGATAACAGTTTCCCATTATCCTTATTAGGACCCCCAGGATTAATAAATTCTTTTATAGATCCTCAAACTAAAAAGTGAAAAATAAAATATAGTTTAAAAAAAACTAAAAAACACGCTTTATATCGAACTAAAAAGTAAAAAATAATTTTTTTAAAATAAGCTTAAAAAGCGTTGGGCGCTCGATGTACGAAAATGTGGAACAAAGCGCCCAACGCTTTTTAAGCTTATTTTAATTAGGATTTAAATTATTATTGTATTGTGATATTATATTTATTAGTTTTGGACCACAAAGGTGGGTTTTCTGAAACTCAAGTTAAAATTCTTTTTAAATTTTAACACAAATGTCTGCTTTTGTATATTTATTATTAATTTTAGAACATGGCAGACAATTATTTAATTTATATTATTATTTAAATTAATACTAATTGTTTTAAAATAATTTTTAAACTATTTTATAAAATTTTATCTCGTTTTAACTTAAATTTAATTCCATATAAGTCTAACTTTCTTTCTTATTGTTCTTTTTAAACGCTTTATATTAGTTTGGGTTGTAACTAACTATGTATGTATGTATGTATGTATTATGTATGTATGTATGCATGTAACGGAATCTTTGAGCATAATTTTCACCAATTTCCCGAAGTCTGATTAATTTGAAACTTTGCATACGTATCAAGGACCGATGACAATGCAATAATTTGATAACAGTTTCCCATTATCCTTATTAGGACCCCCAGGATTAATAAATTCTTTTATAGATCCTCTGTAGTAAACGCTTTATTTTCACCAATTTCCCGAAGTCTGATTAATTTGAAACTTTGCATACGTATCAAGGACCGATGACAATGCAATAATTTGATAACAGTTTCCCATTATCCTTATTAGGACCCCCAGGATTAATAAATTCTTTTATAGATCCTCAAACTAAAAAGTGAAAAATAAAATATAGTTTAAAAAAAACTAAAAAACACGCTTTATATCGAACTAAAAAGTAAAAAATAATTGTTTTAAAATAAGCTTAAAAAGCGTTGGGCGCTTTGTTCCACATTTTCGTACATCGAGCGCCCAACGCTTTTTAAGCTTATTTTAAAACAATTATTTTTTACTTTTTAGTTCGATATAAAGCGTGTTTTTTAGTTTTTTTTAAACTATATTTTATTATAATATCAGTGTTGATTTAGTTTCTAGGCGAAAAAATTTCCTGCATTTCACTGTTTTGTTTTTTGAGATAGAAAATGGAAACTTGGGGGGATTGGTTTTTCAATAAAGGGGCACAACCTGACTTAAGTGTCGATTCACACAAATTTGTTATTTTTTTTTTCAATTCAGAAAAATGACCTAATTCGATTTATGGCAATCGCTGTTGAACAAATTCCTATTTTATATTTAAAAATTATTTTTTACTTATTAGTACATTGCTATAAAAGACTATTTTTTTTAGTTTCTTTAAACTTTAATTTTAATTATAACCTCAAAAACCAACACTCAAATGGCTATGAAGCAGGCAACACAAGGTACGTCACGGTTTGATAGCCTGCTTACAGTAATTTTTCAAGCTAATTAATTTATACAAATTATTTATATATTTATAAACATTTATATCAATTATTGTATTGTCACGGTCTCTTAAAACGCGTACAAAATTTCAACCTATTCAGACGTTTGGAAGTGCGTGAAAAATAAATTGAAAGATTCCATTAAATACAGGTGTAGTTAATAAAAGAGTGTTAAAAATAGGAATAGTGAAGTGAAATGAAAAAAAAATTATGTAGGACAATCTATAAGTAATTTTCATTGAGCAAACACTACGAAGAAAATGAAAGAAAACTTAGGAAACTTAAATTCTCACACATTTTCCCAACTTTAATCTCAACACTCATTCGTCTAGAGTGGAATTTTTAATTTTGAGCGATTTTCTTTATTTTTATAGTACTACACTTAAAACTTTTTTTCTCCACTGTTGTTTTATTTCTTCAGGGCCGGCTTTGCACACCAACAAAACGGGTGGCATATTTTTATCTGTGTCAATCCACTTGAAATAAGCTCAGTTAATCTTAGTTATAGTGTTTGAGGAATCGAAATACGAGCCTTGAATTTTGGTATTCCGGAAAACGAAAATTCGAACAAATTTTGAGAAACGTTATACGATTTATTGAAGCGTAATGGAGTCGACTAGTTGTGGTATTTAAACATGCTACGTCATTAAGCCACATGACGTCAAAGCTGCTTTGGTGCAACTTGTTTTCTTGGTTATGTATGCAGCATCAAAGCGATCGTCACAAAAATATAAGTTTGCCAAAGCAGTTGTGACGTCAGCGCGGTTTAGTGACTTAAGGCTGGAAGATGCTGTGAAGATGGAAATGACGTCACCGCGGGCTCTCGTGTGTTTAAAATAATATTAGAACCGAGGCTATTTTTCGTGCTTGTTTGTTTGCTTGTTTTGACAAGAACCAATCAGGAAACAGTATCTTTTCACATGGACGACATGGGCAAACGCCCACAAACAAACATGACGTCAGAGACAATAGACGTTCAAACTGCCACTGCGCGCGTACTAACCTCATCTATAAAGTTATTACAAGCAGGCTTTGGACAAACAATGTGTATTAAGTATGCCAAAGTAGTTACGGTTAACGATTTATTGACGGGGTCAGCTCTGCATTTATTTTATGTTATCAGAAAGGAAAGATGCCTTTATTGAAACTGTCATAATGTTTTTTAAAAAAGTAGCGTAAATAAATTTACTCGTTTTTACAGCAACCGGGCGGCTAGTAGTTTATTAACAAGCAAAGTAGGAAACTGTAAAAATACAAAGCCGGTCCTGTTGCAACTTTTGCATCTCTTTAACTTTGTATGCTCTTTATATTATACTTGTTTCTAATATATTTCTTCAACTAAATTTTCTTTTGAATGCTAGACACGCTTTTCTTTTAATAAAAAAAGATGCTTATGTTTATTTGCAGTGGCGGTTCAATTTTAATAGGAAATTGTATATCTTTTCTCTTTCCTTTCTTCAGTGTTTTCTTTGTTTACAGTATGTCAAAGACGTTTGCACTCTAAAGCTGAGTACAGACCGGCACACGCGTGCTGCGAGAAACTACGCATGTGCGTTCGTGCTCAATCCATTCGCGCTCTCTGCATTCGCTGCAAACTTTCATCGTCGCACATGCGCGCGTGCTCAAGTCGCTCCGTCCATTCGTGGTAAAAATGTCTGAATAGTCGGTTCGATTAAATAAAAAACTCTTTCTAGAAGAACGACATTAAAAACCCGTTCGAATTGAGCGCGAACGCACACGTATGTTTCTTTGATGTGTGCCAAAAAAAAAAAAAAAAACAGACACCACTCTGGCTCACGGTATGCGCCGCTCAAGTCATTTGCGAGAGGTAACGCATGCCAATTTTTTCATTCTTCTTTTAGTCCGGTTTTCACACAACCTTTCAAGGACAAGTTCCTAGATCGTGATAATTGAACTTTCGATTTATAATTTAGAAATGAGAAATACTGGTTTTAAGCTCAGAAAAAAAGTTAGTGACGGCTTCCTCTTTTAGGCGCTACTAGCTTTTAACCGCGCGTCACTGCCAAAAAAGTTTCAACGACAATGCATATACGGTTGTCCAATATTGCCAACAATACCGAAACTAAACTGTAACAAGTGTAATTAATTAAATTCGTAATGTATTCCACCCGAGAATCAAATAAATGGTAACAAACTGCAATGGTGCATTTTGAACGAAGTTTCCGGTTGGTTGACTTTTCCAGCTCGATTTGCACTTAACGTCAAACAAATTAAATTATAGTTTTAATTTTTTTTTTAATAACTTTGTTGTTTTTGTTATAAGTACTCTGTGCCATAAAATATGTAATTTTGAAATTATTTTAAATTTAGTGTGCGCTCTTAGTATGCTTAAATTAAATATTAATTAATAAAAAGTTGTACATACAGTTACGTAGGTTGGTAACTTGTGCGATTTAGCGCAGACTATACAGAACTTTCGATGGGAAATTCTTAATGCACAATTTATTAATGTATTTGCTAGAGTTCAAGTGTAAATAGATTTTTTTTTGTAGAGGTAGATGTAGATTTTTTGGCAGTCCAGGATCTACGATTTTTTCGAACCGGGGCAGAAACTTGATAATGATGCCCCCTCTCTCCAGCGTTTGTAATAGGTAAATTACTTAAAAACACTCTCAAATATATAATGGTTGGCATTTTTCGTGAACGGGAAACCGTCATAAAACACCAGAAAACAACAGATTGAATAAATTATATTATGATTTTGGCGGCCCCTGAAACTGCCGCCCAGGACGGATGCCTCGGTTTACCCCCCTAGATCCGGGGCTGTTTTTTGATATTTCAAACTCAATCGGAAGGGAACATATATTTTTTTCATATGGCAACATGTAATTTTCGAAATCTATATTTTTTTCTCTATAAATTCATATAGAACTGTCATAAGGTTACATAAGAAAATATTCCAGAAAAACGTTATAAATTTATAAACTAGACGCAGAGTAATATTTATTTTTCACATGTGTCAATATTAATCGTTTTTCTCGAATATTTCCTTATGTAACCTTGTGAAAATTTTATTTGAAATTATAGAGAGAAAAAGAGGAATTTCTAAAAACGTACCTATATGTTGCCAATTGAAAAAAAAATGCATGTACACTTCCGGTTGAGTTTGAAGTACAAAAAAAATACACCTCAGTAGTTTCCGATAGTAAATTTCGAGTTGAATAAAATTTTTTTTTTTGTATCTAGTAGAATATAAAAATTATTCACTGTTGACTTTCGGCGAACACACAGTATAGAAAAACTATACTGAATTAGATATTATATATGCTTGGAGGTTTTTTTAACTGTTAAAAAAACGTAACGATAAAGCATAGAGGCTTCGGACACAAATTCAAAGTCAAAGCCACTGACAAAATGTAAATGAGGAAAAGGAATAAAAAGCATTGAAAGCTTTAACATCTATAATGTATGTCTGTTTTTTAGATAAATGCGTGTGAAAATGTGTAAATTTAAGAGAGCAATATTGAAGCTAATGCCCGGTTTACATTATTCCAGTCCAGCGATCCAGTCCAGTGCTGGACTGGATCGCTGGACTGGATTCGTTGTCTACATTATTCCAGTCATTTAGAAGCCGTTTTCATTGTGAACACTACAGTGACAATGATTTCAAAAAGAGATCAGTTTCGAAAATGTTTCAAACGTGATCAATCACTCTTGCTACAAGAAGTTGTTAATGAGGTTGATAATGAACTAAGAAAAAAGGAACGGAATGGCACTGGATTGGCCGTCTACATTATTCCAGTTGCACTGGATTGATCGCACTGGATTCAAAAGTAGACCGCGAATCCAGTTACTGGACTGGAATGCTTACTGGATCCAGTGCATTCCAGTGAGGGTTTACATTATTCCAGTTGCAATCCAGCACTGGACTGGATCACTGGACTGGAATAATGTAAACCGGGCATAAAGGTTCTTTCTATAGAAGAATCAAACGGGGAAGTACAAATGTATGTACATAATCCAATGTGGAGTTGAAAGTGGATAGAATTGATTGAACACAATATCTCTCTCTTTCTTTTCCTTTCGCACACTTTAATTTTCGTTTTGAAGTATTATTTCTATTTTTATTGGGAATTAAGGCCGCCATAAAGAAGCTTGTACAAAATAAGCGTCGAAATACTGTTCCAAAAATATGTAAATAGTCGAATTTTATCTTTCTGCAATATTCGAGTTTCAGTCTAGAGAAAAAATATATAACAAAAAAAAGATGCCTCTTTCACGACAGCATAAAAGTAGCCGAATTCATGAAGGAGAAAAAAAACGCTTCAAATGAAAAAAAGTTCAAAAGTTCTTTTCCACCTAATTGAAGCGCTCGTTTGTCCAAAACGGTGTTTAGTGACCTTTGTGACGTAATGAGGGTCACGCACAAGTTATATCTATGCTAGAGAGTAACGATTTCTATAGACCTTGTCATACAGCGACGTGTTTAAAATTTTAAATTGGGGTCAACTATCAAACGTTCCCGCGAAGTAATGAAAATCGGAGTAAACATTATAAATACATTTTGATGATGAACTAATAATATCATTTTTTTTAACAATGGAAAGTAAAAACAATAAGCCTGTGGCCCAGTGACGGCTCCTCTAAGACAGTGGTGTTACAGATATGACCCGCGGCCCGCGGGCCGCATCCGGCTCTCAAGTCATCTCAATACGGTCCGCAACCTGAATCTAGCCAGTGAGGATTTTAGACACCTGACTTCAATGAACTTATCAAAAACAAGAGACCTCTGGTGTCTGGATCCTCAAGCTCAAAATATTTTACTTTTTTTATTACTTTATGAAAATTGATTTGAACTAAATAAATAAAGCTTTCAATTTAGTGTGTTTTAATTTTTAATTTAGAGTCTGGCCTGCTAACACACCCTGAATCTTATAAATGACCCTTTAGAAAAATCAGTCTGACACCCCTGCTCTAAGACCACTGTAGAGTAACCAATATAAATCTTACGCACTTTATAATTTTAGAATAAATTGTATTTTCCATATTTAACCAATATTTTGTGTCAGAAATAGTGTAACAGTTATACACAATGAGTTAGTGGCACACCACAAAATTTGCGTGTGTGTGCTGCGTGGCAGACTTTCTTGCCCATTTAAAATGTTCGCGCGCCGCCACTGGTAAATTAATCGTTGAGTTACCAGTCGTGTTTTAATGTTCAATCTACGGACTTTGCCTCGTCAACGACGGATAGACACAGGTCTAGTAATCTTAATAATAATTAATTAATCAATCCGTGTCCGTTTTTACACGCTTTATATTAACTTCACTTGTAGGTTTGTATGTATGTTTGTAACCTTCGTTTGGACTACAGCAAGTGGTTTATTACTGTAGTATAATATGCCAGCACTGTAACTACAGTGGTTAGCCGTGCGGTCTAAGGCACGGGTCTTCGCTGACGTCAACTCTCGGAATCACGGGTCGTGGGTTCTAATCCCGTCCACGCCGAAAAAAAAATTGTTTTTCTTTCGGCAAATTTTTGACAATAAATCGAACTAAAAAGTGGAAAATAAATATAGTTTAAAAAAAACTAAAAAACACGCTTTATATCGAACTAAAAAGTAAAAAATATTTTTTTAAAATAAGCTTAAAACAATAATGAATAAAAAATACAAGTATTATTGTGAAAAAAGCGTGGGGCGCTCGATCTACTAAAATGTGGAATAAAGCGCCCCACGCTTTTTTCACAATAATACTTGTATTTTTTATTCATTATTGTTTTAAGCTTATTTTAAAAAAAATATTTTTTACTTTTTAGATTGATATAAAGCTTGTTTTTTAGTTTTTAAACTATATTTTTTGAGTTAATCTGTTATCGATACGCTACTGATACTAAATAATGTTTGACAGTAAAAGTTCAATACGCTTCAATAGTGGAAGGTTCGTTAGTAAAGTGACCTTTAGAAAGGAAACAAGGTGACAGAAAGGGCGTAAAAGAGAGTGGTAAAGGCGGTTTACACTAAAGTTAAAACTCCAGGGATGTTATTTAACATTGTTTGGATATTATCCTGCGGTTATGGGAATATAGTTTAACCAAATATTTGAACGAACAACTAGCCTCGAGTTGTAAGCAAGGTCTTTCGAAATGAAAACTGCTAGGGTTATTGAGAAATATACTATTTGAGACATTCAAAAATTATCAGAACTGCTTTAAAATCGCATCAGTCCACTTAAGGCCTAGCTCACATGAAGAGCGTTCAACGCGCGTTTACAATTTCTATACAATTGTATATAACTGTTTATATGATAACGCACGTCGGTGGCGCGTTGAACGCGCGTTAATGTGAGCTAGGCCTTAAACTGACATATTTTTTCAATTACATCTACAGTAGAACGCCGATTATCCGAACGACGATTAACCGAATCGCCAATTATCCGAATCGGTCCTAAGCGTGATATAAAAAATTAAAACCAAGTAATTTTTCAATAAAAACAAGTTTTGTGGGGACGCAAGAATACAAAAATGCGAGTGACAATTGCCGTGTAGACGCTACAATGGTATCAGCACACGTCGAAGTTGGAACTCGCTGGAGTCCAGATATATTTCAACTGTTATGGTTGAAATCTAGAGGCAACACACTACATGTCCGATTATCCGAATTTTCGATTATCCGAATCGACCCCGGTTCCAATTAATTCGGATAATCGGCGTTCTACTGTATTTTAAACTGATGTTATTCGATACTTTTCGCGCAACCAATGGAAAAATACATTTGACAACCTCAAATCAATAATGTTTTTTTTCTGATTGGTCTATGAGTTCCACAAAGTGAGGGGGATGAAGAACCTGAAAATTTATGATTCGATTAGTCCAGACAAGTTGAAAGGGTATCATGCCTTTCAATTATCTAAAATCTAGAAAATAAATAAAATGTTAACAATTTTGTAGACAACGTCTACAGTGGCCAAAGGATCTAGAAAAACGTAATTACAGTTATTAAATTTGCATTTATTAACTACGTATCGAAGGCAAACACAATGGTTTTTTTTATTTTTTGACAACATTACATATTTGACGGCGTTTGTACTCTGATGATGAAGGTAAATCCTTCGAAACGTTAGTCCATAAATGCAAATTTAATAACTGTAATTGCGTTTTTCTGGATTCGTTGTCTACAAAATTGTTAACAACTAATTTTTGGATCGCATGTTCTTTACTTACTCCAATAAAGAAAATGTTAAGGCTTGTGGCTACTGTGTTGATCCGAGTTAGATTTTTCGCGACATTAAGGACAAAGATACGACTCTTCAAAGACGAAAAAAACGTAAAATTTGTTAATCCTTTTTGAATTTCGCACTATTTGTAGAGATTTTGGAAGTTTTACTTGAATCAAGACAAACCGGCTTCTACTTTAAGAATCTGACCGATTTGGAGATTTCTGGTAACGAACCGCGTTTTTTGTGGTGACGGTAAATTCAGCCCTCTGCAGCGCCCTCATGTTAGGATTTTTTGTACCTTCCATGTTTGATAAGTAGATACCATAACTCTCTTAATTGTGGTTATCTTACTTATCCCAGAAAACAGTCGCGAAATTAGATATCAAAAATAGGATTATTCACTAGAAATAAAGCTTTTGACACTTATTCTACTTTATTATTAATGAGCTATAATGGATTTAAAATAATAATAAAATCAAACCATTACTATACAGACAAAAAAAAACAAGCAGGAAAAAGTGACAGGTCATCAAGATCAGTAAAAAAAGGGGGAAGAGCTGTAACGTAAGAATGTTTTTTGTTCCGGTTTTCAAACGTCCGGTTGCCAGTACTAGACCATCGTTCATTGTAAATAGATCCCGTAAATCTACGTCAACTGGTTGATGGCTCCGGGAGCAACTCTGATAGATTCCAAACAGTTTATAATCTGTCAGTAAAATATAAATGGTGTTTCAAGTCGTCAGACATTCTCTAAACCATGCCGCTGCCCAGACCGAAATAACATCCCAAAAGCTATAGTCTCACGTTAACCATATATAAACCTATCCACAGTACGATCAGCAAGTCATTTTAGTTCCAAATCTGACACACAACCAACCGAAGATGTCTACTAACACGGGCTCGGAATGATGTCAGGATGGTTTATTAAATTGTGAAGCACATTCATGTTTATGGTGTTTTAATTATGAACAACTAACTACAATATACACTGCAACACTAGTCACTACTGCCATAAACCGTGTGTCGTGTATCATGTTTGTGTCCGCGTCAAAACCGTCATAGATGGATTCAGTGAACACTTGCATCATAATAAGAATATCTGCATTGTCTTAAGGAGTTTTATGTATTTTTCTGTTAATATTATATTTTCTCAAACGATTTTAAATGTTCTCTCAATTATTGAATAATATTTGTAGAAAATCAAACATAAGACAAAATGTAATTTTCGATACTGAAGCGTTTTACAAAACAGCTTTTAAGCTATTATAACAAAGTTTGAACTTTACAAAGGCATAATCATAATTAATAAAATAATAAACTAATTAATTAATTGTGTGGTCTATTTCACAAAACAAAGCTAATGCCCTTTTATCTAGATACTTTCAACTAATAATGCAATATACATTTTTAGACACCCGAATTTTCAAGAAAGCGTTTGGTTTTATACTTAACTTGTCACAAACTGCAAGCAAGATTAAATCATTTCAGTGAAAGGATCATTTAAAAATTGTTCTCGCTTCCCAAGCAACACGCATTTTCTTTCAGTAATACGAATCAAGGATTATGATTATCAACAGGGCAACTATTTTGATGTGTTTCGGTTAATTCTGATCCAAATAGGTTGTATAATTGGGGAATAAATAACTTCACGATGAAAAAATCACTGTGATCAGCCGTCTAAAATGATCACTGTGATCTGACAAGAGGTAACTGCGTTCCGAAGTAACGTATGTTGTTCCATGTCAGCGCAATCACGATGGTCGCTCCAACCGAGTCGCCAACGTAACGTCTGACCGAGTGTTTGCTCGGTCGGGCGGCATTTAGCGTGATCAGCCGTCTAAAATGATCACTGTGATCTGGCAAGAGGTAGCTACGTTCCAAAGTGACGTATGTTGTTCCATGTCACCGCAATCACGACGGTCGCTCCAACCGAGTAGGCGACGTAACGTCCGACCGAGTGTTTGCTCGGTCGGGATCGACGTGACAAAGTCACGATGATTTTTCACTGTGATTTTTGTATAACTGGAATAACAGTCACTGTGATCACATTGTAACAATATTTCCGATGTCTAAAAGGTTGTACAATCGTAACTAGTAAACGAACTTAACAAAATTTGATACGTATCTATGCTTCAACAATACAAGTAAAACATAAACGAACCCATAAGAAAAATAGTATATTGTGCAACTAGTGCGGCAAGTTGTCGCCCGAGTTGCACATACTATTTTTTATTACGAATTAAATTAAATTAAAATTAAAATTTTATTACGAATTAAAAAAAGAAATTAGAAGTAATAAAAATTAAAATGAAATCATTAAAAAGTTGAAAATTCAGTTAAAATTGTTATTGTATTGTTAACTATGGTAACTCTGAATTTGCGTGCGGCAAACAATAATTTCAGTGCGACAAATAAAGTTTCCGCACGCAAATGAAAATAGCTACTTTTCAACCGTAACATACCACTTTTCCCGCATGAGTAATAAAAAAAATTATACGACACTGTCAGTTAAACGTTTAATTCAATTTGAATATTTTGCTAATTTGGACATAGCATATTTATAAGTCGAACTAAGGTACATCGGTTTCTAAAGATGTATTGCCTCAGGTTTTCTTACTTTGAAATATAATTACAAAATAATTCCTTGCCTCCTCAGTGATCTCTTCCGTTTCACGAAACAACCCCGTTATTTTATCCTGTATCTGAAATTATACTCAATATTATTTGGAAACCTACTTTAAAATAACAAATTAATGAAACTGGTATTGTATAAAATTGAATTAAATATGCTTCCTAAACAAGAATAACATTGAACTTCCTTGAAATAACTGCTCAGTATTTAGGAGTTTGTACAAATAAATTCACTCTTCATGTTTTATTCTGTGAGGTCAGTAGCTATTAACGAAAACAGGCCAATCGGATCAGTGGTTTTGGAAATAACTGCAATTTTTTGCATTTATTTTGAACAGCAATAGCTCTGTTCCATCCATTCTGAAAACGGTAACAGGACCATCACAGTCATGCGCTGTAGCTGAAATGTGTTTCAAAACCGATAGTTTCGTATTAGCTACTGCGCATGGCTGTGACGGTTCTGTTACCGTTTTTAGAATGATTGGAACAGAGCTAATATAGTCAGCTTTAAGTACTGTCGGTTTTTCATTTCACACTTTTAAAGTAAACATTTTTACTCAGTGGCGGATTTACCAGCAGGCTGAGTAGGCTTGAGCCGAGGGCGGCAGATTTTAGGCGCGGCAAATAAAAATTATTTAATTACGTTTATGGTATGTACATTATTGTGTTACCCCGCTTTATTAGTCGTACGTGGTTAAGCTTTGATTAACTCAGAAATATACCCAAAAACTATTTCTTGTGCAATTTCAACCAAATTGTTGGATTGTAAAAAATAATCTATAAGAACTGACAATTGCTGCGGTAAAGGCGGCAGAAATTTAAAAGTCTATACTTGGGAAATGTGTAAATCCGCCACTGTTTTTACTACCTTTTAATTATTTTTGCTAAAGTGATAACGAAGATTGATAAAATACATTAGCTCTAGAAGTTAAGACGACAGACTAAAATGCTGACAAATGAAATCACGACAATAAATATAGTAGAGCTGACGAGACTCAGTTCGGAGTTAAAATAGAATTTTCTATTCTTCTTCGCAACTAAAAATAAACTGACAAGGCAATTTCTACGGACATATTTCGCGCCAGTGGCAGCAGAATATCCATAATTGAGATAACAACCGTCGCATGCAATACTTAGGTAGTGAAAGGTCTAGCATATTATGTTGGTAAAGAAAGTACATATAAATATATTGAATAAGCGTCTGTCAATATTGGCACCATTGTAAAAGTCAGGACTTTTGGACATAACTGCTCGCATATACAGTGTGTTTGAAAAATAGTGCCTTCATATCCCGATTAGTCTTTTGCTTCGAGGAATCATTACTCTGTTATAAAGACAGAAATGCAGTGCCGGATTAATCATTAAGGGCCCCGCATCGACTAGGAGCCTGTGCACGCACCAAGAAAAAAAGCTTTTCATTGAACGAAAATTTCATTTGAAAATTTGTATGAAATTTCCCAACAACAATATTATTTTCTTTCGTTGCATTTAACAAGATAAAATTTAAAATAGCTACGTCACGTCTCATTTCTCTTTCCTGACCCATCAAAAAACCTGGATCATCAATTATTATCTATAACCTATTCATGAAGACTATTCCAATAAAGCTAACGAGTCAGATAAGGCAATGTTGCAGCATCTAGTCAAAGTAATCATGTTGTTACAATATCATATAAGATATTGAACAGGATGCCTGGAGCAGATCATCTGGAAGTTACTCACATCCCTTCATCAACTTGAAAAGACCTGATTGCATTGCTTAGGGGCCGAGACAGGGTTAATCCGGCCCTGCAGAAATGGCATTTCTATGATTCTCCTAAAAATCTCCAGTTCTCAGATTCTAATCCACGAAATGGCGAAAGACTGAATTAGATTTTAAACTTATTATTAAAAAAAATAATAAATTGAAAATATATTGATGCTGGACTCAAATAACCCGAGCTGATGGTGGTTTTAATTGAAGGAGATTTATTTGGTTGAGGAACAATAGAAAAATAAGCTTTACCAAAGTATCGCTTGTGGCCAACGTTTCGAAAATTATATTTTCATCCTCAGAACCTAAACATGTATAGTATTCAATTACATTAATATTATTTTGATTTCTAAATTACAAATAAAGCTTATTTTTCAATTGTTCCTCAACCAAATAAATCTCCTTCAATGCATATTTTGGAACAAAACTTCTACTAATCTTAGCACAATTTTGATAACAAACGGTGGTTTTCATATTTCATAACTTTTAACAAGCTTTAACTCAACATGAGATGTTTGGCAGTCAGTCATCTTGCAATCAAAATTTTGACTGGTTCTAAGTAGCTTTAAAATATATAGTACCTATATCTAATATCGTTCTAAATCAAATATGGCGACCGCTTCAAGATGGCGGACTATCTGTTCTCTTTACGACTCTCTTAGCATGGGTATCAAAGGTTTCAACGAATAGAATACAATAAATTATGTTAACCCAATATGGCGGGCACCCCAAAATGGCGGATTGCCTTCCTCTTGCGTTATAAGAAATTCAGACGAGCTTTTATTGCAGTGTATATTAAAAAGGAAAAAATCATTTTTTATAATTCATAATTATAAAAGTGTGGGCCGTGAACTTCATAGAGCTAACAACCCACGCTTTTATTTAGAACCTATATTATTAAAAATTATTTATTCCTTTTTAATACACTGCAATGAAAAGATTTGTTTAAAAAGTTTTTTTTCTAATACTTTTTTATCGAAAAGGTTTTATATCACACCTTTAAGAAAAGCGTGTCGTCTCTTTTAAAAGATAGTCGCTACGTCTCGTTACAAGCACAGTAATGGTACAAAGATGCTGACAATATATACCCAAGTAATATTTTTGCACCGTCGGTAGTTCCCCGAACGATTGGCGACAGTTCAAATATAGGCCAAATGTAAAAGAATCACGTTTATACTTTTATACATCGGTTTTGTACATCAATATCTATACTAAACATTGATATGTTATTCACTCACTCATGCATTTGCCGATATGCATTTGTCTCACTCGACGCGATCATCTTTTTTTTCGTTTTTCTCTTGTCTACCGTTCTGCTGCTTTGACATTAAAACACTTTTAAAATTGTTTTATAGCAGGGTTGACCAGAATGCCGATTTTTACCAGCTGTCGATCTATCGACCGGCCAATTTATGTCAAATTAAAATATTTATACCGTTTTTTTGTCTGTCGTTTTCAGTGTAAAGTGTTGAAGGAAGGAAATGTTGAGTTTTTTAATAGTAGGATATGGGAACTTGATCTTAATAAGAGAAATGCATAATTTTCTGTCCAGCCCTGTTGTTATTTTTTTAAATATGAATTTTCAATACGTGCGTCGCTTGTGATGACGAAGAAACGATGATCTTAAAGTTTTTTTTCTCTTTTTATGTAGGTATATATCGAGCAGATTTTTTTCTTGTATCGCTTTTGTTTCTTGTTTTATATAATATGATCCTCTTGTGGCAGAAAAGGAAGTTTAAGGGAAGGCGGCTCTTGGAATAAATCATGTTTTGGACGCCGTATACTCGTTTGAATTTTTATTACACAAAAATACGAATCGGTCTATAAATAAATATAATACCTGTAAGATACATAAAAGTAGAGTAAGTTATAACAAATTTTATAGAAAAGAAAAACGTGATATAATTTTAAATTAGGTTAGAGAGAAATCAAACTCACTTTTTTATCAGAGTTCGCGGAAATTTGATATGTAATAGTTTAAGTACCGCAATTTGTGAAAAGATGGACAAAAGAGGTGGAGATTTTAACAAGCAGTTAGAAAAAAAAATGTATATGAATACAATTTTTTTTAATGCATTATTTAAGTAGCACAGGAGGGCAAAACAAGCACGGGAGACCCGGCTTAAGAAACTTCTAATTTGCTCCCTCCTGGGCCAAAAGCTAGGTACGCCCATGTTAACGTCATAGAAAAAGACAAAGTTCTTGAAACAGAGATAGTTTATTCAGTTTGAATGCAAGTACATCAACCAATCCTATCATCGGAGAAATTAGGGAATTACATCGAAGAAAGAGACGCAGATATATTTTCGATACGCTTTGCTGCCTTAGCTCACCGCACATTGAGCAGAGAGACAATGATTCAGTAAATTATTAAATATATGAACTCTACAAATTCGGGCGTAGATATATTTTATAAAATAATGTTATTAAAAAAAGTGACTACGTGTAACCATGGCGACAAATTAAGAAAACTGCAAGCGCTTTCTTTATCGAGGTTAGGATTGTGTATAACAGACGAAAATTAAGGATTATCTATCTGAATTAAGCTTATTAAAACAAAAGCAACTAACTATGACGAAACTATGAACATAACAATAAAAACAAAACAACGTCGGCGTGTAAATGGAGGATTCTCGGTAGTCGTTTTGAGTTTAGAAAGCAGAACGCTTCGTGTCTTTTGTAGAGCTAATTTAAAATTATTAATTTTATTAAGCAAAGAACATGGGTCATAAAACCATGACGATATGAAACTACGAATTAAAAGTAGCTAGCGATTAAAACTAAACGCTTCAAGGGATGCATTTACTTCAACAGATATTTATTTTTTATGGTGATGCGATCTGTCCACAAAACAAGCTTGAAAAATAGTCTCGTGTGAAGCGAGCACTTAACAGCAATCCAGCAAATAGAAAACTAGTAGGGAAATCTAGTAAGGAATCTATAGCAGCGTTTCTAGACTCGTGTGCAGCGGCCTTATGACTTAAAAATTAAACTAACTCGTTTTAGCAAGGAAGGGTATTAGATTTTCGTTAAGTCTTTAGCAGGAAATTATATACGATTTTCGTGAACTGTTAAAATTAAACTAAGAGCGTTAAATGAGAAAATGACAAGATTCATGAGACGGAAGTCGTAAAACTCAAACAATGTACGATGTGTTCACAAATTTTTGCGTATTGAATGATTCTTTACAACGGAATGTGAATGATTTATATCTTTTTTATTTTAAATACGTACTATTGATCAGTTTCATAATACGAAGTTTGTAGCATGTTTGTTTCTTTGTATCTTTGATCTTCTAACGCTAACAAAATATCCGGCAAACATAAATATGAAAAGTAACAGAAAAAGTTTGTAGGCCTCGCCTAGTAAAAAATATATTCTATTTTGTTCGATAATCAATTCAAATATACCAGGGAATCATATCACTTAGTTATCAAGCTGAATATTTTCAGATAATTGTCTATAATGGAAACATAGATACCAGGGCACCAGAAAAGTGGGCAGTCTACGATTATTTAATTGAAATAGTTCAAGTCCACGACAATCCAGATTTGTGAACAATTACCAGGAAATCATAAACGTAAAATTTTTAAATCATTAGTTAAATACCAGGAAATCATAAACATAACATTTTTAAGTCATTAGTTGAAGTGCTTTTTAATAGTCGTCGATGAATCTATTTTCTAATGAATACAAAAATATTAGGACACCATAAAAGTAGTCAGTCATCGATAAATTAGTTAAAGTAGAGGAGATAGGCCACGACAATCCAACTTTGTGCACAAATACCAGGAAATCATAAACGTAAAATTTTTAAATCATTAGTTGAAGTGCTTTCGAAAAGTCATCGACTAGCTTTTAATAAATACAAAAATACCAGGACACCATAAAAGTGAACGGTCATCGATAAATTAGTTAAAGAGATAGGCCATGACAATCCAACTTTGTGCACAAATACTAGGAAATGATAAACGTAAAATTTTTAAGTCATTTAGTTGAAGTGCTTTCGGAAAGTCATCGATTAATCTAACTTTTAATAAATACAAAAATACCAGGACACCATAAAAGTGGACAGTCATCAATTAATTAGTTGAAGTACGTTCAGATGTTTGTAGATTTATTTGAACGGTTGCGAACGGGTCAAGAGAATACTCTGGAGATACCAGGAGACTATAAATGCACATGGTCTTTAACCTAATGAATTAATTTGAAATTCCACTTGCCGTTTTCCCGTTCACATCTCTTTAATATGTCTTTCCTTTTCTACTTTCTCCTTGTTTTCTAAGAGAATATTTTTCCGCGCATTTTCCACTTGGCAGGAGACGACTAAATGTCAAGACCGCCTCGTTTCGTTAATATTCAGTCGGTCCTTTTCTTTAGTTAAACATGAAATAAGTATCTGACGGATTTGGAAAATGCAGTGACGGATGCCGGGAAAATTTCAAAGCCAAATTATTATGAGTCATCAGCAAATAAGATTTTATTGAAATGTCTTTAAAAGAAAAAAAAGCTAGTATGCTTTAAACCACACGACTGAAGTAAAACTTCTTCCTGCCATATTTAATATCTATATAATAATGATACAATAATATTCGATAATCTATCACCATATTTTGACTAGACATCCTGATTTAACGACACAATATAACCTCACTCTGTAGCACATATCTACAAAGACGAAATGTTTAAAATTTAATTTTTGATTAATTAATTGGCAAAATATGTATATATATTTATTAGCATAATTTATAATATCTTTAAAAGGATTTATTAACTAACCTACATTATTTCCCGTTACAAAATGCAGCAAAATTCGATGAAATGTATTTTTGATACAAAAACAATTGTTTTCATTTTAAACGTCAAATAGTTGTCCAAAAAAAAATAATTTCGATTAATGCTCCGTCTTTGTATCACTCATTAACTTATATCTCCCTCTCAACTACCAATATACGAAACGTAACTCTCTCTCTTACTATCTTCACTAACTTATATCTCCCTCTCAACTAGCATTCACCTCGAACGATCACGCACCGTTCGCCTCGTCCGATGATGCACGTCCGTAAACGCTTTCGTCAGGCATTTACCAGCTTACTCCCCGAGTCAAGCGTGCCTAAAGAAGTTTTACTTCAAAAAGTTCTCAATTATCGGAACTGGCGACTAGAAGTCTCACTTCTGTATTGTGTAGCACACACTCAAACAATTTTTCGTTTATAATTAGGATATTATCGATTGAGCTACTCGGAATTAAATTATATTCGAATCGACAAAGCTAATAATATATTCTCGGAATAAAATTTAAATAAAAATCAAATATTCAATTAACTTTCAAGTGCGCCAGTCTTTATGAAAATGGCAGACGATCAAATTACAAGAAAAAATAAATAAAGGAATTTTCAATTGACAATGAAGTAAATCAAATATTCTAAATAATGAAACATAAAAAGTCCATTAAATAATCAATTAGTTTGTAAGTACGCCCCTGGAGATGACAGAACAGTGAAAAAAAAATCAATTCCGAGATATAGATTAGAGAGACATATAACTCGTGGCGTCTTAGCGCTTCTGCAACGTCTCCGAATTTAAGGTAAAGTTGCCACAATTTATTTACACTGAAAAATGGCGGCGTTAATTCATTTTTAGGGTTATTCAGACCTCATTTTGATGGATTCGATCTAGTTCCAATCGATGCTGTCCAAATGAGGTCGGATTATTTTACCACGTTTTTATTACTACGCTTCTTTGTCTGTCTGCCTGTCAGAGAATTGAAACTTTAAACATATCTGAAAGGATGACAGACAATGCAATATTAACTCGCTTTCTTGTCCAACTTTACTCTGTGTAAGATATTGAAAACATTCCGCAGAAATTGGATGCGGAAATGGTTCCATTGATGAACTTTAATATTGGTGATTAAAAGAGAGAAAGAGAACATACTTACTTATAACCTCATCCATACTTTTCTACAGCTTTTATTCTTTACACAGAATGATCAGAAATTGCTATACGTAGAACGTTATCAGCCACACCATTAATAAAGAAAAGAACAGATAATGTTTTCCCTTAAATGTGACATTTTTAGGACTATACAAATAATGGATTTTTCATTTCGAATATTTAAAACAAGGCATTCCCTTTCCACAGTCCATCCAACCGACTTTTTGTTGTCAATTTTTAGGCGCGAATAGCATAAGCTGTTCTGTACTGTTGTATTCGCACATTTACAGAGCGCACACAGCAGAGGCCGCAGAGGCACTAATGAATTTTGCACGTACGGAGTTATCTTTGCTGAGTAATTTAATGTTTAACGACGCAGTGTAAGTGAAATAGTACTAAGTTTACAGTGACTTAAACCATTCACATTGACGTCGTTGACAAAGATATAATATTGTAACATTAAACATTATTCTTGTTCAGCTTGTATTATACTTTATAGTTTATCCGAAATGCGAATAATATAAGCTCAGAATCATAATAAAATGAGCTCAGAGCTGAGTGTGTATTGCGCTGTGCAATGCTACGTGATTCCTGAGCATGCATGATGACAGTTCACACCTCTGCAGTCTGCACTCTTGTGTAGTGCGTACTGTCTAGTGTCGCTCCTTTGAACGACTTGCGCTGAGCGGCTCTTTTTAGTGAGCGGAGCGCAAGGAGTCAATAAATAGTCATGTGGACACATCAATAGTTGACACGCTGATCAAAGTATTCGATTTTTCAAATATTTGCACACCCCTAGAATTTTCCGAAACAAGTGACAAAGACGTCGAATTGAAATAAAGAAAAATGAAATGTCTCACGACAAAGAAAGCATTAAACATCTTTCATTCTGCTTTGTGTTAAAAAAAGTTTTGGGTTTTTAGTTTTGTAGCTTACGTGAGCGTTGCTTTAAAGGCTCCTCTACACTAGTGGCCAGCACCGTCACTTACAGGCACTCACGATTGTGTAGAGGGCATATTCGTCGGTGCGTGGACATAATCGCCTGTAATCGGCAGTAATCGGTTGATTGTCGGTACATCAAAGGAATGCGTGGCCAGCATTGTGCGCCCGTACACACAATCGGACCGGCACGATTGTGTGGAGGGCTAGGCAATCATCGCGGCGATGATGGGCACTTATTTGAGTGGCGGTGCTGGCCACGTGTGTAGAGGCACCATTAAGGTGGTACAAAATTAGACACGCTTTTGATTTAGTTAAATCAATATGTCAATCGTAATTGTGTATCTGTTATTGTCGGTGATTTCGATTCTGATGTAACAGTTTAGAGGATTTGTCATTTTCAGAATTTTGTTTGAGTGTATGAGCTTCGCAGTTCGTTAAGTCCGCGTCAACTCAAAAACTGCTGAACCGATTATGATCGAACTTTTACTGCTGTGTTGATTAATGCACCAGGAAATAGGATTGGCTTCCAATCATTAAGGCTAAACGACAGCAGCGCGAGCGAAAACTAATTCTAATCTTTGATTAACGTCTGAATAGAACTCTTCAAATAAATAAAATTGTCAATCATCGTGCATTCTATTACATAATATATAAATAACTAATACTCATAATTTTTTAAATTATTTTTGTCAATATAATGGTCTGAAAAAAAATTGGTCGACAATTTTATTTATTTGAAGAAAACTAATTGTTTTTAAATTAAAATTCAATTTATTTTCCGGTTAATAATTACAAATCTCGTGGTACATGAGCAGAAAATTAGTTAATACAGTATAATTTTTGTTTTGTTTTTTATAACCGTGTTTTTCTCTTCTTTTTTTGATATAATTATATAAACAAACAAAATTGAAATAAGAGTTGTGGAGTTATAATCAAGCTTTGTTTATTCAACGTTTATCAAAGCTCGTTTTATTTTGGGATCGTATTCTAATCCAGTTTTCCATCGTTATTTTATGAATTTTTTATAAGCACTAAAAGTCTCGTTTTTCAAATAATTAAATATTAATAACAAAAACGGGGACAGCCAACCGCGATCCATTATCGGACAATTAGATAATTACTAATTAACAAATATTTAATTTCCGGACGTTTTCATAATTAGTCTTTTTTATCCGCTACGTGCGCAAAGTTTTTAATGACATAAATGCACATTATAGAAAAGAATACTTTACAGGGTCCGGCAAAAGTCCGACACCAGTCCGAAAATTCCCGAAGGGTATGTTTTCGCGAAAAAAGTTTCGAACAAAAGTTGCTCAGCTTGAAAGTTGAAATCGTTTGCATACAAAACTCACCCCCACCCTCTCACCCCCTCGCACGGGGTGGGGGTGAATCTAAAATTTTAAATGAAAACCCACATTTTTTTCACGGATTATGATACTCCGAAAAGAAATATTAAAGTTTTGTTCGAAGCTTCCTTGCAACTCCAAATGAATATTTTTGAAAATTTGTTTTTTTAGCTGGTATTTTAACTGGCTACATACTGCATATTTATTTATTAAAAATTAATTAAATATTATAAGCGAACCATAAATAATTTTAAGCTTAAGCAAAGATTGTTCTAGATCTAGGAGATATAAACTAGTGATTAAATAATAATAATAATAATAATAATTCTCAATTGTAAAGCGACTATCGAAATTACATTCTAATTCTATCTTCGATGGAAGCAATGAAGACGCGTTGTCACAGGGAAGAAAGAGGGAGAACAAAATAAGGAGAGAGAAACACGATTCGGAGTGTTAACTAGGCGTCGTTAACAACTCGTCACTCAGGGTACAATTTTTTTATGAATTTGAAGTTAAATAGAAAAACTACTTCAAATAATAATATATTCGGAATTATGAAAACGTTATTACCAAAACGCCGGGTTATTGGAAATAATTTTAATTATTTTTTTAGGATATTAAAGTAATAAGTAAGTAATTTATTTGCAAATGCCAAGAAATTGGATCCAAAAAGTCAAAAATAAAACATGCAAATACAGAATTAAAATATCATTATAAAATATAGATGTAGTTTGGGTTAAATATTTATTACAGAGTAGCTATTGTTTGCTACAATTGTTAAGAAACACCCATTGTAGCAAACAATAACTACTCTGTAATATATTATAATAATTACTAACTGTAACTAAACTCATTTAAATATTTATTTAAGACCAATTTATTTAACTAGCACACTACGAGATCAAATAAGGGTATGGATTGGGAAATAGCATAATAAACCCTATAAATAAAAAAAAAAAAATTATTTAACTCAAAAATGATCACACCAGTCTCAGAGATCAGTAAAAAAAATAAAATAATTATAATTATAATAATGCGTTTAACGTCCGTTTCTCGACTTTATGTCGTAACAGACGCCATTACTATTTTCCATCTATCACACTTTCCGTTATTTTCGTACAATTTTTAAACTTCAACTTAATTAATAGCAATGGGCGAATGAAGGAATTTTTAGGAAATTAAGATAAGGTAGGCAAATTTTGAGCATAGAAGTTTGACAGGTAATCGGCCATGGCCTTGAATATGGAACCATCTCGATATTTATCTGGAATTGTTGAAGGAAACCATGGAAAACCTCAACAAGTTGGCCGGTACAGGAATTACTGTTTCTCGGCGAGAGGCAATGGGAAAAAATCAACAAAAGTAATATTGCAGTTTTATCTGCAATGTGCCCCGGTGTAACGAGTCGTCCTTGTCGATTGACAATGAACGGAATCTACTTTGCATCACTTAGCGCTTATTTGCAGCAATATGTAGCAATTCAGAGCCTTCTATAACACGTAGAACGGCGATGATGAAGCAGTGTGTTAAGTGCAATTTCTGCGCGTAATCGGTTCAATTACCTATTTCAATCTGCCTGGCAGAAACTGCTTCGAGACGCTTTCGATCTGATAAAGCATTTTTCCCCCGAAGAGAGATTAATAGTTTTTCACTTAAAAATAGATAAGCAATTTTCTAACAGTAATTAACAATAAAATTTATAATTTTCAATTTAAATCTGAGAAATGCAATTTCGTTTCTCAAACGAGTTTTTTTTTTTTTGTTCAAGCTTAGAGGATATTCGAAATTGATTTTATAATTGAAATGCCGTACATTCCGGGAGAGACACTGATGACCTCAGTTGTTTAACGTCTATAATCTACAATCTATCTATAGTTATAGATAAAATGTGACAGAATCATAGATGCAAGCTGTAATGATAAGGTTAACGTAGTTACTTTCTGAATTTGAGAAAGAAACCGCATAAAATAGTTTAATAAACATTTACACTTGATCTACTAATACAACACGTGTCCTGCTTCTTCTTCGATTTTTCAATGACGTGTGTAGCCTTTATAATTGCACGTAGATAAGATTAACGTAGTTACTTTCTGCATTTGAGAGAGAAATCGCATAAAATCAGTTTAATAAACATTTACATTTGGTCTACTAATACAACACGTATCCTGCTTCTTCTTCGATTTTTCAATGACGTGTGTAGCCTCCATAATTGCACGTAGCGCGCAATGCTTAACTATACGAAGCGCTCCGCATAGGATAGTTCGCTGAAATGCCGAGTAGATGACTCATGGTGCAAAGTAAAATACCAATAGATAGATAGATAGATAGTTATTTCTTTAATTTGACAGACTGATGTCTGTATTATAGCTTAAAGATTTTTTGAACACTCGTTAATGTTATACAAACAAAAGAGGATTAACCGGCTTTTTCAAATGTAAATAAATATTTTGACTGTTTTGTGCATTTCAGTATCGAAACATTTTCACGAATAAGGTCAAAATAAAAGCGTATTACTCGATAACATCTCCACCACTAAAATATTTAGGTGCTTGTTTTGTGCTTCCATTAAATTTCAAATAAAATTTAACGTAAACAATAAAATATAATTCTGTTTCGCGAACAATTATGTTTTAGGTATAACTGTTATTACTTTGGACTAGGGCGTTGGTATTTTAGTATTTTGGTAACATAACCAATTATTTTATATCAAATAAAATGACCTTAGTAGGCGTAGGTAAAAAGAGATAAGCGAGTTGTAATAGTTTAGTCCCAACAATAACCCGCAGGATTGTTATCATTGTTGGCTTTTATCAGCGGATTTTCTCGCTTTTATATCAGCTTTGAAGGAACCCCGATTATAACGTGGTAACTCATTCAATAAAAATTCAACCCTGCAATAGCCAAGTTGAAAAATTTGAGCAAAATGTTATTTATAAATTATTTTATTTTTTTTGCAATAAAATCTTATTGTACTATAATTTAAAAATATATGTCTAAAAGTCGTCGAAACACTTTTGTAAGGCTGTTGCATTAATATGACTGCAATACTATAAATTTTTAAATACAAATAACTCTGGCCTCAAATTGACAACAAGCACCACTAGCGTAGCTCCCGGTTTATAAAATAATTATTCATAAAAAATTTCAAAAAGTACTGTTTGTTCCCTTTCTAATTATCATACAGAATGGCCAACTTAAAGTGATAAAAATTCCATGAAACTTATTTTTAAGTCGGCGTCATGAACCCAGCATGGTATTTTATTAATATTAAAAAAGAAAAATATACGAACATTCTCGTAGTTTATGAATTATAATATTTCATAATTTTAAAAATGTTACATATTCTGACTTTTAAAGTTATTTATAACTCACTAGTGGCCCGGTCCGGCTTCGCCCGAATTTATATATTTTTTTCGTCGACTTGCGTTGCAAAATTGGTCGCCACGAAAAGCGCTTTTATTTTAACGCGATAATTTATAGCCTATGTCCATTCAGGCACAATTTCACCAAATTCGCACTCCCTCTATATAATATAGATCAGAAATCAGTAATTAAAAATTAATAATAATAATAATGCGTTTAACGTCCGTTTATCGACTTTGTCATAATAGACGCCATTACTATTTTCCCACACTTCCCGTTATTTTTTACATTTTTAAACTTCCATTTAATTAGTAGCAATAGGCAAACGAAGGAATTATGGGACATTAGGCAAATTTTAGGAGTTTAACAGGTCGTCCATGGCCTTGAATAAGGAACCATCTCGATATTAATCTGGCATTACTGAGGAAAACCATGGAAAACCTCAACAATATGGCCCGTACAGGAATTACCATTTCTCGGCGAGAGGCAGCAGGAAAAAGTCCCGGCCACCTCTTCCCTCGCCGGGATTCGAACCCGGTCCCTCCCCCGCTTAGTCAGTATCTGAAAATTACTCGCAACAAAATAATTACAGTTAAATAATGATTAATTTACTTGGCGAGATCGTGAAGCTATTTATTTCGTCATAGTATTTCAATTAAATGTTAAATAAATAAAATTATCGACCAATTTTTCAGACAATATATTCACAAAAAAATGTATAAATATAATACTTTAACGTTTCGATCCGGATTTGGAACTTCTTCAGAACTGATCTAAAACTATAAAAAATAATTAATATTTAGTTTCTATTTATTTTTAAATGTATTATCAGTCAATCTTCCAATCCGGGGAAAACCGAATCGCGTCGCTATTAATATAAATCGTGTTCATATCTTACAATATCCAGGAACATCCTGTAGAATTATCCCAATAAAAAGGATTCCGGAAGTTTATCACGTCCGGTCGAAATGGCATAGTTGCAGTAAACATGTGACTCACCGACTACATAAGCACTATACTAGAATACTTGTGCAGTAGCTTCGTATATGGCGTCAGCAAAGTCCGGGACAATATACCGAATTCCTGGCACGAAGTCACGCATTGTGCGTCGGGACGCCGTCGATAAGGGCGGCCTATATCGACGCCACAAATAGTCGAAATTACATAACGAACGAAGCTGGGCGTCGGGTTTTATTTTATGATGGGATAATAATTCAACATGTTTCTTTCTAGGACTTTCAACTAATATTTAAGAAAAATATATTATTAATAATTAATTAGAAAAATTTGTATAGAATTATTAAAAAAAAAAAACTTCGGAGAAGTAAAAACTTCGTTCTGTGCTAAATTCAAAAACTTGAGGCGACTGGATCTCAAGATTATAACTTAAAAAAAAAGAATTTCGAGGCTGACAAGAAATTGAAATCAATCTCGAAATTCTATGCCTAAGACGTCGAAAAAAATTAATTTCGAGACAGACAAGGAATTGAAATCCAACCTCGAAATTCTGTGATTATAAAAGCTACAAGAGCAACAGCAAAAAAATGCAAAGACGGCGTTTGCATAACTCCTTTAGTTACCACTAAAAAAACGCCGTCTGTAGTATTTTGCTATTATTGTCGTATATATGGGTGATACGAAAATTCGGTAATACGAAAATCACGTGGTCACAGAACTATAAAACTTGGAAACTGGCCTCATATACACGGCGTTATATGGGAGAGAGGCAAAATCAATGTATAAGAATCTGTTAGAGATTCGTCGGCGTTTAGCACAGAAAAGAATCTCTAACGAGATTCTTCGATAGTAGAAATTACATAACGAACGACGCTGAGCGTCGGATAAACTACTGTCCGCTTGGTATTATTCGTTTTACTTTACGCACTAGTGTGAAATGGATCATTTTACTACTAGAAAAACAATTGTTTAATTAGGGTGTACGCCAAAAAAAATTCGCTTTTGTCGTGAAAAAAACCCGTTTCTGCCACCACTACCCACTTTGCTTCCACCATGTTTCTCGACAGTCGCTAAAACAAACGTCGCGTAGGGAAAAGCGAGCGCGTTATGTGTTTGTTTTAGAACAAATGACGGTAATTGAATGCACAAGCAAGTGTTTATTCGAAATATACGACATATTACATGATTTGGTTTACTTACGTGTATGTATTTATCGCTGGCTGGTATTATATGGATGAAAATGTATTTTCATAACTCGAATTGAATTTCAATTCACTGCATATGTATTCAAATAATGCTATGAAAACTAAACTGAGTTTTGAACTGGAATTGTGAAGAGTTTCGTACAACTCTGGAAAAATTATAGAGACTCAATATTTACATAATAGTAGATTTGTCAAATACTTTTTCAAAATTAGGTTGGTAATATAGTTTGAAAACAATTTTAAAAGTAGTAAAATAACGTGACTTTTAGAATAAAATATTGCCTTTTAAACCTTGTTCAAATCACTGCAACATGGTTTCCTTCAATAATTCCAGATAAATATCGAGATGGTTTCTTATTCAAGGTCATGGCCAATTACCTGCCAAACTCCTAAATTTGCCTACCTTATCCTAATGTCCTAAAATTCCTTCATTCGCTCATTGCTATTAAGTGGAAGTTTAAAAACGTAGAAAACAACGGGAAGTGTGATAGATGGAAAATAGTAATGGTGCGAATGGCGTCTGTTATGACATAAAGTCGAGAAACGGATGTTAAACGCATTATTATTAATTTTTAAATACTGAACAATTTTAAATCTTGTGAGTTTGTGTGTGTATGGAACCACTGCACCTATTTAAAAAATTATTTTAAAACTATTTAGAATGAACTTTCAGATTGGACATAGACTATATATTATTATCATTAGATCACTGCAACATATTAGTCCAAGAACTATCAAACACTTTTGGTAGGTCTTTGAGGCAGCGTGAAAATTTTCTGTAATGTCTGAACACAAAATCGAAGACTTGGCTGAAGGGTAGTGGGGCCCAGCTAAGACGTGAATATTTTACTTTGCGTAAAATATTTGCAAAAAAAGTCGTTGAGGCATTTTGAAATTTATATACCTTCATATTTAGTATTTAATAAAATAAATAGATTTATTTGGTTGAGGAACAATAGAAATTAGCTTTATTAATAAGCTTATTTCTATTGTTCCTCAACCAAATTAAAGCTTATTTCTATTGTTCCTCAGCCAAAATAAAGCTTATTTCTATTATTCCTCAACCAAATAAATCTCCTTCAATACATATTTTGGAACAAAACTTCTACTAAAATAAATAAACCATATCATTTGTTCGGGCTTAAATGTCTGCCAGGAGGTCAGGCGCGGTCCGAAGGGGGGGGTCACAGGGGACATGAACCCCCCCAAAATCTAAAGTCAAATTGAAAAATCTCAAAAATTTGCCAAATAATAAAAGAAAATTTTTAGCTACAATACAAAAAGACGAATTTTTTTATTAGTGTAGTGAGTGACCCCCCCCAAAATTTCAGGCTGCGACCGCGCCTGCAGGAGGTTACGTGAGTGCGAGTAAGACGCAACGAGTCGGTTGTATTGAAACATCTTTCCACGGTATTGTGTCACTTCTTTAAATAATATTTCTTAATTAATTACTATTTACTTTTTTCAAAATCAATCACTTTTTTCACTTGTAAAAATGAAAAGTGCCCGAAAATATGTTGAGGCTTGCGCACAAAATATTTTCAACTTTAAAACGATCTACTGAAACGGTGTATAAACGACGGCGTCTGGACGACGCCGGCTATTCTTATTTCGTTAATGTAAACCAGTGATTCCCAAAGTGGTCTATATCGACCCCCAGTGGTCGTCGACAACTTGCAAGGGGTCCATGTCAGCGGGAAAGAATTAGGGGTCGATGAAATGAAAATGGGGGTCAACGATAGTGAATCTCCTAACAAAAAAAGAAACAATCTGGAAATCGTTAACCGAAGAGATTTAAGATTAAATCTAACTAAATTGATGCCAAAAATTTATTATCAAAGCATCAGGTTTATCTTTCACACTAAAAGCATTTATTTTTTGCGTAGTTATTTTTTGTAACAGAAAGTAAATTTTAATTTAATTCGTTTAATTTGAATCTAATTAATAAATGTATAAAACTAAACATTTCACACTACATTTCACTACCGTTATAAATTTAAATCGTCCAAAGTGAGTAGCACTATACCGGTTGTCAAAAATACATTTGAAATTAATGAATTTGTAAAAAATCAATATCAGATAAGCAGGGGGTCTACCCAAAACCGAAAAACATGGCAAGTGGTCTACGGGACAAAAAATTTTGGGGACCTCTAATGTAAACACATAAAACATTACAAAAAAAAAAACGAATAGAGACGAGTCAATACGAGCACAAACGAATGTGTGAAATTGAGGTGCCGCTAACTTTTATGAAAACCTTCCCACTGTATGTAATTTAGTAGGTATATATGAAGTTGTATGCAACGATCATTTCTCGAATACCACAGCCGATTCTATATAGAGGTGAATGTATTTTCCGTGCATCAAATCAAATATTCATTTGTGTACACAATCGGTACCAAGGTTTCGGTTGGTTGGTTGTACGATGGTATTTGCTTAATAAAAGGCCATCGACGAACGATCTCGCGAACTTTGAATTCCTGTATAAAATTGCACGAGGCATTAATCTACAGGATGGTCGTAAATCGTAACTTATAAATGCGTATGTGAGTTTGTTTGTTTGTTACGCTTTCACGCGTAAACCGCTGAACAGATTTCGATCAAATTTGGCAACGAGATAGTTTGCGTCCTAAGGAACGACATAGGCTACTGTTTATCTCAAAAAAAAACATCTCTAAACAGGTGAAATAGGGGATGAAAGTTTGTAACCGATCATCTCTCAAGTTAAATTCATATTTAGGTAATAAAGTAATAAAGAATTACGACTTTCAGCGTTTTTGCAAAATGAGGATAAAATAAGGGATGATTTTAAAATTCACATGTAATATATTATAATATATAGCACGCAAAAACTACTGGCGAAAAAATCAAAGTGTATAAACATTGTTTTTTAAAGTAGTACGGCTCTAAACTACTGTTGTCGTTGTCCCGTTTCAGCTACGAATAACAGCTAGTATCGAATATTGTTAACCCCAAACGCAAAAATGTTTGAAGGTTTCGTCTATCTGTCTGTGGTTGAACCAATTTATAAGCTTTGATTAATATTTATACGTGAAATCATTATTATGCAACCATACAAAGAAAAAGTAAATATCATAATATTTATTACTAGCCGTTACCCGTGTCTCTTTACGCGTTAACAGAAATAATATTTTCTTCATTATAATATGTCAAAGAGCAATTTTGTTCAATTGGCTGGAATTTTTTATTTAGTAGAATACCTTCCTCTATTTTATTAATTATAATAAAAAATCAATATTTAAAGAATGTTTCATAATTAATATCTAAATAAAATCGGTAAACACAAAATTTTGACTGTAATTTTACCATTTTTTTTTAATTAATAAAATAATTACATCACGAATTTTCGTTTCGGTACATTTCTGTAATTTATGTTCGAAATTCATATAGTGCTCTCACTTTTATAGATGTACATTAAGCAGAGATAGAGATATAAAGGAATGGCAATATTGAATATTTGATATGCAAAACGCGTTGACTATGCGTGTAAGGAGGATAGACAATATAAAAGCCAGGCGGAGAAATGCGATACTGGGTCATATATGACCAGTCCATACAAAGCCAGTCGAAAATAACATTACCAAAAATAATTTTCTAAGTTATTCTTTGAATGAAACATATTTAGCTTCATTTTTTCAAAACGCCTCAAGGACTTTTTTTGCAATTATAATTACGCCAAGTTAAAAATTCATAGCTTTGCTAGGTCTCAATATTCTTAAGCCGGGTCTTCGATTTTATGTTTAAATATTACAAAAGAAATGTTAAACAAATTTTCGAGTTGCCTCAAATACCTTCCTAAAAATGTTTGATAGCTCCTCCTACCATCACTCGTTCGTCACTTTAAAACATAGAGGGAGCGAAGCACTCTTCAGAGATCTGAGAGTTAAGAAAACGCTACACAATAAAGTAGATTATAAAATGTCCGGTCGCTGAGTTAAGAAACCGCAGATATTATTTGTTGGACGTATTGATTGTTCCTAGTAATTTTGGCTGGGACTGTGCCTGTTTATGTTGTATATTTTTATACACATACAAATGCTATCTACATTTCAAAAAATTAATACAACATCACATGTTATCTGGTCACATTACATTTCGAATTTAATCAATCATTTTTCAATTTCAATAGTCATTTAGGTTTTTTTGGAATACACAAAAAGTGGACCGATTAATAAAGCAAAACGTAAAACATATTTGCGTGGCTTTGAAAAACATGAAATAGTTTTTTTTCGTGCGCAAAAAATTAAATTTCTAGTTAAAAAATATAAAATAACGTTTGGGTTTTTTTGTCTGCTAGGAAACGTATAATCTAAATTATAAAGCATAAAAATAAAATAAATCTAAGTAAAAAGAGCAAAATTATAACCTAAAATTATAAATATAGCTTTGAAAGAGATGTACTAATAATGTCTCAATATTTTTATTTTCCAAAAATTAAGAGTTTAAATATTTTTCGAAAAATATACAATTGATAGCGAGTGCTTATAGTGGCAAAATAAAATAAATCTAAGTGAAGTATAGCATAGCGAAGTTAGAAATACTGTAAAATTGTACAAACAAACAAGAAATGAAGAATCGAAATGTCTGAATAAGATGAAAAATAGAAAAATTCAAAATAGTTTTGTGTAAACAGTCAGTCCAGACGGTATAAACAGAGTGTCCAAAAAAAGTTTTCAACAAAAACATTAAAAAATATATTGACATTTTCAGATAATATTGAAAATAAAAAAAATGATTTTTTATCTTTGAGTTAAAATTTCAAGTACTATGATAGCCATACGCATTTTTACGTGTTTTAAATTAAATAAGCATAATAAAAAGAAGCGTTTCTTTATAATAATATAAACAATAATTGTAAACAGGATGTTGATAATGCTCGATTTAAGATTGGGGTGGTCTAATCAGTTAAAATCAGAACTCGGTGTTAATTTATAGAAATGTACATATTTTTGGAGGCCCCTGGAGTCTAGCTCAATCTGCTTTATCCTTAAATTCGACCCTAGTTCACTACAAAAACATGTACAGTAAATTCTTCATAAGTCCTACGGGTTTGTTTGGGGAAAGTTTGTATTTTCAATAAAGAAATAATTTTCAAGAATATATAAATTTGTGGAGACTGCTTTCAGCTGCTCTTCCCTAAATAAAGCTCTGTCTTTCGACAAAAAGCTTCGATTAAAGAAAGAACATGATTTTTCGCCGTTAATACTTTTTTGATACACTCCGTATACGAATACAAAATGCAAAAGCTCAGTCCATATCTAAAGTGCATTCTCGAATGTTATGAATATAGAATAAACCCAAAGGTAAAAGTTGAAGAAGAAACCTACAGCTTTTTTTAATTTTCCAACTTCAAAATGTACGCAGAGAGAATGGTCTACAAAAGCAATAGGCTTTTTATAATAGGTCGAATCCAATAACAATTTCGGAAAATTGCGTTTCATATTTTAAATTCAAAAAACCAACAGAAATAATCAATTCAAATGTCTCTCTATATTGAGTAGTTATAGCCAGAGTGCCCGTCGGTAAAAACTTTATTGATACATACTCTCTCCAAACTTTGTATATGGCTTCATTAGGCCTAGTCTGACACCTATTTCCTCTATGACTTTTCTTGATTTTGGGGCGTTTTCCCTCTAAACTTTCCGAAAGATGTCGTTTTGACGACATGTAAAATTGTTTAATTGGATAGCTTAAAAACTTCAACCAAAACGCTAAAATAATGTTCTCTGACAAATAACATGAACCATTTAAAATGTCGACCATATTCGAGGTGTCAGACATTTTAAATGGTTCATGCTATTTATTAATCAAGAAAAGTCATAGAGGAAATAGGTGTCAGACTAGGCCTAATGAAGCCATATACAAAGTTTGGGGAGAGTATGTATCAATAAAATTTTTGCCGACGGGCACTCTGACTATTATTCTTATTTGGTTATTATTATGAAACGATAATAAATTTTTAAACATAATTAAATGTTACATACTATTGACTGTGAATGCTTGTCAAAGAGAGATATACTAACGAACGTAAAAAATTAATATAAACTTAATGATTAAAAGTTTATAACGCTTCACATAAAACAACGAATATTATCTAAAACATGTTTTCAATCATCAATTTTAAAGAAAAAAAGCACATCTTATTAAGTTTTTAACGAGTCATTCGAAACATTTTATGATTAGTAGTAAAAACTTTTCAAGCACAGATTTTCAAACATAATAATGTATCTCTCTGTAAACATAATAGGAGTAAATATGGCAAAGTCGGTGAAGTCATACGATTTTATGACACGATCGAGCAGTGGTCCCAATCTTTTGGTACCGACAGCCCGGCGGACAGTATTGACTTTTTCAAGTCTTTAGAACTATTGAACAAAATGTACAGAATTTCAATGTTTAAAACATATAGAAATTTGTTGATATGCATAATATGTTTGTTACTAAACCATGTCTCAACGGCGCCACAGATCCTAAGCGGTAAAAATGTTGGGGCCCTCAAACTTAAATTAGAGATGGAAGTTGCAAAAAACCTTTCATATACTTATTAACAAAAAAGGGAAAAGTAATGAAAAATTTCATATCGTTACACAATAAATAAATTGCTTTAAAAAATATTTTTACATGAATTTCGCTTTATTTCTTGCAAAATCATTAATTATTTTGTCAATATGGCTCAAAATTGTGAATAAAAACAATTTTTTGTACTTAAGCGAATTGTTTTTTTATTTTTTTGTAAAACAATCGAACGCTGCTAAATTCGGGGCTCTAGTCCACTTACCATTAAACCCGCCACTGGCACCGTGATGACAGAACGACATAGTATTAAAACAAATGCATCCAAGAAAACTCCATTTTCTTTGTATCTTTATCTTTTGCATTAACGACAAAAATGTTGTATTAAAGGTATTTGTAATGACAAAAGAACACACCCACTTCAAATGTCTAAGGATTTCTTATTTTACTGAGAAAAATGACTTCTTTTAAGTTTGTTGGCATTTTCTCTGTGATAGCATTCGTTTTATATTTACGACAATAACAAAGAAAAATGTCTGACATTTCACTTTTTATTTCGTGGCAATAAAAAAATATTGTCTTGAAAAATTAACAAACTCTATACATTTTTACCCAGCCTTTACGTGAAATTTCGCACGCGCTAATGTCAGTTTTTTGGTTTGTGAAAGGAAAATATAGTTAATATATTGTCTGAAAAATTGGTCGATAATTTTATTTATTGAAGAGTTCTAATCAGACGTTAATCAAAGATTTGAATAAGTTAAATAAATATAGTTTAAAAAAAAACTAAAAAACACGCTTTATATAGAACTAAAAAGTGAAAAATAATTTTTTTTAAAATAAGCTTAAAACAATAATGAATAAAAAATACAAGTATAGTTGGCAAAACCAAAAGTGCACATCCCGCAAGTTTTCCACTGTATGATAAAAAAATAACAATTAAAAAATATTTTTAATAAATTTAAAAAGATTTAAAAATTTAAAGAAATAAATTGAAAAAATTTTTTTTTTAAGTTTGCAAAAATAAAAAAAATTAAGAACTATACATAATATAATATATAATTAATATCAAGTGGAATAAAATAAAACAAAATAAAAAGAAAAAAAAGAAAAAAAATATCAATGGTTTCGTAAGGAATCGAACCCAGGACCTTGCCCTTGGCGATCCAACGGCATAACCATTGCGCCACGGCGGCCTAATACGGAAGTGGTGTTATCACGGTATACAAGTGTAGCACTTGTTTTATGGATTACACTATATTTACAAATTGTTTTTAAACTTTTAGCTGTCAAAAATAATAAAAAATAAAACTGTTTATAAAAATTAAACTACTGAACACATTTTAGTGAATTTAAATAGGGTTCTGGTCTGATAGTAAACAAAGTGAATAAAATATAACCCAAGGCAATCCGACCAAAATTGCGATCTGTAGAGTCGTGACGTACGTACATACGTACATACGTACATACGTACAGACCAACCGACAACTGCTGTTTGTGATTTTCAATTACAATTTTAATAGTATTTATGAACTCAAATTGATTTAAAAATGGTTCTATTGTATAGATTAGAATCTCCTCTTTTCAAAAAGCTTCAATTTGAATGGATTTCGTGTGAAATTAACTTAGATATAACTTCTTATATGAACGAAAGTCAGCTCTGACGCACAAAGCGATAATTAGCGGTATGTGCAATAAAGCACATACCGCTAGTTTAGCGGTATGTGCAATTATTGTGAAAAAAGCGTGGGACGCTTTGTTCCACATTTTCGTACATTGAGCGCCCCACACTTTTTTCACAATAATACTAGTATTTTTTATTCATTATTGTTTTAAGCTTATTTTTGAAAAAATATTTTTTACTTTTTAGTTCGATATAAAGCGTGTTTTTTAGATTTTTTTTAAACTGTATTTATTTTTCACTTTTTAGTTTGATATAAAGCGTGTTTTTTAGTTTTTTAAACTATATTTATTTTTTATTTTTTAGTTCGATTTATTGTCAAAAATTTGCCGAAAAAAAAACAAATTTTTTATTTCGGCGTGGACGGGATTAGAACCCACGACCGGTGAGTCCGAGAGTTGACGTCAGCGAAGACTAGCGCCTTAGACCGCTCGGTCAACGATTGCTCTTACAGTAGTGGCATAACATACTAACAGTAATAAACCACTTGCTGTAGTCCAAACGAGATTACAAACATACATACTTACATACATACATACTTACATACATACATACAAACTTACAAGTGAAACTAATATAAAGCGTGAAAAAAAATACCAACGTTGATACAGCTCGATAAAACTAATTAAATAATGGCTAATACTTGAAATCGTACTCTTTTATCTAACTGAAAACTATCAAAGTACCTATCAACACAAGTTGGCTGTGTTATTCTATTAGAAACGCACTGGCTATTGACATCTATTGCGTATTTGTTCGTAAATAAAACACTTCTGAACGAAGAAGAACGAAAAAAAAAACAAACCTCCATCCACTAGACAAAACTGTCTATGTCCAATTGTTCTATCCCCGCCGGGATTCGAATCCAATCAGGCTATTATTTGACGACGCCTTGCGCAATACAGTAGAATATCAATAAAACGAACGGTAATTTTAAACTACACACTACAGAAGTGTAATTGATAAAAAAAAATTGGTTGTCTGTAAAGTCGGTTTACGGACGATAGTTTTACGTGATAACGTATTCCGATCGAATATCATATTTAATAATACATAACCTAAATTTTAGTAGCTGTCAAACTATATTTTTACCGACTCTCTATCGCTTATACTGCGCTCTCGCTTGCACGCACAGGGTCAGACGGAACGTGACACTTTTCGGAACGTTACACTTTTTCGTGCATGCAGCCGGTGTTTCATCAATTTATAAGACGTTATCACGTCAAAAAACATAAAAAAATAATAATGACTCCGACAGCCGAGAACGAACCTACGACCTTTAGGTTACGAGTCCAGCTTAGCTACCTCTGGTTTTTATAGTACTCTATATAGCGACACTCAAGGGACTGTGCACCTTCTGGGGTTAGTTGTCGTTAAACGGAGAGAAGAAATAATCTATTAATATTTTCAATACACAAAGATTTTCTTTTACTCGGCATGTTCACAGTTTGCAAGTTTGTGGGCAACTGAGAATATGATAACTCATCGATAAGCAGCTGAGCTAAATCCCAACAAACAAAAGAACGAATTTCTCAGAAACTTTGGCACGCACGATGCCGACAACAAAGCAACAATATAACAAACGAGTACTGTTCATTGCTTAATGATGACGTATTGTTGTCATTATTTAGAGTGTATCATTGTATAAGCAACAAGATAAACCAACTAGAGTTAAGTAATTCCGACGTTTTAAGGAGTTTGTCGTTATATCGAATGACGTTAAATGGAGTTTACACTATATTCGAATCTCAATGGTCAAATTAACTCTTTGTCAAAAAAATTGGTTGTCTGTAAAGTCGGTTTACGGACGATAGTTTTACGTGATAACGTATTCCGTAATACGTAACCTAAACCTCCCAAAATTTGGTTTCAATCCGCTTATCCTTGGTGTCGGAATGATAAGAAATGTCAAAAGTGACGTTTGCAACTGTCAAAGTATTATGTTCTAATAATAATTAGTTATTCCAATAGTTAACTTAGAAGGCGTTGCATTTCACAAAATACTAATGTCAAAAAATTGAATTAAACATTAGAAATGCAGCCGTTTTCATGTTGCATTTATACAGCTATTTTTCTATATAAATTTGTATAAAAAAACTGTTTAGGCAAATTCTGTTATACGAAATCTATGTAAAATGTTCTCCTCTTTCGTTTAAGACTGGTTTCAAACCGATCTGATTTAAATTGAGCGAGAAATTAGCAAAAAGCACGCACAGGGTCTGGCGGAACGTTACGCGTTACGAACGTTAGGAACGTTAGGATTTAGGAACGTTACACTTTTTCGTGCATGCAGCCGGTGTTTTATCAATTTATAAGATTGGTGATTCATCAATTTATAAGATGTTATCACGTCAAAAATGTTTTACTTTAATAAACCTTGTCACATTTTCCTCCGCTGGCATTCACACCCAATAAATTCAGAACGTGAGTATTTGATTGTCGATCCGGTTTAGTAAATTTCGACGTGGGCTGTTTTGTCTTGCGACCACACACAGAGAGAGAGAGAGAATTGCGTCATGTATCTAATTCAGTACAAGCAATTTGGCGTCCAGCATTCAATTACTACGACTGTGACGAGAGCCGATGTGACGAAGATCACAATTGGTTACCGTCTAAACGCACCACGGCGTGGACTTTTATTCCAGCGTGTAAATTTTCCAGTACACTGAGTACGATTTTCTTTCGTACACTGTCAACCAATAAGCAAAGCAAATACAATTTTCCAAAGTGGCTAAGACCGTGCTCATATAAGATTGGTTGGCTTGAATGGAATTGTTTCACTTCATTGGTTGACGCATAAATCCTTGCTGAGAGGTCGGAGCTATTATCTTAAAGTTACACATCATAAACTAGGATTGTAGTCTGGATTTAATGTTGCGAAGGTATGAAATAAATTATCCTTGACAATCGACATTAAAAAATATCTACAAATTGACGAAAAGTGTTTTGTATTCAGACACGCGGGAGAATCAGAAATAAATCTCAGAGAGTGGGAGTATATATATTTGGAACTCTACTCAATATACAGGGTGTCCCATTAAGAATGGGACATAGAACAACCGCAGATTCTTCAATTCAAAATAAAATGATTAAGCGAAATATGCTTAGATAAAATGTTACTCGTTTCCGAAATACGGGGTGTTGAAGTTGAAAACTGAAAAATTATTAATGTCCATAATTTTTTTAATACACCGTATAATTTTACTCAAATCGGCACACTAATTGTTAAATATCATAAAATGCACCTAACAATAAAAAAATTAGTTCAGTACGCTCTACCAGTGGCGTACGGCAGGAGTAAGTAATGCTTGTACCCCTTCTAAATGTTACGCCGCTGTCTAAATTTTAATTTTGACTATAATTTTAATTTTTTTGATATTTTCTGAGTCAATAATGTACACTTGTAGTTTGTTGTAAAGTCATTGGTTTTCGAGATATTCGCAGTTTTTATAAGACAAAATTGTAAAAATAAATATTATTAATAATAATACAAATAAAAAGTACATGTCTACCTATCTATCTTTAACTGCGAATATCTCGAAAACCAATGACTTTACAACAAACTAACAAGTGTTCATTATTGACTTAGAAAATATCAAAACAATTAAAATTATAGTCAAAATTAAAATTTAGACAGCGGCGTAACATTTAGAAGGGGTACAAGCATTACTTACTTCTGCCGTACGCCACTGGTAGAGCGAGTATCATTTTATCTAAGCATATTTCGCTTAATCGTTTTATTTTGAATTGGAGAATCTGCGGTTATTCTATATCCCATTCTTAATGGGACACTCTGTATTATATCTCTCTCTATAGGTTGTGTGCACGAAGCCTACTAGCGCCGCTAGTGGGTAATAGAGAATTATTGAACTCACTTTTTATGGACATCGCGACATGTTTCTAAGGTGATAAGTCAAAAACTTTAGTTGGCCATGATGTGTCAAAAAAAAAATGTAATAAGGAAATCTGATGTTAATTTGTTTACACTGACAGCGGAACGTCAAATTAGGGCGCCAATGGTCTTTATTTTACTTAAATCATCATCAGCGCAACAGCCCGGAACATAACAAGCATTTCCAGATCGCTTAGTTTTCCTATGTTTTCTTTGTAATTAAAAAACTTCATAAAATTATGACTATTTTCACTTTTAATAAACATTGCTCACTGACATACGGAAAATTTGAGCTTGAAGTTTCCGCTAGTGCTCACCACAAACGCTCGCATCGAAACATTTGTAACTCCGCCTCCCTGCACATAGCCCCATAGTTCAGTGGTGAAATATTCAAAAAAATTGCTTTTAAATTCATCGTGTATTTAAGAACTAGCGAACTATCTAAAATCTTTTCTTTAAAAAAAAAGAGGAGCGGTGTTGGGACTCCTTTCAGATATGTAAAACATTAATTTAAACTTGCCAAACGCAACTGCAGCGCCACTTAAATGACTATCCTAGTAACTAATAAACGCAAGTTAGATGTCGCTATCAACAAACGCCATATTCACAACATGTAACTTTAAGTTACAAGAAACGCCACTTAAATGACTATTCTAGTAACTCACAAATGCAATTTAGATGTCGCTATCAACAAACGCCATATTCGCAGCATGCAACTTTGAGTTAGAAGCAGCGCCACATAAGCAACTAATAAATGTAGGTTAGATGTCGCCATCAACAAAAGTCAACGCATTATATACACACAACAAGCGCTAACACACATATGTTCGCGCTGTCATGTAAAGAAATCCTAGTTACTGAATGAACAGCGTCGTGCGGTGCGACATTTGCACGTTTTTACTCCCAGCCAAACGCGCCAGTAGATGTGTTACATCATAAGAAAGACAAGACAATGTATTTTTGTTCTGAGAGCATGGCTGCCTAAGTTAAAATATCCGAGCTTATCGAAACTTGTTTTAATATAAGAAAAGTTGATATCTTATCAAAACAAAAGATAAAATTGAAACAACGTCGGAAAGTGATAGATAGCACTCACCCTTAACGGCGTTCAATTTGTTTCCAACCATTTGTTTCGCGACGAAAGCAGCCATCTTGGATTGTTTTTGTTACACTTGATCTGTAAAACAAATGAGAAGAACAATGTTAATGGAAAAGACAGAAAAAAACAATATGCTATGAGGTTTACTATCTGATATTTAACAGCGAAACTATTTCAGTACAGCTGGAAGATTTGCTGTAGTTACATTTATTATAGGGTAAAAACACCAGTTTCCGATCATTTCTTTTTAATATCTATAGTTTTCAGAATAAATTACTACATAAAGTATGTAATACTGAAAATTAGATATTAAATTTTGTATGTTAGCAATATGTTTAGTCTAAGATCCCGATTTGACTCGATCTTCACCATCGAGTCTTCTAATGAAATTTGAAAATATAATGTATTAATAAAGAAAAATTGATTTGGTTACCATTCAATTTCTTGGCATAGCTATTTCTAATAAAAAATTAAAGTAGTTAATTTTATTGTAGTTATTTAGTATTAAATATTATATTTGTTATTCGTTGCCATGGTTACCTACAAATGTTCCACGTGTTCGCAATAAAATTATCTACATTTTAGGACAAAATAGAAAACCCTATAACTGCAAAATAGTAATTCGAAGGTGCCTGTCTACTAGAGCTGTAACAAACCGTATGTATTCGTTACTGAGTAACGGGTACATCGTCTGACTCGAAGTAACGAATCGTTACTTACAAATTCATTTCGTTACTCGCATTTGTCGTATCCATGTCAGTTCGACTCGTTTGATGCGGTTATACATTATACGAACGAAGTCATATCGTATCACGTATGCGACGCGCCTCGATGCGATGGTACATGTTTGATGCTGTATGTATGTAGATTGTATGTCGTATGAAAAGTAACGAGTAACGTAACGATACGAAAGTAACGGGTACTGGTTCTTTAAGTAACGAATACATACGGGCACACAATTTCTCGTTACTTTTACAGCTCTGTTTACCTGGTTTAATGTCAGGAATCAAAATGTTGACTAAACTTTGGCATTTTATATACATATTTCACTTTAGATTCGTAACGAATTTATCTAAAAACTCGATAACTAGGTACATTTCAGAAATAAAGTTAACAATTTTAATGTTTTAATACAAATAGCTGTGCCAAGAAATTGAATGGCAATCAAATCAATTTTTCTTTATTATTACATTATATTATCAAATTTCATTAGAAAACTCGATGGGTGAAGATCGAGCCAAATCGGGATCTTGTACTATTTGTAAATCGGTTATAAGAAAAAATCGTTTTAAGTGCGCTACTGAAAACAAAACAAAACACCCTTATATTGAATTGAACGTTAAAGGTGTCGTCCCATCAACCTTTTATCTTGTTTTATTTCATCGTATAGCGATAGGATCTTCAACTGCCCTAGCTGCTGGACATAAAGCTGGTAGCTTGCAATAGAAACTAGCTTATAATAAGATGTGACAAATAGATGGGTTACGCATACAGGCTGTCACTAAAATTTGCGTTTGAAAATTACGTCCCTATCTGCCTTCTTATCAAGACAAATGAATATTAGATGTCCATAATAAAGTTTCAAACAAAAATTATTTCATAAATAGTTGAATCTCTGTAGTAAGTGTCAGTTTTTAGCGGAACTTCAGCCGAAATGTATATTGTACATACAGTTTATAAAATATTCAGATCTGTCAAAAGATTGGTCGGATTAAATTGACAAACAGACAAACACATCTTTGCCAACTTTTCTGTTCGAGACATTTTTTGATCTAATATACCGTTAATGATCAAAATATTAATAAACCACGCCTACTTCTCCTCCGTCGCCGGGGAGAAAAAAATAACGCATCAAAAAATATTTAAGAAAAGATAATGTTATATTTTCTCCTCTTAAATAATGTTTTACGCTGCGTTTCTTTTTTCTCGGGATGTAGGCGTGGTTATTATTCTTCTGTATTCCGATCAACTTACAAATTATAAATAATAAGTTATCTCATTCACGGTATATCGTATGAAAAAAAAAAATGTCTAACAACTTTTTTGCAATGTCATTGCACTATCTGTAGGCGTTCGATTTGAAACACCCTGTATATAAATTGAGATGATAAATTGTCGTTTGATGCTGACTTAAATGAACAGCTTACATAATATGAAATAAAATGTACCTATCTTATGTAAACAATAGTCAATTATATCAAATATCTAGCACAGCAACATAATTTGTCTGAATTTTGAACTGATAAGTTGTGATCGAAGTGTTTTGTTTATTCATTTTCTGATGCGATATTGTTTTGTATTGATATTAAATAGTGATTGGTGACTGTTTATGTGGTTTTTAGTTAATGATGCTGTAAGCACTGTTAAGTTCTTACTTATAAAAAATAAAACGCTTCGGTTGAATTCATAACAATTCGTAAAATTATGTTTTCTATATGAAGTAATTAATCAATTAATTTTTTCCAAATTATAACAACCTTCATTTTTCCAGCGTAGCTAAGGAAAACTAATTTTGACAATATTACAAAAAAGAGAGAGAGAGTTAATGTAATAAAGCTTGCTACATTAACTTACATTAACTCTCTCTCTCTTTTTTCCAAATTATAACAACCTTCATTTTTCCAGCGTAACTAAGGAAAACTAATTTTGACAATATTACAAAAAAGAGAGAGAGAGAGAGTTAATGTAACAAAGCTTGCTACAATACGACATTGTATTTTGAATCAATATTTTTACAAACATATTAAAAAATTGTGCTAAGTTATAAACGACGAGGTTTGGTGATCTGGGCTCGCGTTCATCATATTTACGTCAATGCAATTGAGTAAGTTCGTTATGTATAATTATATCCGTATATGAATAACTTCCTTGAGGGGTAAATTTGTTTACAAAAATTACGAACAAAATCTGTAAAAAAACAAAACTTCATAAACAACAGTATGTTTACATGTAGGCTTATTTGAATGTATTGACGTTGGAACTTATTTATTTACCTATAAACAAACTGTGACAACAATCGATTTGTGAACGTTCACGGAATAATCCGGTAATATTTATGTATGTAATCTTATTCCAGAGATTCCAGGAGAGTTCCTGTAACGTCTGTAGTTTAAACAGTGAAAACAAGCAAATAGGAATGTATTATTTTTATTTTAACGTCAATCAGTGACAAACAACATGTTTATACTTAAATATCGACCCATTTACTACAAAATTGCAGACAGTAAAGTCTGGTTTTAATGTGAATGGTTCATTAAAAAAATACTATTCTTTTTTTATATCGGATTTTAGTTAACATGTAACCTTTTAGTTGCATATATTCTCTCCTTATTCAAATTAACTTAATAAAACACTGATTGACTGACAGACAACGCACTGCCTAAACCGCTGGGTAATACGGTGGAGCCGAAGGCTTCACTACTGCTTTCTAAAACATTGTTACATCTCAATCGCGTGCAGAGCTGCGGGTAGCGACTAGTTAACTATACATGTTTATAAAAATATAAATAAATGCTCAAGATAACCAAACAATGTAAGAGATCGAACTTAAAACAAAAAAAATTGTCTTATTTGACTACATTAACCATAAATTTTCGATTACCATCAATTTTTTCGGCGATTTTTCCGAATGCAGTAGAGTATTCGAAAACATATCGATTTATGAAATACTAGCGGCCTGAATTTGTAGATTGCCATCGTTTTTTCGTAGACCAATGTTGCAAAATTGGTTTCCATGAAAAGCGCTTCTATCTTAAGGTAGTTTGGGAGCCGCAATCCCAAGTCAAATAAATGCTTTTTTTTGTTCCTCAAATAATTACCCAAATCATGCTATAATAATTAATTAATAGAAATTCACATAAAAATTTATTTGATTTAATTTAATGCGAATTATAATTAAATAATTATAGTAATGTAATCAATAAAGTATTAATTGATTACTACTCAGCTGTCACTAGTCACTGTCACTACAACAACAGAGATAAACAACACATGTCCGTATTAAAAAATTTATAAAATCAAAAGTACGTGGTAAATTATTCTAAATTTTTTGCAGTGTATATTTCAGACATCGTTCTATCCATTAAAAAGTTTTTTTGGTGGGGTCAAGTTTGTCAATTTTTTACAAACCCTCATTTTCCGCAGTTATTGAACAAGGACACTTATAAGGGCTCGTGTATTTTTGCATAACTTTAATTAATTATGTCTCTTAAACGGTGTGGTAAAAAAATCTGATTCTTTTTCTGTAGGTGCAGTCTTTAATTATAATCTTTTGAATAAATATAAAAAAATGTAGGGTCAAGTTTAAGTCATTTGGCTACCAAACTATCTTAACGCGATAATATATAAGTAAGTCCATTTTGAAGGTCCATTCTAAATACTGGTAAATATATTTTTGAAATCGAATTACCTCCCTACATCGAAAATAACAAATTTTACATCTTTATGATCTTAGTATAGATGAATAAAATCGGGAGAAGTAGAGGAAAAATGTGTGAAAGAAGAGGGACGCCACTGACTAACATGCACAATCCAAATCCGTCAGGACTTGAATTGCATAAATAAATTTATAGCTTTCGAGTTTAAGCTTTATTAATCGGTAGCGTTACGCCTCGAGCGAAATAAAATGGCAAACAACAAATTCACAACATTTATTTCCGCTAGTTTCTTTTCAAACTCTCACCAACTACATTTGTATTACAACACTCAAATTGGATTATGCAATTGACAAAAGAGTCTTTTAACACAGAATTCACTGGGAAATTTTATACTCAGTAGATTTAAAAAATAAAATTTAATCAAAAAAAAAAAAAAAAACTGACAGCGCGAGAAATGAAATTTAAACTAAAATAAACTAAACATTTTTTTTTTTTTTTGCAGTACTTGAAAAAGTCTAAATATATTGAAAAAACGTCGTACACAGGGCCGTAACTAGAACCTTGGGGGCCTCGGGACAAGAAGTAAAATTGGGGCCCCCTACGTAGAATTCAAAAAGTGCTTAAAAAAAGGCCATTACTTATTACTATAATTTAATAAAAATCAGAGGAATAGGATCAGGAAATCAGTCAAAACTTCATGCTTACTCGCGACGTTTCGGCTTTAATTAAGGCTTCCTCAGGCGTTCATAAACTATCGTTCATAGTCAACCATGTAAACCTTGTCATGATCTATTAATAAATACAGTATAGAAATAACGTAAATATAAGTTTCCAATATAAATAATTGACAAATATAAGGTGTAATTAATATTGTTAATAAACACATGTCAATATAATTTTTTTTTAACGTCGCGAGTAAGCATGAAGTTTTGACTGATTTCCTGATCCTATTCTTCTGATTTTTATTAAATTATTTACATCATCAAGGATCTTAAATAGTATCACAAACTTATTACTATGTTCAAAATTATGTCATTCGAGTCTTACATTGCTTTCGTCGTTATATTCGTGATGAAACTAAACATACTTATTCGAATGATACATCGTTAATGTAGATAAAATCTTCGGCAAGACCATGAATAAGTCTATACGGGGCCCCTTTTCGTCGGGGGCCCCGGGGCACCGCCCCACTTACCCCATTGTCGGTACGGCTCTGATCGTACAATAAAAATCGATCAAATATATTTTTCTTCATACTTTCGGCATTAATTTATTGTAAGGCAGAAAGTCTAACATTTACGCATTGGTGGGATTATACACAAAACAGATTTTAGATTTTTGTTTGTGTTTAATATTAATATGAAATTTTATTACGGAATAAATATAAAAATTAGTTTGCTATCGTTGTTATGAAACACCCATTGTTCCAATTACAATGTAATATTATTGTTATGGAAAAAGTCGACTAGTGTTTTAAAACTTGAATATTCTTTAAAAGAATTCGCATTACGAAGTTAGACATGAAAATAACTGCAAACAACAATTCTATATCTCTGAAGATAGTAACATGACAACATATGCATGAAAGTGTCTCGTAAACAAACACAAAACTACATGAGACAAAGTTGTACATATATTTAAATACACTTTCATATAACTAAACTGTGTCTCATTCGAACTATATTGAACACAGCAGTGAAATTTGTAATTTGAAACATTTTCAAATAACACAAAATAACTTTTCCTCATTCATAATTGAACGGTGTTTTAGGTTTGGCTTCGCCCGATTTTGTTGCAAAATTGGTCGCCACGAAAAGTGCTTTTATTTTAACGCGATAATATAAATATAGCCTATGTCCATCCTGCAGGTTCATTCTAAATATTGATTAAAATTTTTTTGAAATCAGATGAGTAGTTTTGAAGATTACGTCCTGGATCCAAACTTACAAACTTTACCTCTTTATACTATTAGTATAAAAAGGAAATAGAATAAAAAAAATTAAATAAATAAGTTCAAACAATTTTTATGATGTTGTAGTTCAACCCTAGCACAGTAATAATCTGACAGCAGGAAAATAATTGCTCCAGTTCATATATTAGGCACATGATGACATAATCACATAACTCGTTAATCGCTACATTGCGGTGCATTCCGCGTTGTTACAAAAAAAGGAAATCTAAAGTTGTTAATTTTTTGTTGTTGTTTGATTAAAAAATATTATAAAAAATCGGTATCAAAATCAAATTAGGCTTGGAGGAATCCAAATGCTTTTTCCATCGCTGTTTTCGCGTAATAATATTGTTTGTGTGTTTCATACAACACTGTGCTATAAATAAATAAAATTATCGACCAATTTTTCAGACAATATATTAACAAAAAAATATATAATTAATACATTAACGTTTCGATCCGGATTTGGATCTTCTTCAGAACTGATCTAAAAATATAAAAAAAAATAATATTTATTTTCTATTTATTTTTAATGAAATTCGTTAATGTATTAATTATATATTTTTTTGTTAATTGTTAATTGTCTGAAAAATTGGTCGATAATTTTATTTATTGAAGAGTTCTAATCAGACGTTAATCAAAGATTTGAATACTATGCTATAAAATTAATAATAAACATTATTTAACCTTACAATCCGTATTTAACAATAATATTTAAAATTTAAGTCTCGGTAGTCCAGCCCTGCACAATCTAATGCACTTAACATGTCGTGTATATGTTTACCAACATCGTGTAAGTACAACTTTAGGGGAAAACTTTTTTTCTGTCAAGATAAGAACTGTATGCCGCAAGGTTTGGTGACAAACAAGTCTATTCGAGTTCTGTATGTTCTGTGGTTTTAAACTTGTCTAGCCTATAAAATGATATCTCTTTTGAGCTACCCGACACAATTCTGGCCTCATTCGAAAAACATTTAAAAAATCAAAAGTTAGCTAATAATTTGAGAGGTTTAAATATTTTTTTAAAGTTAATTATTTACTTTTGGAATGAAGTAAGTCTTGTCTTGACACGCCGGAAAAGTCCGTCTGTCCGTACGTACAGAGCTCTGGCTGGTTCAACGATCAAGACCAAGTTTCAAATTATGATATTTATTTTATGCCCCAACCCTCTACTTCCCCAAATACGAGGATAATTTTACCAGTTAACGGACGTTTCGAATATGTCGATAAAAATTATTGCCATACATTTTAAATCCTAATAATTTCACCGTTTCCAGTTATTCTAATGTACCTACGTTAATCGATGAATTTCGTTCGACTAGTCGTGTAGAAAGTATCTTTTTGTGTCGAAAATTAAAGATGATTGAATCTTTTCTTATAAAAAATTGGACATAGATATTGTTGTTTTAAAAATTTGAGGTTAAATAACTTCCACATTTATAATAAGAAATATTATTTATAGAACTCGTCATAGTAAAATTATGGCAAGCTGTCGTAATTTTTATACAGACCGCAAACTTTTTTAAAAGTCTAGAATTACTCGTAAAAGTTGTAAAACTTCTTAAGTGGTTATATAATATTTTCAAACTTTCATACTTAAAAATACTAATTATATTCAACGGACAATGTTGAGTTTGAAAGTGCATTTTTTTAAATTTAAAAATTATATTCCGGCTACGTAGGGCCTGAAGCATTACATTTTCAATTAACCAATTTTTTTAATTGAAATTTCAACTTTAAATTTACTTAAAAAAATTGGTTGTCTGTAAAGTCGGTTTACGGACGATAGTTTTACGTGATAACGTATTCCGTAATACATAACCTAAACCTCCCAAAATTTGGTTTCAATCCGCTTATCCTTGGTGTCGGAATGATAAGAAATGTCAAAAGTGACGTTTGCAACTTACAAAGTATTATGTTCTAATAATAATTAGTTATTCCAATACTTAACTTAGAAGGCCTTGCATTTCACAATATACTAATGTCAAAAAATTGAATTAAACATTAGAAATGCAGCCGTTTTAATGTTAAGACAAGACATACGTTTGCTTCTAATTTCCATGTACGGTAAACAAAGACAACCGACCGCGTCGCGCCATGCATTAGACAACATTGCATTTATACAGCTATTTTTCTATATAAATTTGTATAAAATATTTTTCTATATAAATTTGTATAAAAAAACTGTTTAGGCAAATTCTGTTATACGAAATCTATGTAAAATGTTCTCCTCTTTCGTTTAAGACTGGTTTCAAACCGATCTGATTTAAATTGAGCGAGAAATTAGCAAAAAGCGTCAGGCGGAACGTTACGCGTTATGCGTTATACGTTATGCGTTACGCGTTACACTTTTTCGTACATGCAGCCGGTGTTTTATCAATTTATAATATTGGTGATTCATCAATTTATAAGACGTTATCACGTCAAAAATAATTAATAGAAAAGAAAACATCTCAATACTCGTTTATGTTTCAAATTTACTACAGCCAAGACAAAATATGTCCAAAAATATTTAATTTAAAATCACTGGTCTTGATTTTGCAATAACGAAAAAGAAAATAATCCAACAAAAACGTACCGGAAATTTGTATTTACGACCCGCCACAATCAAACGTTAGAACTGTACATCAACAGTCGAGGTGTAATATTTATCCGGTCGTATCGATTTGCCACAGTAGACAACGCAACGCTTCCAAAAAAAACGTCAATATTTTTATTTTTCTGTTCTTGCAAGACAATAAAACTTTATTTTCACGTCAATGAAAAACAATCAAGTAAAAACCATACTATGTCGCGTTGCCGTCCCCGAGGTCGTAAAAAAGGTGAACCGATATATGAACGACGCAGACCAACGAAAAACATTTGAACGGAGAAAATGATCATCTAAAATATATATATTACACTGTCTCTGCACTCCATGCAGAATTCTTGTCGATAATGTCAGTCTATGGATTTTGAATAACACAAGCGGCCCGTCCCGGTTTCACCCGGGTGCAATACTCTTCCGGAAATATTATATTAACGTTCTCTTCTACATAGCAGAACTATCAAAGTACATTGTTTTGATGTATCTCTAAAGATTTGGCCAGCGTTAACCATGTAAGCGTCCGACAAAACACCGTCATAGTTCAGCCATTTTGTACAAATTATATACAGAAACCTTCCTCGTTTATCGCTCTTTCTATTACTGAAAACCGTATGAAAATCCGTTCGGTAGTTTTTGAGTTTATCGCGTTAAGACAGACAGACACGGCGGAGTGACTTTGCTTTATATAATACTAGCGGTCCCGCCCGGTTTCACCCGGGTGCAAAAGAACGAATGGGGGAGGGGCATGAGTACGCACGTTTATCTTAGTTTCCTGAGATTAATGTTGTTTCCAGGTTTCATGATGATCGAAGTTACCGTTCAAAAGTTTTTGTCGGACGGACAAATTTTGAGTTATATTTTGCAACATTTCTCATTGATGCTCCGCTCCTATTAGTCACAGCGTGATATTACATAGCCTATAGCCTTCGTCGATAAAAGGACTATCCAGCAAAAAAAATATTTTTCAATTCTAACCAGTAGTTCCTGAGATTAGTGAGGTCAACCAAACAAACAAACAAACGAATTTTTTAGCTTTAAGCAGACGACAGCTCTTTACCCGTGTATACTTTGCGTTCTTATTTTGTGAAGAAATTAATTTGTAATTTTTGTTAATTATATTTATTTTTTCAGGTGAGTTCTATCAAAAATTATTACGGAGCGGTACACACAGAAAAACTGGAAATTCAAAATTATCGATAGGCTGACGACAAAACCAGGACCGAGGTTCGTAGTTTCATACTATAGCTAAATGCACACGTAATAAAATAAGATACCGTCTCTTGACTGACGCGCCACTCGCTACTCTTTTATTATTTTTTGTTATTTACCGCTCTACCTCTCTATCTACATTTTTTAAACTTCAGAATAAAAGAATCGTCGTTATTTAAACGAAGTTAGCCGAATCATCCTGTAAAACACCTGCATTCTGTGCTCTGAAAATAGAGGCGGCCGGATTAAAAGGATTACTTTAATCAGATTAACGTTTTATGTCTGCACATATACACAACGTAAGACCACACTGGGTCAGTTTGTAGCATAAATCATGCTTTTGTCTGCGCATTAAAGTCTCCACTATATTATAATGTTTAATTTTTAAAAACATAACATTTCGCTTTTCTAAAAACAAATGCAATGATGACAAACGACTAAATGATTTAGAATTGGTTAGAATCCGCTCTTTTCCCTTACTATATTAAATCGAAATTAATGAAAAAATATACGAATAGAGTTTGCTATTATACATAATATGATAGCGGGCTATAGCTATGTATTTCTAAGCTTATTTGTTTTAGTTTAATTGACAACTTCTGAACCCATTTTGATTTAGCTTGTGCGTCAAGAAATAGAATACTCTATAATATGGCTTCGTTGACACGATAAAAAAATAATTTGTAAATATAACACATTTACGTTATTTCATTTGTTTCGCACGTCAGTTGTGAATTTTTTTATTGACTAGATCAAAAATAAAATATACAACGTATGTTTTAAAAGTTTCACTATTTAAAACTGTTGAAATTATTATAAACATTAATATACGACCCGTCTCTTACACCACATCACACCGTTTCTCACACCACCACAAGAATAACGCTTCTTAAAGCATCATCGGTTTATTACAGCTTTTTAAACTTCAAGGACGACGTTTTAATGAAATTTTAAAGTTTTCAACTTTGACTCATTGAATAATAACAATAATAATAATAATAATGCGTTTAACGTCCGTTTTTCGACTTTATATCATAATAGACGCCATTCGCACCATTACTACTTTCCATCTAACACACTTCCCGTTATTGTCTACATTTTTTTAAAAGGTAGGCAAATTTTAGGATTTTGATAGGTAATCGGCCAAGGCCTTGAATAAGGAACCATCTCGATATTTATCTGGAATTATTGAGGGAATCCATGGAAAACCTCAACAAGATGGTCGATACAAGAATTAGCGTTTCTCGGCAAGAGGCAGCGGGAAAAAGTCCCAGCCACATCTGCCCCCGCCGTGATTCGAACCCGGTACCTCCCGAATACGAGTCTAGTGCTCTCACCACTCCGCACAAAGCCGGACAGCTTGTATTTAAATAATTTCGACATTCGCACTGTTGATTGTTTGATTCGGTGTCCGTTACGAGCTTAATTTCATAAACAACCATCCATGGCCACCCCTGCTCGTGACTGTCACGTGTGATAATATATGTCAGGCTGATAGCATTAATACAGTGATTATCGTTTGATATTCATTAATTCAAATAAAAAAGCTGCATAAATTTTCATAGTTTACAAACAATTCGCGAGTATAGATTATACACAGCGTACACAAAAATGCAAGGGTTCACCCATACAATATAGTCGTATCAATGAATTGAACATAATAACAATTAAATCGATTAGTTAAACACAGTGGCGGCACGTGATTATTTAACCCCTTCGGACGTGAATTTTATATTTTTTAAACACAAAATATTTTTATGATAAAATTACTCTATAAACACCAAACTATCAAACGCGTAATAAGAACTCAATTATTCTTCCGAAACCAAATCTTAGTCTTTATCAAAACAGCCCCGAATACTCTGCCCTAAATTTCTATAACTGTCTTCCTATAGAACTGAAGAATTTACCTTTTCTTAAATTTAAAAGGGAGCTTAAATCATTTTTAATTAAAGCTTGTCGATATTCAGCACAAGAATTTTTTTTAATTAATTTTAATTAAGAAATTTATGACGAACTCCTGCTGTATAGCTATTATGGACAATAAATTTATTCTATTCTATTCTATGTCCATTGAAATGGCAAACAGGTCAAAAAAATGTATTTTTTACGGTAATCACTAGCATAGGATGCTTAATTACTTTTTAAGTATAATATAATTAGTAAAGTTAACATCATAAAATATCCGCACAATAAAAATACATTACATCATGAAAAGTAGGTAATACATAATCAGATGTACACTTTGACTGCTGTCAACACTTGACTCGATATTTCGTCTAGTAACATAGTATTTCTTTGTTTCGTTTGGCATGCCTACATCTCAGATTAACATATATATACAGTGTGGTCACTTAAGTGTGCAACATATGGGAAAATTTTTAATTAAATGCACAACCAAAATACAAATATTGCCAAAAGTTGGTGCATGTCCGATAATCATTTTAGGTGCTCTTAGAATTGTTGAAACTCAAACAGCATACAGGGTGGGTCAAAAAATATAAAAATTGTACAGAAGTAAAGTGCCCTTATTTCAAAAAATTCAGCGAAATGTTATAAGAAGTAGTTGTTTAGAATTAAAAGTTATGCCTAAATACCAAAACATGGCCTTCTAAGAAAAAACAAATTTTTTTTGAAAAACCAAAATTATATTTTTTTGAAAATTTTTTTTTTACTTACCTTAAACACACTAATAAATTATTCAAAATCAAATCAATTTTGCATAACTTTGTTCAAATTCAGGCATATTTGTAAAATTAACTTGGATTTTTAATTTTTTATGGAAACACAAACTTTATGTTTGTTGCAACGATATTAAACACCCTGTATGCTGTTTGATTTTCAAAAATTCTAAGAGCACCTAAAATGATTATCGGACATGCACCAACTTTTGGCAATATATGTATTTTGGTTGCGTATTTAATTAAAAATTTTCCAATATGTTGCACACTTAAGTCACCACACTGTTATAGCCTATGTCCATCAAACCGCAAGTATACCTAAGTCAGTTTGAAAAAAATATATTGAATGAAACAACACGGTTAAACCAAATTCTCTTCAAGAGTAAATCCACAGGAAATAAAATGTTTTATCCCATTAAGACAATAGAATAATCCATTTTATAGTGCCAATATATTATGTAGACAGTTGACATAAAATCTCTGTTATATAACATGCATGATATATCTATATATATCTTCCATCGCCATTAAAATAACAGAAAGTTTATTGCGCTGACACCTCAAATGTAGATGTGGTTTTATAACTTTAATTGGTACATACAAATATAATGTTTAATGTGATTTTGAAGTGCGCTAAAGAAACTATTTATTACTATTTTTGAACAAGTTTAACGATTATTTTGTGAGTTCAGTTGCTTTTTTACCACAATTACTTTACTCTAAAGTCTGAATCCATATATTAATCAAATAAATAGAATTATCGACCAATTTTTTCAGACTATATATTGACAAAAATAATAAAATTATAATTCAATAGATGACGTTTAAAATAAGTAGATACTAATTAATTTATATATTTTTTGGATTTTTTCAATATACTAACATTATAAATGCGAAAGTAACTCTCTCTGTCTATCTGTTATGCCTAAACTGCTGAACAGATTTCGATAAAATTTGACAAGGAGAGATAGGCTACTTCTTGTCTCATAAACACAACCCTGAAGAGGATGAAATACGGGATGAAAATTTGTATGGGGAACACATCAATATATAAACATTGTCTTTTAAAGTGATACTGCAATACGGTGGAGCCGAGGGCTCCACTACTGTTGTTGCCGTCGAGCCCACTGTTGTCACCGTCGTGTTTGATATCAATCGCATGTGGAGCAGCGGGTAGCAGCTAGTATTACATAATTATAATAGTATATATATAGATATGCAACTCTGAGTTGTTTCCGTTCTCAAAGGACCCGACTTGCAAAGCTTTCCCTTCGGACTCAAAGGGTAAAAAATAAACCAAAATGTTTTTGAGTAAAAAAGAAGAAAGTGGGTCTAAAAAATTGTTTAAGAGCTGCCAAAAAATTTTCATACGGTCCTGCTGTCCATCAACATGGTTGATTGTAATATATTGTGATACAATAATATTATGTAAATTGGTGACCCAAATTCAGAGAAATTATTTCATTTATATTTAAGGTAAAAAAATATAATTTTTATAAAATCACCCATTTAAAATCTCACCCAGTAGAATTTTCATTTCTTTTTTAGTTACGAAAGGATTTAAATTTGTTGATTGGTCGGTTCCAAATCGATAATAATACAGAGAACGTAAACAAATGACATTCTGAAACAACTGAAGTACTTGTAAATAAATTAGGTTTCGAGTCAATGATGTTACCAAAACATTTGTTGATAAATGGTTTACATAATATAAACAATAAATAATTCTCAACAATAGGTAATCGTGGTAAATAACAAAGCTATTATTGAAAATTGACCTCATGCTGATTTAAGGTCATACTGTCGTTAAAAAGGTTGTTCATAAAACATGTTCAATAACTTATTTCTATTATTTGGATGTTATATTTCACTCGTTTTAAGTGAATATTATTTACATAGTATAAAATATGGTATAGTCTATATGTTACGGTTAATACAAGAAAGTAGTTAATTCGCGAATTAATCGGCTAATTACCCGAATTAACCAATCATTGACGTTGGTTAATTCGGGTATTAGCCGGTTAATTCGCGAATAAACTACTTTCTTGTATTAACCGTAACATACATATATAATAGTCTCCTAAACTAGACGCCCGATTGACTTGCAGTTTGGTGAAGTTACTTTTTTCTCGACGTAGAAATCCACTAACAACGGATTTTATGCCAATTCTATCTAAAACGGTTTTTTCCACTTACCCTCACATATACGATGGGTGTGAGTTGTTACGTGGCTGGGTGTGGATGGTTCCGTAGATGGGAAGGTTAATATAATATTTATTAATATAATATGGTAGACAGAGAGAGAGATAATATATTGTCGTTGGTTCTATACTGCCGTAAAAAGGCAAAAGGCAGTAAGTGACCAACTTATGAATTTGAGTAAATCAAGATTTACTAAAAATGTATTGACCGTCCAGAATTTTAGATTACGGAAACCAAAAAAAAGGGGGAAACATTTTTTAAAATAACAATAAAATTATTGCTGCAGCACTTACTGCTGTCGTTGGTTTCAATATTAACTCATTTTTCAACAAATGTCACTTACTGCCCTTTGCCTTTTTAGGGCAGTATAATAGCTCCTCTGTGTATAGTTGGCAGATTTTACGTTTTTTAGATAAAAAGATTCAGGAAACGGAGCTCTACACACTAGTAATACCTCCAAATTGATTTTACAGTAACCAACAAGGGGAAATAACTCTTATGTGAAAAGTTGTATCAAATAATTCCTCCCATGTGCCAATAAATCCGAAATTAACGTTAAATATTTTTTAAGAAAATACTTCGTCTTAATTAAACATGTATAGTTAAGATAAGTATGAATTAGTAATATACCTCTGAAATTGTTAACTCTTACCATCCATTGCTGAAATAACCACTTTTTGGCCTTTCCTGCTTTTACTTTTTGCACATAAAACCAACGACGATATGTAAAAAATTCGTTTTAGATAGGGTTTCGTTCTTAGTGGGTGTCTAAGTCGAGAAAGGAGTAACTATGCCAAATAATGGCAACGCATCCGTGTTTCGTCTCAATCGCTTGCGAAGCCTCGGGTAACGTCTAGTATGCTTGTATGCTTATACGTTTGAAAAAGTAAGATTAGTTTTAACGTCTATCATAATAAATTTTCAAGTTATGAAAAGCTATTTCCGTTAGACCAAACAATTTTCCAACAGATGACAGTCAAAATAATATAAATCGTATCCCACATCAAAATGAAAAAGTGGGTCAGAAGTTCATGTAAGCATAGCGTAAAATAAAGTTAGCAAAAAAAGCTCCTCGATGAACTTACGCGTTTCCTTTGTAAATTAAATTTTACTTTTGTTTTACCGAGTGAGAGAGATAGAGAGAAATGCGTCTAATTTTCTCCACTCAAATTATTTCTTTACAAAAGTAAAGGAAACGCAATTTGGAGATCATGTAACAATTGTTATTTATATATTTATTTTTGTAAAAGTTTCGCTGAAAAGTTTCCGCGTCGCATCTGGAATATACTGATTTGGCGCCATATTGTGTAGAGAAAAACAAGAAAAGAGCGTCGGTTGGTCGGACAGACAGGCGCCTGTCGTGACGTCACTTGGTCGATATACCCGACGTGCGTATTATGATAAATGTACATTCGGCGTCGCTGGAATGTGGTCTGGTATAATTGAAATGCGTTATATCGAGAGCATCAAGGCAAAGAGGCGTACGTCAAACTGAATTCGTGCCATAAAAATATATGTTAAAAAACTAAAATCCGACTACTAAAAAGTATAACACAAGAAAATATTCTCATCTGAGGATAGCCGTGGTCATATGCCACCTACCCTAACAAAACATTACAGTAGCAGTAGTATAGGCGATCATAAGCTCTAGGGCAAAGTGCATCACGCTACCCCGTGAAATAAGTACTATTGAAAGGGCCTCTGTATTATAAAAAGAATTAAAAAAATTCCTGATCAATCAAGCCTTTTATAACGTTAATGAATTATATATGTGATTTTTAATGTAAATTTTATTCATTGTAATGTAAATTTTATTAATTTTTTTATGACGAATCACACACTTCGTAGTCAATGTGAAATAAAGTTATTATTATTATTATTATTATACATCTAGAGGGGCTTCATATACATGAGATATCCTCAGATGAGAATATTTTCTTGTTTCGTACTTTTCAGTAGTCGGATTTTAGTTTTTTAACTTATTTTTTATTTGTTTTCAATTTGCTCCCCGCTGGGACCAAAATTCAAAAATAAATGTAGCCTATGTCACCCGGGCTATAATAACGAATCGATTGATACCTTATTTATCAAAATCGGATGAATAGTTTTGGCGCTAAGGTGGAACATCTGTAAATACAAACATACATAGACTGCTAAACTCATAACCCTCCCTTTTGACTTCGCCGTAGCACTTTTGAAGCATAACTTGTTTAGCGATATGCCTGTCTAAAATTGTCTGTAACGTTAAAGGAAAAATGCTTCAACAGCTGGAAAACATGAGTAACATTGGAATGAAATTTTCATTACGTTTTTTTGGAAATAATCGCTCCCATAAGAACACGAGCTTTGTGTATGCCGGCTGGCAGATTCTCTAGTGAACACATAGACACTGATGACCTCAGCTGTTGAGCATCTATAATTTACAATCTATGTGTGAAGCAGTAGGAAAAATGTTTCCCTGAACGTTAATCGCATTTTATGAAATACTAGCTTCGCTCGAATTAATTGTTTCTTCGTCGACTTACGCTGAGAAATTGGTCGGCACGAAAATCGTTTTTATTTTAACGCGATAGCCTATGTCCATCCTGAAGGTCCATTCTAAATATTGGTGAAAACATTTTTGAAATCGGATGAGTAGTTTCGGAGATTACCTCCAACATCCAAACTTACGAACTTTACATCTTTATAATATTAGTATAGGCTGTGTGCACGAAGCTTACTAGCGCCGCTAGTGGGTAATAGAGAATTATTGAACTCGCTTTTTTATGGAAATTGCGACATGTTTCTATAGTGATAAGTCAAAAATTTTAGTTGGCCATGATGTGTCAAAACGAATGTAAGTAATATAGAAAACTGATGTTAATTTTAACCATAAAAATCAGATTGTAAACCATTATATAAATAGCATAACATAAAAGGTAAATGAGAATTATTTACTTATCAGTTATGACGTACAATATATAAATAATTAATTTGTTTACACTGACAGAGGAACGTCAAATTGTGGAGACAATGGTCTTTATTTCACTTAATTCGCCATCAGCGCAACAGCCTGGAACACAACAAGCATTTCCAGATCGCTTAGGTTTGCCTATGTTTTCTTTGTAATTAAAAAAAATTCATAAAATTTATAAATATTTTTACTTTCAATAAACATTGCTCACTAACATACGGAAAATTTGAGTTTGAAGTTTCCCCTAGTGCTCACTACAAACGCTCGCATCGAAAAATTTGTAACTCCGCCTCCTTGTACGTATAGCCCATAGATGTGTATTGTGTTATAAGCCATTTTACCTTGCGACTAGAGTATATAAGTTCTGTGTATAGGAGAGTATGGGAATGTCTGAATGTGAAGTAAATAAATGCAATGCACTCGAGCGAAAAGACGACGACGCTGCGATGGTCTGAGATATAGGTTTTGTGTGCTCACCAAAGTCGGCGATACAGAAGACTAATAAGTATCTATATTCAATGTACTTTATTCTTAAAGCTGTGTATTCCTTGTCGGTAATCTATTGATGCAATGTAGTTTATTACAATGTTATTTCTGACCTTATTATAACTGAAATTACGATTTCAGCTTCATACTTAAATTGTGAAAAAAACTGGTGCATTTAATTATGTATAATACGCGCCACGGATCTAAAAGGTTCGAAAGCTAGTCACAAACAGCGTTGCAAAGGCACATTGTAGAGCCGTTGAGACCCCCACCACCTCCCAGCTACCTGCACGGAACGTGCGCTCGTCGGTGATTGGCCGTGATCGCTCGTTGCCTTTGTCACTTGCCGCTTTCCTGCTTCAAAGTACAGTCGAGTACGCTATTGTCAAGTTGTTATTGTTATTTTAGATTTATTGAGTTGCGAGTTTGTAGTTTTTCAACAGACTGTACAAGTGCAAGCCCGCATTCGCATCTAACTTCCAAGCCTTTTAGATTCGTGGCGTATTAGAAACTTATTTTTAATTTGCATGAAAAATAATTAACTAAAATAAAATATCTAAAAGACGCGCACGCTTGTTAAGCGTAAGCCTACACGACCTGCACGATGTCGCGCACTGGATCAGCATAAACCAGCACAAACCTGCAAAATCCATCTTAGTAGCTCTCAAGATTACAGACATTTAGACAAAAAATACCCTTTTAATACTATGTATAGATTATGTACAAAAATTATGTATTTAATTATTATAAGAGTTTCATAAAAACAATGTTCTAGCTAGCTTATCAAATAAGCCATCCCCGTTGGGAACCACTGTTTATAGATCTGCGCAAACGCAATAAAAATATGTCACTGCTATAAACCATGGCCATTGAGTACCTACCGAGAGCCTTGCAGAACTCCCCACATTTGTCAGCGCTTCCCAAACTTTCCCATTTACAAATCCCAATTTTTAACCTTTGTTTCATAGGGTAGGTTAGTACTAATATTATAAAAAGGTAAAGTTTGTAAGTTTGGATGTAGGAGGTAATCTCCGAAAATACTTATCCAATTTCAAAATTTTCTCACTAATATTTAGAGTGGACCTTCAGGTAGAACGTAGGCTATATATTATCGCGTTAAAATAAAAGCGCTTTTCGTGAAGACCAGTTTTGCAACGCAAGTCGACGAAAAAACGGTGGCAATTTACAAATTCGGACGAAGCCGGACCGGACCGCTAGTAATAAATAAATTAGCTCCCAGATCCAACACAATTCATAAGTACAGCGTAGTTTTCAAAATCATACGCGAAGATTAAATTATTTAATTTCATAATTTTTCACGAAACAGTTATTTGCTCTAGTTTGGGGATCGCTGCATTATGTAATCGGCCACACACCTGTGTATCAATAACGGTCAGGCGTGGGGGGGGTTGTCGGGGGGACAGTGCAGGTGTCATGTGGGGATCGGCCCTGTGCTCTGTCGGGCCGCAAATAAAAACTGACAGCGAATGTTTCAGAACGATACCTGAACGCGGTTCAATAGACACAATTGATGCAAACGCGGATAACCGATGTTTATATATGTCGACCGTGTTTTGTTCCATTCACATGCAAACGCAACCTGATTGGTCCGAATCGATTACGACGGTGCCATTTAATTATTAAATGTATGGATTGTCACTAGCTGCATAAAAATTCAATTAGTAATGTATGAGGACAGCTTGGTATAATGGTTAGGATTCCGCGCGTTTTTATCCCCCGACAAAATATCCTACGAATAAAACATCCCCCGACAAAATATTCTCACTTTGAATACACGATCTCGTAAGTGTTTTTTAAAGAGCTGCCCCCCAAACGCCCTCCCATTTTCACTGCGCAAAAAAAAAACACCATCGCATCGACACGACCCCGTAATTGTTTCTTAAAGAACTTTCGCCAAACGCCTTTCCCTTTTCACTGCGCAAAAAAAACACCATCGCATCGACACGACCCCGTAATTGTTTCTTAAAGAACAACGCCTTTCCATTTTCACTGCGCAAAGAAAACGCCATCGCATCGACACGACTCCGTAATTGTTTCTTAAAGAACTCCCTCCAGACGCCCTCCCCTTTTCACTACGCATGCTTGCTCCGTATAAACACTCTACAATTTTTAAAGTGGACTTTTCATCCAAAAAGAAAAGGAAACCCGGTTTGCATGGAACATCATTAGAGCTAACTGGAGTAAAAAAATTTAACCTGTTTTCTTAATTAAGACGTGAATAATAAATGATTAACGTTTGTAAGAGACTGGCTGCCTAGATCTGGTGTCAAGACAATGGGCCACAAACGCCATGCTGGAATATTAATATAATGGTTACGTGTTATACAGGTGTTGTGCTAAGGTGTCGCTAAGAACTGTATCCACAAATGTTATAACAAGACATAATATGCTGGGCGGCAGAAATCGATCCTGCTAGTAAAATAACTGATCGATTGAAACTTATAAGCTCTGTTATATTATGCTATATGTTATCGCGTTAAAATAAAAGCGCTTTTCGTGGAGACCAATTTTGCAACGTAAGTCGACGAAAAAACAAATTCCGCGCCGCTAGTCTGTTTAAAAAATTGTAAACTGCAGCGGGTACATTGAAAAAATATTTTTAAAAAATTTGGGGGGTGAAGGATAAGTAATAGAATAAATTACGATCATTTTTGAGTGCAAGTTACTTTTTTTCAATTTTGCAATAAGTCTAAACGCAAAAATCGTGGACTAATTTTGGTAAAGTTGACTTAAACGCGGATCACACTAGGCTGCTTGTCAGCTGCTGCGGACAGTAGCACCAGCAAGCAGCGGCGGGCAGCCCGGTCACACTACGGCTGCAACTCGCTAGTGTACCGCGAGTAGTGACTGCCAATCCGGTCACTACATCATCGAACATAAACCACGTGGTACGTGATGGTTTACTCGCCTATGATGGCACTGCTTCGGTCAGATTGCGCTGCTCGCTGGTGGTGGCGGGTGCGAGTGAGTCACGTGACCTGCTAGTCGCCGCTGTCTGGCTACCGAAATAGAGCATGTTCAATTTCACCAATCGCTGATAAATACTCGCCGGCTGGCGGCGCCAGCGGTGAATTTTATGCTCACACTAAGCTGATTGATGGCTGACAGTAGCGGCTTCCATAACTCGGGGCTGGCAAACAGCCTAGTGTGACCCGCGCTTTAGCAATATTAAAGGTTGAACTGATCTGAATTGTTAGAGAAAGTTTTACAACGGAATTATTAGCACTTTATAAAAAGATGTACATCACAAGAAATATAAGAGAGTAAAAAACTTTAAAAAATAAGGAATGCCTGTAAGACGCGGAAAAATAGTTGTTTTTTATTTTCCCTAAATTCTAACTTGAAAACTCTACATAAAAGAATGTCAGTTTAGTGGTTTTATTAACCACTTTTTTGTACCTTCAGTTTTTTTTCAACCCGGTTTTTAATTTAAAATATACTTGCAACAAAGTTTTGTAAAAATATTATAGCTGAGAAAATGCTATTTCATTTTCTTTGGATGTTAGTTTTATTATAGTTTTATACTTCAAAGACACGTTTCATTGAAAAACGTTCAGTAAAAGTTAAAACTGTTTTCCCGTCAACGGGTATAATTTTTAATGAGTTCCGTAGCAAACGACTCAATGATGAGAATTACATTTTATTTTTTTATGAAAACTGTCTTTTGAGTTTAGAAGCTTCTTAATTGGAATATCGTATTTATCTACGACTAGCGGTCCCTCCCGGTTTCACCCGGGTGCAAAAGAACGAATGGTGGGAGGGGCATGAGTACGCACATTCATCTTAGTTTACCGAGATGAATGTTGTGTCCAAATTTCATGATGATCAGAGTTACCCTTTCAAAAGTTTTTGTCGGACGAACAAATTTTGAGTTACATTTTGCAACATGTTTCATTGATGCTCCGCTCCTATTGGTCGTAGCGTGATATTATATAATTATAGCGTATAACCTTCCTCGATAAATGAGCTATCCAACAAAAAAATTTTTTTCAATTCGAACCAGTAGTTCTTGAGATTAGCGCGTTCAACCAATCAAACAAACAAACTCTTCAGCTTTATACGTTAGTATAGATTAATAAACTGATCGCGCACACTTATCAAGCATAGCCCTACATGACCTGTACGATGTCACACACTAGACCGGCATAAACCGGCACAAACCTGCAAATTTTAGTAGGCAATAGAAGTTTATTTATTTTACTTCCAAATTTTAACTTTAATTTTAACAACAATAATTTTAACAATAGCAACTTTAAGAACAATAACTTTAACAATAGCAGCTTTAAGAACAATAAATTTAACAATAACAACTGTAACAACAATAATTTAAAATTTTCATATATAAATCTTCTAGATTCTCCGAAGATGGCATAAAGATTGCCGAAACGTCAGACAAAAAAATGCAATAAAACCTTCAGTATTTGCTTAGTTCATCGATCCTATGCCACCAGGATTCATCCTTTTAATCTTCCAACATTTAAAGAGGATCATCATTACTCTAAATTAATAAATAAAATTATCGACCAATTTTTCAGACAATATATTAACAAAAAATATAATTAATATACATTAACGTAAGAAGATCCAAATCCGGATCGAAACGTTAATGTATTAATTATATTTTTTGTTAACAAGTATATTGTCTGAAAAATTGGTCGATAATTTTATTTATTGAAGAGTTCTAATCAGACGTTAATCAAAGATTTGATTACTCTAAATTATTAGAGTTATTTTTCACAAGACAATAGAACACTGACACAAGCAAACGCATTTCATTTTAAAAATATCGGCATATAAAATATTCAAAGCGGGCATTTCTAAATTAAAAGCAGCAAAATGGGCGAACAATTTGCAAACATTAATAATAAATAATTCAAAATGATTTCCATAAAAAATAAACCGTTTGCTCCAATGGGTAAAAAATGGTCGTTAATAAAAATGCGATAAGATATTCTGCTGTAGTCATTCTTTAACACTTTACTTCACAATATTCCACATTTCTTAAAGAGTTGTGGTTGTATTCTAATAACGTGCTGCCATAAAGACTTAACGCATGATGCGTTCCCAACTTCCCATAACAGTACGTTATGACTGAGTCATAATAGCGTTAACTTAATCGCGCGTACCGTTATTGAGAACGATATGTTAGATTAATAAAGATATAAAGCGACTTTCGTAATATGTTTATGGTGCTCTACAGTAACAAAAAGTTATGACTCAGTCATAATAACGCGATGTTATATTTTATAAGCACAGTTATTACAAACGACTTAGCTAATATTGAATTAATAAAGTTATGGACGTTCGTTTGTTTTTTGCTCACACAATAACTTAATAGTTGTGGCTGCGCCATAATAACGTGCCATTACCGCGTTACTGTTATAAACCACGGGTCTCATTTTTAAATAAAGTAAGATAAATAAATACAATGCGTTGTCCATACTTATAAATGTATAACTTTTTGACATAAATTGGACACACATGTGACACCAACTTAACATATAGTATAAAGTAAAGGAAAAACAGTTGTTTTTTATTAGTAAAACCTAACCTATGTGATCGTAAAACAAATATACACAACTTAACGTAACACGGCGTAACTTAACAGTACGTAAAATAAACACAGTTGTGACACAGACTTAACGTAAGTAAAGATAAGAGGAAGCGGTGGTTTTGAACAGTAAAATCGAGTCTATGCGACCGTAAAACAATTGCCAATAGACGTTTACGTGTGCGTATCTTAACGGTACGTGAATGGAACACAGATGTGACACAGGCTTAACATAAAGTAAAGAGAAAAAGGAAGCGGTAGTTTTGAAGAGTAAAACCGAGCCTACGTGATCGTGACTCTATGCAATCATTCTCGCAAGTATAGAGCTTTAATGGCGACCACGTGACGCAATAAAACACATCCCCTGCCCCTCCCCCCTGGCAGCTCTTGCGCACCTACTAAATTCACGCCAACAGCGGGAGGTTAAATCCTTAATAACCATTCCTTTTTCATACGCGCCCTGAGAACGAGCGCCGCAGCTACTTTCTTTAAAAATATTATATATCATACTCGTAGAGCTCATATTTAAAGACGGAGAAATGCGAACTCGGAAATTAAAGCCTCTATAAAAGAGTTTAACGAAAAGATTTTATTAAATGAACGAAAATTTATTGAGCATTGCAAACTAAATTAAGGGTCTAGTACGAAAACTCGATGTGCCCTGACTTCTTTGTTTATAAAACGCTAAATTTTGACGTTCCAAAAAAAAACTTTTGCGGGTTATTCTCAAATTTCCTTAAAAATACGTAAAAAAAAATGGAACTAGTTTGCGTTTTTAATCTAACCAATCGCATATCACATATACACGTCGTAGCAACTGGTGTAAAATTACTGTATTACTATCTAGTGACGCCATTTTCATCTTTGCAGCAAGCGCGTCAACGAGCACAAGTCCCAGCAGTGATTCCGGCGGCAAAACCAGCCCCGTTCAACCATAATTAGCAATAATATATTCCATATATGATGTAACCTTCATTTACAATTATTTGAAAGCTATTTCACTATTAATCAGAACATTTATTATTTAAACCGACAACTTTTTATATAATCCATGGCTAACTATGCTGTAACTGTTTGCATAAATCATAGATATCCCCAGTTGAACTGGGGCTTTCAAGCTCGGTCCGATAAGCTTTGATATAACTAAATGCAATACATTCGATTTAAATAAATTAAACAGCTTTGATCAGTTAAACATAGCTTTCGTGCTATTTTGCTTTTAGGAATTACAGCTTAGCTGTTTGAAATTAAAAAAAAGATTGGACTTTTAACTAGTCAAGCTCGTGGGGTCTTGTCAGGGGCGGAGCTAGGTATTTCGGTGCCTAGGACTTCTTGTAGTACAACGGGGACTTATTTTTTAGAGATTAAGAATCTTTAAATTGAAGTTTAAAATTTATTTTTAATTATATCAAAATCTGAGTTGAAATTCGCTGCGACCTAGCGAAACAAATAATACTATAGGCTGTGTGCACGAAGCCTACTAGCGCCGCTAGTGGGGAATAGAGAATTATTAGACTCACTTTTTATAGAAATCGCGACATATTTCTAAGGTAATAAGTGAAAAACTTTAGTTGGAAATCATGAGCCAAAAAAAAATGTAATAAGGAAATCTGATGTTAATTTGTTTACACTGACAGGAGAACGTTAAATTAGGGCGCCAATGGTCTTTATTTTACTTAAATCGCCATCAGCCCAACAGCCCGGAACACATCAAGCAATTCCAGAACGCTTAGATTTGCCCATGTTTTCTTTGTAATTAAAAAACTTCATAAAATTATAACTATTTTCACTTTTAATAAACATTGCTTACTGACATACGGAAAATTTGAGGTTGAAGTTTCCCCTAGTGCTCACCACAAACGCTCGCATCGAAAAATTTGTGACTCCGCCTCCCTGCACATAGCCCATAAAAGTACTTTCTCACAGGGAGCTCATGGCAACTAAAAACATTCTCAAGAAAAATAACCTTCTGTCAATCGAGAAGTTAAAAAAAATGTTCAATTCTCTTATTACTTGGCACAAAAAGTTTATCAACATTTTTACATTTTTAAACATGCTTTCTCCGTTGTAAAAAAGGAAATAAAAAAAGCAATCAGGGTGACAGTATAGGAAGGAACAGGTTGAATGTTTAAAAATGGAAATAGACAATGATTAAGCGACATCTAGATAGTGTTTATACTTGTAGGGGAAACCGGAAAAAGTTTTATAAATCTTCTGGTCATTTTTCACTTGATAAAATCAGTGATGCATCTAGAAGAACATCTGAGATTCCTAAAATGTAAAAATAAATTGTCTCGACTTAAAAAGAAACTCAACATTCTCGAGACACGCTGTAATATTTATTTTTTATAACGAAATTACCGAAATAGACTGCGTTTGGAATACATTTTTAATTGATGCAAAACGTTTTTAAGTTGTCTTGAAACAAAAATAATCTGATTAATTTTCATTAGGTAAGGTTAAAATTTGTTTTCCTTGACATTTTTTTAATCATAACCTAACAATCACAAATTTTAAATTTAATATTCTCTAAAGAAGGTGAATGTTGAATTAAACGTCAATATTTCAAAGTTTTCTTCTCAAAGACGATTATTTCAACATGGCAAACAATTTCAATTATTCTTTTGAAACACGTAAACATACAAATACAAAAGTTATATTACAAAAGTTTGAGAATCTCTGGAATGAACATGCACGTATAATTGCAAGTTTTAAGTCCCCACCATCCTGCGAATAAAACTTCTTAAAAACACTTGTTTTAAACACAAAACGTGAAATAGATAGTAGATAATTTACAACTAATTTCAAAGCAATAAAAAGTTCCACTATTTTTCTTTTGTAAAGTCTAAAACATTTGCCAACTGTGAAATTTAATGTCTTTGAGGTCTCAAATTCAGCTTCAGCAGTTTATTAACGTGAAAGGGCTTTCAAAGAAAATTTCAGCTATAAAAATACGTTTAGTTGACTGTTAATACGGCTTAAAATTAAATATGGTGTAGGTAACGGGAATATGGTGGGAGCAAAATGATGTGTTGTCTTTCATGTGCCAAACGATTTGCAACTTGCATAGCTAGAGTTTATTTATTCAAAACGAAGTTTTTTAGTAGACGCAGCTTCATACGTAATGAATAATTTTTGTGGGCAGTAAAAAAATCAGATATATAATTTTAAAGAAAGGCATTCTAATATTATAAAGAGAGAGAGTGCGAACTTTTTGAGTTTGTGTATGTTGAGAGTAATCTCCGGGACCACTGCACCTATTTGAAAAATTCTTTCACCACTATCTAGAATGAACCTTCAGGATGGACAAAGGCTATATATTATCGCGTTAAAATAAAAGCGCTTTTCATGGAGATCAATTTTGCAACGCAAGTCGACGAAAAAACGGTGGCAATCTACAAATTCCTGCGAGGCCAATAGTCTATATAAAAATGCGGGAAGGAAAAAAAGAGTGTGGTACTGATTTGAGTGTGTTAATTCGCACACATTGTGATGAAACATACATCGTTCTCTTCGTTGAAGAAAACACGCTTGTCGTCTAGACCAATTTTACGCCGTAAGTCGAAAAAGGTGGCAATCTTTAAATTCGGTCGTTCAAGACATAATATAACTATTGACTACTTGTTTCGGACAGAAAAAAAAATGTAGATATAATCACGCACATAACGCGTAAACGTAGAGCTCGCAAAGAAAAATTAGAGATACAAAAAAGATATCTAAACAGTGAGCGTCTGTTATAATTTTTTCTCGTTGCATGAGACCCGTATTTTTTAATCGATATGATGAAAATCGTCGAGTTTGTTTTTATTGTCGGTCATTCTAAACAGATTAACCGTTTCCGAAGAAAGTTTGCGCGACATAGAGATTTTAATGTAGTGTTATCCGTTTGACCTATTTTCTCTTTAACAATTTTCATAAGTACCTTCCAAATCCTAATTCCTTGTTAATGGGGGTGTTTGGGCCCACAAGTCCGCGTAATCCTAGAGAACTTAATTCTCTCAAGCTCTAGTCAACTAGGATACGAATATATGTACAGCCCGGTCTAGATTTAAAATGCATTATTTCGTTAAAAACACATTTACAAAAGTGTATGTTAGTCATAATAATAAAACACTAAAATTTATACAAATATATTATAGCATTAGTTTTGCTTTTTTTGGACTCAAGCCTAAAACTACTATCGCGGCGGATTATTTATCATTTACTAAGCTATATTTAACTAAACGTTTTTTTTCATAATCGATTTTTAATAACAAAAAATCTATACTGATATTCTATACCACGAGGTAAAGTTTGTAAGTTTGGATGTAGGAGGTAATCTCCGAAACTACTCATCCGATTTCAAAAAATTTTTCACCAATATTTAGAATGGACCTTCAGGCTGGACATAGGCTATATATTATCGCGTTAAAATAATAGCGCTGCTCGCGGATCTATTTTGCCTACGCAAGTCGACGAAAACGGTTGCAATCGAAGTCGAACCGGGCCGCTATAGTAAATTATAATATTGAATACGCGTTTAATTTGGACGTGTTTTAAAAGTGCAAATCGTGCTTTAATCGTATGAAAGGATTTTAAATCTAGCTGCTGTAGGAAAAGGCCACGGTATACAACATTTGTGCGGAAAATGTCGCAAAGAGCGGTACCGAAACAGTGGTGCTTAAAAAACAATACTCAAAAATGAGTTACGTGGAACTGATTCCGTGTGATGATATTATATGTGATATAAATATACCATTTTTGTATTTTGGCTTACTATAAATTTCAATTAAATAAAAAACTTGTGATAATATTGTTTTTTGAATACATTCAAAACTGAAAAAGAAAACTATTTCCAAAATCAAAATACCTAAAATATAAATATGTTAACATATTAAAAGCATTAAGCAGATAATTTCGAAAAAACAAATACTTTCAATAAATTCACATGTTGGAGACTGCTGGTATAGTTAAGTGTTAAGAACTCGTAGCATGACGCACGGACATCCAAATGCAAATTACTATTCGTCCGCCGAACGATGTACGACGCTTGCAGCGGACGTTAACATCGCTTGGGATTCCCCGTTCTGCTCTACTTAAACACTAGGGATGTGCAACTACTAAAATAATCACACAATGCGACTTTTTTCTCCGCGCAAAAAAAATGTTAGTTTTAAGGTTTTAAGTGCATTGTATAGACCAGTGTTTTTCAAAGTGTGGGTCTAGACCCCTTGGAGGGGTCGCGGAGGGTCCGAAGCCTCAGTAAATAAATAATAAAAATGTTGTACGGACATTTGTATAATATAATAAAATACACTATACTGGTCAGGAACAGCGGAGGGTAAGGGGTCCAAAAATATTTTTTCGTACTAAGGGGATCGCGCCATGAAGAACATTGAAAAACGCTGGGATAGACTATAGTTAATCAGATAGGAATTTATAGCGAGCCGATCTGGCTTTGCCCGAATTTGTAGATTGTCGTCGACTTGCATTCCAAAATTGGTCTCCACGAAAAGCGTTTTTATTTTAACGCGATAATATATAGCGTATATCCATCCTGAAGAAGAAGAAATTTTCAAATCCAAACTTACAAACTTTAGGTACATCATATCATATATATTAATACGCTAAGATTAAAGATGTTTGCCTCCCTTTTTAGAAAAAACCTCACAATTTCTCCACATAAATTAGATATCATTTTACAGATAATTGCTTGCTCTACTGACATCGACAATTAAAAAATGTATTATTGCTTTTGTTTTTGTAAATTAATTAAAATACAGCAACGCTGAACAACGTCTGCCATCTGACGACTTTAATTTTGAAACAACGTCAACACTTCGATCTGTCATCTGAGCTTCATATTGTAATACAACAAAAAGAAGAACGTTATAAGCAGTGTGCAAAATTAAAAACGAATTGAATACCTGCAATCATATTTAAAAAATAATTTTGTAAAGTGATAATTATTATACTTATTTAGTGCGAATAATTCGCACAGGTCACACTAGTCTTTACATATTAGTGTAAATAATGGTTTATTCATTTCCCCAAAATTGCTCCAAAAAAGGATAAGAATTAATCAAACACAAACATATATACCTAAAATTGGATATACTTTTATATTTTTAATAATATAAAGTTTTTTTCGATTCGATAACATTCACCGGTTTTCTGTACAGCATTGATAAGAGCGACAGTGTCGCCTCTAACAATATAACAGCAAACTATTTCATACCTTTCACATTAGTGTGTAGATTGAATAAATATGAGATTGATGGAAATTTCACAGTTGAATGCAGCCTGTCAAATCTCGGATGTTTTGAATAAATTTATATACCTACATAAGCATCATAGTGGCATCGACCAATGAAAAAAAAAATACGCGGATCCTATTGACAAAATATATCTGCGACCTAAAGTCAAAACCACTTATGTCGAATTTTTCACATTTTAAAAGTTCAGTATCAGAAATGGTAACTCCTATTAGTCCAAGAAGGGGCTGCAATTTATCATACCCCATCGAGTACCCACAAGGAAAAAATCGTGTACTTATACATCATATTTTTTTATTAGTTGGCAATTATAGACGTTCTAACTACATCAAATAAAATTGACATAACATTCATACAAAAGGTAGGATTTGAACCCACGACAGTTTGATCCAAAGACTCTCATTTTTAAAAGAATTAAATTTAGAAGGTACCTATTGTGTTCCGCAAATATTCAAGCAGCTGTTTTACCAAAAGAATTCGTTTTTAATTTAGAATTAATGTAGAAATAAAACGTTTTTCACATTGTTTGTGTTACACAAAATATATAAAATTTAAAAATACGTCTAAAAAATATTTCCAAAAATTAAACCTAAGAAGTTTCGTTCTTTGGTCGCCAATATACACTTTTACAGTCGTTAGTTTTTGAGTTTAAAATTTAAAATGAAATCGGTTTTATATTAACAAACGATTTTATTCATAATAATAATAACGGCTATATCAATATTTATTACTACGAATGTTCAAAATCAGAAATACACGTTCTTTATTGAAGAACTTAATAAACGAAATGGACTATATTATTTTATGTTGTAATATTTTATTATTATAAACGAATATATCTAAAAACCGGAATACAAAAGCTTTATTATTAATATATTCCTTTTATCCTTGCGTTGTTCACTGGAAGGCTGCCTTTTCAACCTCTGACCCACAAGCGAGAAACTTCTATCCTGCAGGAAGAATTTTACATATGTATATATACCGTGTATTTGTATCCTAACTATATAGAATATAGATCGTTCAAAAAATGTTCATTTGAAAAGTTCTTCTTTTCGTTTATTTTTTGTTAGGTTTGAACGACGCTTACTAAATAATTATAGCTTGTGAATTAACAATGAACGCTAATTTAGCTAATTAAAGTTCCCAAACACGTTACAAGGCTAAATAGCGAGCATGGAAACATAGTTATCTAGAAGTCTATATTTCAAGTTTGGTTATCAGCAGATGGTACACCAAGTTTCATCAAAATCAGTCCGAATAGGCAAATAAAAATTGCGGAAACAAGCTTTTCATCTAGCTAACATATTTAAAACACCGGAAAAACCCGTAAACAAACGACAATAAACACAGAGGTGAGGTCCTGCTACAATTTTATAATATACTACTTCAACTTACATTTAAATTAAAATAAGCTTAAAACAAAAATGAATAAAAAAAAATAGTATTTTTGTGAAAAAAGCGTGGGGCGCTCGATGTACGAAAATGTGGAACAAACTAGTATTTTTTATTCATTATTGTTTTAAGCTTATTTTCCACTTTTTAGTTCGATTTATTGTCAAAAATTTGCCGAAAAATAAACAAATTTTTTTTTGGCGTAGACGGGATTAGAACCCACGACCCGTGATTCCGAAAGTTGACGTCAGCGAAGACCCGAGCTTTAGACCGCACGGCTACCCACTGTAGTTACAGTGCTGGCATATTATACTACACTAATAAACCACTTGCTGTAGTCCAAGCGAAGGTTACAAACAAACATACATACTTACATACATAGATACATACATACAAACTTACAAGTGAAGTTAATATAAAGCGAGTAAAAAGCAATCATTGTTAAAGTTTAAAAAGCAACATGGCTAACAACAAATTTGATGCTTTGTGTCGTAGTCCCTGTAATGGCCTTGGAAGCCGATTCGTTCTGTTCAAAAATAATTTAATACCGTCAAACTTTAGTCGACATTCCCCTTATCCGACAACCGGAACAAAACACTGGAATGTTTTCCATGGCTATCGTGATCGACCTATCGACTCCGATATCAATACAGCTATACGCTATACTAATACTCTTACTTCGGGTTGTAACATAACCTCACTTCGGTTGAAACATAACCTCACTTCGTTTACAGTTTTAACCTCACTTTGTTTGGATATGCACACGTATAGTCTCATACATAACAAAAACATACTCTACGTTTTATATCTTGCGTCTCTCATCGCAGAAGGTGAAGAATATCTTCAAGAATAAGAAAGCCTTTTTGTTTTCAAAATACATATCATCCTAAGGCGCCATAAAATAAATTTGTAAACCTAAACTAGAAATTCAAAACCGGTATTTTAATGTAAGGTCGATCTTAATATAGGGCTAGTACCAATTCGAAATCTGTAAGTTTAATTTTAGGTCACTTTTGAAGGTCATCAACCCAATATCGATTCAAGTTTTTTTTTATTTATTATTAAAAAGTTATAAAATTTAATTGTTTGCTTTCCTTAGAAAATAGCTTATTTTTATGCCTTAGCGCTAGTAAAATGACTCATGACGCACTAGTACTGTAAACTAAATCAAATAAATGCTATTTTCTGAAAATCGTTCGTTTTTCGTACTAAACAAAAATAATTGTTGATTATAAATGTTTTTTCATTTACTTTTCTATTTTCAGTAAAAACAAGTTCCGTTAGAATGAAACGCGTTGACAAGCACTTAGAGTGTAACCACGGAAATAAGAAGCTCATAAAGCACAATAGAAAACTATAAAAATGCGCTGGATTTTATCCCCGTAAACGTGAAATGATAATACTATACAGTAAAGTGAAAATAAAGGAAAAATAAACATTTTTCGTTCGGGAAAAAAAGTAGTTTTCGGAAACTATTCAATTCTTTTGAACATAAAATCCAAAATAAAACGAGAGAATAAGTGGTAAAAGATTGTATCACTCGATGTGTATTTTGTTAAAAAGCAAGTCAGTTTTTATAGCACAAAAAAGTTGAAGACGACAAAAAAGAATTTACTATAAAACACACTACCGGATGTTTCTAAAACAAATTAATCAAGTTTGTTTTATTTGTTTTAAAACAAATGAGTTACACAATTTACTTTTCTCATCTTGTTTAACAAACAGAATACGAAATGCAATAAGACCCCGCTTAACGCTGCTCCGCTTAATAAAACTCATTACTCAGCACGGACTGCTTGACAAACAACGCACAGCCTAAACCGGTGAGTCTAAAAGCATAACATTTTGCACAGGACTTCCTTATATAACGTGGTTGAGCTCTAAGAAAGAATTTTTGAAAATTTGTCTCCTAAAGAGTTTAAATATTTAATCTGTAAATTAAAAAAAAATTGGCAAATGTCGACAAATTTTAAATGATACTGTTGCGTGCCCCTTGTTGGAACGACTATGAATTCTGTAGGAATCTTCTAGTAACGACAACAATAACAATCGAAAGCAGGTAAAGACCCGACTTTTTTTGCAATAGCTTGGAGAAACCAATACATGTAAAGGAAGAAATCTCGGAACTACGAGAAGCATGGGACGAAGGTGTAAAATTCGAGCGGAGTGGTTGAGTCGGGGAGTCAGTTATTCGTGTTGTTCATGTGAGTGTTCTGGCATTACGAAATAAATTATTCAGTTATACTGTCAAAATAAATAAACTTTAGTGAGTGCAATTATATAAATCTGGTTTTACGTAAATGACTTATAGTTAATAGACAAGTGTGCTGATAAACTTACTGTTGTGTTCTCGTGTTGTAAATATTTTGTATACACAATTTAGTGACTCTATATTCTCTATTACTTAGTCTTTTATTTTATTATTTAGAACTATTAGTTTTGTTTCTGTTAACGTTATTATTTCTGTTAAGTTAAAGAAGTACGCTTTCGTTTGTGTGTTTGACTGTTTTGTTAAACATTTATTATTGTAAATAAATAATTTCCGCCACGGACTACAACAATTTTGTTACAATACTAAAAAATGCAGACATCTGCTAAATACCCAACAATACTCTAATACGGTGGAGACGAAGGCTCAGTCGCGTGCGGAACCGCGAGCAGCGGCTAGTCATTCTATAAATATGGTTAAATTTGAGTTTTCAAATATTTTCAGAAATCCATTTCAAAACCGACATATCTGACAGTCGATAAAAAGCATCTCCCTATATTCTATTTATTTAATTTATCTACAGCAGACAAGTGAATCAATAACTCACAACTAGGAGTATTGAGGTCTGACGCTACTGTTCATTCCCTTCTATTGAATATTATATCATTGTTGTATTCATGGCGGCACTGACTCGTTCTGAATGACTGACTGACTAACCTGCAATTGTTGCGCGCCAAATTCAAAACTACCCACTGTCTCAATAAAACTTAATAACATCTTAGTAAATGAAGTTAGACTTTAAATATTATTTTTAACAGGCCGTTTAACACGAGCCGTAATACCACTAAGCGTTAGATATTTTTTGTACGTACCACCTACAAAATAGTTGTTTTCCACTTCATTTTCAACAATTTTTGACAGTCTACTTTTCCAAAAACGTTACTTCTACAATCTCGATTTGGCTCGATCTTCACACATCAAGTTTTCTTATGAAATTTGAGTTTTAATAATAATGTATTAATAAAAAAAATTGATTTGATTGCCATTCAATTTCCTGGAACAACTATTTTTTATGAATATTAAAAGTTGTTAATTTTATTGTATTTAGTATTAAATATTATGATATTTGTTATTCGTTGCCTTGGTTACCACATATAATATGTTCCACGTTTTCGCAATAAAATTATCTACATTTTCATATATGACAATATAGAAAACCCTCTAACTGCAAAATACTAATTAGAAGGTCTACCTGGTTTTATGCCAGAAATCAAAATGTCGACCAAACTTTGGCATTTTATATACATACTATTTATGATATTTCACTTTCGATTCGTAACAAATTTATCTAAAAATACATTTCAGAAATAAAATTAACAACTTTATTTTTTTACTAAAAATAGCTGTGCTAAAAAATTGAATAGAAATCAAATCAACGTTTCTTTAAATACATTATATTATCAAAATTCAAATTTCATTGAGTGAAGATCGAGCCAAATCGGGATCTTGTACTAGGTATAAGTAGGTTATAAGAATAACAACTGACACACAAACCGTGATTCACTATAGAAGCGGTATAGCACGACCAGTTTTGTTTTAATTTACCGCACTAGTGCGTAATAGGTCACTTTACATGCCTGTTAGTGCAAAAAAAATAAAAACGTATTAGGATATTGATTTTGACGGCCTAGATGTCTCTGCAGGATTTAAACCGGCATTGTTTCTGTAATTTGGACAGGTGGACATTCTTTACCGAACCCGAAACAGTTGAATACGTATCAGACATCAGTTACTTATATTATGTACATTGTTCACATATATCGTCTGTAATCCAAACAATACACTATAAATGCATTGTTGAATTCCCATACAACATGTTCTATATTGTTAAGTTTGATTTTATATATTATTATACATTGTTACATGCAATGTGGAAGTTGGGGATAGTATTGTTAACTAAATTAGAAAAACAGCAGCTGCTCTAAAGTGCGAAGTTAGCAGACAATAATCAGCTTTGAAGTAGCCTGAAGTCAGAAACGAATAATTTTGCAGGTTATGTTGTTACTGACCGGAGGCGTTAATGTTTCTTATGAAATCCCGATCGTGTTTATTCACATTTGAAAAACAATTAAAAAGAAATTATAATCTTAAGAAAATAGGCAACTTGTTTAGGTAGTTTCAATATCTGAAGGAAACATTTTTTAATTAATATTATCTCTTTTTAGAAAAGTTTAATTAGAAACACATCTTTCTGATGCTTTTTTTTATTTTACACTGCATAAGAAAAGAAAATATTGGAAAAAAGCACACTTCCGGTTGAGTGTAAAGTACAAAAAAATATACTTTAGCAATTTTCGATAGTGAATTTCAAGTTGAACAAAAAACTATTTAAACTTTTTTTTGATACACGAATTATTCCATGTTACCACTATCGGTGAACATACCGTATAAAGATCTGTATATTAGTAATATACAGATATATTGCGTATAAATTTTAGAGACAGAAAGAATAAAGAATCGGCCATAAGTTACTGGTCTACGACAAAAAGAAAAATAAAAAGTTCAAAGCAAATGTACCAAAAACGAGAACGACATTCTGCCTTGCATATAAATTTGAATTCTATAACCAGTTCTTTATCTTTACTCTGGTTCAAATCTTCCGACGAGTACGTGAATTAAATTTTATATTTCCGACAAAGATATTTCAACCCTCAAATTATATACGGCTATACCTAATTTCAAGTTCAGTGCCGGCGTTAGTGGGGTCAGTGATTATGGCATAGACGCGCATATATGGGAAGAACACATGCGGCGAAAATGTGTGGTTAGGGTTTTCAAATTCAATACAACAAAACGAGTTTCCAAACAATTTTTTTAAAGTTTCTACTATTAGAAACAAAATCACTGTAAAATATTCCAAGTCAATTTTTTTTTATATCGAGAAAAACAGCAACAATAATCGTAGTATTATGTCGCAGTAGTATGAACTACAAAAATAGCTTCATAACAATTTGCATAATAAACAGAGAAAACAAAAGAAAACGACTTAAACAAAAGAATCACATCCAGACGTCATCGTTAAAGAACTCACTAAAGCAACTCCCAATAGAAACCAGAAATGGTGTTGACAAATGAATATTATCTTATTGTGACAAAAGAAAAATATGAAATGAAAACAAAAAATTGTTTTGTTTATAAATAAAAACAAAAAAATGTCTATACTATTCGTAATGATATTTTTTTGTCTTGAATATTTCTATAATTTTACTTTTTCATTGTTATCAAAATATCATAGAAATATATAAAATTTTAATGAGAGGTTTATCTCTTTTGGTGATATCTTTTCTAGCTTCATTAAACAAATAATGTCTTTTTCTTACAGATTTTCGGATATTTTGGTACTCAAGAGAATTTTTGTTTGTGTGTGTCGAAATCGAAACATCACAAACAATACAGTATGGTGTTTTTTACACGAAAACATTTGGATTAAGATAAATTTAGAGTGTTAGTGAGGGTCAACTCTTGTATTTTCACCTACTTCCGACGACAATACAGATTTTTTTATAAGGATTTAATTTTCGTTCAGTTGTAAAATTTCCGTAACATTCCCGCCACCTCCATCATATATGTCCCGTCTCTCCCACCATGCAAAGAACAATTATTATTTATTGAACTTCTCGCTCGTAATTGTGTCAAATGAAAAATTTCCATGTCTCCGAAACGAACCTGACTTCAAAAAAAATTTAACCAAAATAACAAAAAAACTATCTTTTTTAAATTTAAACCGTGTAGTATCTACCTACACCAGAAATCCAAATACGAAAAAGTAGTATCTTCCATTGTAAATTGTTTTTTGGCATCATGTTAAATATAATTAAATCGAAACCAACAAAATAAAGGGAAAACATGTTGAGTATTCATTCAATTTAATTTTTAGCGAAAATATCTCTTGTACTTGCTTACGTAGAGAAACAAGGTACTCAGGTGAAACAAAACTTTCAGGGAACATCATTAAATCTAATAAGACAAACAAAAATAACATCAGCTCTAAATTTAGCGTAACGTCATGTTTCGTAAATCTATCACATATAATTAAACAGAATCATAACTTTGTTTGGAATAGTTTTTGGACGGAATTTCAACTTATTGACATGATCACCGGCAGGATTGATTCTTAAAAGGTGCGAAACCTAAAGGCCGCTGCCCACGAGGCTAAATTTCACTGCTAGGTATATACTGTGACGTCAGGTTTCGCGATGGCTTCACACGATGCGCGCATTGAACTTGCTTTGTAGACGGGTTTGGTGCGTGCGCAGTGACATTTCGAATGTTAACAACGGTGAACGCTTATTGTCTCTGAACAGAACACACGCTATTACGTCGCATTTGTTTGTGAGCGTTTGCCCGTATCGCCCACGTGGCAAGATACTGTTTCCTGATTGGTTCTTGTTCGAAACAAGCACGAAAAGCATCCCCGGTTCTAATTTTGAAAGCCATCTTGTGACCAAGCACGCGAGCCTAGAGTGACGCCATTTCCATCTTCGGAGCCAGTACAAGTTCCAAAGTGATTCCAGCCTCGTGTGCAGTGGTTGTGTGCGCTTTTGAGAGCGCACGAACAGTTTGCCAGTCAGTACAAGTCCCATAAAATTTCACAATTAAATTATTCCGATAGTAGGTACACCGTATTGTCTACACTTAATTGCTGTCCGTAGGACCTTTAATTATTTGTCGTCACATACTGATTTACACAACCACAAGCTTAGAGTGGACAGGGTAGAAAACTTAACCAACAAACGAAAGTACCTTAGCAAAGTAATCGTATTTAGGTAAACGCAACGCTAGAATAAGCAAGGCGTACAACCTTCTTGCCTGTCCTTATTACGAATACTACATCCTATTTACAGTTGGTGCACCATCCTGTTCCCAATTCTGGGATCCCGCGCAATAAATCCCTATATATCCAAGAGAACAGATGGGATCCGAAACAAGATTACTTAACTTAATTAAATATACCGTTTTTCAAACTGTCATACACTGCACTTAAAAAGTACGTTTTTTTTTAAATTAAAATTTTCATACTTTTCTACAAGCGCGTGCCCAGGAGGACCCGGGGCGGACTGTTAAAAATAGTTTTTTGACGTGATAACGTCTTATAAATTGATGAATCACCAATCTTATAAATTGATAAAACACCGGCTGCATGTACGAAAAAGTGTAACGTTCCTAACGGTCGTAACGTTCCTAACGTAACGTTCCTAACGCGTAACGTTCCTAACGCGTAACGTTCCGCCTGACCCTGTGCGTGCTTTTTGCTAATGTCTCGCTCAATTTAAATCAGATCGGTTTGAAACCAGTCTTAAACGAAAGAGGAGAACATTTTACATAGATTTCGTATAACAGAATTTGCCTAAACAGTTTTTTTATACAAATTTATATAGAAAAATAGCTGTATAAATGCAATGTTGTCTAATGCATGGTGCGACGCGGTCGGTTGTCTTTGTTTGCCGTACATGGAAATTAGAAAATAACGTATGTCTTGTCTTAATATGAAAACGGCTGCATTTCTAATGTTTAATTCAATTTTTTGACATTAGTATTTTGTGAAATGCAACGCCTTCTAAGTTAAGTATTGGAATAACTAATTATTATTAGAACATAATACTTTGACAGTTGCAAACGTCACTTTTGACATTTCTTATCATTCCGACACCAAGGATAAGCGGATTGAAACCAAATTTTGGGAGGTTTAGGTTATGTATTACGGAATACGTTATCACGTAAAACTATCGTCCGTAAACCGACTTTACAGACAACCAATTTTTTTACACACATTTTTTTTCTTGCCTGTACCTATACGCGTAAAATAAAATATGACCTTATCTAAGAGTAATTTCCGAAAGCGACCTCTCAGTTTAATTCTATATGAGATGAACAAAGATAGCATGCGATACAGCCGTAGTTTGTATAAACAACCCAAATGAAATGCAATATAGCCGCACATACAGAATATGATAGCTGTCAGATAAGAAGTGAAAATAAGTTTTTTATTCATTTATGGGCAGTTGAAATAACTATTATTTATGTTCGACAGGTGAAATCGGGATAAAATGTGCAATGTTTACTTTATTTAATGGGACATCCAAACTTATCAACGACTAGAATAATTAAACTCATTGTTTGAAGACTGCTGAATATGACAAGAAAGTAGCAAATAAATTACCAGTCTTATGCGTTGAATTGTACTGAATTAACCGTAGAAAGAGAGATATATAAAGAGAGAGAGACCGAACGCTGTGTATAGAGTAAATATAACGACTGAAACAAGCGTTGCCAACTTCACTTTTCTGAATAAAGATGTTCCAAAAGCCGCAACTTCGGGATTGTTTGTTTAGTACAGAGAAACTTCACTACGCTCATATATGTATCATAGTGCTTAATTGACAAGTAATATGAAATCATAATTAGCACTGTATAAATTAATATAATTGTTAAAAACAAGAGGAAATTAACTTTGTTACTTTGACGGTTCATTTTCGTAAAGATAAAGATTAAAAATAAAATAGGTAAAAAATGTTTTGTACACCTCTCTACAATGTGGAGATTGTAAAATGATTGATTTCGAACTAGTGCGTAAAGAAAAATAAACGTTGTCGTACTACCATTTCCATAGTAAAAGTATGAAAATCTAACGCAGCCTGCAAACCTGTAGTGAACTTGCCTAAAAACGAGCTGTCGAACATATTGAAAATTATGTGAAAATCAGCTATTTTATAGGGGATACGTGTAAAAAGTTCTTAAGACACGGCAGCAAAAAAAGAAAAATAATGAAGACACGCCCCTCCACTAAATTTTATGACTTAAATAGAGCTACTATATTCTTAGGCAGGAAGCAGGGAGGAGAGCTACCATTTTTGAATAGGTTCCCAAAAAGTTGTTGAAAGACGTACATTTTTTTTTAGTATAGGTAATGCAATTTTTTTCGATCTCTCTGGGGCTCCCTTCCAACTGGACCCTGGACACGTGCCATTACTGTAACATTTTTTTAAACTTATTTTGGTTGTATCAAAATATTGTATTGTCATTCTAAGAAATCTGGAATGTTATATTTTGAACAGTAAGGACATCGTACATCAATATTTCAAAGGATTAAAAATATGTCTCTTTATTTTCTATGCAGAGGAAATAACCTCACTTTTTCACTGTCTTAACTTATCGATCAAGTCGGCGGGAAAAACATATGACTGGAGAGGGAAAACAGTTGAATGTTAGCAGATAGATACGGATGGAATTACAAAACTTTTTATAATGAATTCAATCCGATCATTATTATTCCTCTTCGAATTGTATAAAAAAGTTTTCATATTATTTTGTAATTTGTGAAGTATCAATTAAAAACCGTTGAGCAATATTATATTCTATTTTGCATTTTTCATTGCAAAATAAAAGACATTTTTTTCGAGCAACTGAATATGATATTTTGTTAAAATAAAAAAGAACGATGATTTCATTACTTCGAAATATAACCGCAAGGCTCGCATTACAGTTAAATAAATCCCCAAGAAAATAATTTTTGTTCAACTTATTCAATTATCCGTTGTTTTTTCATAATTCGGTTTTCTAGTATTTTTTGCCTGTGTTATAATGCGATCAAAAATTTAGATATTTTTACCGGAACAAAGTATTTGAACTAAGTATTAATTACTAGTGGCCCGACTTCGCGACTTATAAAATTGTTTTTTTTTATTTTAACGCGATAATATATAGCATATGTCCATCAAAAGGTTCATTCCAAATAGTGGTGAATTAATTTTTCAAATAGGTTCAGTGGTTCCGGATAACACACACCTTCTCAAAATTCGCACTCTCTCTTTATAATATTTGTATATGTTACGGTTAATACAAGAAAGTAGTTTATTCGCGAATTAACCGGCTAATACCCGAATTAACCAACGTCAAGGATTGGTTAATTCGGGTAATTATCCGATTAATTCGCGAATTAACTACTTTCTTGTATTAACCGTAACATATAGATTACCAGCTTTTTTGGGTATTTTTTGACATCCAGAAAGACACCGGTTGGACAGATTTTTACGATATTTTGTATACACTTAAACTTAAAAATGTAATGTACTTTTTATAAAATTAAGGTTTATATCAAAAGTTAAAACTTAGGTCGACGCAAACGAAGCCGTGCGTAAGAGGTCAATGTTAACATATTACAGGAAAGAAATATTAAGAAAAGAGTATATTTATGTAACACCCATTTTATATTTACACAAAAGCTTATATTTTGTTGTTTTAGTATTCAGCTTCTGGATTTTGTCGGCTTATTTATTTTTAAATTAATGTCTTATTTATATATTTTATCCTGTGCTTCATTTGTTTCCTTCCCTGGCACTTGAAGCACCTTAAAATAAAGTTAATCACGTGAAAAACAAAACCTTCTCCCCTCACCTGCCTTTAAAGCAGCTTCTTTATTTTTGCTTACACATTAAACCGCCTTTATTAAAAACATTATTTTGACTCGAATGAGAATTTAATTATAAAATAATTAAAACGAAATGAATAATAATAATTTTTGATGCATGCTTTCTATTAATTTATTTACTTTCTTAAAATGTATACAAAAAAAAAAGCATTTTGTAAATTGTTGACTAATTAGTTTCATTAATTTTGTCAGTAAACAATTTGTAAATTATCCGTCATATATTCTGCGCATGTCAAACCAATCGTCATTCATAAGAAAGTGTGATACGACTAACATAAACATTACTGATTATCTACGATGTATAAATGTTCATTAATTTTTAAATGTTTAATCGATTTAAATGAAATTTGGTCCACATATTGAAGTCAATCACCGCACAAAGCCTATTTAAAATGACCTCAATCGGGCGACTTTAAGAGTAGTCGAAGGTTTGAAAAATATTTTTGGGTCCAAATATACCGAAAAAATTATCAGAATCGTTTCAAATTTGAAATTTAATCCTTTAGTAAAGATTGAAACGTGCTGCTAAAATTTAAATAAAATCGGCCGGACAGGACCGGACTTACACATTTTTAGAAAGCACTAGTTTGCGGATTTGAATTTTCGTACTGAAGGGTGTATTTAATTTGGATTGACAATAATATTGCAATAAAGAAAAAACGTATTTTTTTAAGTGGTGTATTAAGGGTTTAATTTGTTTTGTTTTGACCAAAAGTCTTCACATAGTAATAGCTGTAATAGCAAATGTCGACTGGGTTTGGCACTGCGACCCGAGTTTTTATTAATTACTGTATGTTTAACCTCTTGGAAAATAAATTTTATTTCTGTTTCAGATTTATATTCGCAGGAGAATGGTAAGTTATCAAGATGCTTTTTTACCTGGGCTGGTTGGAATTATATTTATTACCCCTCTTCGCAGTAAAGCAACGCAAACAGTAGGCAATATAAACCGATTTTGGCTAATAAGTGAAAAACAACACAGCATTAAATCCCCATTTTTGTGTTAAGATTGAATAGGGAGTATCCTAGAAGGTACCATATAACACTTCTTTTAAGTCGGCTAGAACATTGGCAGAAAAATACGGGGTGTATACGAAACAAGGTTACAATAACTGACACTATATAAAAAATAAATCATTAAATTATTATTAGAACTCGGGAATTGTCGGTTTGTATTAATTTATTATTAAAATTATAAAATACTAGCGGTCCCGTCCGGTTTACCCGGGTGCCAAAGAACGAATGGGGAAGGGAGGGACACGAGTAAGCACATTAATCTTAGTTTATCGAGATGAATGTTGGGTCCAAATTTTTTGCAGTTTTTGGCAGTTCCCTGCTTTATTACTTATTTTAAACTCAAACCTCCATTTTTGATGAAAATATTTTTTTAAGTAATAATTATTTCTTTTAAATCAATAATTACTGTATAATTAATAAAATATAATAAATATTTAATTGAAAACACTGTAGGAAAATTATTTTTATATATAGGTACTGTAATAGTTTTCAAATGAGCTATTATTTAGATTTATTTAATTTTAATTAGTCGTAAATAAAACTAAAATAAATTTAAATGATAGCCTTAGAAGAAAGCAATGTAGAAAAAAAAAAAAAAAAAAAAATTAAAAACATATTCGTCCAAGGTAGGGCTCGAACCCACGACCTTGAGATTAAGAGTCGAGCGCTCTACCGACTGAGTTAACCGAGCTACTGTTCGTGTGCCGGTAATATTGGGATATTCAGTTACGGCATTTCACGTGAATATAAGTATATTGTGAAAAATTTTGACTGACATTCTGCAACATTTTTCATTGATTTTCCGCTCCTATTAGTCGTAGCGTGATATTATATAGCCTATAGCCTTCCTCGATAAATGAACTATCCAACAAAAAAAATTTTTTTCAATTCGAACCAGTAGTTCCTGAAATTAGCGCGTTCAAACAAACAAACAAACTCTTCTGCTTTATATATTAGTATAGATATAAACACAATTTTTTTCCAACGGTACTACGGTAGGAAATTACTGGTAATCAATTTACATACGACGTCGTTGATAGGATTCATTGTTATATTTCATAGGTATAACTGTTGAGCACTGCATGGATGAATGTGTCCAACATATGGCCGTCTAGCTATGCACACTCGAAATCAAATCACATGCTTTACTAGGTGGCTGACCGTACTGACGTCATGGTTGTCATAGCAATTGTTCGTTACAAGTGCATATTTTACAATCGCCTGGAAAAGCTCTTCATTTGTAGTGTGTATGTCGCTGCGTGCTACAATTGCGTACTGCGTTATCCTTTTTGTGGGATTCAATTTTGTGATATAAAATCACATTTAATTGCGCGGTGTACATTGAAATTATTGATACTTTAATAGAATTTTAATTAATTACAAAATTTATTACTTATATTTATAAGTTGTACAATATTTTTTTATGGGAAACGATCTAACAGCTGAAAAAAATTTTTTTTGACCTTGTGAAGAGGTTCCGCCGCAGTAATTTTGAGTAATTTCTAATTTCGCACACCGCCGGTGAAGACTTTTACTGTTTGAATAATAATATAATAATAATAAAATAATGCATAAACACTTTAATTGTGCAACATTCGGTATAACGCTGGCAAAGGTTAATACACGAGGTTCCTAGGGCCTGTGAGCCAGTTTTACTAAATGTACAGCAATAAATTTATCCTGTAATTCATACAATGTACATGACCCCTGCTACATACGAACGCCTGATTGTAAAATACAAGGCTGTGCCTTCTCATAAATGAACATTTATGGAGAACCTGTAAATCTATCTACACGAAAATGTGCCCATCAAAATTAAAATAGAATTGAAGGGAATTTAATTTCTAGCGCTTGTAAGAGAGAGAGATACGTACGTCATCAGCTTCAGTTGTTTGAATCATGCGATATGTAATGGTAGAGATAACCGATATATATACATCTCTTTCCAATGACAAACCTCTCTTTATGTAGCGCGAAAATGATGTTCTGGCTAGGGTTAGCTTTGATGTCATCATATGGTGCCTAAACTTAGCCGTTCTAAGTGAATAGATTTTATAAATTTTTGTTTGCAATTAAGACGAACGATATAAGAACGAAATGGTTTACAGTATTTGTTTATGTATTTTCATAATAATTATATTTTGATAGACGGGACGACCCTATTCTAAGAGATGAAGAGGGGGAAACTAAAGAAAATGTTCAATAAATAAAATTATCGACCAATTTTCAGACAATATATTAACAAAAAATATAAATTAATACATTAACGTTTCAATCCGGATTTGGACCTTCTTCAGAATTGATCTAAAAAATATAAAAATAATTAATATTTAAAATCTAAATCGCTTTTTATAGAATATTTAAAAAAATATTAATGTATTAATTTTATATTTTTTGTTAATATATTGTCTGAAAATTGGTCGATAATTTTATTTATTGAAGAGTTCTAATCAGACGTTAATCAAAGATTTTAAAGAAAATGTTGTTAAAGTGTAACAATTATTATTATTTTATTCAATATATTTATTAACGTACCTAAGTTTGCAATATGAATATTATTTAATTCAACACATTTATTAATTTAAGTTTTTTAACGTGAACACTACTTCCTAGTTCATACGCTCCGCTGCCATCTTGCTTCTGTTTCTCTACATGGCCACCAGAGTACACCAGTGGCGGCGTGGCTTTTTAAGACGCGGTGTTACAAAAGAACGCGTATTTTTGAGAGAGCTCCAATTAGCTTTTTTGTCTTTATTTCTATAGAGCGCTGATTAAAATGAATTCTGTTATATAAAATCTCTTGCGAAGACACCACCGTTTCCTTACACGTATGTTGCATAGCGCAGGGGTGAAAGTTCACCCTTCACGTAGAAATGTAGTTACATAGCCTACTTTGTATTCTACTATGTTTCTACAGGTGTGCTACACAATCTACGCTCAACTTACTGGATTTATTGTATTCTCTATTTTAGAATAAACAAAATGCAAAAGATTCAGTGTATTTTTTTCCCTCCTTTGTGCATTTAATGTTTATTCAATACAAATTTTTTATTTAACCTTACGTGTCTACACTGCGTGGAAACAAGCAAACCTAGAAAGTTTTCATTGTTGGGATGATGTTGATCGGATTCATTGTTGGATAAATAACTAAAAGCCGCCCACACGAGGATATAAACGCTGCTAGATTCCTTGCTAGATTTGCCGACTAGTTTTCTTGATTACTGTTATGTGTTCGCTTCACACGAGACGTCTTTACAAGCAAGTTTTGTGAATAAATCCGATGCGCGCGCAGTGACAGTTCAAATATAAACACAGAACAAAACGTGTCTGTTGTCAGCAGAATGACGTCATGTTGGTTTGTGGCCGTTTGTTCAAGTCGCTCACGATTGGTTCTTGCTCATACCTAGCAGCCGACCTAGCAAGGACAATAGCCCCTGTTCTAATTTTAAAACCTATCTTGTGAGCTAACAGGCGAGCCCGCAGTGACGTTATTTCCAGCTTCGTACCCAGCCTATCGGCCAGCAGAAGTTCCATCAGTGTTTCTAGCCTCGTGTGCAGCGGCCTTAAAGCAAGCAAGCAGTTATAAATTAAGTGAGCGTTCAACACTCTTTATTCGTCGCCACAAAAATTATAGGTTATGGTTGCGAGAGCTATTACAAGTTACAACAAAGAAAAAAACGCATTATTAATTTTGTATTCATCGTGGTCACAAATAATCAAGACGCACATTCTCATATATCACTGTACTACGTTTCTTATATAGTCTATCAACAAATAAACATGACAAAAATAAAACTTCAATCCGATGAAAACAAGCGAAATGTCAATGATTAATTTGTCAATACACTGTTGGCACTGCGCTGTTAGCATTGTAAACATTCGTCTGCAGTTGTGTTCAGAGTCAATCTGGACACGAGCACCAACATACGAAGCAGTGCGTTGCTAACTTCCTAGTAATCACGAAGTACACGAATCTCGAAAACTACTTAAACCCAATTACACGACATAGAGTTCTTTATACTGTGTTTGTAAAAGTATGTCTCAAATGAACGATACAATCTTTTTTAAGTTGGTATTGAACTTAGGCTATTAAAAACTGTCGTTCGTCAAATTGCATTCGCATTGAGAAAAAAATGGATGGCAATAATTAGATTTCACATTGTTACAGTTAACAACATTGTTCCAACAATGTCAGTGACGAGACTTGAACCTGAAACTCCCACTAACCGCTTCCCCCTCCAACGACTTAATATCACAAAGGCTGCCTGTCGCGCGGGCTATTGCGGATGCTTGTGTCTCGACGCGCGCATTAAAAAAATCGTTTTATAGCAGTTTGATCATACTTTTTTGTTTGCTTAGGTATTTTTCATTTGTCCTCATATAATATACATGTTGTGGATCAAGTGATAAATAGGGCATTATTCATAATGCTCGGGCGGTTTGAAAAATGCCCAATATCAGAGGGCAGTGTGATAAAAACTGATCAAATAATAAAATTGACCGGGCATTGTGAATAATGCCCTTCACCTATTGGGCAGAATAATAAAAAGATATTTTTATTAAATTATTTTAAAGTTGACATACATTATTATTATAAAATAATTATGGTAGGAAGGCACGAATAGTACTTAGTAGCAAATTCAAAATATAAAACGAATATTACCTAGTTTTTTTTACGATAATCAGTCTTAAATTAAAAATATGTTTTTTGGGTTCGGGGGCCCTCAAAACGAAAAAATATTGTAAAATACGCTCTGTTGTGAGCAGGAGAAAAATTGCGTGCTCTCATTGGCTAGTGCGTATCACATATTTGTCCCTGCTCCCCACGTCTTGACAAATGTACCTATTTAAATTATCAAATTGCCCAACAATCACATAGCAATATTCATAATGATCGGGCACTGTGAAAAATAATGACGTTTTAATGATTATTTATTACATGGCTCGATTTGACTTATCATTATTCATATTACCCGGGCATCATACATAATGCCCTGATTAATCACATAGTCCATAACATATATAGCCGAAAGCTCCACTATTTTCGTCGCTACCGTGTTTAATCGGTGTCGCGTGCGGATCTGCGAGGAGCAGCTAGTAGATAAATATAATCTTATTTCATGAGACATCCTATAAAATAGTTTTGTTTTTCATATATCCATTTTTTAAATACTAAAAAAAATCATAGTTCAGCAATTCCCGAGACTAACGCTGCAAACAAACAAACTTTTCTTATTGATAATATATTTTGAAACAAAATTACGTTGCAGGCTTAAGCAATTGTTTTTGATGACGAACGAATTCCAAACACCATTGTCGTTACAGTGTTACCAACAATAACCGTAGCTTGAAGAATACTGGCGTGCCAACTATATTACAAAATAATTATAACTTGGAGAATACAGGAGTGCCAACTATTTCCGTGTAGGTAGTATTACTAACTGATCAGTGAACTGAATTCTTCAGATAGATAAGTGTACACCAGCTACAAACTAACTAAGAAAGGCAAACTTAAAGCAGTAAAACAACAGGAAATGAGATTTGTTTCTGTCAATATATACCGACTGTTCGATGGATTTTGCCAATAGAGAGATTTGACAAAATCCGACATCATCAATAGTTAATTTAATCATTTTTTTTTTTTCCAAAAAGAAAGTTCAAGTTCACATAATAAAGCCACACTGCCTGTATTAGCAAGTACACTATATTGTCGGCAGGGCTTGGCACTGCGTACAGTTTTTTTTTTATAAATCATGATAAATCCTACGTTGTGTTGATTTATTTTAGTTTACGAAACCTTTAGGTTAAATCGATAAATTATGCAACGCAATAAAAATTAAATTACGTAATATTTTAAGTAAAGTACCTACACAAAAATGTTAAGAAGATGACTGATATTATTTTTCTCACAACAATTCTTAACAGAACATTATCTTTAAAATTTTTCAAGACACAATTATAATGATTAAGTAGGTAATTATATAAAAAAAAAACAACAGCATTAGACTCCAAAAAGAATAGGTGAGAGATATATGCAACATAACAATTTATTTTACATGTTAAATGTTACCTAATTTTTCAGTGTTTTGAATCAGATTATTTACATGAAAAATTATCTGTCTTAATTATGTGTTTCATTATAATTATTTTTGGTAACTACTGTTATAGTTCAAAAGAAATCTATACTAATATTATAAAGAGGTAAAAGTTTGTAAGTTTGGATGTTGGAGGTAATCTCCAAAACTACTTATTCGTTGTCAAAATTTTTTTCACTAATATTTAGAATGGACCTTCAGGATGGACACAGGCTATATATTATCGCGTTAAAAATAAAAGCGCTTTTCGTGGAGATCAATTGTGCAACGTAAGTCGACGAAAAAAACGGTGGGAATCTACATCTTCAGGCAAAGTCGAACCGGGTCGCTAAAACGTGCTTAATCGTATCACGCGAGGAAGTTTAGAAACTATGGAAATTTGTAGAGTTCGATGCCCTGAATGGAATGATATAACGTCAAGCAAAATGTATTCGAAACCGCCCGAGCTGCTGTATTGGAAAAATGGCTCGAAATAATTTCTTTGTGTCCTAAAACGCATCTTAAAAGACCTCATTCGCCAAAAGTAAGGTTAGAATGATTAAATCCAAGTAATAATAGTACCAAACCCCCATTTAAGGTTAGCGATGCATTAAAAGTAATGATTTTAGGATGAGTTCTTATATTAGAAATAGCTGGTAAAAGTATTTAACTAGACGAAGTTTTGTTGCATATTGGTTTAATCCGGATACGTACAAAATTCGATTCCCAATTAAAACAAAAACATACTGCTACTTTATATTTCTACAGACGAGAGCTGCTGCAATTCATTGAAAATAAGTCCTCCGGGGTACTCGATGCGGTTAGATGCAAAAGCTGCTTAAAACGTTTTTGGACATTTTCACCCAACACTGAAAAATGTTTAAATATAACATATTTGTAAAATTACCTCTGGTTGTTCCTATATACGTTAAAAGATTAAAAAAAAATAATTTAAACCTTTTAATATCTGATAAAAAATAAAAAACCATGCGCTATATTTTTTTTAAAGGTCAAAGTTAAAAATAGCTTTGTAATGGTCAGCGAGTCGAAAAGCCGATATAAATATAAGCTAATAGGTTGGTAGTACTATCATAGGTGCTAATTTATGCATTCGTGTACAGCATGATCATAAAGAATATTGTCTTGTGTTACAAAATATTCTTAGATTTCAATCGCTAATAATTACGAGACTAATGATGCGTTAACAACGATTGATCTCAAAACGAGTTCGTCGCGCAGGATTTGTTTGGCCTGTGACGTCATCGCCCGAGTGTAGGCGCATGCTCGTGATAGTCATGAATTAGCTTTGTGTAAAGTTAATAATAATAATAATAATAATAGAAATAATAATTTAACTATATTAATTAATAAACTAAAAAAAGGTCATTTTTAGTTAAAAATAAAAATACTCACCAATTAAAAATCACGCAACCTGTAACAAAAGACAAATATATCTATTAATATTTTTTCAGAAAATAATGTATTCGTTCAAACAATAGTTATTTTTCAAATAAATTTCTAATAATTAGAGTTGGTATGTAAATACGTTTCCAAAACCAAATTGCTGTTGCATTATAAAATAATAATTTATCAACTAATCTATACTAATCTAGGAGTAATATGAAACCAATAGGTAGAAATTCAATTGCGTTATATATAAAGCTAATTTTGCTTTAATCTCTTAATTAATTAAATTAGTATACTATACAGTATGTACCACAAACAAATGACTTTTGTTATTATTACGTAATTACGTACTCAGATGTTTTCTGATTAACACTTTTTTTTTATTTAAGCTTCGGAGTTTTTGATAGAAATAAATCTGCTGAATTTATTAACAAACGTATATATATGTATGTTTGTTACTCAATCATGTCTCAACAGCACAAAGAATATGATTTAAATTTTACATTCAGGCTATTTGTGACCCGGTTTAAAACATAAGCTCATTTTTATTCCGGTAACTTCAGTATTTTTCGAACAATCTACCTATTTCGTCATTTTTCTAATATTGCATTATAAGTTCAATGTGCTGCAATCGAGTACAGCACAATGAAGTTACAACGGATATGATTACACATTTTACATGGCCGGATTAAAACATAAGCTATTTTTTATTCCGGTTGATTCAGTATTTTTAAAAAAATCTACCTTTCTGTCCTTTTTCTAATATTGAATTGTAGGTAACTTCAATGTGCTGTAATCGAACGCAGCACAATGAAGTTACAATGCAATATTAGAAAAATGTATTATTCAAACAATGACAGTAACATTGAATAATATATTTTTCTTCATACCTCGATCGAAAGTACGTACTTTCGTCCCTTATAGCAGGGACGAAAGTTTGACATTTCCTCCCTGATATTTATTATATTAAATGACAGCGGTAACCCTAGTTACGAGTATAAATACGCATGAGAAATTTTTTCCTCTCGCTGTTCTCACTAGGAGTAAATGTCAATCTTTCGTCCCTGCGGACGAAAGTACGTACTTTCGAGCGGATATGAAGAAAAATCGTATACACCACATGGGCCTTAAAAGTTGAAATCTCGGCTCATGACGCGCAGGGCCGAAAATTCAACTTTCGGCCCTTGTGATGTTATATACTATTTTTAATAACTCATTATAACTTCATACTTCAACAATTGGGGTTTCATAGCAAAGTAAAGCTATTATATGTGCATTAAATGTTCAGAGCAAAAGATCATACTGTACATCAATAAAATATTACAGGATGTTACGATAAAACAAATAATATGTAACTTTGAGCCCATAGCAAAATTGAGTGGTAAATTTTTTATAATATTTTTTATGTTACAGAATTTTTATAGTCTATTCTTATATTTTATGACATCTGACGTTGCAATTTTTTTCCGTTTTTTGTGGGAATGTGTTGTAATAAAAATAAAATGAAATAAAAACGTTTACTGAGTTAACAAGAAATGATTTTACGACAGTTCAACTGTTTGAGTGAAAACAAAAATATTGATTACTGCAGTTGTTTTAGCCGAAACATGTGCCAAAGACGTCATAGAACGAAAGAAATCAATACACATTTATTTGTTATATACACTTTTTACGTTACACAGTTTCAAAACTATGAAATTTTACACGGCAGTACAAAAAATACCAATGTGGTGTAACTAACGGGTTTTGTGGTGGACGTAACGGGTTTCAAAATAAACGTATTAGAATTCTACTAGAGTGACCTGTGCGAATTATTCGCACTAAATAAGTATAATAATTATCACTTTACAAAATTATTTTTTAAATATGATTGCAGGTATTCAATTCGTTTCTAATTTAGCACACTGCTTATAACGTTCTTCTTTTTGTTGTATTACAATATGAAGCTCAGATGACAGATCGAAGAAATATTTTACTAAAATTGTCATATAGAGGCGCAAGTAGCAAAAGCGTTGAGCTAAGCCGTCAGATGGCATCATGTATAGCATTGCTGTGACGTTCAGCGTTGCTCGCTGTTTCAAAATTAAAGCCGTCAGATGGCTGTATGCAGTATTGTGTCTGTTGTATTACAATATGACGGTCTGATGACAGATCGAAGTGTTCACGTTGTTTCAAAATTAAAGCCGACAAATGGCAGATGTTGTTCAGCGTTGCTGTATTTTAATTAATTTACAAAAACAAAAGCAACAATAAATTTTTTAATTGTCGATGTCAGTAGAGCAAGCAATTATCTGTAAAATGATATTTAATTTATGTGGAAAAATTGTGAGGTTTGTTCTAAAAAGAGAGGCAAACATCTTTAACCTTAGCGTATTAATATATATGATATTGTAATTTTAGCAGGGTGTAATATTCTATTTCTTCATTCCTCGGTCGAAAGTACATACTTCGATTTTAAGGCAAAAAGTCTAACATTTACGCATTGGTGGGGCGAAGCCGAACCGAGTCACTAGTAATAAATAAAGAATACGAATTGGTATTAGGCGTGTGGAGACCTAGCTGTTGGTGACTTTGAAAAATAATAACACAGAAGATTTGTTTTGTGACGTAAATGTGAATTTGTTTCGTCACGTTTTGTTATTTTTTTTCTGAATGTTACGCAATTGTTATTCTGTCTGCAAATAAGTCATTATCAATAAAAAAGTGATAAAACAAAAGCGAACTTAAAAAATTCATATAAAAAAGTATTTTTCATATTTAAATTTAAAATATATTTCCGACTGGCTGCACAGTAGATATTGCTTTGTGCAAAAAGTAATATGTAAATGTTTTATAACCTCACTTTCGTTCTCCGTCTGACTAGTTTCGTCTCTGTCTGTCTGTTTTCTTCACTTTCTCTATCCCGGTATATAAAATATCAATAATCAAACTAAATCGAAGCAAGAAGAAATAAAATTTACATAATATCATATTCCCGAATACATGGGAGAGCTATGTCAAATATGTTTTATTTTTATATTTTAGTTTTAAAATGTCTGTTTTTGTCAGATACTGAATTTAATAATCATTTTAGTCCAAGAGCTTGTGATCACAAACTGCAAAAATATTTTGGGATTAGCTAGTATTTAAGATGTCAATAAATATACTGCAATCAATGATCTGGGATGGTTTTTCTAAATTAATTTCTGCTTTCTTAAGTGTTTGCTACTGAGCTTTGCTTATAGTTATTCCGAAAGCAGGTTTCAATGGAAATTGTAATCTTAAGGCAAATCCGTTGTTATAATTGGTATTCGTGGTATTAAAACACTGTCTCATTTAGATTTGTCACAAATTAAAGAGCTCTAACAATATTTAGGACCCAGAGGAAAAACTTGTAACACCACGTCTTAAAAAGCCACGCCGCCACTGGTGCACCCTGGTGGTCATGTAGAGAAACAGAGGCAAGATGGCAGCGGAGCGTATGAACTAGGAAGTAGTGTTCATGTTAAAAAACTTAAATTAATAAATGTGTTGAATTAAATAATATTCATGCTACAAAATTACGTTAATAAATATGTTGAATTAAATAATATTCATGCTACAAACTTACGTTAATAAATATGTTGAATTAAATAATATTCAAGCTACAAAATTACGTTAATAAATATGTTGAATTAAATAATATTCATGCTACAAACTTACGTTAATAAATATGTTGAATTAAATAATATTCAAGCTACAAAATTACGTTAATAAATATGCTGAATTAAATAATATTCATGTTACAAACTTACGTTAACAAATATGTTGAATAAAATAATAATAATTGTTACAGTATTAAATTTTGATCCAGTGGTCTAGCTGTAAAAACGTAACTTCATACAATATTACAACCCCCATTCATCCCCATAGGGGTTGAATGTTGATTAAAAAAATGTAGCCTAGACCCTTCCCCAGGCTTCAAACTATCCCCGTATTAAATTTCATCACAATCAGTCCAGCGGTTTGGTCGTGACAGGTATTAGTATGGATAAATTAACCCTGTGTCAATTTCAACTTTTTTTTAAGTTGTAAAAAACCAATGCACTAAAATTATTCGATTGTAAACTACTTTTATATATCCTCTTTAAATTAATATCGTGGTCATAAGTTTAAATTAGAAAAAATACCAATTTGTATGTTTTACGTAATGTGTTTTTAATTACAAAAACGTTATAATTAATGTGACAATTCTTGTAAAGTTAACAACATCAATCCTAAAACTCAGCGTTAGAATGGCATTATCTACAAAAATCAAGTCAACCCTTCTCAAGCCAACACTGACAAAACTTTTTGCAACAAACAAATCTAAAACAACTTCCCGTTTGTAATGTATCAAAACATCAGAAAAATTCTAAAAAGGAGCGTGTGGTATGCAGGTCTGGCTCTAGCTTTTAATGTATTCAAATCATGGCTTAGAATGTGCTTCCTTTGTTTCTAATAAATATTTAACAATCTAGATAATAAGATTTTTATTAGTAGAAGTTTTATTCCAAAATATGTATTGAAGGAGATTTATTTGGTTGAGGAACAACATTTTCAGGGCGTCAATGCAAGTTGCACAATTCAACTTGCATTGAGGCCCTGAGGATGAAAATGTAATTTTCGAAACGTTGGACAGAAGCGATAATCTGGTAAAGCTTATTTCTCAATGTTCCTCAACCAAATAAATCTACTTCGATATTTTTATTAATTAAAATAGTTTCAATATCAGCGTTAAAGTAGAATTTATATATCATATTTCAGGTTATAGTTGATTGTTTGGAAACCCACCAGTTTTATGTTTTCATCTTGGCATTGTTGCCAAATAATAACGTTGAAATTGTGCCAACCTATAAATCCTCAGTACCGAATATGGAGACATACCACCTGGCTATAGAATTATTGCTGCAATCGCATAGAGAGAGAAAAAGAGAGAGAGAGCGAGATGATCCAGTCAGGAGATACAGGTTACTATTCGTAGCTTGTTTCATTGCTGGAAACGTCAAAAATCGTTTACTTATTTTTTTTTAGACAAGTATCAAACCTTTTTAATATTAGATTATGTATCTAGTGCGTGAATTATTATTTTATGACGAAGTGTGACATTGTTGTAAAAAGGGCGCCCAGCAAGTTTAAACAGTCACATAAATCATAAAGTAATCACACACGCACTTTTTATAACATGGCTGATTTTCACATAATTTTTGACAGTTCATTTTTTAGCATAATCACTTCTGATTTTAAACTGCGTTCGATTCTCTTGCGGTTATTTACTATGGAAATGGTAGTACGACCACGTTTATTTAAACTTTAAAGCACTAGTGTAAAATGTGCTATACAGACTTGAAAAGCAGCCATTTTATAAGAAAGGGTGTGTTTGATCTGTAGATTCGATTTGCTGCAAACAAATTTTTCCTTGTATTGGGAGAGTGTAATAAAGTTTTAGGTATGGAGTAGTTAAGGTAGTAGCACCAAGGCAATTTTAAATAAAAGGTTTGATTTTTTTATATTTCGGTAGATAGATGATATGTTTTCATTGATTTCTCCAAAACTAGTCGGCGGAAATTAAAAAAAAAAAAACTATTTAAATTAAAGTTAAAACCTTAATAAATTATTGAAAACAAAAACAAACCCGTTGTGCCCGACTAATTAAAAAGATATTTAATCTTTTTAATTTATTATCTTTTTAATTAGTCGGGCACAACGGGTTTTTTTGTATTAAATAATTTATTAAGGTTTTAACTTTAATTCAAATAGTTTTTTTTTAATTTCCACCGACTAGTTTTGGAGAAATCAATGAAAACATATCATCATCTACCGTTTCACTATAAAGCCAATGTAAAATATGCCTACTTTTGAAGTCATTCATTTATTTAAATAATCGGGCAACCCCCCCTGAAATTTTCAGAATTGGTTTAGACTTAGTTCAACTTCATATAAAAAAAATCAAGCCTTTTATTTAAAATTGCCTTGGTGTGCTCGTACTACCTTAAATCCTTCTTCAATGATGAATTTTTAAAGGACTGGCGGATTACTCTCGTAAACGTAACGTAAGCTCGGTAGATGTTTTCAAATAATTCTAAACCTTCAAATAAAATTATTTATAAAAATTCTACGAAAGATGCTTTACTGTCACGACGAAGTGTTGAACAATCAAACTTCACGACGCCTACGTAACTTTTGGAGTAAACTTGAAGTCCAAGCTTCGTAGATTTGTAAATAAATGAAAAACTCTCCGCTTAAGAGAAAATCATTCTCAAAGTGATTCTTAAAGAATTTGACCTGGAAAGAAGTGCATAATCAAACAATGAAATCTCTTGATAACTAATAGAAGATGGATAATCAACTAAAAGAGAGATATCAAAGACGCTGAATGGTTCGAATCAAAGAACAAAACGTCGAATATAGTGAAACAGAGATAAAGTTTGTCTGTAGTGGAGCCTTTACTTTACCTGAATGTAGGTACATATCTCATATACAGGCCCATATATACAGCCCCGGGGAAATTGGATCAATGTTACCACCACACACAAGCTGAATATCCCAACCGGAAAGCGGCTGGTATTATAGCAGTGGGAACATTACACTATACTGTGTATATGAGAGAGTAGGGGAAAATTGTGTCAATATATCGCGCGATTTAAAGGTGCATTCGTGTGACAGGTCACGTGGAGCGGTTAAATAACGCGGTCGGGCGAAATTATAATTTAATGAATTAAAATTGTATATATATGCGATAGTATAGGGGAAAATTGTGTCAATGTACCGCTGGATTTAAAGGTGCAGTCGTTTGACAGGTCGCATAAAGCGGTTAAATAAGACAGCTGGTCGAAGTTATAATGAATAAAAAGTATATATGCGAGAGTATAGGGGAAAGTTGTGCCAATGTACCGCGCGATTTAAAGGTGCAGTCGTTTGACAGGTCACAAAAAGCGGTGAAATAAGACAGCTGGTCGAAGTTATAATGAATAAAACGTATACAAATCTTTGATTAACGTCTGAATAGAACTCTTCAAGTAAATAAAATTGTCGACCAATTTTTCTCAGACCGAACGATATATTGACAAAAATGATAAAATTACAAATCAATATAACACAAGATGACGTTTCGATCCGGATTTGGATCTTCTTCAGAAATATCTAAAAAATATAAAAAATAATTAATATTAAGTTATTTATTAACTAATCGATTGTACGTACAATCGATTAGTTAATAAATAAAAATATAGGGGAAAGTTGTGCGCGATTTAAAGGTACAGTCGCCGAACGCAATTGCGCGTAGCGATTAAATCACGCACTTGGACGGAATTATAATTTCATGCTACACTATGGAGGAAAAGTGTCTCACTGCGCCGCGCGATTTAAAGGTGTGACTGATGCAATTGGGATGAAGCGGTTAGTTGAGTAGATTGAAGTTGAAGGTGCCATCTGACGTGATTGGATGAAGCGGAGTTGACGGAGTTATGGTTCATTGAATACAATAATAATAATAATGATAATAATGTAGCTTTATTCTGGAATACTGTAAATACAGTGTAGAATGCGTCATATTAAAGTTACAATTGATATTTATAAAAATCTATCCCGGTTTAAGGGTGCTATCGCTTTTTTCTTAATTAGTAACAAAAATTGGCGATATTTTGACTGCGAATTGTAGAAAATATGCAGTTTTCTGTCGCGGTTAAAGGACAAGCGACCCATGAAGCAGTTAACTGATTTATGATAATATTGACGGATTGATTTATTAATTTCACAAATTAGATTTTCATGAAATGAAAAAATGTTGCTGAGAGACCACATGTTGCAAAATTAACTTGCAATCTCTATAGGAATACACGAAAATGGATTTGACCTCTAACCTGTATCGCCCGACAACTATCCCCTATATCATTCCGTCTCATTCTAGAACACAAGCTGGCTCTCTCTCTTGCTCATTTCACTGTCTCAATTCTGTCCTACGTAACACACACATACACACACACCAATACGCACAAGTAGATTGGGATGTGTATGACATAGGACATAGGAATACTGTGTATACTGTATATTATAGAGATTATATAACGGGTGTTTGCGAAATCCTGCAATGCTCAATAGAGATTTTTGTGGTTATACTTCTTTTGACTCGCTGTGGAAAAATTACAAGCGGAGTGAACACCGTAACATCAAAATTAACAGGATGAAGTTGGTAGCAGAATAGAGCTGCCAACAGAATAGAGGTTGAGACCATGGCGTCTAATATAGCTCACTCCACATTTGGAAAATCGGTTTTCATACTTGCGTTTACTTATACGGAACGTGGAAATGAGAAATGAAAATATGGATAGGTAAATAGCCAACATACCCCCGATTGGCATTAAAAAAATAATTTTTAAAATAGTATTTAAATTTTTAAAAAAGTGATTCACATTGTTTAACTAAAATAAAATGAAAAATTTTTATGTGAAAATCGCAGAGTTTTGAACAAATTTAACAACTTGATCTGCGTTCTTTTCTTAAATTTGTCCAATTTCATGTGATTTTCACACCAACATTAATAAGATTATCAGTACGCGAGTATATTACGAAAATAAAAAATTTCTTAATGAAATTTGTAAAACTGAATGTTGATTGATTTATCTTTCACTTTAATAAAAATTTCAAAAAGAACAAACATTGAAAGCAACTTCATTACATTAAGACACTTTTCTCTGTGGAAAACAAACATTTGTTTCAAAATCAATTTTAAGAAAGCGTCTAATTAAAATATATATAAAAAAATTAATTAAATTTCCACAAAGCTTTACAAAAATGTTTTACAATGGCTGTGTAAAAAACGCTGAAAAAAAAACCAAAAACCTTGACCAAAAAATCAATTTACTAAAAAAATGCACAATGATTTTTATTACATTTTTTTCGTTTCGGAGAAATAGTAATATCTAACTAATTACTAATTATAATTATCTAAATAAGGTATGTTGCGGATTTTGAAATGTTTATATCGTGATAAATATAAAATTATACGGGATACAAGGCTAAAATATTAAAACAAATTTTATTCACTAGAACATTATTTACTGGTCAACGTTTCGGCAATATTCTTCAGGACCTATAAAGAAGGCAAGAAATATTGCCGAAACTTTGACCAGTAGGTAAATAATGTTCTAATGAACAAAAATTGTTTTAATATTTTAGCCTTGTATCCCGTATAATTTTATCATATCATAATATCAAGGTGTCTTATTTTATTTTGATAAATATAAATTCATAAAATTCCGATTCAGTGAGGAATGAGGTCTGAGGATCGTTACTATCGTCACAATCTTCGGATATTAAAAAGCTACAGTTTGCTGACATTTAATTAAAAAATTAAATTTTTATTTATCGAAATTTTTTTGAAAATTTTGCCTTTTTTAAAATAATAAAACATCTTTTCTAGCCCTGTTTTCAGCTTCATACAAATAAGAGCTTCATAAAAATAATATATTTTCAGCAGCCTTTACTTCTTTGCCTCCCCGTGCGCATTTACTAACGCAAAATTAATTTTCAATTTCATTTTCTCAGCATGATTTCCACCACGGAAATTATACCCTTCATTATATAATATTAAAAGGAAAAGCCTAAATGCACATTGGAAATGAACTGTGTCTCATTCACGACACATCTATATATTTTTATTCTGACTGCCATTTGTCAGTCAAGTGAGAAATTGTCAAACGACTCGTGACGTCACTATGATTGTAAATAATAACAATAGTCCACAGTAACCATAGTAAAACTGTACAATTAAAAATATTTAAGATTGCTATGACTATTGCATTACCAGTGTAAATAAGTATACAAGCTAGTAAAACTTTATTTATTTATTAAACGTATTTATCCTTGGTAGATTAGTACTTTCAGCTTTTACAAAACCGTCTTCAATGATGCGAAATCAATAAAATACGGAATAGAAGTCTATAAACGTGACAATAACTTGAAATAACTTCAAAATAACACACAACACAACATAAACGTAGGTAGTTTACAGACGAAGTGACGTCACGCAACATAGCGAACAGCATTTTTGACAGATTAAAAAAATTATTAAAATTGAATTATAATAGAAATCAACATTTCTCGTTTGCTTTTTACAAAATCTATCAAGAATATGTATTATTCGATTGTTGTCAAAAAGTCGACCCAAACAATAAAAAGACTCACTTTAACAATAAATAAGATAGAGTGTAAGCTATAGGTACATTTTATATTAGATGAAAGCAATGAGTCATTATACAGCTGATAAAAGGAAATAAGTTTATTACATTTAAAATATGAAAGCATCTGAAAGTCTGAACAATGGCTGTTGTCGACGCTGAAAATGCAGCTTTGTTAAAAAGTTTCAAAATAGAACCCCACCTGCCTCTCTTTTAATGGGACAGATAAAAGTGATGCATTAAGTGGCCTTCGACATTCACAAACCTGAAAATTTAACTTTCGGGTGAATAATTTTATATACCTACTGTTAAACAGCTTTTCAAAGTTTAGAAAATCTGTTTTATAATATTATAGTTTGGTCTCTCTACGAACACGTTAGCTCTTAAGAGTGGCATTATTAATGTTTCAGAAAACGAATATTCAGAAAAATCTACTTGAGTAAATTAAAACATATATTATGTGTGAAAAATTGACAAAAAATGTTGAGCATCACTTGACACTAAAGCTAATAAAAATTAAAATAAGGGTCTTTTAGTTTGTTGTTGAGGTTCGTATTTTAGAAAACACCTTGTATATTTTAAGTTACATTAAATATTCAATCATATAAAAAATAAATGAAAGTAAATAATTCAAATTAGGTAAAGAAAATTATTAACGACAAAACTTAAAATGAATAATATCAATTCAATATTAAAATTGTTATTTGGATGCAACAATTAAAATTAAAAGCCTTTGAGAAAAATTTAAAGATATTTTTTTCTGAAGTGGATTTATTTTCATGACAAAGTTTGATCAGTCGTTTTAAATTAATTACTTAACTGAAAGTTTGTACAAGAAAAAAAATGTTGATCTAACAAAATTGTTTTTCTCTTCGTTTCAAAACAAATTTCATTCAAGCACGCGTCTTTTTTGTAATTATTATGTCTTTGTAATATAATTTAAATCGAGTTATATAGGGCGACGTAAAATTTACAATTATTAGTGGTCGCCCAGTGATCGAAATTCGATCGTAATTCATTAAATTTTTAAGCTATTAAGATTCTTTTGTCATTAAACGGATTTCTTCTGAATCGATTTCGTCTGTGTTAATTCATACACATCGTGATAATCGTGATAAAATTCATACACGCGAGCTTTCAAAACTCGTAAGTTTAAGTCTTAGTCCTCGAAGAGCAAACCTCGAAGAATACAATCTCAAATAACAGTCGAAATATTTTTAAAACTTGTACAAAAAAATACTGTTTTTTTTTGTTCGCTGTCAAATAGAACATTCTGTATGTATATTCGTGTTGGCACAAGGGCGCTAACGTTTTATTAGTCAAACAGCTTCGTTCAACTGAACGCGTTCCACGCGGTTCCATTCGCTGAACGATTTTCAATAAATACTTGAAATGAGACGAGACGAGAAGAAATTGGAACGAGGTACGAAGATTGCACGAAAGGCGTCGTATCTCTTTACATAATAACAAATGAATAAATGTGTGAACTGGAAACTTACGTCGCCAGCTTCTCCAAAATAAACATCACATTTTGTAGACGAAACATCTGCAGTTCAAAAATACATCCAACTTCTTTGATTATACCTCTTTCTGTCAAGTAGGCGTTCAACATAACCTCACAATGCACATTGTTCGCACCATTTGCAGCAGGAGTGGGGATAACACGAGGCTGGTTTTGCCGCTAGATTTCAAGCACATATTTAATAACTTCTATATTGCTAGTGGCCGTAAGCGGAAGCGTGACCCATGAAGTGAAACTGTTTTTCTATCTCTTTCTTTTTACTTGACCCGTTGTGCGCAAGTATCGCGTCTGTAGTGGGGCAATTAGTAAGTGGAATAGAGCAAGCCACCTCCCTTTCACAGCTTAGTTCCATGTGCAAACTGACGCGCATCCATTCACAGACATGCGCATGAGACTCAGAGTATAATAAGTGAGACAGACGGATAAATGTCTGCACAGTAGTGTTTAAGTCTTTCTCCCGATCTTTGCTAGCAATAGATAGGGTATTAAATATATGGTTTCAAGCGTGCTGGATTTCATGATGACTTTAATGTTTTGGTTTCACACGATGCGTGTATTAAAGCTGGCTTTGTAGATGGGTTTGCAGCGCGCGCAATAACTGTTCGAATGCTAACAAAAGTAGACGTTTACTGTCAGAACACACGCTGTGACGTCATGTTTTTTTGTGTGTCGCTCACGTGACAAGATACTGTTTCCTGATTGGTTCGACAGTATGCTTTAAACGTATGCTCGCAACTATCAGATGAGTAAAAGCGCAGTCTAAAAATTAATTCGTCCCGTCAATAAGCGGTACTAAAAAATGTTTATTTCTCCTTTAACTTCCATGCTTCGAGAAAGCATTCAAAAGGAACGCGAGGAAAGCTGGAGTTTTTTTTTTTATATATGAAAAACGAAAATTTAAATTTTCTTCTCGTCAACATTGCATTCACGCCGAAATAAAATTACAGATGAGGCAGAATAAAAATCGCTTGCGTGTTTAATATTTTCTCTCCCAGCCGGTTCTAGAAAACATTTTCTCTGCTAAAATAAGCATATTTCATTTTCAACACATTCAATTAAATGTTGTTTGACAGATGATGAAGTGCATAGTAGATACCGAAACGTCAATTCACGTACGGACTCAATAGTTATATTTATTCAATTTCCTGCTTGCATACAAACGGCACGCTAAAGTGAAATGCACAGATAGAATTCATAACAACACCGAGAAAGATAGAACGCTGTATACCGATGGCATATAGTATATAACATTTATAGCCATGAAGTACGTTCATATAAACCACAATACTACCAACTGTACATACACAAAACCACTAACGCGAAGACCACTGTCTTATTTTAATTGGAATGTACATACATTCACGAGACTGACATTCTGAAACAACAATCTCTCTGCATTATGACTTTGAAATGTTCTCTTTTTTGCGCTCTTTAGGTCCAAATCCTCTACAAAATGTCACTAAAGAAGCTAACCGGACTTACAGCTGCGTCTTTTGTTTTTATATTTGGCAGCTTCCTAAAATGGACCAACTGCCAAATGTGAAATATATGAGAGAAATTCAGTTCTGTCTGAAGTTGGCGCAAGAACGCCTGATGAGATTTTGATGATACTTGCATTATTTTGAAGTAGTGGTAGTTATTTGAACTTAAAGTAACAAGTATTTTTTTATTTAAGGTTCCTATCAAAAGCTACATTCACGCGAGCGTAGGCACGGCTAAACTACATACTCCTTATTATGAACAGATTTTTGAAGTTGTGCTTCTTTTGTCTTGTCATGATTTATGAAGTTACAGTGTAACAATAAAATTGACAGTATGAAGTTGCTAGCAGAAAAAGGTTACCGATAGAATAGATGTAATGACCATAACACTTGTGGACATGCCATCGTCGTGGTTATTTTTCCGTTCATTGAGTGAGAAAGACAGAGTATGATAGAGACCATGTTCGCAGGCGCGTAGCGTCTAATAGCTGTATTTATGCTAATCTATTATCTTATTTAAATAAATGATTTGCATGCAAATTAAACATTATTCCTTAACTACGCCTAACGCGTTTACATAAGTATATGCATCTATATTTTTTTCCCAACGGTGTCCATATCGCTTTTTTAAATAATTTCGTAGGAAAAACATATACAAACCAAAAAAGCCCAGTCTAGTACGAACAAAATAATCTTGAAAAACGAATTAGAAAATTTCTTTATTCTTTATTCGGCTCCTCGGAATCAAAAGTCCCAGTAGATAATAATTGAATTTTGATCTTCGCTGTATGTATTTCTTTTATTATTTTATTCTGACCTACATCACAAATTCGAAAACAAAAGCGCAGCACATATGACTCGAGTAAGTTGGTGTTTGCCTACAGGAAAACTTCACCGAGTTTTCCGCGTCTCCGGTCGCCGTTGCTGTCAAATACAGATGGAGCATCAATTTTCCGACACGCTGATAAAACTATAGTTTCTCCTGCTCTACATCAAGCGACAAATACTCTAGAAACGACAGGGAAAAGATAAAGGAAATATTGGAAAACATGACACCTACAAATTCACGTAAGAATTTATGTTCTTGGAAAATGCAATATCAAAAAAAATCAAGTAAGTACACAATTAGATACAATCGACTTAAGAGTATTCGTCCCAGCAAACACCCCCTGCACCCTTCATGTCAAATCTTTTCCCCTCGCCTAAAAACGGTTCGCGCTCTCCCGACGCTATTTTTAAAGCTAGAGGGTTCTGGTTAACGCCAAATGAAAGACAAAGAATCAGACTACAGATCCTTCAGGCGAATTTTTTGAAAAAAAATTCCTAAAAAAACCTACAACCTTTTGAAAAAAATAATAAGTTACGTAATATTTCATATGTAGGCGAAACTGTTTTTCAAAAAATTCGCCTGAAGGATCTGTAGTCTGATTCTTTGTCTTTCATTTGGCGTTTACCAGAACCCTCTAGCTTTAAAAATAGCGTCGGGAGAGCGCGAACCGTTTTTAGGCGAGGGGAAAAGATTTGAGATGAAGGGTGCAGAGGGCATTTTACTCTTAATATTTCAATAAATAAAATTATCGACCAATTATTTATTGAAGAGTTCTAATCAGACGTTAATCAAAGATTTGGACTTAATATTTCTATAATTTTCCTGATTATATATATTTTCCAATTAACATTACTAGTGGTGACCCAGTGAAATTCGACAGTAATTCATTAAAACTTTTAAGTTTGTTTGTTTGTTTGGTTGAACACGCTAATCTCAAGAACTACTGGTTCGAATTGAAATTTTTTTTTTGTTGGATAGCCCATTTATCGAGGAAGGTTGTAGGCTATAATTATATAATATCACACTACGACCAATAGGAGCGGAGCATCAATGAAACATGTCGAAAAATGTAACTCAAAATTTGTCCGTCCCACAAAAACATTTGAACGACTTTCGATCATCATGAAATAGTATTGATTTTCGTTGTTTGAACATTGAGATATCAGTTTTCAGAAACAATAAAAAATCTAAACAGAACATGAGTGATTTCGATTAAAAACAAACATTTTGAAAGTTTTCGAGCAGCAAAACAAACTTATTTTAAGTACAAAATGGCGTATCTACGATGTTTGATATTATCAAGAGAATGAACATGACCTTTTGTCTGTGGGGTAGAGCTTCTCAATCAGTTGTCAAAGTTTCAGTGGCCCTAAAAAATACTTCCAATGGCATAACGCAATACAACATAAATAAAACAGACTTTATAACATACGGACAAGCAAACTCTGCGAATAAATGGACAACTGGACAGACAGACATCTAGAACTTGACTATGAAACCTCGAATATAACTTTCTTTATTCCTATGATTTCTTTAAAGTAAAATGAACTCCGCTCACTTTAAATGCTAGCATTTTTTACAAAACAAATGGCAACTTACTTTCATATAAAATTTAATTTTTCCATCAAATCGATGTAAGAATATTTATAATAGCGGCCCGGTTCGGCTTCGCTCGAATTTGCAGATTGCCACCGTTTTTTCGTGTGATCAGAGTTTAATAACATTAGCTAACATCACTATTTTTTTATGTATTATTGCAATTAATAATGCAGCATTTACGAATTGTAATTTTTTACCTTTGATATTTTATATCAGTACATGTGCCGTAAAAATGCCAGCTTTCGCCGCTAAGTGCGCACGATCGTTCAGCGTCTCCCTGCCAAACAGCTGCACATAGCGAATATACATTTGTGATCGTTCATTCAAATCATATTTCAATGAATCAGCAGATGAGCATGATGATATATTGCAGTGCAATCTTAGACTATAATCGAAAATGTTTGGAAACTCTGGTTATCAAACTGACGCGCTGGTAGTCCAATATTTTATTTACAAAGGAGGTTATATATACCTAAGTGTCGAAATGAAGGACCAGAGCGCCATACCACGCATGGTAATTGTGTCAAAACAAAGGTTTGGGATAAACATGGCGAATACATTACTGATTCTTGCCTCTTCCCACTCATTCCATTCTCAACGATCTGTCTCTCTCAGACACGCTATCACCGCTGTATATATAAAAAATGTAACTTATCCTTCGTGAGGTTTTAGAGGCACCCTTTTAAAGTTTAAGACAAAATTCAATATTCAAACAGAAAGTAAAAGCCTGTGGATATTAAATTATTCACTGGAAAGCTGAAAACAGTTTTTCGAAAATTCATAAACATTTTTATTTTTCTTGGAATCCGCGGAAAACAAGTTCAGCGTTTCAATTCGTTCATTCAGGAATAAATGTTTTCTTCATACCTCGATCGAAAGTACATACTTTCGGCATCAATTGTAAGGCAGAAAGTCTCACATTTACGCATTGGTGGGAATACACGCACTGATGCGGGAAGTACGTACGTTCGGGCGGCAGTAAAGAAAATAGCCTATATCAACTGTTGTCGTTTCCATAGCAACTCTGTTACATTTTAGCTAATAGTCGCGACCAGCTGTCATTCGTGTTTTTACGTATAATCTCAAAGCTGCTTGTTTGGAATTTTTCTGTGATTTTATGTTATTAATATAAATTAATAAGCGTACTTACGACTGAGGTTTGAATAGAAATAGTATACTCTGGCCGAAAGTTTTATTTCACCTCGGGCTTCATGACGTGCATTGTAAGATACCAAACTTTCGACCCATGTAGTGTAATATACTATTTCTTGGAAATCCCTTGAACTCATTATTTATTATTGATTGCGCGAGATACTGGGCGAACCTTTGTTTACGAAATTATTTTTTTCAACTTCTAAATTCTCCCAATTTAACCTGTAAAGCGCAGTGGCTACCAGACATGTCATTCTTAAAATAACCAAATCCGCTCTTAAAATTCTTCTTCTCAAAAATTAACTCATTAAACAACCATAAAGACGTTACGGTAACGTGTTACGATTAAATTGTTTTCTTAAATCATTACACACTTTTAGATCGGATATAATGATCAAACTTTCTAACAAGAAGAAACCTAACTCTCTCTGTAGGTTCGACTTGCCGTACAGGGAGAAAAGATAGGCGTTTCACTTTTATTATTAATGAAAACGATATTAACTCCATAGGGAGCTTTCAGCGTTTATTGTCCCATATCCATGCACTTAGCATACGTTCATGTCAGCCAAGTTTGTCCACACAATATATACTCTTACACTGCCAGCGGGTCGTAATATTAAAGTTTGTATAATGACGTGTAAAAAAATTCAAGAAAATATTAAGTCCGTTTCACACGAGGCTGTTTTTATTACTCGATTGCCCGTCGCTGCGAGGATGGAAATGATGTAACTCCAGGCTCTGCTGCGTGGTCACAAGCTGGCTTTGAAAATTAGAACCGCGGCTACTTTTCGAGTGCGACAGAGATGAGCGACAGAAGCAAACGTCATAAGCAAGCATGGCGTCATAGCTAATACGCGCCACGAATCTAAAAGGCTCGGAAGTTAGATGCGAATGCGGGCTTGCGCTTGTACAGTCTGTTGAAAAACTAGAAACTCGCAACTCAACAAAACTAAAATAGCATTAACAACTTGGCAATAGCGTACTCGACTGTACTTTAAAGCAGGAAAGCGACAAAGGCAACGAGCGATCACGGCCAATCACCGACGAGCGCACGTTCCGTTCAGGTAGCTGGGAGGTGGTGGGAGTATCATCGGCTCTAAAATGTGCCTTTGCGACGCTGTTTGTGACTAACTTCCGAACCTTTTAGATCCGTGGCGTGTATTATATATTTTAGTCATTTGTGATGGTTTATAGTAAATTGATATTAATATACTACAGTGGTTCCCTAACGTATTTGGCCTACCGCCCTCTTTTAAGAAAAAATATTACTCAGTGCCCTCTGGACATTATTTTTTTTTTTAATTTTAATAGAAATTAAACAGAAAGATATATCTATTAATGAGTCTACCTTTTTCGTAAAATATGGTAAAGAAAGGTGTAAATTAAAAACATTGAAGTTTGAAATTATGAAACTATTTATTGAACTCAGAATTCATCGCCCCTAAATCCACCTGGATCGCTGCAGCGCCCACTTTGGGACTAATATTATATAGATAAAGTTTGTAAGTTTGGATGTAAGAGGTTATCTCCGAAACTACTCATCCGATTTCAACATTTTTTCACCAATATTTAGAATTGACCTTCAGGATAGTCATAGGCTATATATGTTATCGCGTTAAAATAAAATGGCTCTTCGTGGAGACCAATTTTGAAAGGTAAGTCGACGAAAAAAAGGTGGCAATCTACCAATTGGGGTGAAACCGGACCGGGCCGCAAAATATCAACGTGTGAGAGTTAAGGAAATGTTTAAAAATGATTTCAAAATATTTCTAAAACTTTCGATGTCGTTTCAGGACGACCTGTATATATAGTACTTGTTGGATAGCATACAAAAAAAATACTCGGAAATGCAAAAAATCGTCTTATAACGAGAGAAAGTTGAAACGGTTTTTTGAATTGGTCAGAAAAGAAGTGTTTGCTAGCTGAATCAGATGTAAATGTCAGGAAATATCTTGAAGTATATTTAAATATTGATTTTCCACAAAAACACTTTTATAAAGCTTGTTGCACACTTTAAAATAGGTGTTAGGTTTAGAAAACCTTTACACAATGAGTTTTTTATAAAGTGCTAATAAAATTGGCTTGTGAAGATTATTTTATGAATTTTAAATATAGATATATTTTGTTGTAGCATTTTCAAGACGGACATAAAAAGTTACAATTAAAAATTGAGGGTTAATTAATTAATGACTAAGCTGTCCACAATAATTACTTAAATATATTTTAGAAACTGGAACATGAAGATAGAGGCAAAATTAAGAGAACAATAGGATGCCCTATTTCCGTACAATAGCTTAAAATAAAACAAGTTTAAAAAAACTAACTAATTAATTTTTATTGTTTTAAAAGAGAGTACATTCTCCAAAAAGTTTAGTTTTTGATAAATCTAATTAAACAAATATCATAAAATGTTAAAGACATTAAACAAAAAAAAAATTCTGCACAAAGCTTTGTGTACGGACTTCTTCAAGTTCCTCGAACAATGAAAGTTATGCTAATATAATATATGTCAAATATATAAAGCTTGTTAGATAAGTTTGGCAGGGAATTCACTAAGTTTATAATTCTTAGATTAAAGTTTCTGCATTTATTTAACTTGCCAAGGATGGAATTATACACGCAATTCTCGAAGCTTCTCTAAAACTGTGAGGCGAATAATAAATTATAAAATCGAGGGCCCTACATGACAAAAATAATTTTTAATATGAAAAACTGCCTGAAAATCCTTGCACAATACTTAGACATTATAAAATTGTGTATGTTTTTCAATATCACCGATCCAGTTGGCATGAAAATTAATAGGTCTGGTGTACTTCCTGAGACAAACATAATCTCGAATTCAAAAGATATTTTTACCAGTTCATCTCATAGAGTTACTACAATAAAGTACACGAGAGAGCAGTGAAAGTGTCTGCAATTAAGAGAGAGAACAGTTCCTAACTAATGATGCAAAACAAGGCTGATTTCAGTAAACCTGGTTTTCTGCTGCGTTCTCTCTGTTAACTGAGGACACTTTAACTTATGGCAAGCATACGCACTAGCGTACTCTAGTTACTTCTATTTCTATGGTTCACCTACTAGTAATTTTTAAATGTACTACTGGTCAGTCATCATACAAACAAAGGACAGTTTGGTATAATTATTATAGCGTGCTGGCTTTTGGATTAAACTTCGACTCCCTCCTTCGTCAATGCTATAAGATGCTATTGTGTAAAGAATTTTTTTCTTTGTGTATATAGATGTGTTATAAACACCACACTTCGCGCAAAAACTTCACAAGATTTTCGTAAAACGAATTCACAAAACGCTCCTCAAAAAGTTTTACTTCAATAATCTAAACAACGACGTGACTAGCCTCGAGAAGTCGGTATATTTATTCTACTTATTCAATCATGACAAAAGCACTTTGGAAAGTGTTGTGAATCGATCTTTAATTTGTCGCCATACTTGAAATGTCTAGAATGGCACTCAATTTAGGGTGGGTTTATATACGTCTGTCAGTTAAGAGAGCCGGGGTGTGACATAGCGAAGTCGATGAGGAATTAAATAGAGTATGAGGTTTTCGTGTGCAGGAAAGAGAGATAGAGGGAGAGAGAACTGGGTCATATTAAAGACGACGACGATGATGAAGAGAAAAGGTGAATAAGAAACAGCCAACGTAAACACCGAAGAATACTGACAAGAAGTCTTAAGGCCGCTTCACACGAGACATCTTTTCAAGCTAGTTTTGGGAATAAATCTGGTGCGCGCGCCGTGACAGTTCAAATATAAACACAGAGCAAAACGTTGCAGAATAGCAGAATAACGTCATGTTGGTTTGTGGGCGTGTCGCCCACGTGACAAGATACTGCTTCCTGCTTATACATAGCAAGGAAAATAGCCCCTGTTCTAATTTAATAACCTATCTTGTGAGCTAGCAGGCGAGCCCACAGTGACGTCATTTCTAGCTTCGTAGCCAGCCTACCGGCCAGCAGAACTTCTTGCCTCGTGTGCAGCGGCCTTTAGGTTGGCTGGTTGCTCTCTATCTATTAAATCTTGGTTCGAAAAACGAAACGATTTATGTTGATTTTCGGATATTTTTTTTCAGAAGGAATTTTCTAAACTGGACTTTCGCAAAACTGTTTCAAAAACGGAACGAACATGGAAATTTTTCCTAATCCTGAAATAATAAAATCGTCAACAAATGCTAGAACCTAAGAAGTTTCACTTCTAACACGCGAGAAGTTCACGCGTACTTCTAAAAAATAAACTGTAGTTTTTATGAGTACTTTACCAAATTAAAATAGTTTTCAATGATAGGCGGTCCTTACTAAGTTCATAATAAAAAATAAAATTTTACTGTAGTACGTCAGATTATTGGAACCTATTGTACAAAATCGCGAGTTAATTTATTGTTTGTACCTATAATTTATTAATAACCTGAAATTCCAGTTAATATTACTTTTACCAGATCAGAACCTGGGCCTAAAGGTTTGTTATACAGATTAAACCACCTACCTAATTAATATTTAAAAGGTAGAGAAGAAAAATAATTAAATAAAAAAAATGTATCTATTGACGTATAGCTAATTAATTTATTTTTAAAGTTAAAAGTCCTTTCTAGATTATTAAATTGAATAAAAAAGTTATCGGTAAAAGTGATTGTAGTGTCTCGGATTAGAACCCATATACTAAGGCCTAGCACACATGAAGAGCGTTCAACGCGCGTTGGCCCAACGCGCGTTTACAATTTCTATACATTTGTATAGAACTGTTTATATGATAACGCGCGTTCAACGCGCCACCAACGCGCGTTATCATATAAACAGTTCTATACAATTGTATAGAAATTGTAAACGCGCGTTGGGCCAACGCGCGTTGAACGCCTCTCATATAAACTAGGCCTTAGAGTTCAAAACTGTTGTCAAATTTTATTAATACAATTGCATTTTAAGTTCGATGATTGATTGATTTTTCTGTTATTTTTGCTATGGTCTTTCAAATAACGCTAGTGTGTTTAAATAATATATAAATACTATTTATTAAAAAATATGGTTATGCTAGTATTATGGGGTCTGTAAGTTATGTCACTAATATGAAAAAAATATCTTGCATTATGAAATAGAAATAGATTTATTATTATGGACCCAATGTAGGTTTTAAATTCGTCAACAATACATAAAATATATAACCAATCGAATAACATATTTTAAAAGCATCGAGCACTTATTAAATTGCTTTAAAAAAAATTTAAGCATCAAGCGTTAGACATAATAAATAAATTATTCTATTTAAAGAACTTTGACTTAAACAAACAAGAAAACGATCTCTATATTTAACAAATAAAATTATAGATTTCAAAATTCCTCAACATTGTAAAAGGCTCTTTCGATTAAGTATTTTTTTATGGCCTTTTTGAAGGTTTTTTTTCCATACCTTTAATAAAATCTGGAATTTTATTATACAATTTTACGGCGCTAATTATTTAAATAAATTATTAAATTATTGTTAATTTAACATACATACACCTACGCGAAAAGTTAATAGTTTAATAATAATTATTTGAAATACATCCCCTCTAGTACATTTTATTCAATTTTAATAAATTCGCTCTAATAAACATTATACTTTCCTCGTTGGTTGCAACTAGAATAAAACAATCAGGCATCAACCCGTTTAGTAGTCTGGGAAAAAATCAATAATATGACGCGTCTGACATTCCCCATCGATTTTTACAAAATCAATTGTTTAAAATCAGTTATTTCAACAATACACAAGTGACAAAATGTGATTAAACATCTCGGGTACATGCTTTGCATATTTTCAAAATGAGGCCTTACTCAAAAAATCCTTTTTTGAGTGAAATTAGAATTGCTTGTCTATGCATAGCGTGGCATTTTGGCATTGGCACGGCACGGTTGAACCATGTCACGTGAGTGTCATCATAGTGGTGCGGTCAATTTGATATGACAGTCGCTATTGTTTCAATTAATTTGTTATTGTAATAAAACTTTGATTTTAATTAATAGACAGTTTAGTTTTATAAACAAACATTTAATTTGTGCGTTTTTTTATAATAATTTAAAGTGGTTTGCTGCAAAATGTGTTTTTGATTTCGAAATTCATTCGAACGTTACTGTCACGGATGGTTGGGACTAACGGCTGCTTAATGTTAATTAAGTTTCGTCTGCAGAAAATAATAAGGTAACTCTGTTTTATTATTGTTTTTCATAATTATTAATGTCTTTTTCTTGTACTGTTTGGTAAAAGTATGATAGATACAAAGATAGAATGCAATTTTTTAGCTGAACAGCTGATTTTTTAGGGTTAGAACTCGCTAATAGACTATAGATATCAGATATAGTCAACATTTTTTTTAGATATTTGTGATTTTTTTGCGACAGAAGGTGCGTTAGCAATTATAAAAATTGTACCTAAAAAAGCAGGTGTTACTTTTACAAGCGGTTATTTGCCAAAATTATTATCACTGTATTTTTTTAATTTAATAAGTTACAAGGTGATATTTTTTTAGTTATGCAATTACATCAGATTCAAATTGAAACATTGAACTCTTGTGTAACTAGTTTTAATTTTTCAATTTTAACACCGTGACCTCTGTGCTACTGATACGTTTATACACCGTTTTGTATGAACAGTAGATTCTATCATTTTGGATTTTATGCAGTTAGGTATAGGTATGTACTGTAAACTATTTTACAAATTGTGTGCAAGTTTTTGGAATTAAGGTAATAATAATATCTTTATTTATAAAAATAATGGCTTAAGGAGGTTGATCCGTTACAGTCCCAATCAAAAGTAAATCGAATTTTAAATGGGAACTTTTCGATAATATAAATTTTTACAAAAAATTGTAAGTCGATGATACCAATAAATTATTGTCATAAAGACATAAATAAATATTTTTTTTAATATTAATTCATTATTTCTAACTTTTGAATTTTTTGACAAAGTTAGGTTAAAAAAAGTAAATTTATGTAAATATCTGTATTTTACATATTTTTTGCAGTAAATAATTAAAAAAGAAATTAGAAGTAATAAAAATAAAAATTAAATCATTAAAAAGTTGAAAATTCAGTTAAAATTGTCAAGAATAAAAGTCCATAATCGAAAAGTGCTAATGTTTAATAATTTTTTTTATTGATTAAAAGTCTCCTAATTAAATTGGAAAAAATATTAAAATATGCGTAAGACATCGATGCTTTACATAGTTAGTTTTCGGAACTGCTGGCATTATTTGGTTATTTGTAAAAAATTAAAATGAACAGTTTGCATGCTAGGTTGACATATTTTCCATAAGACTACATGTAAAAGTTTTTTTTTTAATTTTGAACTTTATAAATCTCCTAATGATTTTGGATTTTTTACAAAAAATTTTGTCATAAAATCTATTAAAAAAACTTTATTTCAGATTTTTTTCATTATCTTCGTAAAACGGCTCAACCTCCTTAACACCATAGCTTTTGAATTTTGGTAGACTTAAATTTTAATAGTTAGGGAGAAAATGATTACATATTTTTATAATTATGTTCATGGAACCTTTGTTGACTGGCCAAAAAATTGTTACATAGTGGCTTCTCGTTCTAGGGTCGTCTCATGTTTGCATAAAATTATTGTTAATAAATAACATCGGATATATTATGTCGTTTCTATGACTACAATATTGCAAGCCCCTAGCTCCGAGATTCGATTCCAAGAACTGCGGTAAACTAACTAATTGCATTAAAAATAATTGAGTGTATTTCTTTTCAGTCTCAAGCCGAATCCAGCTCGAAATTCAGTATTTCAACTATGCGGCACTTAAAGTTGGAAGTCTACTACTACACGATGGCGCCTTTTTAGGACAGCTATAAAGGAGTCGGAAAGGTCAGTGTGCTTATTTTTTATTTAGATTTTTTTATTCAATTCTTTTTTAGAGTTAAATGGCAAAAAACGAAACTTACAATTTCCTCATGTCCGTCCGTCTGTCTGCCTATCTGTGCGTATGTCACAGTCTTATAACTTTCTTTCAATGGATTCGGAGGAAATGTTACAGGCAGTTGTTTTATATGAACCTCCATACAACTGTATAATAAAAATTACAAAAAAAAATAAAGTTGTAGCAGTAGGGCTGATCTTTCCTTACAGTATTTTTTATATGGTTGTCTATTATTAGCGGAGACAAGAACCACGGCTATAATAACTTTAAAATAACAATCCGATATGCCAATATTTTTTTAAGACTATAGTCTAATCGAGTGAGTGAGAACTGGGTAAGCGAGAAAACTCTCTAAGTGAGAGTAATCGCCATGGACCTCTATAAATGAGACTACCACTTGCCTTACGATAGTTGAACATATGAATAGTCCCACCAAATTCAAGAATGAGTCATAAACAGCTGAACTAACTAACATTAAGATTGACTCTATTCAATAAATAGAGTAACTGTGATCCATTGAAGTTAATGATGAGTATTTGGAAAGAATTCCGTGGCATAAGGATCGAAAATGAAGCAATACTGAGACTTTTTTAAACTTGCATTTAATACTAACGTTTCGATACGTTTTGTAGATGATACAAAACGTATCGAAACGTTAGTATTAAATGCAAGTTTAAAAAAGTCTCAGTATTGCTTCATTTTCGATCCTTATGCCACGGAATTCTTTCCAAATACTCATCACTAACATTGTTTTTGTATAGTTTTTATAGACCCTCTGTAAGTGAGAAAGGCAACTCCTGTACTTCTATAAGCTAAAAACTCGGGCTAGTGAAAAACCTCCATAAACGAAAAAGAAATCGCGGTTCCTTGTATTCGACTGTATTAGGTGTTTGGGAGGCCACAAAGTGATTTTAATAGTAATAACTTGACTTTTTTTAAATTAATAATCAACAAAACAGTATCAACATATGATATGATATTTATCTATAAATAGCCGATAAATAATAATAATAATATATCTTTATTTAGACACAGACAATAGCCTTTGACAGGCTGTCAACGTATGCCCCTTTTCAATAGACACTGCATACATACAAATAACAAAATTATAACAATAAAACAAAGCAGCAAAAATATATAACAAATTTATAAATATAAAACCAGATAAAATATATAACAGAGGTAAAATCAATTATTAATTAGGTAAATATATAACAAATTTATAAATATAAATACGTCACGAACACAACGGAACGTCATCATGTGTGTGCCCAACACGTGTTGACCAGTTTTTTTTAATTTACTTTTTTCCTACAGGTGGATAAAAGCGAAATAAATACTTTAAAAAAATCCTCTATTATGTTAGTTTTTTCGAAATAAAAAAATAACAAAGTCTTTATAATTTCGCACTTTGCTTGAGCTAAAGCCATAAAATATGTGTGTACAGGGTGTCCAGTAAACCTTCTGTACAACTTTAACTTGTAATACTGATACGTCTGACTAAAGTTTTTTTTTCATTTCACTCGTAATGACGAAAACCGAAAATAAGTAATTGTTATGCGTTTATTGAATGAAAGGTAAGTACACAAATTATTAAATAAAATATTATTAAATAAAAGAAAGTTACTTTGATATCGGATTTCAATTATTTTGGAACGTTATTTAAAAATTGTGCTTGCTTATGACTAGCAACGGATCGCTATGATAATGCATGTTCAATTTTCAAACAAAATGCAACAATTTAAAAATATTTGGTTACTTTGTTAGTTTAAAATACACACTTTTCGTGCTTTGTGTAAATATATGAAGTACTACGAAAGCAACGCGAATTATTCACAGGCATTTCTTATATTTACTATCATTTTTTAATAAACATATTATTGCAACTATTTGAAAATACCGTACTTTTTAACTTCGAATGTAACCCAATTTTAAGTCTTCGTTAACGGGATTTAATCTTTTGTTCTCAAATTATAACATTATTGATATTCCGATATCAAAAAAAATGAATCTGCAACATACTTGTTCTAATTTCAATGTACCTAACTCCGCCAAAGCCGGTCCCAAGCCCAGGTTAACACAAAAGGAGGAGGGGAAAGGCTGGTACAGACCCTAGAGGGAATTTATTGTTGTCTATTATAGACATGCCCTACAAATCCTAGGTAATGTCTTCTGAAAATTAGTCAGCTCTGCCAGCAAATCCTTTTAAAGTAAAAAAGGGTGAGGGCGAATTTTCAGCGCCTTAAAACTGAAAACGCGGCATTGTGAGGAGGGAAGTATGATTTTGGCCCAAATGACACTTCTTTTCTTGCGGTGTCGCTTTTGCATCGTTGTGATTGGTATTTTAATGTTTTTTTTGCTATTTGTTTCAGGCATCGTGGGACTGGACGACGCTCAGCTACTTTGACCTCAAATGGACCGAAATGAGAGAGAGATAAAAAAAAGTAGATTATAGACGTTCGACAGCCGAAATCATTAGCACTTATGACATCCGAGGAACTGGACTACGATTTTTTGTTATTTTTCGGTTTTAATTGGCTACCACCGGTATACTCCGTACTGTGTTTGAGAAGCCGGTAGGCTGGCGTATTGCGATCACAATTATAAACCACATCTAATTGGATATACTAACAGCGATACAAATTGGTAGTAAGGTTAAGTAAATGGTAACAATGAAATGATCTGCATTTTATTTAATTGGTTTGTATAAAAATTAGAGTAAAACAGTAATGTAAAACTACACTATACATTTTACACATGAATAGCCGAGCTGGTAAAATAAAAAAGTGTCGACATGCAATTCAAAATAAAATTAAAACGAAGTGTGATCCAACTCCAAATAATTCGTTTTTCATTGACTATTTATGGTGCAAACGGGTTAGGGAGACACTAGATCGCTGGATCATTCTACCCTTTAACCTCCGGCGACACCCATATATTGCTAAAGCTCCCCTGTATCCTGTTCGGGCAAGACTGGCTGTGATGGTAGGCGTAATAATATGGAGATGATGGTCGTTAGAATGTCGCTTTAAAGTGTTCTTTCCTTTTCACTGTTTTGATAATTTTCTGATGAAAGTCAAAATTGAAAATTAAAATTGCTGCTTGACACTATTTAAAACAAAAATGCCGCCGGCAGTTCTTTGTCGAACATCCTTGCAGTAAAATTACAATGACATGAAAAATGCAGATGACAGGCAGTATTAAAACTACAATTGGAACTACGATCATCGGTTGTTAGGTTAAGTAAATGGTAACAATGAAGTGATCTGTAATTTTTTTTAATTGGTTTGTATAAAAATAAGAGTAAAAAAGTAATGTAAAACTACACTATACATTTTACACATGAATAGCCGAGCTGGTAAAATAAAAAAGTGTCGACATGCAATTCAAAATAATATTAAAACGAAGTGTGATCCAACTCCAAATAATTCGTTTTTCATTGACTATTTATGGTGCAAACGGTTTAGGGAGACACTAGATCGCTGGATCATTCTACCCTTTAACCTCCGGCGACACCCATATATTGCTAAAGCTCCCCTGTATCCTGTTCGGGCGAGACTGGCTGTGATGGTAGGCGTAATAATATGGAGATGATGGTCGTTAGAATGTCGCTTTAAAGTGTTCTTTCCTTTTCACTGTTTTGATAATTTTCTGGTGAAAGTCAAAATTGAAAATTAAAATTGCTGTTTGATACTATTTAAAACAAAAATGCCGCCGGCAGTTCTTTGTCGAACATCCTTGCAGTAAAATTACAATGACATGAAAAATGCAGATGACAGGCAGTATTAAAACTACAATTGGAACTACGATCATCGGTTGTTAGGTTAAGTAAATGGTAACAATGAAGTGATCTGTAATTTTTTTAATTGGTTTGTATAAAAATTAGAGTAAAAAAGTAATGTAAAACTACACTATACATTTTACACATGAATAGCCGAGCTGGTAAAATAAAAAAGTGTTGACATGCAATTCAAAATAAAATTAAAACGAAGTGTGATCCAATTCCAAATAATTCGTTTTTCATTGACTATTTATGGTGCAAACGGTTTAGGGAGACACTAGATCGCTGGATCATTCTACCCTTTAACCTCCGGCGACACCCATATATTGCTAAAGCTCCCCTGTATCCTGTTCGGGCGAGACTGGCTGTGATGGTAGGCGTAATAATATGGAGATGATGGTCGTTAGAATGTCGCTTTAAAGTGTTCTTTCCTTTTCACTGTTTTGATAATTTTCTGATGAAAGTCAAAATTGAAAATTAAAATTGCTGCTTGACACTATTTAAAACAAAAATGCCGCCCTGGCAGTTCTTTGTCGAATGTAACCCTCAAATGTTCAGTATTTTGACTAAATTAATTTGTTTTTGTATAGACACTCGTTTGAGGGTATTCTTTCAGTGTTTGTTAGTTTTACACTTTTGGTGAGGTCAGGCTGATACAGAGGGGTGGTCCCTCCAATCGATAGAGTCACAATGGGGTTAATCCTCCTTGCGACATTATCAGAATGGGGGTCAACCAGAACGGAGGTTGGTATCAGACGTTCCCTTTCCTCTGAAGGGAATCCACATTAAATTCAGTAAAAATGAAAGTGTCTCGAAAGTCGAAAAGGTAAAATCTGTCGAAAACGTTTTTGACAGTAAAATTACAATAACATGAAAAATTTTTTGTGTACTAATAAAATATTTCCGTTTTTCGCTTTTTGAGTCGGTAGTGCGTGGCGTCGGTTACTGGCTCTCGTGTTTCAGAATGTGCGGGAGTGCCTACGTTTTCGGTTGAGTCGAGACAGTATTGTCTTAAGGTAGAATGCTTATATTAAATTTAAACAGTGCACAACATTTTACATCGTGTAAACACGAATAATTTTGGTATTGACCTGTAGCACTCACATTTTTCTTCCAAGACGACGCTGCGGGTTGATTCGTCCCCCGGCTCCGTGTTCGCGCGAGTAAGTGTTTAAATAAAAATTCAAATCATTAAACCGAATGCTCTTTCTGCTGCCACTAGAATCTACAGGACAACGACACGGCCAACCAGATTGAAGAGATCACCATTGACCAATCCCGGGACAGTGTTAAAAATAAAAATTTAATAAGAATTCGCGACTTTTAACTCGTTATGTATTTAAATAAATTGATATAATAAAACAGAGACTCCAGTGCAGTGTCTAAATAATCAATAAAGTAACAGTATAGTCAGTGCGCGACTTTCAACTCGTGTGCAAAACTGGATCCAGGGCCCTACAGAGATTCGTCATTCTTCACAAGTTGGTATGTACTTATTACAATATTTTCTTGATTTGTATTGCTTTCCTTTAACAAGGCGTTTGATAAACCTGCAAATATTGTAGCGATAATTCATTGTTTTTTATCCACATATTTTTTGAGAAGATTAAATTATTCAATAAATAAAATTATCGACCAATTAATATTGAAGAGTTCTAATCTGACATTCATCAAAGATTTGAAGATTAAACTATGTATACAATTGAGGCCGTTATTAATATTGATTGATAAGAAATGCATTTTAATTTTTTTTAACAAATAATTTCAAAATTGCACATTAAAAGTACTAACTCCAAAAAATTAAAAAAAAAGTTGTTTGATTGAAATTTTTCTTCTTATTGTTAAAAAAATTGTTTTAAAGAATAACGATCAAGTTTCCGCCCGGTACTATATGTATATTTAATCAATACGCTTCCCTGAACTGATTTCCGAAAAAGAAATTGAATTCGAAATTAGAAACGAGTGCGCCTGGTGTAAAACGCCTTTACTATTTTTTATGTAAATAATGAAATAAAAAATTAACAAAAAATGTGTCTTTTGTTTCAGATATCAACAATGAATCTGCTTTGGTGAGTTTTTTTTTAATTTTTCTGTAATCTTGAGCTTCTAGCCAATAGAAATTTTTTGATAAAAAAACTTTCTCGATTAACTTGAAAGGATGTTTTCTATTGACTGGAACAACTCAGACTGCAGATTTTTTGGTTATGGTAACTATATTGGGATCCATCGTTCCTCTTTTATCTTTCGCGACGCGTTAAATTTCAGTTAGGGTCTCCGTGATATTTTTTTTTTCAGGTATTTGTTTGTATATTTTTTTCGCAATGCAAACTTCGACATTTCTTAATCACGTGACACATTCACAGCTACCATCAGTATTGTTTTTCAATGTTGAAATTTGCATTGTTTTAGTAAACCTTTTTGCGTCCGAACATATTTTCAATATTTCTGTGTTTGTGATATTGAAAATGCGTTCCCATTGAAATAGTATCACCCAAAAAATACACTGGGGCGCGTCTAGGGGTTTTGGGAAGCAGTCAGTGTGCGTTGCGGGCTGCTCTGTAGGGTTCGGTATCCGGTCTCGTTAGCATAGTTCCCCATTCTTGTGAGACCATCGCAGCTTTCGCGTTAGCTTAGCTGGTTTTTTGAACGCACAAGGTCCTTGCGCGGTTTGTAGGTATCTCTAGGACAGGACCTAGGGTTGGACCACTGGCTCGCGTAAGTAGGAGGCCTTGGGTCATGTAAGCAACAGCCATAGTTGATCCAGGGGCGGAGGTGGTCCGAGTAGGGCTCGATCATTAAAGTGAACACTATACACACACTACAGCAAACCGATTCCTCCGTGAGACCGTGAAGGACCCCTTTAGTGCGGGGGGTTCCAACAAAGGTGGAGGGACAGTTCGAGCCCTCTGCCCAACTACCAGCGGTGATAGAGAACAAATTGTGATCTATCCAACCGAAGCAGTGAAAACAAAAATTCCTAACCCGGCCATCATCTGTTTTAGGGGCCCGACAAGTGTGAATGTTCCTACTTATGGGCTCGGTGGGGTACCTTTAATTCCTTTACATTTTATCCTTTCTGTCCGTGTGTTCCATGTGTTCTTCTGTATGAATGTTTTGGTGTTAAAGCAAAAACGCCAGGGAATTCTGACTTCCTAAAGAACTCTCTCGCTACGGGAGTTCCAACGGTGGCAGGTGGACAAACTGTTGCCTGACCCAACTGAAGGAGAAATACCATTTTTATCAGTGATTCTCTTATTAAGAAAACTTTCAAATAATATTTCGGCTTTGTTGTAATATTTTAATGAGAATCATTTTTTTTTCACTAATTGACAATACGATGTGGTAGCTATTTATAATGGGCCTATAAATATGCTGCTAAGTCATCAGTAAATAGTAGGTAAAAACTAGTTTCCAAATTATTTATGATCGATTGCGATATCTCAATTTCTCCTTCAGCCTTTGTTTCAGCAGAACGGAGGGACAAGCCACAGTCCTCTGTTCCAACGACCTTTTTAAAGATTTTTTATTATATCGCGATTTTTTTGCTTCTAATAAATTTCATTAATAAATATTTTTTGTATACATTTTTAAAAGTTAGTTTATTGCTTTTTTAACATTTGTTTTGATCAATTTTGTTTACTTTAAATGTAGTTATATGTTCTATTTTATTAATGCTGATACATTCAGCTTAAACTTAATTTTGGATATCTCCAATTAGTTGAATACAAATTAAATTCTTAAATCTATATTAAAACATTGTAAGTCAGATCAGTTTTTAAATTCATAGGCTCGTTTTAGGTATGTCGTTTATTATTACCAAAGTGGTCGTCGCAATTTTCCGCATATGAATCGCGCGCGTCAATTCCCTGTGGGCCCTCCTATGGGCTCAAAAAAAAACCCGATCCCACACTGTGCATGATTATTATTGGTGCTGTATAAATTTGTAAAATCTCCCCCGGGTACAACTCGCAGTTGTAGTTTAAAACACTGTGAGACTGTGTCCCGGGGGCGCAGGGCATAAAATTGATTATAATGTTTACTGATAATTAAACATTTTATCATAATAATATTATATGGCTCTATTATTGAGCAAAAATTTGGTTTTTCGATTGATAAACCAACATAGTTTTTATATGTAATTCCTTTTTTACGTTGTTATTTTCAGGTTAACTTTAAAAATACATTTTTTTCAGGAAGATTTCTTTCAGTATTTTCTACTCGCCTGATATTTTTGAATTTTTATTTCCAAGATTTCTGCCGCTTTTTTGTATGCTTTCAGATTATTGAAATAACGACATTTTTCGACCTCAGGTAGTCTACAAACTATTCGAAAGAATTTTTATTAGGTGTGTTTAATTTTTTTATATTTATTTTTTCCCCAAACATTTTTTCAAGTCTAAAATTATAAACGCTCAACAGTCAAGACAATTGTATGAATACATGTCCTGTAAAACTTGTCAGTATATTGTCAACTGACTTTTTACTTTATCTATTTCGTATTATTAGAACAGCTATAAAATTCCACAAAATGCTTACTGCTACACAATAGTGTAAACAGTGCTGTGCCTTCGTGGAAAGAATAACCTTGTTTAAATCGTTTATTAATAGAACGTCAACGTTAAATATTATTTTTGTAGAATGGTCCGAAAAAGCATAGTTTTATAAAACATGGTACGAAAAATAAACGACTGTAAAAATTAAAACACATAAAAATTAAGACATAGGTATTTCCGAAACATTCCGGGAAGAAAGAAACTTTCACGATGTTTAATTTTTTGATTAAAATATTCCAAAAAGAATCATTAAAACTTCAGTTTTCAGTTATCAGTTTTTTTTTCAATACACGAAAACTATATAAATAATTAGTTTGGTACATAATTCTTCGCGCTATAGAAGCTGCTAATACAGACATAATAGCAAAAGCAATTGGCTGCCATTGTTTGCATCATGCGGAACCCTAAAAAATTCCAATCGTGTGAAGAATTTTTTTATTTTTTGCGTCACTTAATTCCCGTCATTTGTTTTAAGCGTCCGTGCTATTATTATTTTTTTAACAAGCCTAAAATGGTATACGGCTTATTTTCGCTGTAGCTAAATCCGGCGTAAAAATGTTGACATTAGCATAAGAAAATTAGTGATGTTCCGGATATCCGTATCCGCGGATATCCGAGGGAAAAGAAAGATCCGTATCCGTTAGTTTTTGGCGGATCTTTTACCTTATTAATTTTCAATTCATAGATGAAATTTTATATAATATATAGGTGATTAGGTAATAATGAAAACCTGTTAAATTCCATTCAGATTATTTTTTATTTTTTTAAAACGTATTTGGCACCTTTATATTGCAAACATTTATCGTAGTGAGTACCATACTAATAGTACATAACTCAAAGGTACTAAATCAACTATCTTTATAATGAGATATTGCACATCGATCTTTGGAAAGAGACAATCTGTTATGAGAGTTAACTCTTAAAGAAGTCAATAACTTTTTTCCCATAACAGATAGTCTCTTTCCAAAGGTCGATGTGCAATATTTACCGCCGCGTACTCTTAGAAAGTTAAGATCCGTATCCGCGGATCTTGAAACCAAAAATCCGTACTCAGATCCGTATCCGCGGATATACATTTTTAACGATCCGGCACATCACTAAAGAAAATAGTCGATTAACTATTATTTCATTAATTAAACAAGACCAAAATTCACGCTTGTAAAGCGGACATTTCCGAAGCAATGTTCAAATTTGAAGAAAGGATACATATTAAGTCTTATGGCTATTCGGAAGGGATTAAAGGACTTAAATGAACACGTAGGGTGAATAAAGGGCGTGGTTTCAACTCCTTCAAGCACGCTGGTCCTTTGAATAGTACAGATCTCTTGCTTGAATGAAATATACAACTCCAAAAAAAATATGGAAGAAAACTTATATATAAAAGCTAATTTAGGGTGTAAATAAACATTCTGAAAATAATATATAGCCATATGTTTATCCTGAAGATCCGTTCTAAACATTGTTGAAAACATTTTTGAAATCGGATGAGTAGTTTTGGAGATTATCTCCTACATCCAAACTTTATCTCTTCATAATAGACTGATCCTGACCGGTTTCACTCGGGTGTAAAAGAACGAATGGGGGGAAGGAACATGAGTACGCACGTTCATCTTAGTTTACCGAGATTAATGTTGTGTCCAAATTCATCTAGATCGGAGTTACCGTTCGAAAATTTTTGTCAGACGGACAAATTTTGAGTTACATTTTGCAACATTTTTCATTGATGCTCCGTTCCTATTGATCGTAGCGTGATATTATATAGTCTATAGCCTTCCTCAATAAAAGGGCTGTCCAACAACATTTTTTTTTCAATTCGAACCAGTAGTTCCTGAGCGTACAACGAAACAAACAAACTCTTCAAGCTTTATATATTAGATGTGAATTTTAATACGGTATAGTGCGTACTACTATTTAATAACTTTAAAAAATAGCTTCTGTTGCTACATTGTTGAAACACCCATTGTTACATGTTTATATTAGAAAAATTTATTTCTCAAACAATGTCACCATCGGGATACGAACCCCGAATCTTTCCACTATCGCGGCGGACTGAGTTACATTACTCCACAGTGACACAGTAAGGTCAATTCATTATTCTAATATATAGCCATTTGTAACTGTATATTTCACATCATGCGAGAGCTAATTTTTATCTTAGATAACGTCAGATATGAACCTTCATAGAAGTGAGAGCTGTGGGTGAATCAACGATGAATTTATATATTAGTATAGATAGTATAGATATAGATTTACCATGTGCCAAATTTCACCTTTTACAAAATATTTGATTTCTTTAAAGATTTCTTTAGAGATAATCTAATATTTTAGATCAAGGGTGTCAGACTGATTTTTCTAAAGGGCCATTTATAAGATTATGGTGTGTTAACGGGCCAGACTCTAAATTAAAAAATAAAACACATATTAAATTAAAATCTTTATTTATTTAGTTCAAATCAATTTTCTATTAAAGGTAATAAAAAGGGTAAATTATCTTGAGCTTGAGGATCCAGACACCCGAGGTCTCTTGTTTCTGATAAGCGGGTCGTATCTTTGACATCACTGTTTTAGATGACATGGACATTAGACTGCTCCTGATGTATGGAAATTGTAATTATATGATCACAATCTAAGGTCAATACATTTTTTTTGACAATCCTTTCTGCAACCCGGCATCGGTTGTTACCAAATCTTATTAATCCGAGAAACTTTGTGACGAATATATAAAGTTTAAATGTGCCTGTAGCAATTACATATAAGTTATCTGTTCCTTCGAGCTTTACGTGTCGACTATCTTTCTCTCTCCCTCTCGTTTTATTTGTATCTTTGTCTATATTGACATAACTGTCTTTGTCTGTCGTAAACATACACAAACTATCTCTTAAGAGAAACCAATACATAATACGCTTGTTTTAACATACGACAAACTATCATGAATAGTTTCCCCTAAACTTCTAAGATAGTTTGTGAGATTAAAAAAACTTACATTTTTTAATTGAAAAGTTCTGGGGTTTAAAGGCCAGACTTTAAAACTTTACAAACTGGGTTTGTTTCCTAAAAATGTCTGTTCGAAAAAATGAAATATCATCATTGTGTCCCAGTCTTGAATATATTTTTTTAGGGAATAAGATGCTGGCACATGGGTTAAACCCTGAAGCCATGAGTTGCGGTTTAAAAAAAAATCTTCGGCTTTGGAGAGTAGATAGCTTAATGAACGAAAAAAAAGAAACACTTAATGAATGTTTATAAATTCAAAATGAAAATGAACAAACGAAAACATTTTTTTTTGAAAAATAATAATTAATGTTGAATACTAGCCATTATCCGCGTCATCTCACGCGATATCAGAAATTTTATTTTCTTTATTATACTATATCAACTGTCAACATTTTGAAGTTGAAATGGTCCCCTCGCCCAATTGGCTGGAATATTTTTTTTTTCTTTTTGAAAAGCAGAACCTTAAAAATCAAATGTTGATTCTGGCTCTACGAGAATTAAATTCAAATAAATAAAATTGTCGACCAAAGATTAGAATTAAATGATATTGACTAAAACAACTTTTACAGTAAAAATACTAATAAACGAGCAAACCGAATTTGCAAATGCAAGAATAATTTTATTAATAATTCAGCATCGAGTTCGAATGACATTTGAATAATGCAAGATAGAAATGTACACGTTAAAAGCAAACTTGTGTACCTCCTTCATTAAATTTTCAAAATTACATTATAGTATAGCGGGGAATAACCGCCAATAAGGTTATTTCAAATATCTGTTAAACATTTCCATAAACTAACTCACTGGAAAACAGCCAATTTTAGGTTGAATTCGTATTTTCTCGTCAATTAGTCCATCTTCAGGAGTTTTTTTTTTTTTTTTTTATAAATTATAGTGAGGTGTTTCCTGCCCAACTTGGCGATGCCAGTGCTAGGGCAGGACGCATATTCTAGCTGTGCAGACCAGATAAAAATCTTCAGGAGACATACACTTTGAATACCGTATTTTTCGGACTATAAGACAATAAGACGCATCTCAAGTTTCTAAGATGATTTTTAGAAAAATATATTTTAATGTTGCCTTCAAACCAAAATACGCACTAAAAATTTGAGTCCATTTTTCTATGTAAAAAGGTGTGTCTTCTAGTTCTAAAAACGGAAGATGGACTGATTGTCGAGAGAGAAAATATTTTGTAGAATTTTTAAGTGTTTTATTATTTTTAGCGGTCCCGTCCGGTTTCACCCGGGTGCAAAAGAACGAATGGGAGGGGGGAAGGTACATGAGTATACACATTCATCTTAGTTTACCGAGAAGAATGTTGTGTTCAAATTTCATGATGATCGGAGTTACCGTTCAAAAATTTTTGTCGAACGGACAAATTTTTAGTTACATTTTTCATTGATGCTCCACTCCTATTGATCGTAGCGTGATATTATATAGCCTATAGCCTTCATCGATAAATGGTCTATCTAACAAAAAAAAATTTTTTCTATTTGAACCAGTAGTTCCTGAGATTAGCCCGTTCAACCAAAGAAACAAACAAACTCTTCAGCTTTATATATTAGTATAGATAGTTAAGATAGGTACAAAAAAATATAAACGCAGAAAAAACTGATGAAAACTGAAAATTCGCTCTAGGAATCTTTAAAACTGTTCAAATACAGACTAAGTTACGATTTTATTTATTTGAATTAATTGAGCTAACGTCTGTATAATTCATTAAAAAAAAAAAACAACTCTCACAGTATGTGGATTTTGTAATCCGTTACTATATATACAGACACCGGACATTGATACCATATTATAATCAAAATATATTATAAACAAACTCTTCAGCTTTATAATATTAGTATAAATTTAAATACAAGATTATTTTTTCAATCAAACAGTGCAAAAATATACAGATTTACGTAAAAAAAACACAGCAAACATTTAACCGAAGTCGTGCAATGGTACAGACATAACTTTGCCGCTGTGTGTATATTAGGAACATTTTATATTCAAATGTCGCCATTCGTGCCGTTTTTAGTGTTTCCAAGTTTTATTTCGTTCCGAACGACGGTTATTTTATTGATTCAGTCGTCGGAACGCTCAAAAACTGACCGCCCTTCTGTCTTTCCGTCTGTCAGAACGCGTCTGTTTTAGCCACTTGTCCGTTTACCCGCCACAGACAGATCCACTTACAATTGTTAAACCGTTTTTGTATTTAAACTCGATCAAAGAGAACGAAAGATTTAATAAAAAGAGATAAATAATGACAAAAACTATTACCAAGCATAGGACAGATTTATTTAAACTGATCTTCAAAGTTGAAAAGCAGCGATTTTTGTAAAAGGGACAGCCGTTTTCCTTTCTGTTCTTTTTAGTGTATTTGTTTACCTTCTTCACTAGCTTAGAAAAGACTGAAATACAGGATGGGGCAGTGTAAAGATCGATTTTGGAAAGCACGGGAATCCTACGCAGCTTATTTTTTTATCTTTTTTTTTTTTAATTGGTCGATAGCGTTGTTGTTATAGCTTGAGGTGTTTTTTAGGAAACAGTCTGTATATCTATCATTAATTTCAATTATATTATAAGACAGCAAATTATAATATACTAGCTGTCTCGCCCGGTTTCACCCGGGTGCAAAAAACGAATGGTGAGGGGGAGGTACATGAGTACGCTGCACATTCATCTTAGTTTACCGAGATGAATGTTGTGTCCAAATTTCATGATGATCTGAGTTACCGTTCAAAAGTTTTTGTCGGGCGGACAAATTTATAGTTACATTTTTCATTGATGCTCCGCTCCTATTGGTCGTAGCGTGATATTATATAGCCTATAGCCTTTCTCGATAAATGGGCTATCCGACTAAAAAAAATTTTTTTTTCAATTCGAATCAAAACGAACAAAAAGTAAACTCTTCAGCTTTGTAATTATTAGTATAGATCAGTGTTTCCCAATTAGTGGTACGCGTACCCCCAGGGGTACGTGAAGTTGCATCAAGGGGTACGTGCGGCTATCAGTAAAAACAAGAACAATTTCCAAAATATTATTTTATTACGATCATCATCACGGAGCACCGAGCACTATGACCGACCGTGCGCTATATTATTTTGATTTTCACTATTGTACTGTAATTTGAAAATAAAAAATGTTATTTAAACTGACTTATTTTTTTATTTATCACTAGCTGTGCCCCGCGGTGTCACCCGCGGTTTAAAAAGTCTATCTGTTAATCCAGTGTGTCAACTACCTGTATACCAAATTTCATCAAAATTGGTCCAGGCGTTTGAGCGTGAAGAAGTAACAAACATACACACACTCACAAACTTTCGCATTTATAATATTAGTGTGATTGCTACAATAAGGGGTACGTACGCAGGTTTGAGGTCTTTTTTGAAGTGGTACGCAGCAAAAACTAATTGGGAACCACTGGTATAGATTAATTAGGTATACTATACTTAATATGGAAATACATTTATTATGATTATTATTATCTTTAAGCGATTCCAGGACAATGTTCTATACAACCGTAAAACTGAAATCGGTTCAGCGGTTTTCTAATTAATCGCTAACATACTGTCACACGCACGAGAGGAGGGACCTTTACTATTTAGATTCAAACAAAAACTTTAGAAATAATCTAATTTCGAGATTTTAAATAGTTATTTATAGCGTAGTTGCGATTAGGTTTGAAATATTATATAAGTTAAATATTTCAGTAAACATAAAAACCTTAAAATAAAAACTATACTGATACATTTCTAAGCTAGTGAATAAAATGATTTAATAAAAAAAATACTCACCGATTCGTTTGTAAAAAAAAACTGTTTTTGACACGAACACGAATTTCTAAAACAAGAAAAAATATTATTATTTAATGAACACTACGTGAAAAAATATAAAATAAGTTGTATTTAAAATTTATGAGTTATGTTGGTTAAACAGGGCCTGACAACATTTTCCATAAGTTTTGTAGTTTGTTTCAGCTACAATTTTTAGATTATATACAGTTTTCGGTCTATTTATTTTATTTTTAACTAACGGCCCGATCCGGATTCGCGCAAATTTGTAGATTTCGTTGCAAAATTGGTTTCCACGAAAAGACCTTTTATTTTAACGCGATAATATCAAAATAATAATTCGCATAAATGTTCAGTCAGACTCTGTTTGATTTTATGTTTATCAATAATTTCATATCGGTTGATTACGTTTATCAATCAATAAATAATGTAAAATGCGAAAAGTATATTGATATATACTGATTGTTAACAAATGCAATATGATAAAGGTTCTTTAAGATTTATAAATTGTAAATTTGCCCCGTTTTTTCGTCGACTTACGTTTGCAAAATCGGTCTCCACGAAAAGTGCTTTTATTTTAACGCGATAAGAGCCTACGTTCATTCTGAAGGTCCATTCTAAATATTGATGAAAAATTGGTTGTCTGTAAAGTCGGTTTACGGACGATAGTTTTACGTGATAACGTATTCCGCTCGAATATCATATTTAATAATACATAACCTAAATAGTAGTACCTGTCAAACTATATTTTTACCGACTAATAATTTGATCAACCAAAGCAAAATACATATTTTTAAGCAATTATAAAAGACATTTAAAAGAATGTATATATAATATATATATTTGTTAACAAACCGTATAATTTATCTGCTGTTATGAAATGCAGATATCTCCCAAGATTTGTTTTTGATACAAAATGTAGCTGCGTTTGTGTACAAACTATCAATTGATCAATACATTTCCATTCGTTGTGAATAATATCATATTTTATCCATAATGACGGCGATCAGTTATTTTTAACAAAATAAAATGACATTTATTAATTATTATTAGCGCCATATTGCCATTGCCGATCGTGCCTCTCTATCGCTTATATCGCGCTCTCGCTTGCACTCTCAGGCTCAGGCGGAACGTTACACTTTTTCGTGTGTGTAGCTGGTGTTTCATCAATTTATAAGACGTTTTCACGTCAAAAAATTGAAATCGGATGAGTAGTTTCAGAGATTACCTCCAACATCCAAACTTACAAAGTTTGCCTCTTTATAATATTAGTAATTTGAACGGCAGCTGTTTTTTGTTTTGTGTAAACAAAACTGGCCTGTTTTTGTGCATACTATTTCACACAACACTGCTAAAGTGAGGTTAAAAATTTGATAGCATTGTTTTGTTTGCTCGAAAAAAAAACATAATAGAATCAGTTTTCACTGCCATAATATGCAAACGACAGGTCATCAGTACCACGGAACTCGCTGTGTTAAAATGGCGATACAACTCAAGCGGAGGGATTCTGTCCATAAAGAGGGTTGCTTCGCTGTCATAGAAAGGTTATAATGTTGTTATTTTATATATAAGAGCGCTCTAGATCGGACGGCTAGGTTACATATTGCGCCAGGGGTATATTCTAAACGAAAAATGCATCGACCCTAACTGATGAAACCGCATTAAACTGGCGATCCTAAAATACTTCTCGAATAATCCAAGCAAAGCTATAATAATAATAATAATAATAATATTTTATTGGTCATGTTGTCAATACAAGTTGAATATGACAAGTCAAAATGCAAGAAAATACGCAGATAAAAAAAAAAATATACATTAGATATTAAGATATGCATCTACATTCTACACTATACATAGAACAATTTTGATTGCAAAATACATAATTATGTGCAAAAGTGTATAGTATTATTATTAATTATATTTGTGTAGCCAAATTGGATACAAATCGTCGAAAAATATAAAATACATTACAATAAAAGATCATTTAGATCATAAGGCACAGATTCTAAAAAGTACTTTTTCAAACGTTTTTTAAAATTAATGGTGATACTGCTAGATTTAATATCATCCGGTAGATTTGAGTAGATTTTATAGCCAATATATATAGGACTTTTTTCAAAAAATGTTGTATTATGCTTAATAGAGGTTTTGGTAGGTCGTGTGAAATAAAATTTATTTTTTTCGTTTAATTTACTGAAATAATGTAGGTTATGCATCTGCGTAAGCAGTTCAAGAGCATAAACCTCAGTATCCTATTTTGGGGTACGGTTAATTCAAATATTAAGAGCACTGTGATTGAAACAAAATTAAAATACAGAATAGTTACTTCTTACCACAATAGTTTTATTAGCGGATGTACATTTCGGGAGTTATGCTCTCATCTTTATTGTTCGCTGAAGATAAGAGCATAGCTCCCGAAATGTACATCCGCTAATAAAACCGTTGTGGTAAGAAGTAACTATTCTGTATTTTAATTAAGTACGGTTAATGAGCCTTTTTCCTGAGAATAGTGCAGCGAAAGTGTCACGAGAGGCAGCACTAGTAGTAGGGACAAACATAAAATATTTACATGCCAACCAATGTTATTTACGTGATATTATTTTATTTAAAAATATAAATCTGAAATAAAAAAAGTTCTGAACTGATAAACTTATCACTGAGAGTCATCATTTACATATGTTATCGAAATTATTTTTAAAATTAATTAAATGAATAAAAAATGAATAGTAAATTTTTCACAGTTTATTACCATTGATTAGATTGAGATATAACCTCAATCTTTTATTAAATTATATTCATTTATTATATTTAATTAAATTTATTTTATTACCATATATTTTTGATTCATATTTCATTTGGAAATAAATCTGAAATTCATGATTATTTTCAATTTCTCTTATTACAGTTTGAATTTATCGCTAATATTTTACTAGAGTCTGCATACTAACCTGTCTATTAATTCATTTTTTTTCCAGATACTTTTAAATTACGACACGCAAGCCAACGTTTTAATGTTACTACATTGTTATCTTTTACAGTTGCAAATTTTAGTTTTGCTCCTGGAACATCATCTTCTGTTAAAAACATTTTTTTTCAAGTACACTTTAATGTGTGTTTATATGGGGATTTGACAGTGTTTGTCCCTACCGAACTACTAGCGCTACTAGTGAGTGATTTTTCGTACTTCAGGAAAAAGGCTCATTAATTGTCAATGTTAAATATACTTTGTAAGTGAAGGACCGTGCACAAACCTTATGGGATTTGGCTCTCGGTTAAATTGATCGAAAATGGTTTTATTTTATAGTTTAAAGTCGCTATAAGGAAAAGTGTCCATGGGCGCATAGCCAATAAAAACCAGTAGATTTTTAACTACAGATATGTTTAGCGTGATTTTAGATATAGGGATATCCATTGAATTCACAGTCTTAAAAAATCCTAAGCTCTAGAAATATGTATTATTTTATACAGAGTGACACCTTCCAACCTAGTTTTCGAGTGTTTTTCACAAAAGTTGAACATGGAACATGTTTGTGAATTCAATGGATATCCCTATATCTAAAATCTCGCTAAACATATCTGTAGCTAAAAATGTATTGGTTTTTAGGCTATGCGCCCGCATGGACACTTTTCCTTAGTGACCTTTAAACTATAAAATAAAACCATTTTCGATCAATTTAACCAAGACTAAATGCCCAACAATAGTGAAGTAATAAGGAAAAAATTGAACAGTCTTTAAAAAAAACTCAGTTGCCTTTAAGAATGATAAGATACATCAAAACAGTGTACAAAGTCCCTCCGCCGCGTTTGTCTGTCTGAACGCGATAAACTCAAAAACTACCGAACGGATTTTCATACGGTTTTCACTAATAGAAAGAGCGATAAACGAGAAAGGTTTCTGTATATAATTTGTAAATATTTTGTATAAAATGTGAGCAGCCTAGAAGGACACTTCGCCAGCTCCCATATCGCCTTTGATAATGTCTACCGCAGTTGTAGACGTCAGGTAGAAATATCAATGAACCACGGCATACAAGCCCGGAAATCAAGAATAATTTTTATCGATTTTTTTTGTTAATTTAATTGAATATTTCTATTAATTAGCAATCTACAAATTCGGGACCAGACCGCTAGTGCATTATAAAAAGGCTGCTATTTCAATCGCCACTAAACTGTGCGACGACCGATGTTTTTTTTACCGACTACCACAACGGTGTCGATGCGGCACTTAAAAATCAACCTGTACATTGTTTATGTGTTGTTATAATATAATATTGGCTGGAGGATGAGTAGTTGTTAATAGAATTAATTTTGAAATAAATGATCATACGGTTTACTAGTTCGCTAGTCAAACAAGCTCGCATCGTTGACGCCGCTGCTGTTATAGTAACGATACTCCAGATACTATAATAAAGTACTGCTTCTTCAGCTTCACTCACCACGAGTTGAGTTGCTTAAAAGCAGCTAATGTTTATACATCGCGAAATCTTGAGGAAATGAAACGTATATATACGAATATGTAAAATAAATTACTTAAATAAATAATTTCATTAAAAGCTAACAAAAGATGCATCTAAACCAGTGTTTAGCAAAGTGAGCGGTATTTAAATTTCGTCGACTTTTCTTATTGGCTTGCGTCTGTAGCTATGTTTCACCTGTCGTTCAAGATGGTTGATGTCGCCATCTGCTTTTAAATAGCAGAATGTGCTTAACCACGTTACTTACGCCCGAAAAAAATTCTCTCAGGTTGGGCTTAAAGAAGTTTCACTTCAGTAATATTATTATTGATGAACTAGAGTGACCTGTGCGAATTATTGGCACTAAATAAGTATAATAATTATCACTTTACAAAATTGTTTTTTAAATATGATTGCAGGTATTCAATTCGTTTCTAATTTTGCACACCGCTTATAACGTTCTTCTTTTTGTTGTATTACAATATGAAGCTCAGATGACAGATCGAAGAAATATTTTATTAAAATTGTCATATAGAGGCGCAAGTAGCAAAAGCGTTGAGCTAAGCCGTCAGATGGCATCATGCAGCATTGCTGTGACGTTGTTCAGCGTTGCTCGCTGTTTCAAAATTAAAGTCGTCAGATGGCAGACGTTGTTCAGCGTTGCTGTATTTTAATTAATGTACAAAAACAAAAGCAATAATAAATTTTTTAGTTGTCGATGTTAGTAGAGCAAGCAATTATCTGTAAAATGATATATAATTTATGTGGAGAAATTGTGAGATTTTTTCTAAAAAGGGAGGGAAACATCTTTAACCTTAGCGTATTAATATATACATATGATGTTAGAGACTTGGAAAAAACAAAGCATAAAAACTGGTAACTTATCACTGATTATATTTTATAAAAATATGAAAGGCAACAAAAATTCTAACTGCAGCTTACAAAACAAAAAATATATTCCATTTATTATAAAAAAAAAATATTGTAAAATAGAGCTAGATACAGATTCCACTTGAATAGCGTTCTGTGGAAAATACTTCATATTTCCTTTCAGTAAACTGACTTTTTGGTAGGTAAACCAATTTGTTATGGATAGGCTGTTGACCCAGATAATGTAGCTTGGTTGTATACACTCGTTACATGTTGACCTCCAGGGGTGTACAACAATTTTTTCTTCTAGGCCGTGACACTGCTCTATTTCTCAATGGATTTATTAGTAGTGGTAAAATCTTGTGATCTAATATATAGACTCATTTTGCATACATCCGATCGACTTGAACAGTTGCGTTGACTATTTTTATACAGACCCAAAAAAATAGAACCTTTAAAATTTCGTCATGTTCGTCTGTCCGTCTGTCACAATTCCACTATCTTTCCATCAATTTAGTTGAGATTTAATCATATACTTTTATTCTATATACTGAGCATAGGAATAAAATCGCAATCGAACCATTAGGGTGCAAACTTATACTTCTGTCTTTTTTTAAGCCGTAAGTATTGGCGTATCCAGGAAGGCAAAACACGCACGGGGGACCCGGTTTAAGTAATTTCTAATTTGCCCTATCCTGGGCCAAAAGCTGGGTACGCCCGTGTTATCGTCATAGAAAAAGACAAAGTTTTTGAAAAAGAGATACTTTATTCAGATTGAATGCAAATACATCAACCAATCCTATCATCGGAGAAATCAGGGAATTACATCGAAGAAAGAGACGCAGATATATTTTCGATACGCTTTGTTGCCTTCACTCACCGCACATTGAGTAGATAGACAATGATTCATATAGTAAATTATTAAATATATGGATTTAATAGACATGCGTCTTCTGTGAACATACACTTGTGTAATGAAATGACAAAAAAATAATAATTTAGGGGTTCCAAATCCTCTTGTAGGTCTTGGTCCATTAGTATTTCTACCTGACGTTTCGTCTACAACTGCTTTAGACAAAGGCGATGCAACAGTGGCCGAAACTAAACGCGCTTCGATATATTCTCAATAAAAAAATACCCAATCATTCTAGCAATGTAAACTCCATCTAACGTCACTCGATATAACGACGAACTTCTCAAAACGTCGAAATCACTTAACTCGAGTTGGTTTACCTTGTTGCTCATACACTGATACACTCTAAATGACGACACACCCACTCTGAATAACGACAACAATACGTCATCAAACTGTACTTGTTTATTATTTTGTTGCTTTGTTGTCGGCACCATGCTACCGAAGATTTTAAGAAATTCGTTCGTTTGTTTGTTGGGATTATCTTTCATGTGTTTAGCTCAGCTGCTTATCTGTAAGTTAGCATATTCTTAGTTGCCCACAAACTTGCAAACTGTGAACATGGCGAGTAAAAGAAAATCTTTGTGTATTGACGAAAAAGTTTTATTAATAGAGGCGGGAGAAAAGATTAGTGATGTTGGAAGACGCTTTGGATTCAGTCGCTAAAAATATTTATCTACCTGTTTAACGACAACTCTCAATAACGCTACAAAGATGCACAGTGTCGCTATATAGTTTACACTTTAGTTGGGAATTTTTAAAAGTGAAATAGTAGTACGCCACTGCCTGAACAACTCCAATTTGCCATCAGCTACAAAATGCATACAATGTGCAGTTCACAAAGCGCAGTTTCCGATCATCGAGCAAGAGTTTTTATGCACACAATGTCGAGTACAATGCCGCGGAAGCACTTCGATTTGATACCTCCACTATACTATATAAAATTATAGATATGTTTCAATAAGCTTAGATTTTATTAGAAGAATTCAGTGGCGGCCCTCTTCTAAAAATTCAACTATAAATATAAAATTAATCGTTTATTTTCGTCTTTTCTTATTATTGACAACTAGCCTTTACCCGCGGCTTCACACGTGATTGTGACGAATCACGGATGCATTCCCATTATTTGGTATAGTTACTCCTTTCTCGACGTAGACCCCCCCTAATAAATTTCAAAATTGATGACATTCACGTGGTCAACGTCCTGACAAACCCATGTTGATTTTTAGACTATTAACCTCTTTTCACCCTCTGAAGGGATTGTTTTTGAAAAAGCATAAAACACCTGTTTATATTTCTGGACAGGAGTAATCCTGTACATTTTCGAATCGATACATCTATCTTATATGATTTCTTCATGCAAATTTTGAACTCCGTTATACCCTTTTAGGGGTTGATTTTTTAAAAATTTGTTCTTAGCTTCGCCTTAAGCCAGGTGTCGGCAACCTGCGGCTCTCCAGTTCCATACGCAAAAAATAATTATTTAATAATATGAACCCTTAAAAATTGTCCAATCGATCCATGATTGAGTACCATGTTTCTCTCTGCCATTTTCACTCGCGTCTCACCGGCCCCGCGTCGCGACGTGTCCTCCATTATACCTATATATAAGCAAATACTATAATACTGAAACGAAAATGTTTAGTGGCTCTTTAAAAACTGGGAAATTTTGTAAATTGTAACTTTTGGCTCTTCCGTCTCAAAAGGTTGCCGATCCCTGCCTTAGGCCATCATGGCTCGCAGGGCAAGGATATCAAACTTTCGGCCAGTGTGGTGTAATATACTATTACAAATGAAAACCGACTAAGTTTCAAGCGGAATTATCGTATTGTGGTCGAATTAACATTTGAAAGTACTTAATTCTAATTTAAATTACGGTTTAGTATAATTGGACACCAGACACTGCACCAGTAGTTTGTGTGTGTTAGTAAAATCACAGAAGACAAATTAACTTTCACAACTGTTATGAGACTTGCGAGTTGACCGACGCCATATCCATTTAGAGAGATCCCATCAACTTAATGAATATTGTAAATTAAAGGATTCAGTTGACTCAACAACAGCTGGGTACGACGTCGGGACGCTGTCCGACGACCGGACGTCAAGGCGAACTGTTGACTTTGAAAACACGACAACTCCATGAAGTTCAGACGCGCGTCACGACTTTGTTACGCAACTAATATTGTTAAAACTATTATCGTAGGTCACTTAAAAAAAAAGTTCCAGCCAATTTGGCGACGGGACCATTCCAACTTCAAAAATGTTGACATTTGATTATAATAAAGGAAATAAAATTTCTGATATCGCGTGAGGTGACGCGGGTAATGGCTAGTATTCAATATGATATTAACTATTCGTTGCCATGGTTACCTACATAGTATGTTCCACGTCATGTAAAAATTAATCAAAGCATGCCTAACTAGTTTATTTCTGACAGATCCATGAAACAAAAGAGCGGATGATTTTTTTTTATTTTCAAAATATTTCCGAAACTATAAAGCTTAGAAAAAAAAATTTTAACAAAACTTTCTTGACAAAAATAAATAGAATAATATTATTTTTCAGAGGATAAATAGATCAATAAAGATATATGCTGTTAAGCTATATTTTAAAAATATAGCTTAACAGCATATATCTTTATTGATCTATTTATCCTCTGAAAAATAATATTATAAAATTAATAGATCTGAAACACATATAAAATAAATAAAAATAAAATAAATAGAATGATAAGCCGTTATGAAAAGTATAAAGTAAAAGTAAAACTTTTTATTATGTTCAAGTATTATAAAGTATTTTTAGCATTAAAAATATTAAGCAGAAATATGTATTAATCTTAAATTTTAAAGATTAGCTTTGTCATTTCTGTAACATTTCTACAATTTAAAATTTGAGTACTATTACGTTTTTTATGTTTTTTTTTCTCCTGTACCTAGATTATCGCTTTTTATTACTCGCTATTAGACATTTCTTCATCGGTTAATAAATATCTGTGGCCCAAGAGAAGTTCTTTAATAATGACATCGATTAGCTTTTCCATTTCATCGAGATTATTTTTTATTCTTTCCAGAAAGTTGTCATCGCTTTGAGACATTATTATATAAAAAATACCGTTTTAGCATATATCTCTTCTGCGCATGCGCCGATTTTCCCCAAAAATAATAGGGCTCTTCATATTTGCATACCAAACATCCTCCCAAAATTTGGTTTCAATCCGCTCACCCGTTTGACCTGTATCGTGTTCACAGACTAACAGACGCACAGAGATTTTCCAAAAATATGTTTTTTGGATTCGGGGGACCTCAAAACGGAAAGATATTGTAAAATTTTTGAAAAGTGATTTTTGACCTAAACTAGTACCATTCTCCACTTGTGGGTTGGAATGGTAAAATGTTTGCATCTACTTATGTACTTCTATGCACACGTTTTTTGTTACGTCATTAAACATCATGAACCCATCTATCAAACAAGCTTCAATAGACGCATCGTGTGAAGCGAACGCAGCCATCACGAAATCCAGCGTCACAGCACGCTTGAAAGACCGCTGCACACGAGGCAAGAAACGCTGCTTGGACTTCTGCTGGCCGGTAGGCTGGGTACGAAGCTGGAAATGACGTCACTGCGGGCTTACAAGATAGGTTTTAAAATTACAACACGGGCTATTTTTCTTGCTAGATCCGCTGCTAGGTATCTTGTTACGTCGGCGACTTGAACAAACGCCCACAAACAAACACTGTGCCAGTGTGTGTGTTCTGTTCAGAGACAATAAACATGCACTTTTGTTACCGTTCTATCACTGCGCGCGCACCGAATCTACCTGCAGAGCAAGCTTGCAAAGACGTCTCGTGTAAAGCGAGCACGTAATAGCAATTAAGAAAACCAGCGCTAGAAAACTAGTAGTCAAAGCGAGCAAGGAATCTAACGGCAAATCCAGCCTCGTGTGCAGCGATCTTTAAGTTCTAAGTGTTAACATAAGCGTTTTTGCCTTGTGGCCGCGGTAGTATTAGTGCAAATGGTTGATTGAACCGAAACTTTTCCGGATAAAGACACTATTTTGCTCTTGTTATGCTCGAAGTGTAAGAAGAGTTTACAAAAGTCAACAGCTATTTTTCAGCTGAAAAATCAATCAATCTAAACAGCCCGCTGTAGTCGTAGTTAGCAGGATCGATCACACGTGTACTATAGCAGGAATGAAAAAGTTTAAAATAACCCATCAGGAGAAGATGCGAAAGCTCAACTAAATAAAATAAGAAAACTCTAAGCCTGAATTATGGCAAAAGTTGAATCTTGTCTAAGACTGAAACTTTGCGGAAAAAAATAGGGATTTGTTAAAAATATAGAACGGAGACTAGACCACCTGAGTCCCGTGGCAAGTCATCGAATGGGGCCCCCTCCCTTAATATAAAAAAGCTTCACGTTGTAATTTCATCTTTATAAATCACGAAGTAAAGTATAGATATTTGTATAATTCTTATTCTAAAAAATATAAAAAATAATTAATATTTAATTTCTAATTCGCTTTATATAAAATTCTTTCAAAATTAAGTAGATTCAAAATATTATATTAATTCTACTTAATAATTTTGAAAGAATTTTATATAAAGCGAATTAGAAATTAAATATTAATTATTTTTTATATTTTTTAGATCAGTTCTGAAGAAGGTCCAAATCCGGATCGCAACGTTAATGTATTAATTATATTTTTTGTTAATATATTGTCTAAAAAATTGGTCGATAATTTTATTTATTGAAGAGTTCTAATCAGATGTTAATCACAGATTTGATTAAAATAAAACTATATTAAGAGGAAAATTGCGATAATAAAAAAATCGTACCGAGTGTCAACACATCCCTGAACGTTCTTTCCACCTTGTGTCGATAAAAATCAAAAGCATAGAAGTGGAAAGTAGGTAAATACCTAGCTACAAGACTGTATATAGAGCTGATGGGGTTAGTCTTTTCCTTGTACATCACTGTCCTCGAGGAAAAGTGGCAGTTTTAGAATTTTTAGAATCCGTACGACAATGGTACAAATGGAACTCTTACAGTGAGAAACTGCACTGTCCGTCCGTCTGTTCCAGACTATCTTCCAAACAAATAATACTATAAATTTACCGAAAAATATTTCAAAACTCACTCAAGAAAAATGTTAAATTCTTCCAAAAATTCACTCAAAAAATGGTCAAAATTCGCCTAAAACAGTTCGATTCTTTCAGGGAACAATGTCCTACCTTCGAAGTTGTAGTAATTTTTCAGACGTAAACCAATTTGTTTTGTGGCCGTACTACGAACGACCACGAACTAATACTTTTTTCAAACTTTTCACGAACGATGGCAAAGAAAGTTGCTGACTTGTTGAAAGCAAAGACTCTTACTTTGAAAATATATATTAAGGACTATATCGATGAAAATTGCTACTTTTTAATTAAAGTTGTATAATTTTCTTTTCCATAATGATTATTTATATATATAAAAATCGACCTATTTTCGCATCTTTAAATTAATTACATTGATTATTACAATTTTTTTAACAACAAACCCGGCATGAAAAATAGCTCCGTGTACACCACTCCATGAGACTGCCGCCAGCCAATAGTCGCGAACAGCTGTCATTCGTGTTTTACGTATAATCTCAAAGCTGCTTGTTTGGAATTTATCTGTGTTTTTTTTTGTAATTAATAAACGTACTTTCAACCTACGTATGAAGAAAAAGAGTATACACCACACGGGGAGATTGTTTGAGAGCCTTGAACTGCGCGTTATGATGCAAGAATCTCAAACTTTCTGCCCTTGCGGTGTATTTAATAATTGTCTATTCATCGTTCCTTGTTTCCCCAATTATCAATGGCTTGAATAATAAAGCCACTTTTCATATTATGGATGTACCAAAAACACAAAAAAATTTTAAAAATGTAAAATGCAGTCTGAGGTTAATAGCTCTCTATTTACCTCGGTTATCGAGCGTCTGTAATCCACAATATCTCTCCTCGTAAATTAAAATCTAAACTCAAGCTAGACAAAGGCTGTTGTCTAGTTGTATAAAAATGAGGGAGCAGCGTTGTTACATAATAAAAACAACCCCTCGTAGAGTGCGGCACATGGTTGTCAGATATTTATGTTCTACAATTTGTCAACATGGGATTTTATAGCAACATTATTTGGATCAAAAATGTGCTGTTGAGATATATAGGTACGCACAAAAACATGTATACGTGCCGATTCACACAACATTATTGGCGTCTCCGTAGCGTAAGAGACGGACGTACCAAGGCACCAAGCTTAGTACATTACAGCGGTTGCCTCGTCTCGTTGGATAGTAGTGGAGGGAGACGTCATCAGGCGTACCTGTCAGTTGATGGCAACATCTGTATATGAACTTTAATTTATAGTACGCGCCACGGATCTAAAATGTTCGGAAGTTAGTCACAAACAGCGTCGCAAAGGCGCATTTTAGAGCCGTTGTGACTCCCACCACGTCCCAGCTACCTGCACGAAACGTGCGCTCGTCGGTGATTAGCCGTGATCGCTCGTTGTCTTTGTCACTTTCCTGCTTTAATTAGTACAGCCGAGTACGCTATTGTCAAGTTGTTATTGTTATTTAGTTTTGTTGAGTTGCGAGTTTGTAGTTTTTCAACAGACTGTACAAGCGCAAGTCCGCATTCGCATCTAACTTCCGAGCCTTTTAGATTCGTGGCGCGTATTATACATAGGTTAATGAAAACAATGATCCGCCAGTTGACGTTATTGATTGGTCAGATGGAACGAGGTAACCTCTGTGATCTACTAACCTTGAAAAATTTATTGGGTAGTGTCAAAAAATAACTATTCCATTAAAAATGAAAATAGGAAGAGGAATTTTTTTAACTGTAGGTATTTTTACAGTTTCACACAGTTCAAATGATAATAATAATGTATTTATTGCATCAAAAGTTGCTCCAAAAAAACGGTTTAAATCTTTTAAAATGTTCCAATTTTTGCCACCACGGACAGTGAAATGCTGGGTTATAGCGACTCAATATCCCGTATCGAATATTGTGTTTAAAATATTGTCGCTTCAAACCCAAAAAATTTAGAAGTACTACTTTTCAGTGACAGAGTGACTTGCCTCGCTGAAATTTCTCGACAAATTTATTAAAGACATTTTTTCCGGTGGTAAGAGATTAATTTAGCTTTAGATTCATTGATAAAAAAAATGTATAGTAAAGAATTGATTTGCGAAAAAAATGTCTAGTAGTTTGATGGGTTCAAAAACAGGAATCTGGAATTAGAATGTAAACCGGGACTTAAAACAAAACATACACAGTGGTTATATGAAACATTGGTTGAAGTCTCGTCTCCAGAATGGTGCACCAGACTAAACCCGAGGTACTTTTCGCAAGGAGGAAAGCGAACGAAGAACTTGAAATCTGTCTTCCTTCTCCTTACGTCACAGACACATCTCTCAGCAGACAATGTCAGGGTCTGAATAGTAAATATTTTGGTATTTCAAATTTTCTTCGGCAAAGAACACGCGATATCCCTGTAATTGTTTTCGGTAAATCCTGAGCAAATTACGACAGCTAGTTTTTACGCAATAACAAAAAGTTATCAAAAGTATTGTGTCATCGGATTGTAGATTATAGACGCTCGGCAATTTCTTAGCATCATGCCAATCACGAATTATAAAATTCTATATTCGTTAATTTTATTGATTTTTAAAATACCTTATTTCTATAATCTTTAATGTATTATAAACACGAGGTATAATACGCGCCACGAATCTAAAAGGCTCGGAAGTTAGACGCGAATTCGGGCTTGCGCTTGTACAGTCTGTTGAAAAACTACAAACTCGCAACTCAACAAAACTAACATAGGAATAACATCTTGACAATAGCGTACTCGACTGTACTTTAAAGCAGGAAAGCGACAAGTGACAAAAGCAACGGCCAATCACCGACGAGAGCACTTTCCGTGCAGGTAGCTGGTAGGTGGTGGGAGTATCAACGGCTCTAAAATGTGCCTTTGCGACGCTGTTTGTGACTAAATTCCGTGGCGCGTATTATACACGCACTCATGTGTTATATTTTTTGTTGTCGTCGTAAACCCTGTAAGGATTGATCTGCGTAGATTATGGGGTTCATCTCGCTTTAGAAGGGACGATATCGATGAAATGGGCCGGAATATTTTAGTGAGTAGAACGACAGGGCTCGAGGATGCGCCTGTAGGGCTCTACGATACGAATGAACCGCTCCTATTTTTTTGGGATTCGCTTGCAACGTAACACACGCATATACTACATTTGAAAAGAGGAAATGGAAAGTGATTTTTCATTTCCAAATAGACGTGACGAGCCACAGATTCAGTTTATATAAAGCAGCGTTTTCTAAACTTTTTCGCCTACGGACCCTTTAGAGCAGGGGTGTCAGATTGATTTTTCTAAAGGGCCATTCCTAATGTAAATGTAAATTAAAAACTAAAACACATACTAAATCATATATATTAATACGCTAAGGTTTAAGATGTTTGCCTCCCTTTTTAGAAAAAACCTCACAATTTTTCCACATAAATTATATATCATTTTACAGATAATTGCTTGCTCTACTGACAACTAAAAAATTTATTATTGCTTTTGTTTTTGTAAATTAATTAAAATACAGCAACGCTGAACAACATCTGCCATCTGACGGCTTTAATTTTGAAACAACGTCAACACTTCGATCTGTCATCTGACCTTCATATTGTAATACAAAAGACACACTACTGCATACGCTGAACAACGTCACAGCAATGCTGCATGATGCCATCTGACGGCTTAGCTCAACGCTTTTGCTACTTGCGCCTCTATATGACAATTTTAGTAAAATATTTCTTCGATCTGTCATCTGAGCTTCATATTGTAATACAACAAAAAGAAGAACGTTATAAGCAGTGTGCAAAATTAGAAACGGATTGAATACCTGCAATCATATTTAAAAAATAATTTTGTAAAGTGATAATTATTATACATATTTAGTGCGAATAATTCGCACAGGTCACTCTAGTTAAAATCTTAATTTATTTAGTTTAAGTATATCAATTTTCATATAAAGGTAATAAAAAGGGTAAATTATTTTGAGCTTGAGGATCCAGCAATTTTAAAAATACTGTAACAAAACTGTTCTAGTTTGTAGTGGAAAATATTTATTTACAATAATAAGCGTTTAACAAAACAGTTAAACAAATAAACAGAAAACACATTAGTTATAACGTAACAGAAACGAAACAGTTCTAAATAATAAAAATAGAAGAATACAAAGTCACTATACAAATATATACACAAAATAATTTACAACACAGCAACACACTTAACGCACTTATTTATTAACTATATAAAGTTCTATTTATTTCATACCCTATTATTTACACAGTTTATTTATTTATCTGAGCAGCTACCTCAGTATTGTTCACTGACTGTTAATTTATGTCGAATCTATCACAAATGTCAATAGCTATATTCACACTCTAGTTGCAATTTGTATCTGCAGAGAACTTGGCCCGAGCGAATCCGGGTTCGCAGCTGGTGTGCTTAATATTTGGCTCGTAACTTTTAAATTCATCGGGCCATTGTTTGAATTTTAAAATAAATAAATACAGAAAACAAATGAGCAGAGTTTGGTTAAGAAAAATTCTCGCATCGTCGGTTCGTGTTTATTTTATTTACCTTAAAAGGTACGCAAAAGTAGAGAGCATGTTTACCGGCGTATACAGAAAAAAAGTTTATACAACAAATCAAACATGAAATCTCTCTCGATACAACAAAAACGCTAAACATGTTTACATCCCATAGGTAGAAGGGTAGAAGAAAACAGAACGCTTATCGGTATTTCTATTTCTATTTTTTTAATATAGCTATCTCTGTTATGTTTTTATTAAAACCTTGTTTGAAAAAAAAACATTTTTTTTTTGCAAGCGAGACATTTCCCGAAATGATCTGTAGACTTTGTACCAATTAATATTGATATATTATATTATTACCTTATAACTACGGTCATTTTAGTCCAAGCTACCACAGCACAAACGTCTACACCACAAACGGTGCTGCTCCATATGAAAAACAGTGCTATAAATTTTTTGTGACTTTCTAACAAATTTTGTATATAGGAAAAATCGAAGATTTTAAAAATGTAAAAAATATATAGCCCGTATGTTGCCATTTGAAAAAAAAAACAAGTCTACATTTTGTATTTTACTGCTCCCAAAAAGAGATACACTTAGGGTTACCATCCGTCCGGATTTGTCCGGACATGTCCGGACTTTTGGCCTTCCGACCGGACCTTGTCCGGCTTTTTAATTCGTCCGGATTTTTTACGCAGATAGAAAAATAAAAAATTATTTTTTAGTTTAATTACTTTAAAATAAAATGCACGTATCAAATCAGTCTTCAATCTTTATTTAAACATACATTATACATAGAAGTATTTCAACTAGTCAGTCTCATGACTCATCTCAACTAAAAAGAATCTACTTTGGGAGTATTAGCTGGTTTATTTAGAAAATAATAACCGTCCGTTTGGAACGACAGGACCAGACCAACTGTTCGGAACGTCTAAAACGTGCATTATACGTGGAATTAATTATTTCATTTTATAACTAAAATGTTCGGACTTTTTTTTAAATGTCCGGCTTTTTGTCCGGGCATTTGAAATGTTGAGATGGTAACCCTAGATACACTGTAAACTCTATATAGTGAACTTCTATTTAACGAAAAACTCCTTAGAACGTAGAAATTGCTAATGTTTGTTTGGTTTACGTTGTTACCTATATGTTGAAACGCTCTATGTAGCGTAACAACCACTCTTAATAGCAAAACAATACATCATTATTTAGACTCCAACAATGGGATTCTGAGAAATGTGTTCATTTGTTTGTTGTAATTGTTAGAAAAATTCTATTTATTTAACGAAGATGATCCCACTATATCCCAAGATTTAATTAAAATACTGACATAGTAAAAGCCGACAAAGTTAACAAATTATAATTTTGTTATGTATATTTTTTTCAGTTCATTTAGTAAAATTAAAAACCACTTATTCGCAAAATTATGTTGTTTTCTTTTACTCTCTTTATAACCCAATGAAATACCCGGTCCCTGCTATTTCGCTATATCAAGTTTATACATACATAGTTGGTTATTTTTTCAAAATTTTTTTTGCCAATCTAATTGATTCGAAATTGATAAAAACAAATAATTAATCATTAATTCTTTCAGGTGGGCTATAGCAATTTTGCTGAAACCCCTATATTAAATTGTACATAGCTGTAAATAATTATTATTGTACATAAAGATTTCTTCTTCTTCTTCTATCAAGTTTACACTGAATTGAAGTTAAATTCATACTCCTACGATGTCTTTGCTCATTGATTTTTGCACACGCACAGCCTGCGACATCTTCCCTTTGTAGTCCTGTTTCTGATTTCAGTTAGTGGTTTTGTGACCAGATAATAATTACTGTAAATTGCGTGTTGAGAATAGACACTGATTATTGATTATTTGATTCCTCCTTATTTAGTACAACTGTTTCACATCTTTGTTCTCGCTCTCTCTCTGTTCTCTGTTTAATTTCAATTTGAGATTGTTCAAGCAGATAATTATTAACTCTCACTGTGACTTATCGAGACTATATTATTATTGTTATATTGATTATCGTCGTCTGATTTCAACCGATGATTGGAAACCTTCCTTCGTTTACATAACAATAATTGTAACAGTAGATCAGAACCCTCAACCATTTCTCATCGAAGGGCCGTCCCCAATTTTTACACGCTTTATATTAACTTCACTTGTAAGTTTGTATGTATGTATGTATGTATGTATGTATGTTTGTTTGTAACCTTCGTTTGGACTACAACAAGTGGTTTATTACTGTAGTATAATATGCCAGCACTGTAACTACAGTGGTTAGCCGTGCGGTCAACTCTCGGAATCACGGGTCGTGGGTTCTAATCCCGTCCACGCCGAAAAAAAAATTGTTTTTTTTTTTCGGCAAATTTTTGACAATAAATCGAACTAAAACTACAACAAGTGGTTTATTACTGTAGTATAATATGCCAGCACTGTAACTACAGTGGTTAGCCGTGCGGTCAACTCTCGGAATCACGGGTCGTGGGTTCTAATCCCGTCCACGCCGAAAAAAAAATTGTTTTTTTTTCGGCAAATTTTTGACAATAAATCGAACTAAAAAGTGGAAAACAAATATAGTTTAAAAAAAAACTAAAAAACACGCTTTATATCGAACTAAAGAGTAAAAAATATTTTTTTTAAAATAAGCTTATTATGTTAAATCTTCTTTTGTCAAGGTAATATAAGTCCACATGTTAAAAAATAGAAGCGTAACGAAAAGTGAAACGCCTATCGATACTCGCCAATTATTGCGTCATAAGAACCGCCAACATTGTAAGACGAGTGTGTTTCAATTCGAGTTACGCTCTCAAACGCAGCAAAGTGAATAATGGGGACATCATTTTTTTATTAAATCTTTTTATGTCACAGTGATGTATATTCACATGTTGAAAAATGTAAGCGTAACGAAAAGTGGAACGCCTATAGGTACTCGCCAATAATTGCGTCAGTGTTGAGCGTTTATAATTTACAATCTATCTTATCTATTCTATCCGACTTTGTCCGGACGATCTGTAAAAAATGTGAAATAAAAATGAGTTTTAAAACTTGAATGACTTTCAAAAAAGGGTAAAATAATTATTGCTCCTTCGTTTTACAATCACCTTCCCTGTCTACATTCAATTACAAGACTGCGAAATTATTTCTACGTAGTGGTTTATTTACGCTAACTTTTTATTGACTGTAGATTAGAGGTGGTTGTAAGAAAAATTATTTTATCATTTTTAGAAACATTCTGATCTCGTTTTTGAAACTGACTAAATTTATTTTTCAATGAAAATTGGAGCACATACGGATTCCGATGTGCAAAAAATCCAAATGAAACTCCCAGATAAGAGCTCTTCCATAAAATAATATCCAAAAATGAAATTGTTAGTGTTTAGATTACGAATTTCATGTGTGATTATCTTTGTTACAGGATGGCGTTCATCATCACCCACATTACAGCCCTGAAAGTTCCGAATATTGTAATACGTATGAAGCTTCTCAACTACACTTCAGGAAATTCAGAAGAGATGTGTTAGTGACATACCAGTTATAGGTTGGTTATGTTTACAAGTTATATAACATAAATTGTATATTTCCTCTCTATTCCACTCAATAACTCTTCGCATATATCTGTCTCATTTCCTCGCGTACACGCGAAATTGTTTTGTTTGTGTAAAACCCAGTGAGAAATGTTTGTGTTTGGATAAAGCGAGCGTGTTTTGTCTTATTTTAAGGCTCGAAACACACTTGCAAGGTCAAATTTTGCCCTTTTCCGTGGAACGAATCTGACGTATAGAATAACCCAGAGAAAGATTTAAGATTAGTACAGTTTACCACTCTTCAACTAACCTGAAACCCGAAATCAAAATTTCTGGACAATATTCTAAAATATCTGGACCAAAGGATTTTAGGCTGGACAAAATAAAAATCTGCATTAATCAACCGAAACACGACATATAATTAAGTAATATGTACTTACTTAGGTATTATTGTTATAAGAAAAACGGAAATATGAACTATTGAGCTGAACAGCTGAAATTGGTACAAAAACAGAGGTAGCTTTATCTAACCTATCAATTCACTTTTTTGCCACATATATTTAGTATTTCCCTTAGCCGCCTTTATCATTTTAGAACCTTTCTCTGTATTTAGAAAAGATTTAAAATTAGTACAGTTTTCTTCAAAGTTTAATCGAATTATTAGCTGTGGTGGTGCATGCTTTTTATTTTTAGCTGGACATTTAGCCTAAAACCGGGACACTGGACAACGTGTAAAATTGCTGGACAATTCAGCCAAGTCCCGCCAATCTGGTAACTGTTAATATTCGTCAGTGAGGCCGAGGACTTAACTGAGTGTTCCTGTACTAGACTGCACACTCCAACCATCTGTTAATTGTATCGCTTTACACGTCCTCTTCACACACTAACTACACTAAGAGCAGCACTATGGTACACTGGTTGTGTACACTGCATTAGCACTCGGCAATGGGTAAATGTAAATAACGTATTAACGGACAACATAATACACACTAGAACTGTACACCGACATACCCCAAACGTAGTGCTCATTTATAATAATAGCTCTGTATTCAACGTAAACATCGTTATTTTGTGAGACGAAACGCAATTGGCCAAGTCCACGAACTGATAAATAATATAAGTCAAAAAAACTAAGTTAAGAGGGATTGTGTAGAAGTCTATTTTTGATATCGAATTTTGCGGGTTTTTTTAGGAGAATATTAAAGTAAATCCAATTAAGAGAGTTTTGGCGTCTTATTATTAAAGATATAAGGTACAAAAGAATAGTATATTATATCATTTTTTCTTCATACCTTGGTCGTAATGGAGTAAGAGCTGGCTACGGAGAAAATGGGTGACTCGGTGCAGAGCTGAAAATTTGCAGAATAATAGGAGATAGTACAAGTAAGTAGGGAAAAAATTGCCAGAAGGCTAGGCGGAAGATAAAGAGCCGCCAGAAGGCGCTAATGTTGCGAAAAATCAGTGCACTTCTGGCAATTTCTATACTTATTCTGTAATTCAAAACTAGATTATATATTATACATTATACAGTTATAAGGGCATACTGAAAATTCAAACATGATATAATAATTACATTCGACAAATATTCAAAATTATTAATGACATTTTGATAGAAATAAAATTAAATAAATTAATAAAATTACGTTGTTATAACAACGTAATTTTATTAATGAAAATATATGCTGATTAATTTTATTTCTATCAAAATGTCATTAATAATTTTGAATATTTGTCGAATGTAATTATTAATATCATGTTTGAATTTTCAGTATGCCCTTATAACTATATAATGTATAATATATATAATATATAATCTAGTTTTGAATTACAGAATAAGTATAGAAATTGCCAGAAGTGCACTGATTTTTCGCAACATTAGCGCCTTCTGGCGGCTCTTTATCTTCCGCCTAGCCTTCTGGCAATTTTTTCCCTACTGACTTGTACTATCTCCTATTATTCTGCAAATTTTCAGCTCTGCACCGAGTCACCCATTTTCTCCGTAGCCAGCTCTCCGTCTATAAGTACAGTTATTAAATACATTAATAAAGCTAGATGGCTCTGCTATCACAACCTAGGAAAAATTCGGTTCTTTCCACCTGTTATCATCATAGTTACCAAAGTTATTTAGCTTCACAGACACCCCACACGTGTAAGCCATGAACGTGTGTGCCATATTGGTTCATGCGACAGATATCGGTCCACCGCTACGCTCGGGCTGGGTCTCCTGGTTACAGACTTCGTGATTATAAGAAACGCAGTCGAAAATGACAATGAACCTTCCGTCTGAATACGAAACAATACAGCGCACTTAAAAGCTGTCAAAAGAGTTAATTAATAACATCCATTTCATTTAATGTCAACCATATAATTTAAAGTATTTACGTAGAGCAGCAGTGTAAGGATAGACTATTCAGCGCGAAATCCGCACATATATTTTGTTATTCAAGCGGAAGCCTCGCGAATCAACACACGCAAACAGAAGGAAGTGCAGAGAAGAAAGAGAAGACGAGGAATGTTTGTGAGCGCCGATGGTGGATGACGTCACATCCGTTCTATCGTCACGTACCATCTTACTGGCTCAATAAGCGAGCTAACACTGTGAATGACTTATACATACTTTGTCTAACTCAAACAAACTGCTTACATGCTCTATATATATTTGGAGAAGAGAAACCTTTGCATATTAGATATAGAGTTTTGAGAAACGATGATTTAACGTTGACCTTTGAACTAATGCTGATGCTTTACTAACAGCATACCATGCATATGTAGAAAGCCATCTAACATATGATATAATTTAAAAAAAATTGTCAGAACTATTGCAGGTGTACATCCTACGCACTCTTGTAGAACTCTTTTTAAGAAATTAAATTTTTTAACATTGTGTAGCATCTACGTTATCAACTACATACTATTTAAAAAAAAAAAACAACTATTACTTTAGTAAAAGAAATCTAGTACATGGGCACAACACTAGAGGTAGGGAAATGCTAGATCTCAGAAAGAGTAATCTTTTAGTAATAAAAGAGTGTCCATACAACAATATTGTAAAAATATGTAATATAATTTGCTCAGAAATAATAAAACTAGACGTATTGAAAATAAAACAAAAAATGAAAAAGATTTTAATGAGTTATGCAGTCTACAACTTAGATGAATTTTATAATATAGATTTTAAGAATTTTAGTATATAGATATTAAAATTTATTGAATATTTAATGTTTTATTGATATTTTAAATCCTATTGACGCTATCTACGCTGTAACTAGCAATATGGAATAAAGGAAATTAAAAATAAGGTCGTATGGCGACTTCTGGACAATGATGAAACAGAATAAATTCATTTACGGCCGAATTCTGAACATGGTCAGGGAGATATATATAATACTACTTGCCACTGTATTTTTGTCGCCAAAATTGATATCCACGAAAAGCGCATAACATTAAAATGGACATAGAAAGTATCCTTATCGCGGACTTTTCTGTAGACCTATAAAAGAGGAACTCCACCATACATGGTTTTGTTATATCTCAAAGAGATTAGGCAGCGTTTCGACGAAAGCTGCCGGTCGGCTTGATTTTTTCCGACATCTTTAACAATCATCGTCATATTTCAACCAATTTACACAAAATATTAATGAATTATACACATTAAACCTATCTCTTGAATCACTCCGTTCATTGATGAAAACCGTATGAAAATCCGTTCGGTAGCTTTTGAGTTTATCGCGTTCAGACAGGTAGACCGACGCGGCGGGGGATCTTCTATAGTATGTAGTGATTCAGTCCGTATCTCTAGACTTCAATTGTGTTTCTGGTGCAAAGGAGGTTCATGCCTCTCACGTCTTCATTTTAAAAATCCAAAGCTCTACCTTCGAAATGTTGTGTAGGAAAAACAGAGTGAGTACGGCGTATATTATGCAACCCGTTATACAGAGTATACAACAGAGGATAGTGTGGCAGTGATATGTAAATGTGATGTCAGAATTAAGGCCAAGAGATTAAATCACCGACATCTCAACCACCTAACACTAGAACAATAACGACCCTGTATATTATACAGTAGTGGTGTAACGAATATTCGCGAATAGATCGCATATTCATGCGAATATCAGTATCAGAAAAAAATCACATCATATATATTAATACGTTAAGGTTAAAGATATTTACCTCCCTTTTTAGAAAAAACCTCACAATTTCCGCACATAAATTAAGTATCATTTTACAGATAATTGCTTGTTCTACTGACATCGACAACTAAAAAATTTATTATTGCTTTTGTTTTTGTAAATTAATTAAAATACAGCAACGCTGAACAACGTCTGCCATCTGACGGCTTTAATTTTGAAACAACGTCAACACTTCGATCTGTCATCTGACCTTCATATTGTAATTCAACAGACACAATATTGCATACTGCCATCTGACAGCTTTCATTTTAAAACAGCGAGCAACGCTGAACAACGCACAGCAATGCTGCATGATGCCATCTGACGGATTAGCTCAACGCTTTTGCTACTTGCGCCTCTATATGACAATTTTAGTAAAATATTTCTTCGATCTGTCATCTGAGGTTCATATTGTAATACAACAAAAAGAAGAACGTTATAAGCAGTGTGCAAAATTAGAAACGAATTGAATACCTGCAATCATATTTAAAAAATAATTTGTTAAAGTGATAATTATTATACTTATTTAGTGCGAATAATTCGCACAGGTCACACTAGTTATGTTCTGATTAGTTTCAAATGTTCATATACCGCTTAAAAAAATCGCATAAAAAAAGACCGCACAAAAACGGGTTTGAGTGTATTATACAGAGGCAAAGTTTGTAAGTTTGGAAGTAGGAGGTAATCTCCGAAACTATTCATTCGATTTCAAAATTTTTTGCACCAATATTTAGAATGGACCTTTAGGATGGACATAGGCTATTATTGTCGCGTTAAAATAAAAGCGCTTTTCGGGAAGACCAATTTTACAACGTAAGTCAATGGGAATACAGTGGCAATCTACAGATTCTGGGACGTCGGACCGGGCCGCTAGTAATTCATATTTCATATGTTTGAAATTAATATAATATACTTTTCATCAGTGTTTAAGAGAAGCCGAGCGAGTGGCAATTCCGATGTTTATATGGCTTTTTCATTATTTTTCTATTACCTATAAGCAGTTCGGGAACTTTTTAAGGAGGTTGATCCGTTACAGTCCCAATCAAAAGTAAGTCGAATTCTAAATGGGAACTTTTCCATAATAAATTTGTACAAAAGGTTATAAGTCGATGGTACCAATAAATTATTGCCAAGAAGGCATAAATAAATAATTTTTTTTAATATTAATTAATTAATTATTTCTAACTTTTGAATTTTTTGTACAAAATTAGGTTAAAAAAAATAAATTTATGTAAATATCTGTATTTTACATATTTTTTGCAGTAAATAATTAAAAAAAGAAATTAGATGTAATAAAAATTAAATCATTAAAAATTTGAAAATTCAGTTAAAATTGTTAAAACTGTCAAGAATAAAAGTCCATAATCGAAAAGTGCTAAGGTTTAATGATTTTTTTTATTGATTAAAAGTCTCCTAATTAAATTGGAAAAAATATTAAAATATGCGTAAGACATCGATGCTTTACTTAGTTAGTATTGCTGATTGCTGACATTATTTGGTTATTTGCAAAAAATTAAAATGTACCGTTTGCATGCTAGGTTGACATATTTTCCATAAGACTACATGTAAAAGTTTTTTAAAATTTTTAACTTTATAAATCTAATGATTTTGGATTTTTTACAGAAAGTTTTGTCATAAAAAAATCTATTAAAAAAACTTTATTTCAGATTTGTTTCATTATCTTCGTAAAACGGCTCAACCTCCTTAAAGTACCTACCTATCATTTTGGATTTTCAATTTATATAAAAATAATTTCCTAACTTAAAACCTTTTCACCCAAGTAACTTACCTAACGTTGATTAAAAATAGAAAATAAGTCGTAATTAGTTTTGAGGATTAAATTAATCGCACTATCGTCAAGAAAATAATTAATTAAAAAGTTAATTAACAAAATCTTTGTTAAAGCAATTCGTAAAAAAATACTTAATTTCTCAACAGATTCGTACAATTATTCGGTAATCAGATCCCAGAGGATTTTTTTTACAAACTCATAAAAAATAAATAAACACGAATGTTACCAGTGTATATATTTCAGCGCTCTACTTTAATTTGTAACAAAACGAAAAGACAAATGCAGTTTCATTGTTTCATCAAGTAAAGTTAGTCTTTTGTCTTATTAGTATTGTTGCTTGGAGACCAATCAAATGGTATTATCTATAAAAACGAAAAGCCGATTATCTTTCCCTTTACAAGAAAAATGTCTCATATAAAGTATCGTATATATAAATTCACCACAGAATGTCTACAGTCTTAAAAAAAAAAACATTAAAGGAATAAGAAATTCAAGAATGCTGAACGTTTATAAAACCACTAGAAAATGCTTTTCTACAAAGAATTAAAATGAATTTCTGGAATTCTACATTTTATTTTTGAGAAACCTTCAACTGAGCACAGCTGGATTCATTAAGATTTTGCGGCCTCTAAATTTTGTTGGTTGATATTTCCAAATAAAATACACCTATCCCCCGATTTACACGGTAGATACGTTCCTGAGAAAAACGTGTAAATCGAAAATTAAAAATTTTCAAGTCAAAACCGTGTAAATCGAAAAGCTTGCAGAAAATGCATAATTTTGCTATTTAACAGTTGTGATTTTTTTCAATATTTTTAGGTGTACACAGAAATAAAAATAAAATGCATTGACAGGTTAAAATATGTAATATATTACGGAAACACTTTAATTTTATGCGATAAATACAGACACAGTGTGCGTGTGCAGCAAGTCAGCACATAAGCTCGGGATTCCCCGTGAGATGTGTACACAGCGCACGTGTTCAATCACAGTAGCATTTAGTAGAGTGCAATAAAAACAAAAAAAAACTTATTTAGAAAACCGTGTAAAAGCGAAAACGTGTAAAACAAGTACCGTGTAAATCGGGGGATGGGTGTAATTATAAATTGCTTTGCTGATTGCGCCTTTCCGGGTTGGCGGCCATGGCGCGAGTCCCTGTTGCGCTTTGAACTTCTAAATAACAAACAATCAGCGGGCCTTTTTCTATACAAACTTAATATTGCTTTGAAATAACCTGAGAGAATTTCCAGTCCGTCAGTAAAGATAATTTAAAACAAATTAATTTAAAACAACTGCAAGAAAAAGGCGTGTAAACCAAATGTTCAACGCCATTATTCGTCGTAAAAGGCAAAAACGAGGACGTAATAACGGTTCCTTATCAAAAACAATCAATCGATTAAAATGTCAGTAAAGCATGACAAGCCGTGATAAGATTTTAGCGGCGTCGATTCAAGTAGGCCCGTAGTAAAGCAACTAACTATTTATAGGCAATGAACGGAACTTTAAAGCAGAGGATTAAACCTTAAACGACGTTTAAGAGACCGACTTTACCATCCACAGGACCGGAAATTTTAGTTGAAATTAGTTTGACGCTGGCAGGGCAATATGTTGTTCCTTATTGTATAATCTGGAGAAACTTTGCCTAGCCAAAATCTGAAAATACATGCTGGGGAAAATGTCTTTAGATATAGTGATTACACCGTCGTAAGGAAAGCATTGTTAAACCTTCAAATGTATCTCAAAGCATCGTACATAAACCGTGTACCGTTTTTTTCTTACGTTTTTTACTCTTCCCCCGTCCATATAACGCAACGTAAGTATTCGCATTGAAATTAAATTTGAGTGGATTTTTGTGTTTGACTGCACAGTATTTCTTCCGATCCGATAACGTCGGGAAGAAAAGCAAATACCACCATCATAATCTTCTTGGTTTCCGGGCTTTCCATTGGTATTACTACCTGAAGTTTCGTCTACAACTGCGGTAGACATTATCAAACGCGATGTAATACCAATGGACCACGGCACAAGCCCGGAAACCAAGAAGATTTGGATCAACACCGGCCGTGAAAGCTTACACACTTGGATACCACGATCATAGATGTCTACATTGGAAAGGGATGCCCAATACGACAAGAAACGATGACGGCCGACGGGTCGGTCGATCGAACGTGTTTGTTTTCAGTCCGATATTTCCTTCCAACGACACAAATTGACAGAGAGACGAAAGTTTTTGACCGCAATCAAACGTTTCTATAGTTTTACGGTGGTAGTCTTTAAATATATCTGGGTAATTTCGTGCATACGTTGGCAAATTTAAAAGAAAACGTCCCTTCAGATCTATTTTCATTAAAATCATGAACTCATATCGTTTTTTCTACGTCTTCTACTTAATAAGAACGTTCTACTCTAGCAAAAACCAAATAATGATACCTCACAACACTGCCTTAATAGCACAGATCCATGTATCTATTAATTAACTATATGAATCATTGCCTATCTACTCAATGTGCGGAGAGTGAACGCAACAAAGCGTATCGAAAGTATATCTGCGTCTCTTTTTTCGATGTAATTCCCTGATTTATCCGCTGATACGATTAGTTGATGTATTTGCATTCAGTCTGAGTAAAGTATCTCTTTTTCAAAAACTTTGTCTTTTTCTATGACGTTAACATGGGCGTACCCAGCTTTTGGCCCAGGAGGGAGCAAATTAGAAATTTCTTAAGCCGGGTCCTCCGTGCTTGTTTTGCTCTTCTGGATACGCCAGTGCTTACGGCGTAAAAAAAGACAAAAGTATATGTTTGCACCCTAATAGTTCGATCGCGATTTTATTCCTATGCTCAGTATAGAATAAAAGTATATGCACAGATCGGATACGGATCCCAATATAAGTGCAGCCTTAGACGTTCATAAACTGAAAATTTGGTTCAATCACCCCACTTAAAAACAAACATCATCAGCAAAAATCGGTTACTAATTATTCGAACCCTCACTTTGACGCGTTTTCCCCTTGCCCAATTGTCGCAGGATCCCACATTTCAAGTATCCGCCAGATGTAATTACGATAACAGCCCGTACCCAAATCGTGGACATTGATTTCGCCGCTCAACTTAAATAAAAGACTACTATCGTGAGTATATATAAATTGATGTTCAACTTGTTCTACAAAACGGTTTATTGTTCCCAACGTGAAATACAACACATTACCACAAGTATTCCAATACTCATTGAAACTCTCCTACAAGCTCTTCTCAGTTCAGGCCTAAACATTGATCACCCTGAAACAGCTCATTAGTGAAAGTTTCCCCTTGCTTTTAACTCTGCACGGACACATTTTGTATACTGTGTGGTCGCGAAAACTTATCCGTTTGGTGGTCAACTGATTTTGACTGCGTAAACCGTCTATTCAATCGCTAAAACTACGGAATTAGCAATGAGTTAACAACGGTTGCGTCCACAACGGGTAGAGCACGTCTTTACGAGTTAGTCGCGTACGATTTGTTTTGCCTGTGACGTCATCGCACGAGTGTTGGCGCATGAGTGTGATGGTCTTAGCTTTGTGTAAAGTTTTAAGCTAATGTAGCGCGGAAACACGTAAATCGAAAATTACAAAATAGTTCAACATAATACTAGACTCGCATTCGGGAGGTACCGGGTTCGAATCCCGGCGGGGGCAGATGTGGCTGGGACTTTTTCTACTGCCTCTCGCCGAGAAACGGTAATTCCTCAAAAATTCCAGATAAATATCGAGATGGTACCTTATTCAAGACCATGGCCGATTACCTGTCAAACTCCTATGTTCAAAATTTGCCTACCCTATCCTAATGTCCTAAAACTCTTTCATTCGCCCATTGCTATTAATTAAGTGGAAGTTAAAAAAATGTGGAAAATAACGGGAAGTGTGATAGATGGAAAATAGTAATGGTGCGAATGGCGTCTGTTAGGACATAAAGTCGAGAAACGGACGTTAAACGCATTATTATCATTAAATCAGTACCCACTACAGTAGAATTGTTTTTGAAAATATCAAAATTTCATATTGATTTGAAAAATCACTAGTTATTTTAACGCGTCATTGTGATAATTTTTTCGACCACCCGCGTTGTTTACGAAGGGCCCAAGAACGCACTTCTGCTCCGCAATGTCAGCACTGTACGTTGTTATAACGTTGAAACAGTTGACGGTTTTATGGACATTTCAGGACTCTCGCAGGATGTGTTCGAGTTTCCCCTTGATCTGAGTTGGCGAGGTACACGAAATTAATTTTAGGTGTGGTTTATAATATTCACGTACCCTTTGTGTGTGTATAGAGTAACAATATGCATTACGTTTTGACATATAAAATTAATTATTCCACAGCTTCATGTATATTTATTTGTTCACTCATTAATAATATATCACATTAACACTCGTGATTTAAACGTCGACAAAATTAATTAATATTTCTATTAGTAATTGCCGATTTCTGTACATTAACCATAAGTTATTAATAATAAATATAAATCATAGAGTTGAATTAGCTTTAATAACTTTTTAACACGAACGTGTAAAATAGTGTGTTTACATAATTACAGATCGTGCGTACAATATATATATATTTTTGAAATATGCTAATTAAGCCCTTTAATTTGATACCCAACAAGGCATCATTAAAAAAAAATTTTTTAGTTCATGACTAGAGGGCGCCATATTTAATTTAATGTGACGTCACATAGCCTATAACCAGCAGATGATCAAAACGCTTCCACCGATACCTCATTTGTCAAATTATGATAAGTAGTTTAAAAATTATGAGGAAACACATGAATAAACATACCGGTCAAACACATAACCCTCCTTTTACTCCGCCGTAGTCGGGTAAAAAAATTGTCAATGTAAATATTGTAAATAGAATAAAATGTAGCCATCTATTGCAGACTAATGAACAATTAATTCTACTTTAAACAGAACAAATAAATATCTTTTAACCACATACATACATATATAGTCGCTCGAAACAAATCTTTAGTGGAACGTGCTGCTTATTTGTGCAGAACTGATGCGACGTGAAGTACTGATAATGGGTTGAGGTTAGGTTGGAACGGCGAGCCAATTAAAACGACTCCAGGAAGATTAACTCTCTCTCTTTTACAGTGAAGTGTAGAAATACCGCAAACAATACGATCACACAACGTGTTTCAAATGTTTTTATTCAAAATGGAACCGATGATCATTTGAGGTTATGTTGATGGGTGTTTTGAGGTTATGCTATGTATTTAATACAAACGTGTGAAGGCTTCTAAAGTTTAAGAATAAATAAATGTGTTTTAACTTCAGTTTAGAAATATATGAACTATAAGAAATGGTTACCTCAAATGCAATTGAGGTTAGATTTGAACAAAATGTCTTGTTGAGTGATATGAGTTCGTAATATGCTGTCAATTCAAGCTCACGAAAGCTTTAAAAGCTTCAAAATCAATTAATAAATATGAATTTACTTCTGTTGTTCTAAAAAAATGAGCTTAATTTCTTTCGAATGATATATATTTTTTACATATTTTTAGCCTACTCTTTTATCTAATTTGAAATTCTTGCCCCTTCTTAACCTGTAACGTTGTAAAAAGGGCCAATTGATAAAGTACCAACTTTCATGAAAATCGGGCTGGTAATTTTCGACTGACACTGACACAAACTGACAAAAATATGATGGATGCTCGATAACTGAGATCATTAGCATAAAAAACGAAAGATGGGTTATAAGTTTATAACTTTATATGTGTATAGATATAAAAAATCGGTGATATAAAAATCACGTGGTCACAGAACTATAAAGCTTGGAAACTGGCCTCATATACACGGCGTTATATGGGAGACAGGCAAAATCAATGTATAGGAATACGTTAGAGATTCGTCGGCATTTAGCACAGAAAAGAATCTCTAACGAGATTCTTCGATTAACGTATTTAATAACCTTGAAATTTTCAATCGACAATAATGTTATCATGTTTGATTGTTGGAATGTTATGTAAATCAAATAGTGCTGCCAAAATGCGGTGGGGAATCGATCGAAGAGAAAAGGGGGAGGGGGCAGTTTGAAAATCTGAATACACTTGTGATCAGATACTGTATTGGATATTTACAGTAATATATCACTCAAAATTCAACACGGAAAAGCAATATTTTATACAGCAGAAATGTAATTCTCGACATGATGTGGGAATATTTATGTTGGCACCCCAATTTCAATTACAACGACCGCCTAGGGATATTTCTTTTCATTAAATTTACACGCGTGCAGTACATTATGCAATGCTGTAAATATAATATACTGCACAAATTCACAAAATTTATCATTTCGTATTGTAAAACGTCATTATAATAATATATTTTACATTCAAAAGCGACTAGTAACGATGTTTTAAATAAGGGTGTGCAAATGCCGGTTTTTTTGGTTATGGCTGTTTTAAAATTTTCAAAACATTTATTTCTCCTAAACTAAAAGAGATAGGTACACAGCTGCGCATGTACTCATTAGAGTCGATTCGTGATTTTTTCGATTAGTATTTTAAATGTCAAACGTTTAAATGTAATTTTATAGAAAAAAAAAATAAGTTCAAAAATTAAAACCCGACTACTGAAAAGTGTGAAACAAGAAAATATTCTCATCTGAAGATAGCCGTGGTCATATGCCACCTACCATAACAAAACATAACATTTTAACAGTAGTAAGCGATCATAAGCTCTAGGCAAAATTGCATCACGCTATACATCTAGAAGGGCCTCATATATATAAGATGGCATACGACTACGGCTATCCTCAGATGAAAATATTTTCTTGTTTCATACTTTTTAGTAGTCGGGTTTTAGTTTTTAAACTTATTTTTTATTTAAATTATTTTTTTAACTTATTTTTTATCTGATTTTAATTTGCTACCCTTTGGGACCAATTCAAAAATAAATGTAGTCTACGTTACCCGGGCCATAATAACGAATCTATTGACACCTTATTCATCAAAATCGGATGAATAGTTTAGGCGCTACGGTGGAACATCCGTACATACAAACATACATAGACTGCTAAACTCATAACCCTTTCTTTTGGCTGCGCCGTAGTCGGGCAAAAAAGTACGTTGAATCGATTAAAAGCACGCTTGGCTACGTATTTCGTTTAATTTCGACGCTACGACCGTTTAAAACGTTTCAAAACTAGAAGAGATACAAAGCTGCGCGCTCTGCTCATTTGATTCAGCGCGATATATAAGCGTTGCTTCGTTAATGCGTTTACAAAAAATAATTTTCTCTTACTGATCTCCTCGGAGTATAGGTATCATATATATTATATTAATACGCTAAGGTTAAAGATGTTTGCCTCCCTTTTTAGAAAAAACGTGACAATTTCTCCACATAAATTATATATCATTTTACAGATAATTGCTTGCTCTACTGACATCGACAACTAAAAGATTTATTATTGCTTTTGTTTTTTGTAAATTAATTAAAATACAGCAACGCTGAACAACGTCTGCCATCTGACGTCTTTAATTTTGAAACAACGTCAACACTTCGATCTGTCATCTGACCTTCATATTATAAATACTGCATACTGCCATCTGACGGCTTTAATTTTGAAACTGCGAGCAACGCTGAACAACGTCACAGCAATGCTGCATGATGCCATCTGACGGCTTAGCTCAACGCTTTTGCTACTTGCGCCTCTATATGACAATTTTAGTAAAATATTTCTTCGATCTGTCATCTGAGCTTCATATTGTAATACAACAAAAAGAAGAACGTTATAAGCAGTGTGCAAAATTAGAAACGAATTGAATACCTGCAATCATATTTAAAAAATAATTTTGTTATAGGTACTTATTTAGTGCGAATAATTCGCACAGGTCACACTAGTTCTAGATAACGCGACAGGCAATTTCCAAGAACGTATTACGTTATACAGTGTACCCGTTGCCTGTTATTTCGTTATCTAATAATGTGTGCAGTAAGCAAATTACATCGTTCTCTCACGCCATCTGTCAATCGAACCGTGAATTAGTCTCCATTATTACCGACACACATTCCTGCAGACTGCCAACATACAAATAATACAAATCGTATAGCGAGAATATCGACCATATTATATGCCGGGTTCAATACGCGGCGATAATTGACCACTTGACTGATATCAACACTCGCCGCAACACGCCGCGCCAGCTGCACAGCCGGCGATCGTGTTCTGTTTCACTGTCAGATGTTTGCGCGATTTTGCTCTGCCTCAGCTGATCGTGATACACTAGATTTTCCCGTTATTTACCCGAATACCGATGCTGTAAAGTGGCTTTTATCGGAGTTCAAACAGTTATGTCCACGGTGGTCGCAGTTATGTCCGCGGTGGAAACAGTTATATATTCACAGTGGGGGCGCAGAAAAGGGCCGGAAAAGTTGAGCCCATCCGCCCCTTGCTGCGATACACATCTCTATATATAGAAAATTCTCGTGTGACAATTTTTGCCGCGCTAATCTCCGAAACCATCGAACTGATTTTAATGAAATTTTGTAAATGTGTCTTGCTTAGTGCAACTTACGCTATAGGATAGTTTTTATTAAATGTTTTGTACAAAAAAACCGTTTTGGTAACATGTGAGGACATCTGACAGAATTTACTCGTAGCCATTAGTTTAGAAACAAACAAAAAAACTGTTTTAGTATCTGCCAAGTAGCGACGTCTGTTAGAATTCGCTCAAAGCTATTCGTTCAGAAGCAAATCTGATATAATTTGCTCAAAGCTATTAGTTCAGACGCCGGTCTGCAAACGAAATACATTTCGCGGAATTATATCTATCGCACCCGGGCGAAACCGGGACGGACCGCTAGTTAAGATATAATATTAGTATGCAGATAGATACTAGAGTAGGTAGTTATTTATTTATCGTTATGTCTTTTAGAATGATTTTTCTGTAATCTGACTTCTTGGTGCTTGGCCCTTTTAAGCTAGGAATCACAAAGTTGAGTATTATTTTTAAGGAAGATAACCTCCGGGCAAATAATTTAACATTTTCCTAAGACGTATTCTGAATTATTGTTGATGTGAGAATAAAAGGCCAAAATACAGGGTGTCCCACGACATGACTGCCATAGCCTGGGACTGTGTTGCTGAAGTGATTTCAAGTCAAAAATGTCTAATGAACATATACCCGGAACGCTATCCTAACTGAGCTAGAAGCATTTGAAATTTTAGATAAGTAGTAGTTGGAATTCCCTACTAATTTAAAAACCATTTAAAAATAAATCGCTTTATTGAATTATTTGCTCAAAATGTCCATCCAGTTGCTGTATACATAGTCTAGCTCTTCTTGGAATTGAAGTGGTAGCTCTGCGAAGAGTCTAAGGATCAGCACGAATAAATACTAATGGTGATTCACAGTCACCTGGTCTTTTTAATAATAACAAAACCTACCGGCGAACCTTTTACCTGAATTAGTGGGCTTACTTATTTAAAATTTCAAATGCTTCTAACTCAGTTAGGATAGACATTTTTGACTTGAAATCACCCCAACAACACAGTCCCAGGCTATGGCAGCGACATCCTGTATGTTTCAAGTGAAAAACACGTCAGTCTATATTTTAAATTAAATAAAATATGCCTACTCAATTTTACTGGCAGCAGCTTGTTTGAAAATTATTTTAAATGAAATGTGTAGGTATACCGTGCTGTGTGAATAGAAATTATTTATTAAATAAATGAATATGAAATAAATAATCAAAAACAAACGCTACAATTAAGAACATTTAATAAAGTGTTTTTGAAAATTTAATTAGCACCATTTTACCGTCCCTATTTTTACTGAAATTGTGAAAGCATTCAAATCCCGTATATACAAAAGTTGTACTTCATAAACAAGGTTACAGGGCGAAGCTTATGTACGTATAAAAAATGCCTCTTAACAACTGAATCGAATGCAGCGCGACTTGCGGATTAAATGAGCAATAAATCATGCACTAGCGTATGATTTCATGCGGCCGTCAGATTTCGTTTTTGTCGCGCTCCTCTGCTTCGCGATTTAAAACAACAACAACAAGGCAGTTCAATCCCGCTCTATTGCTCACTAGCGGCGCTAGTAGTCTTCGTGAAAATAAACGTTGAATATATTTTTTCTTCAATATATAATTTTTTTTTTATTTATTGAAGAGTTCTTATCAGACGTTAATCAAAGATTTGAACATTTTTTTCTTACTTAGGTTCCAAATTATAATTATGTTTTTTTCACTTAAACACTACTTATATCTCCTTAACTGGATATAAAAATTTCGATAATTAAAGGTTTCGTTTAATTATTATTACAGTTATTTTAAAAATGCTTATTTAACACAACGTTATTAGAGCATGACAAATGCAGATGGTAGGCGGTATAGAATCTATTACAGACAAATGTCTCGTTACTAATTTATGTAGTATTGAAGAACGAATCTTTTTCCGCAGCCTGTATACAGAGTGACCGGTAATTTCTCGTTTTCTTCTCGGGAGAAGAAACTAAGGTTAATTTGGGTCGGAAATGCGTAATTTTCGAGAAAGTATACTTAGATTTTCTTTTTACAAAAATCCGAATTTTGGGACTGAAAAATAAAAAAAAATATTCTCACTTTTTGGCCTGAATTTTTCCATGATCCAAAAGCTTACTAATTGGCCAATAAAGCTAAAAACCACGAAATTTACTGTTAGATTTTATGGTGTGTGTCAAAACTTACAATACATAAAAAAAATGTCATTATCATAAAAAATTACGAATTTCCGACCCCCAAGTGATAAGGTTAAAACATTCGAGAGGAAAAGGTTAAAACATTCCGAGAGGAATACGGTCACCCTATATAAAGAAAACACATTTCAACCAATTTATCTGATTATATAAATGAAAACAGCACAAATGAAGTTGGAAAATATATTCCAAAATTCTCAAACCGTTTTGCGGTTGAAATAAATGATATCAAATGTTTTGTATATACAACTTTTGATAAGTACAGGAGAAATGTTGTTCGTTTGGCCTCTGTCAGGGGGTTTGTATGTGCGCTGTTTCTTTTTACGACGCGCACACGTTTGCGGTGTCGATTTTAATTACAGTCAATCACAATTAACGTGACAGTTACACAATACGTCAATCAGAAACGCTTAAATTAAATTTACTGTTTAATGATTGAATTTCACTAGTAATTACGTGAAGCGTTGAGACATTCTCCTTGGAAGATGTTAAAAATAGAATTGGCAATACCGACTTACATTGAATTACACTGATTGGAAAATTGATTACTTGATAGATTTTAGATTATGGACGCTCGAGAGGCGAGGTCGTCGGCGTTTCGGAAAAATTGAATCGACAAAGGGACAACATATATTGGCCTTTTGACCATAAATAAAGATTATGGGCTCGGGGAGTTTTTTTGCTTTTTAGTAACGTTTTGCTCATTCGAAAATAATTAAAAAATTTGTCATCGTACAGTCTTAAACGATGATAAAGTTGTTGAAATTGACTCTCGTTTCTATCTTCAAAAATTGGATGAACCCAATAAATTCTATTAATAAATCCATCGCTTTACTGTCAGTTCTGTGTGGTTCATTTGTGGTTGTACCAACGTCTGCGTAACCACAAAACTGTTGTTGGAAAGTGGTCGAGTTCAACCACATTAAGACCACTTTTTTGTGGTACGTGTGAGTTAAGCTTTACTCAAATACTTTACAAGTCTGCCCGGCAGACTACTTTGATCATCTCTTATCTCACTCCTTCAAGGCAGTCTGCTGGGGTGTTCCGACCGGAATTTCGTTCTCAAGCATCGATAATTTTTGTTATTTGATAAATTTCAAAATCTCGCTTACCTCAAATATTGGATCGAACACAAAAGGCGTTACGAATGAAACAAATCTGAAACAAAAAAAATCATTCAATACATATGACACAGACATGAGTTCAACAAACAAGACAATTCTTTTTATATGGTATTTGAGGTTATGTATCGTTTTCTTGCGGACAAATCTGACGCTTATTGCGCGTCTGAAAAGCGATTCTGTTGAATAAAGACAAATGCAGTTCCGTAAACAGGATCATTCTTCCAATCAAAACAAACGAAGCCCGTTGACAGTTAATTACAAATATTGTGTTTACTTTAAAATTGGCAAACGCAATTTCCCTCCACTGAACCGATGCCTGCGCAGCAATGCACATTTATTGACGGATCATTATAAATTCCAGAAGCGTATATTTCGATATCGCCATTAAGCTCAAGTTTCTGTAGTCAAGCTATAATTGTCCAGAGGTTCTCCATCAATGGTTTAGATTAGATGTAAAAATATGTTTAACAAAAAAATTGAACCGACTTCAAAATATGCACTAAAAAGTAAAAAATAGTTATTATTGTTATTTTTGGAGTCGGTGTCACATCGGAATTCGAAAGTAGCAATTTAATTATAAGATTTATTACAGGTATGTGGACAAATTAACACGTTAAATGATTGTAAATTTGCAACGTTTCGTATTTTTATTAATACATCATCAGGCAACTGAAACAATTATAATGAAACATAGTATATTATTATGAATAATATTATAAACATTAAAATCTGTAACAAACCTTTACAGCTTTAACGATATGTCAAAACAATATACTAATCCCCACATGTTGATTGAAACTTATTTCTTGAAAGAAAATTATCACATCAGTTTACTGACAAATTAAAATTTGAATTATAAATCATAAAATTCCAAAATAATATCCCTTTTTTTTTTTATATTAACACTACTGCAATTTAAATCTTACATGTCTCTAGTTCTCGGAATAGATTTCATTTTGGCTAACACCGACTCCAAAAATAACAATAATTATTATTTTTTACTTTTTAGTGCATATTTTGAAGTCGGTTCAATTTTTTTGTTCAAAATATTTTATTTTTCACTTTTTAGTGTTAGATAAAGTATTGCAATGGGTAGGCCAAGTATGCGTGCCTTTGAAATTTGAGAGTTTCCCTCGATTTCTCCGGATTCTACCATCAGATCCTGACTTGGTTCCGATGGGACCACCTCGGAAGTGCACTCTTTCAAATAAAAAAAAATTTTGAAAATCGTTTCATAATTGACGGAGAAATCGGTGAACATACATAAAAAAAGAACAAAAAAAAATACAGTCGAACATAGAACCTCCTCCTTTTATGAAGTCTGTTAAAAACGTGACAAACATGATATTAAGTATAATTATTTATTGGAGTAATTTTATGGAATCTTTATAATTTGAAAATGACTGTTTTTAGAGTGAGTGCAATAGATTCATAAAGAGCGCAAATTGTTCATGCAAAGTGATTTCAAAATTAGAACCGAGACTATTTTTCGTGCTTCTTTGTCTGCTTGTTTTGAGCAATCGTCAATATTGCAAACTGTTCATAAAACTACCTACTATACCAATATATACATGTTCTGCCGGCACTTCACATGGCTATTTGTATTTGTGTATTTGGCATATTTGGCAAACAATTACCAAGTGTGGACAGTCTATTTGACAAAGTGTTGGCTTTATTTGACAAATAAGGCCAATACCAAATACGCGTTACCGTGCGCTTGTCGGTTTTTCGAGGCACATCAAAGGGGTCAAATAGGCAAATACGCAAATAAACCGTCCACACAATGGCCATATTCAGAAGTGCACGCGCCGTGAACCTGTATGGACGTGTAGTATTTTTGTGTCTGTGCTGTGAGCGAGAACTGGAACAATTACTATTGAAAATGAATTGGGACAATGAAACAGTGCTAAAATTCCTGGAATTTTTAACCTTGCGTTCTGCTGCCAAATGTTTGTGTGTTTGCTATTTAACTGCCATGTGTGGATGGTCGTATTTGCCTTTATTTGCATGTTTGTCTTGAACGTCATATATTTTGCCAAATACAACAAACACCCAATAGCGAACACAAATAGCCATGTAAAGTGCCACCTTTCAAAAAAAAGACGAGTGTGTTTTAGACCACGCGACTGAACTAAAACTTCTTCCTGCCATAATTTGTTATTATTCACCCGAAAATTCACAAAATATGAACTTTAAAATGAATTGACAATTTTATTCACTTTAAACGTAGAACATTACATAAAGATAATGAAAACAAAAGTAATACATTGCAACGTTGTCACTGGCAAGTAAAGAGTACTGCTTATATTTTCGGCCACCTGATGGCGCCAAGTATGTGTCATTCTATTGTTAGTACTGATTATATTTTCGGCCACCTGATGGAGCCAAGTATGTGTCATTCAACTCTCTCTCTTTCTATCTTCACTAACTTATATCTCTCTCTCTCAATTTCCGTTCGCCTCGAACGATCACGCACCGTTCGCCTCGTCCGATGATGCGCTTCCGTAAACGCTTTCGTCAGGCATTTACCAGCCTACTCCCCAAGTCAAGCGTGCCTAAAGAAGTTTTACTTCAAAAAGGATCACTTTATATAGGTACTTAACGGCTGCGCCAAAAAAAAGTTTCTTTTTATATCTCGTGGCCTAACCCCTTAAGCAATGTTTATCATAGCCGTTAATAGAAAAAGTTCGAGTACTTCTGGTGAGTGCGATCAAGTTATGTGTGTCGGTGGTTGTCGGAAGTTCTGACACTTGATATTAGCACTGAATAGCACGGACTAGTCTTCCGTTGTTTGGTCTACTAGCCCCGTAGCTACTAATTTATTATTCTCACTGCGATTTCATACAATGACGTCACGCGGGTAAAAACATCCACCTATCGCTCGTACCCCGTTATATTAGGGCTAGAAAGAAAACATTTTTCATCGTGTTTGGTTAGCGATTGTTATACGGAATGATGGTATTTATTTTTACGTGACGCCGGAGGATATTGTGCGTCCAATGAAGGGTTTAGTGGTCGGTTTTTTTTTAGCAAACGGACAAGGCTTCATTTTAATTGGTTTAATTTAATTTTTTAATTGGTTTGAGCGACAGGCAGTTTCTCAAAAGCATCGAGCGCTTACTGAAGTGTAAATTAGGATCAACCATTAAGCATTTTAGAGTAACTTCTTAAATATTAACTTCCAACATGAGGTTACATAAAAAAGAAATTGATCTATAACATCAAACGAAATAAGATTTATAAAAGATAACTGAAATATGTTTTACTAGCGGTCCCGCCCGGTTTCACCCGGGTGCAAAAGAATGAATGGGGAAGGAAGGGACATGAGTACACACATTCATCTTAGTTTACCGAGATGAATGTTGTGTTCAAATTTCATGATGATCGGAGTTACCGTTCAAAAGTTTTTGTCGATAAAGAGCAGTATTTAAACTTTTTTTAACTTATAATTTTTTTTAAATGAATTAAATAAAATTAAAATAAATTTAAATGTAAGCCTTAGAAGAAATCAATGTAAAACATAAAAAAAAATATATTCGCCCATTGTGGGGCTCGAACCCACGACCCTGATATTGACAGTCGAATGCTCTACCGATTGAGCCACCTAAGGTTGTGTTCTCACAACGCTAATATGAGTATATCTAGTTAGTGCATTTCACATGAATAGAAGCTTATTTTTGAGATACTTTTTGCAACAGTTTTCATTAAAGCTCCGCTCCTAATGGTCGTAGCGTAATATTATATAGCCTATAGCCTTCCTCGGTAAATGGGCTATCCAACAAAAAAAAATTATTCAATTTGAACCAGTAGTTCCTGAGATTAGCGCGTTCAAACAAACAAACAAACTCTTCAGCTTTATATATAAGTATGTGAAATATGTTTTATATATTTATTAACTCTTATAAGTATTGAAAATTCTTATTACGAATCAATACTAATATTATAAAGAGGTAGTTTGGATGTAGGAGGTAATCTCTAAAACTACTAATCCGATTTTAAATTTTTGTCTCTAATATTTCGAATATACCTTCAGGATGGACATTGGCTATCGCGTTAAAATAAAAGCACTTTTCTTGGAGACCAATTTTCACAACTTAAGTCGACGTAAACACGGTAACAAATTCGGGCGATGTCGAACCGGGCCGCTGGTGCTTAATAAGCTTGTAACGCTTACGTGCTTTATATTTCGCAAGCTTTTATGCAACTGCTCTGACATCTGTTTTACAAAGTGCTTTAAGCATTACGTGTCCATCCCTTGTTTATAACGGAGTATATAAAGGAACACAATCTACCAGTTCCAACGAACTCGAGACTGGAATAAAAATAAAGCTTGTTGTCGCTAACGGTACACATCTTGCGAGAAAAGTTTTTCTTTTCTGTTTTCACAAATTAGTTTTTTATTCTTTTTCGCGGTAGTAAAACAAATTTTACCATATATATATTTAGAGTAAATGTAAATACGCATAACAAAATTATGTAGAAATCAGCTGTGGATGCAAAACAACAGGGCCTAAGTTAGATCATATTTTAAACTCGTCCGTTCATTCGATTTACTCGTTCCGTGAACCGATTTTAACGAAATTTTGTACGGACATTGAACTTAGACGGAATGACGTAGGAAAAATTTTACGGATCAGAATGAAGGTTGGTCAAGCATTAAAAAGATTAAAAGAAGTTGCCTCAAGCTAAATTTTGATCAAAATCCGTTGAAAAATGTTGTTTTGAAGTGAAAATTATACAAAAAGCAATGTTAAATGCTAAATGTACAATTTAAAAAAATTTCGTTTCGATCGATCAATTATTTTTCGAGCAGAATCGACTTTAAAATTCTGCAATGATTTTCTTATTGTAAAAATACGCGTGAGGTCATAATCTAGTCATTGTCAAATCAATGATTTCTGTCACCGAATAATAGATTTATTTTTCCACCCGCTGTCTGCTGCTAGTAAACTTCACGGAATGGCCGGTTACAACAAAAAAAATAATGCGTTTAACGTCCTTTTCTCGACTTTATGTCATAACAGACGCCATTCGCACCATTACTATTTTCTATCTATCACACTTCCCGTTATTTTCTACAATTTTTAAACTTCAACTTAATTAATAGCAATGGGTGAATGAAGGAATTTTAGGACATAAGGAAAATTTTAAGCATAGGAGTTTGACAGGTAATTGGCCATGGCCATGAATAAGGAACCATCTTGATATTTATCTGGAATATTGAGAGAACGAAAACCTCCAAAGATGGCCGGTACAGGAATTATCGTTTCTCGGCGAGGGGCAGTAGGAAAAAGTCCCAGCCACATCTGCCCCCGCCGGGTTTCGATTTTCGAACCCGGTACCTCCCGAATGCGAGTCTAGTGCTTTCACTGCTACGCTACCCCGCTCGGTAATTACATAAAAAAATTAAATGACAATTTTTTAACAGATTAAAATTGTTAATACGGTTCTGTAATTATCGCGGCAAAGATTTAACTGCTCGCAGTTGATTAGATAATGATTTAAGACAGAAGTGATTAACTTTATATACGGTGGTATGTCTAGTAGTCTAGATTTAGTACATCATTAGTAACCAAGCCGAGGCAGCGATAGAAATCCCCACTGGAATGAAAAAAGCACACTGAGCTTTAAGAATAGATTACATTAAAATATACAGACTGGCTCATGGCGTACCGCAAATCTAATTATTTTTAACAAATCTATACGCTGATCTATATATTTTTTTAGTTTTTAAAATAGACCTTATGCACAGGGCTGCCAGATTTCTCTCCTCAGAAATCCGTCGGTAAGGCGAAAAGTGGTGGGGGAAGTGGTCTGAAAAATCCGTTTCCATCCGTTCGCCCGGTTCACCCATTAATGCAATGAGTGTGAGAGAGATAGAGAGTAAAGTGAAGTATGCGGTACCATAAACGACACATCGACGTGTTTCCACCTTCATTATGGCTTTATTATTAACATTATTAAATGAATTTCGTATAAGACGTTGAATTTACTTTTACTTACAAACAGACTTTAAATTGAATAGAAATGATTCATTTTTTCACATCCAATGAATCGATTATTTAGTAGATTTTTCACATTTTTATGAAATAAAAATATTATATTGACTGTTAGAATGTTGCGATAGTAACAAACGCGGCAGTACAATCAGTTGAATCCTCAATGTGTTCCGTAAATCCGTGTAACTCGAAACACTTGACTCCAGTTGTGTGAAAAAAACGCATCAGACAAAGATAGTGAGTCGATATTCATCGATATAGGTGTGTGTTTCGCGAACACATTGTTTCATACACTCTCTTATATTTTTCTACCCAAATAGAGAGAGGAGTAGGACAGAGGTAGAGAAAGAAACGTGCTCAGATATGCTCGAATGTGCTAAAAATACCCGAATGTCCCCAAATTATCGATTATCGAGTGAAGTTTGAATTTATATGTAGTAAAAAAGGTAAAAAATTCGGAAAAGTTAGAAAATCCGTTAAATCCGTTCAGATCATGAAATCCGTTCCATTATCCGTTCAAATTTATTTCTACTCGAAAAATCCGTTCGGAACGGAAAAATCCGTTCATCTGGCAGCCCTGCTTATGCATTTATAATTGTCTTATTTGTTAATCAAATATTTTAAAATTAAAAATGGACTCCAAAATTATGTAAAAAAATAGCTTTCGTATTGCGCGTATTGACAGGTAAAGATAATATACAATTATATAACTTTTTTGTTTAAGCTATAAAAGGACTTAAAACTTTGAAAAAACCCATAGAAAAATATTAGTACAATTTACTACTCTTCAACTAACCTGACCTTGAAGAAATACATTTTTTGAAACGTGTGCCCTAAGCGAAACATCGGTTAAGCGTCTTTTTAAATTGTTCGTCAACGATTTATATTTTACTAGCGGCCCGGTTCGGCTTTGCTCGAATATGTTTACCACCGTTTTTTCATCGAAAAGCGTTTAACGAAAAGCGTCTTGATTTTAACGCGATAATATATATAGCCTGAAGGTTCATTCTAAATATTGGTGAAAAAAAAAATGAAATCGGATGAGTAGTTCCAATGATTACCCTCCGCATACACACAAACTCACAAAATTAGCACTCACTCTTTATAATATTTGTATATATCGGAACAAAACTAATTACGAGCAATAAAACCACAAGATATATTTTAATTAATAATTGTATTAAAAATACATAATAACATTTATGTTATTGTTACAATTTATAATGAAATTACGTTACAACTTTTTATTAGACAATTTAGAACTTAGCTCTCACAAATGTTAATGATTTTAAGCGAAAATAATTTAGGTCAGTGACTTTAAAAAAAAAAGAGGCAATTGTATTAAAAATACATAACATTTACAATTCACAATGCTGTATCATCAAATTTTGAGAAAAAAAAAACAATCACAATATGCGATACATTGAAATTACGTCACAAACTTTTTATTAGACAATTTAGAACTTAGCTCTCACAAACGTTTTAAGCGAAAATAATTTCGATCAACGATTTTCAAAAAAACACAATCATTTATTACAGTCGTCTCTGGCACAAACCATTTGCGATATAAATTCAATAATGGTCCTTGTGGGTCGTCCAGTCATGCCTGCCCTTAAATAACGTCGATCGTGACCGGACGTTGTCATTGGTCCGTACGAATCGATATGTATCCATTCACCGCACGGAATGAAATCGTATAAAAACGCGGCGGCCCTACAAACGTCCGAATGATCCGCGCCTTGATTACAAAGATCAAAAGGTTGAAACTCGCTGACTAGTTTTAAAAAATACGACCACAACGGCATCCTCCACATTCGGTCACCCGTGTGCATTCCGGCCGCTTCAATGTACTTCCACAAATTCTCAGAATTCGTGTACGTGGCACAGGCGCCGGCACCAAACGCGGCGGCTTGATCCTTCGACAGCGAACCCACGTCCAGAATAAATCGCGGCCAAAAAGTTTGTGCATACGACAATGCATCGGCAAACATCAGTCGTCCGGCGTTATTTGTGTGATGTATATGTACGGTTTTACCGTTCATTGTACTGACAATGTCGCCTGGTTTCATCGCGGAGCATCCCGGCATATTCTCGCACAACGGGAGCAAACCGCGGACGTTGATCGGGAGTTCCAGGTTGGCGATCGCTTGCATCGAAGCAGCGACCACAGCGGCTCCGGACATGTCGCCTCGCATGAGTCTCATCTCATGACATTTTTTTAAATGTAAGCCGCCAGCGTTAAACGTAACTCCCTTACCAACCAATATGACGGGTCGTTCCTCACGATCCGTTCCATAATAACTCAATTCCAGAAATATCGGCGGCTCGCACGATCCCTTCGAAGCCGCGACGAACGCGTTCATATTCAACGTTTCCGCCCATCCGCGAACTTTGACCTCGACGTTGATGCCGGACTTGCACAATATCTGCACGACGTTTTGTGCAAACGTCGAAGGCGTCATCACGTTGCTCGGCGTTTCGGTCAGCTGTCGGGCTAAGTTTTGGGACGCGGCTTTCTGTAAACCGATTTGCCAACCGGTATAGTCGCACGACTCGTATAACTGGAGATCGGGTATGACTAGTTGATTCTCTTTCGATTTGAGGTCTTGATAGACCCAAACGCCGAGGGCAGCGCCTTCGGCGGCTGATTCGGCGTGACCGCAACTGTCGATGAAAATTGTTTTCATTTCGAGCTTTTGAAGTTCTCGACATCCTGCCGCGATTGCATCGCGTATCGCTTCTTTGCTCTCGTCCATTTTTTCGGCTATCGAATATCCAAGACATTCGAAACCGAGACCGACGACGGCGACGGCATTGATGTCTTCGTCTAGATGAGTGAATATGCGAACTTCGCTCGGTCTAAGCGGTGGACCCGAATAATACATCAGCTCTTCTAATCTGCCACATACGAACCTGTCGTAAACTTGTCCTGCTTCAGTCAATTTACACGTTTTGTCGTTCGGATTTTCGTGGTCATGATAACAGCCGACAATTAAACCTTTCCGATATTCGGTTATTCCACATCTTTCTTTCTTCTTGTATTGAAAACAACTTTCACGTTCTAATTTTAAAAGACTCGTGGAAAAGTTCAAACAAAAATTTTGAAGTTGTTTACTACTACGTGGTAATAATTTCACACATTTTGAAGGTAAACTATGTATAAATTTTAATAAAGAAACTGACATTTTTATGAAAAACCAAACAAATATTAATGTCGAAAAACTGTTGAAGGAAAATGAAATACTTAAAATAAATAAATATTGTTTTTTTTGTTTTTTCGTTGCATTAGTGATTTGATAACAATGCCTCGGGGTGTCTATGGATTTTATTAAAATCTTTTTTGAAATACAAAAATATATCGTAATAATGCTGTCGATTATGTTTTTCATTAAATTCATATTACTTAATGGGACTTCAATTGATAATATTATATAAACGTCTAAATATTTTATCACTGCCTCCTTAATGAAAAAAATCTAAGATACAAAAATGTTTATACTGACATTTAACTCTAGGATACTTTGGAAATAATTATATTTGTAACCATAGTTATAAAAGAAAGTCCTTAATCAGCTGAAATGTGTCAAAATAAATCAACAATTTCGAATATCGAATTGATCACCAACAAAAAAGATTGGTTTAATATTTACCTGTATAAATTAAAAGAAAACCAAATCTTGTTTTTTTTAGGAGACGTGCTTTTTATAAAATATTTGTTACGTATTGAACCAAAGTGATAAATAGAGATAAAGACCAAAATTCAGAGAAAAATGGCATGTCGACAAAACGTCCAAATACGAACTACGCGAGTTAATGACAATATTCATCCACTATCAAGCAACCAGTAGCGTACCTCAAATATTTTATTTTTTTATTTTCTTTGTTATATATGTCAAAACAGCGAAACGGGTAGGCAGACGTTCTGTCACAGACTTCGAATATAAAAAAAAATTTGAATTTAAAACTATTGAGACGTGCTGGGAGGCTGACAATTAGGGATTATATATTATTCTTTTTTATGTGGGGAATCTCAAAAAAACATTGCATTAAAGTCGGTCATGCCGTTTAGGAGGAAAAAAATTACGAACACACAAACCGAAATTTTATCTATATATCCCTACTCAAACGATTGACACATTTTTTTTTTAATAATTGGATGGAGAAATAGAGGCTATGGATTTCTCCATCCAATTATTTCGATTAAGGATCGCAAATCTCTACAAATTTTGTAGTAGAAGATAATATTTTTTTTAAACTAAAGCCTTTAGTCCACAGATCTGTTATTACTAATTTTTTTTTGGTGAAACTTCTTTAAAAGGGCTTCTTTCAACCGATAATAGTAAAAAAGACGAGGGGGTAGTGGGGTGAAGAGAAACGTAAAGAGAGAAAATCCTTCGATGTTCACGAGACATGAGTGTGAGAGAAATGCAAATATGTACGTATGTCGGAAATTTTACACACAGTTTGACAAGTCGACTTGACAATTGAAGTGTATATTTAAATTAGTTAGTTTTTTAGCGCAAATATTCCAAATATTAATACACAAATAAATTTTATTTTATTTTCCAAATAATTTAAAAACGTGTAAGCTTATGTTAATTTAATGCCAAAATAGAGTTTTTAAATATTACATGGACTGTACCAAGTCTAAAATTTGGTCTCAGATCAGAAAAATATAGTGAAAATCGTAAATGTATCAAATAAAGGTTAGATTTTCTAAAAATGAATTGTGACAGCTCTTTCGCGGTAACCATGACAACGATGAACAAATCTCATACATTTTCTTTGAATTTATAACCAATTAAATATAGAGACAACTTGATGGATCAAGCTAAATCAAAAGAAAAATAACTGTAAATGGAAACTAATGCAAGAGCAATAAAATTATTGTCGTAGCTCTGTATGAAAATATCGATTTTTGAAAACAATATGAAAATACATTCAAAATGTTTTGCACGGGTACACTAGTATAGATAAAGATGTCAATATTTTTTTGAAGTTCTGTCGCCTAATTGGCTGGCATTTTTTTTGAAGTATTATAATAAAATGACATGCTTAAATAATTTAATTAGATGATAATTTGAATCTTGAAACCATACCTATGCGTAATCTGACAATGTCTTTTGCAAAGTAAACATTCTCTGCTGGATTGTTTCTGTGCCGAGACATAAAATATAATGTATGAGAGAAAGGAAGAATGTTGTGTGGAGAAAGGGATAGAAAACATACACATACAAAGAAAGTAAGACATGTAGGGGAACGCTTATTTCAACCTTACGGAAGGTAAATACGGGAAAAGCTATCAAGTTCCCTCTTTATTTTCTTTTACATAGATGGCAACACACACCGGGGACCTATTCCCGTTAAAACTATTCTAATGCCAGATTTGTAATAACGCCATTACGATGTGAATAATTTCTTAACTTACAAAGGGATGACCAAAAGGATCGCTTAAACCCACCAATTTTTACCCGACTACTGCGAAGCCAAAAGGTTATGAGTTTCGCAGTTTATATATGTTTGTATTTACGAATGTTCCACCGTAGCCCCTAAACTATTCATCCAAATTTTGATAAATAAGGTGTCAATCGATTCGTTATTATGGCCCGGGTAACACAGGCTACATTTATTTTTTAATTTTGGTCCCAGAGGGGAGGAAATTGAAAACAAATAAAAAATAAGTTCAAAAAAAATAATTTAAATAAAAAATACGTTTAAAAACTAAAACCCGACTACTGAAAAGTATGAAACAAGAAAATACTCTCATCTGAGGATAGCCGTGGCCGTATTCCATCTCATATATATGAAGCCTCTCTAGATGTAGGTATAGCGCGATGCACTTTGCCTTAGAGCTTATGATCGCTTACTACTGTTAAAATGTCATGTTTTCTTAGGGTAGGTTGCATATGACCACGGCTGGAATGTGAATATTTTCTTGTTTCATACTTTTTAGTAGTCGTGTTTTGGTTTTTAAACTTATTTTAAATTTTTCGGAAGGATATAAACTTGCCTCGTCAGTGTGTACGCAACCCGATACTTTAGAGCACGACACGTAAAGCTATCGCCGAGACCTTTAACGTTCAAAACAAAACACTAATGAAGAGAAATTTGAACATCGAATCGCACTTTTTGTAATCCTGAACGACGGTGTATCGAAACGTGGTTTTTATACGGCGATGTCAAAAATTGACAATCAATCAATTATTGATTTAAACGAAAGCGAATGACGAAAACGGGATCATAATAATGTTAAAAAAGTGACGGCTGAATTTTTATTGTGCCGTCGCCAGCCGAACAAGAAAACTTTTTACAATAAATTGCTTCAAAATATAAACAAACGTTGTACATATTTATTTGAAAAACTAGCTATACCCGGTCACGCGTCTGTTCTGCGTGTGTTGCTGTGGCGCTCCCGTTGCCGTGAAATGTTTAGTATAGCGTGTGTTGCTTTAAATCCAACGGATTTTATTAATTTTTGGCGGTCCCGCCCGGTTTCACCCGGGTGTAAAAGAACGAATGGGGAAGGGAGGAACATGAGTACACACATTCATCTTAGTTTACCGAGATGAATGTTGTGTCCAAATTTCATGAAGATCGGAGTTACCGTTCAAAAGTTTTTGTCGATAAAAAGCAGTACTTATTTATACTTTTTTTAACTAATATTTTTTTTTAATTAATTAAATAAAATTAAAATAAATTTAAATGTAAGCCTGTAGAAAATAAAAAAAAAATATATATTCGCCCAACGTAGGGCTCGAACCCACGGCCCTGATATTAACAGTCGTGTGCTCTACCGATTGAGCTAGCCGGCGTTGTATTCTTGCAACGCTTATATGAGTATATTTAGTTAGTGCATTTCACCTGAATAGAAGCTTATTTTTGAGATACATTTTGCAACATTTTTCATTAATGCTCCGCTCCTAATGGTCGTAACCTGATTTTATATAGCCTATAGCCGGCCCCGATAAATGGGCTATCCAACAAAAAAAAATTTTTTCAATTTGAACCAGTAGTTCCTGAGATTAGCACGTTCAAACAAACAAACAAACTCTTCAGCTTTATATATTAGTATAGATATAGATTATCTCGATGAACACGATATCTAATATAAATAATAATAATAATGATTTTCTACTGTTTTATGAAAAGATTTTGTCTCATCAAAAACATTAGAAACTTTTTATAAAGTAATAAAAAGCTCGTTATTTAAAATACGAAAAGATGTATTTTTTTGAAATACGTTACAATTTTTCATCAACAAATAATACTTTTACAAAGTATTTTTTTTTAATTAGTTTTTAGTGTGTGTGTGTTAGGTGGACATTATTACAATTGCTTTAATTTTCAACATGTTCTAATTGTAGTTTTAGAGTTTAAGCCGAGCTTATCGGGTATAAACTTCACACAAGCAAATACGTAACTCACCAAATTACATGAAAAGTTTTAATTCTACTTAGGATAAAATTGCAAAAGCTTCTGTCTGCTAATTAAACTCGGGACTATTTTTACTGATATATTTTCAAAATAATTCATTTAATTAATGACCGTAAAAAGGATTAAACATTTATATCCCACCTTTCACAATGTTTATGTCAACAACTGTATATTGGCCGGGTAGTGAGGGCAACTGAATCGATCGCAGCGTGAGCTGTGGACTAAATGCAACGGTTATATATTTAACACTAGTGCTGTAAAATTGCGTAAAGCTGTACTACCATTTCCGCAGTAAGTCACGGTATAACCGCATGAGAATTGAACGCAGCCTACAATTAAAAGCGATCTTACTCAAAATTAAACTGTCAAAAATTTTGAAAATTAAATGAAAATCAAGTATTTTATTGAGAATGCGTGTAAAAAATATATTGTGTATATCTCGTGCGTGATTATTTTATTAGTTTTGTGGCGCTCGATCGTAAAATAACAATTCACGCACTGGTTACATAACCTACAATTAAATGAGTTTACAAATGTCGTACAAGCGGGTTTCAGTTACTCAATAAAGATTAAAGCTCGTTTAAATTTTGCACATGATAAATGTCAGCCATAAATCTGTACAGTGTTCAGCCATTAAAACTAAATAATAAAAAAGAACTAGAGTGAGTTTTTTTTGTTACTATGCTATATATACGTTTTATTGAGTGCAAAAGTGTAAATGCACAAGATTAAAATACAAACATGCACTGTGTATGGAATCATATTATAACAGTGTAGGGGATTTTAGTTTTGTCTGTTTGTACAAGTGCATTCAAAGAGATTTAATTTTATGTTCTTTTATTTTGTTTTAATTTGGCTTCCTTGTAGCAGCTATACCTGTATTAAATAAATACATACAAGTACGACGTAACAAATAAATTACTAATATTAAAAAAAATAATAAGTCATTGTTCCCGTTTTATATTAAACTAGTTGTTATGCCCGACGTCGCCCGTGTCACCCATTTAATTCCGATTTTAAAACGGCTCACTTAAAAACTATTATATTCAAATAGCAGACTTGTAAAGTATTTCAGAATACTTGTTTAGTATTTGTATTTCAAGTACTTTTCTAGTATTTGTATTTCAAATACTTTGCTAGTATTTGTATTTCAAATACTTTTCTAGTATTTGTATTTCAAATACTTTTCTAGTATTTGTATTTCAAATACTTTTCTAGTATTTGTATTTCAAATACTTGCCTAGTATTTGTATTTCAAATACTTTTCTAGTATTTGTATTTCAAGTACTTTTCTAGTTTTTGTATTTCAAATACTTTTCTAGTTTTTGTATTTCAAGTACTTTTCTAGTATTTGTATTTCACACACTTTTTAACCGACGAAAAACAAAAACGGAGGAGGTTCTCAAGTCGACGCGAATTTTTTATTTTTTTTTTTAAGTGTTTTTACAAGTCTTGCAGCAAAAGTATAATTTGTATTTAAATACTTTTAAAAAGTATTTTTTACAAGTCTGTCAATTACCATCTGCCAGGCGTCAGATTTTTTGATGTTGAATGTAGGTTATGTCAAACAAAGATAAACAATTTATTTTCTTCTTTTCAGGATAGACGAGTCTGGATAAACAACTCTACGAGCTCAGCAGTTGTCATGTTCTTTAAAGAGTATTCTTCGACAGAATCGTGAAAATTCTAAAATAGAAAATCCAGCCGTACACAAAAGGAAAGAGGCCTTTTCGTGTGCGTCGGCGGTGTATCCGACGTCGGCAGGAAGGAGGGCAGAGCACCCGGACACACAGACAAGCGTTCCGTTTGATGTTGTTTTAGTTACTTCGGTCTCGGTGAGATGATATTACGGGTATGTGTGTAAGATTACACTTAACAATTTGATAATAACATTCTCTCTCTATATGAAACGTTAAACCGCGTTAACATTATACAACAATACCGGCTGCGTTGAAGAACGCCAAATGAATGCACATTATATAAAAACAAAACACAAACGAAGGTCAGTTACTGGAGTCAAAAGAATTTTTGTTTCGAAAATAAAACAACGTTGTTTTAATTAGAAAACGTCTCGTTTTACGCGCGCTAGAAATGTTTAATTATTTTTGTGTTTGAAGCTTTCATTACATATTGTAATGATGCATAATACCGCCATAATTTGGCAACGTACCTTTTTAAGGGTTCCGTAGCCTAATTGCAAAAACGGAACCCTTAGAATCACAGCCAGACTTGTAAAAAGTACTTTTTAAAAGTATTTAAATACAAACACTATTGCTTCATTAGTATTTAAATACATGCATATACTTGTAAAAAGTACTCTATAACAGTATTTGAAATACAAATAGAAATACCAGAAAAGTATTTGTTTTTGTATTTTGAAATACTTTTCTTCAATACTTAACAAGTCTGGTCACAGCCTTATAGCTCCGCCATTTTTCTAGCGATTTTGATGAAATTTTACAGAGCGGTATCTTATATGAACCGCCAGACAATTGTGTAAAGAAATTCCCAAAAAAAAAATTATTCAGGGGTAGCGTTCCATACATAGGGATGAAAATTTTTATTTTCGTGAACCACATTGCGTGAGGTATAACGATACCTCACGCAATGTGGTTCACGAAAATAAAAAAAGGACAGGCCTTTAAAAATGCATAAAAAATTCTCGTGTGATTTTTTTTCTTAGCTAAATATTTCTCGAAATATAAGCTCCTAAATCATTTATGTGTACCCTCTCTAACTTTGCAACCATACGATTAAAAAAAATAGAAATTTAAGATATTAACGCTTCCTAAATACTTTAAACGAAAAGATATTTTTATAATCAGATAATCCCTGTGAATAGTTAGTTGAACTATAATATATATGTACAATGGCGGATATAACATTACATTGTGCGTAAACTCCGCCCACATGTTAAATTTGTACATTTCGGGAGCTATGCTCTCATCTTCAGCAAACACTGGAGTTTGTTGAAGATGAGAGCATAGCTCCCGAAATGTACATTCGCTAATAAAACTGTTGTGGTAAGAAGTAACTATTCTTTATTTTTTATTTTTGTTTCAACCACAGTGCTCTTAATATTTAGATCATTTTTTGCCGCGAATGAAATAATAAACATGTTTATTCTTTTTCGTGTCTTTCCGAACCAAACCGAGTCGATTCGATGCGCGACGACAAAGTTCAAAATTGTCGACAGTTTTGTTCGGTGAATCGTTAACGCCAACGGACGCCGCTAATTAAATATAAATTAAAATTCTCGTTTTCTCATTAAACGTTTCGAGTCTCATAAAATTTTCCATTATTTATTAAGAATTAACCTCTGACTACATGAATTTTTATCTTTATACAAAAGCCTCGTGTTGCATTTAAATTTCTATTAGTATCCTGTTACTACAGTTTAGTCACATCTGGTGTAACCTCAAAATGAAAAGTTACAGAGTCGCCATACAACGTTAAAAAACGTGACTAAGAGCCCACCGTCATATTTACTATGTATCGTTGAGTGAGTTAGCAGTGGGGATATTTCTAATGAAACTTATCAAACTATTCGATTATTTAAAAATCGCTCGAGAGGCTATTCAAAATCATTCGAATGATTTTTATACCTGAGTTACGATTTACAATCTCCAGTAATAAATTATTGTAATACGTTCTTTCTTTACTCTTCAAAACACTGAATACAGTTGTCTCCCTCAGATTGCAATTCACAGTATATTAATCTTTTATCTGCCTCTGTTCTATGAAGCACGGCATGCAGGTGACTCTCTCAAGTCCCACAATCGAAAACTAGAGCTAAATTCATCCGTTATAATAATCATATCGAATGCATAGACAGGTAGAATGAATTTTGCTTTTACCCGCATAGTCCATAACCATTCGAGATCTTTTATCTGCGTCTGTTCCATGAAGCAATGCATGCAGGTGACTCTCTCAAGTCTCACAATCGAAATCTAGAGTTATAATAATCATATCGAATGCATAGACAGATAGAATGAATTGTGTTTTTACAGCCACAGTCCATTACCATGCTAGATCTTTTATCTGCGTCTGTTCCATGAAGCATTGTATGCATGAGATGACTATCTCGAGACCGAGAGCAAAATTCATTCGAGAGTTGAAACAGAATGCATAGTTCACTGCTTTATAATGAAAGGTTCTGAACCGGTTTTAAACAAAGTAGATAAAGTGGACAGGGTGAGTTCCAAGAATTCATATTTGTTCAGCGCATATAACGCCCCTTGCATGTCGACGTCGTATATATACCTATATATTAGCGTCGCGGTGCTCTATATGCGTTCGTTTCGTATCACCTGACTTAATCTACGCACGAATTCGTTAAATTATATAATATGAACGCACGCAAAAGTTGAAACATAATAACCCCTGTTCAATAACTGAGTAGGTCTTGGATTAGATTCGTCCAATTAAGAAATTAAAAAAAAAATATTATATTATAGTGTTTGTAAAATAAGTTTCTCAAAATGTTCAATAAATTATCGACCAAGTTTTCAAACAATATATTAACAAAATATATAATTAATACATTAACGTTTCGATCCGGATTTGGATCTTCAAAAAAATATAGAAAATAATTAATATATTGTCTGAAAAATTGGTCGATAATTTTATTCAATAAATGATAATTTTATTCAATAAATAAAATTATCGACCAATTTTTCAGACAATATATTAACAAAAATATCAGTATTACATTAAACGATTAACGTTTCGATCCGGATTTGGATCTTCTTCAGAACGGATCTAAAATTATAAAAAAATAATTAATAATTAGTTTCTATTTATTTTTAATGTAAATTCGTGAAAGATTTTTTTCACGAATAAAAATTGGTCGATAATTTTATTTATTGAAGAGTCCTAATCAGACGTTAATCAAAGATTTGAATTTCTCAAAATGTGTTGTGATTTTTTTTGGCGTCGACGTTAAATACACTGCCTTAACGCAGCATTATTTTGTTTTGGTTTCCGTGAGTTACTCTTCAGAAAAGTTATATCTATTGATAAAAGAAATTTGTTGAAATGTTTTTTAGCACGGACGAGTAACAAAGAATACCACAAAACAGAAAAAAAGAGGTGCGTCGGTTCGTGGACATGCGACGGAAGTTATACTTCTTACGTATTTTATATTAATGTTTAAAATTTACCCTTACACAAAAAACAGCGAAATTATAATTTTTTTATTTATTAATAAGATAACAAAATTCTCAGTAAAAAAAGGAAAAATATTAATTTATGTTAATTTGGGATTTGAGCATATTTACTAAATTAATGACGGCTGTCGGTTGTCTTTGCACCCCTTCGCAGGTAGAATAGACCGGTCTCAACGCAAAAGTATATAATATAATGAAGATTGACTCTATTCAATAAATAGAGTAACTGTGATCCATTGAAGTTAATGATGAGTATTTGGAAAGAATTCCGTGGCATAAGGATCGAAAATGAAGCAACACTGAGACTTTTTTAAACTTGCATTTAATACTAACGTTTCGATACGTTTTGTATCATCTTCAGTGTGTATAATATAATATCGATGACGTATGTGCGCTCTGTTTTTATGGTCCTTCGCTTGTTTAAACTATGATCTGTTTGTGCGTTTTTGTGTTCGTGACGTTCGTTTGTTTTTCCGAATTCACCGTCAGCCCCGAGGCTTGCGTTGAGAAAGCGTAGCCTCAAAAATCCTAGGTTCTATTAATTTGCGCGGTTTTGTTTTTCGTACACTCTATATATACGGCCATCACGGCGTGCCCTTCGGGGAATAACATCTTATTATTTACGCCTTGTCAGATTAAACTAAGCACTGAGATTTGACAAATGAAATGCTAGAGTTTTTGTTTCGTCCATTTTTGATACATGAACGTTTTGGGTAGGATAATAAATCGTTATTTGTTTCGTACAGGTTAAACATAAATACATAACTTCGCAAAACTTTTAATGTCTTTGTCGTGCCACCAAAAACTAAATAATTACAGAATAATTTGTTGTGTAAAACTATTTTATTATGTAGATACTAGCTGTTTTGAAATGTAATTGGAATTTGTATGTACGCAGAGATGAAAGGGTTTTTACGCAATGTTGTACAACAAAACCACACACCGCTTTTTTTAGCCAGAAAACGGGGTCATCCGGCATCCCATATAATTTTTTTTGTTAGATTTTACATTGTAAACAGATAATAAAACAATTTTTTGAGGATTTTAACTCAAGTTTTTCTATAACAAAAAGATCCCAACAATACATACCTGTATCAAAATTGACTAACTGAACCTAAAAAGCCAAGCACGGGGGAAATAATGTATCTACATCTCTTTTCATAGATAAATAAGTCTACGTCTTATATAAAACATTGTGCTTACCGGTAGCGGTAACAGTGATTAATTCTTTGTATCCTGTTTCAATACTTTCTTTTCAACTACCGGAAACTGCTGATGAATTTTTTTTGTACTTCAACTCAACCGGAAGTGTACCTACATGTTTTTTTCAAATGGCAAAATATACTTTTTTACGTATTCGAAATCTCCAATTTATTTTCTATAAATTCATATATAATTTTCGTAAGATTGCATAAGAAAATATTCAAAAAAAACGTTATTAATTTATTAATTAAACACACAGTTTAATTCGTGTTTGTTATTAAGAAGAAGGGTATAAGAACAAAAAAGATGATTTACATTATTTGTTTATTTATATGAGGAACATGAACTGCTTAAAGTTATCAAATTTTGATACTTAAGACGACTCTAATCTAATGATAAACGCGAGGTTTCCCTTTATCGCTCACATTAAAACTAATATCAATAAACAAATCTTAGATTAACGTCTGAATAGAAATCTTCAAATAAATACCATTATCGACCAAATTTTTTCAGACTGTATATTGACAACAAATTATAAAATTATAATTCAATATCTCAATAAATGACGTTTCGGTCTGGATTTGGATCTTCTTCAGAAATATGTAATCTAAAAAATATAAAAATGAATTAGTGTCTACTTAGTTTACAATAGAATTAAGACTGAATTTTTTTATAATTTTTGAACGTCATTTATTGAGATATTGAATTATAATTTTATAATTTGTTGTCAATATACAGTCTGAAAAAATTTGGTCGATAATTTTATTTATTTGATAGTATCAATAAAATTATTATTATTACAAACAAATGATTTTTTGCTTTGGCAAACAGTTAAAAAACAACAAACAGTGGCACAATAGTATGTACTAATACTGAAAATACGAAAAGTTATTATATATTTATGTAGCACATAATATATACAAAAGCACACAGTTTTCACCAAAACATTAAGCTTACAAAAGCTTTAAAGCTAATAGTTAAGCTTTAACAAACCTTGCATACTGTTTATTGATTATATATATATATATGTATATTATATAAATATATTCTAACGCAAAATCACGTGACTTCTTCTGTGCAGAAACACTTAACGGAGTGTGAGAGGTTAGTCTTATTTAAAACCGTTTTTATGGTTTTAAAAAAATATGTCTGTCGTTCGAAACCGTGCGTTCGTCAACGTTCGTTTGTATACGTGCATCTCCGTCACACATGTACGCGTGTTTTATTAATTTATTTGGCGTAATCTTTTTTAAACGTGCATTTAATGTCCTCGAAGAATTTCCGATTTTTTTAATAACTACAAAAACAACAGAAACAGGTCATATACTAAAAATTTGGAACACACAAACTATGGTAACGTCAAATAAATTAGTATTTTAAATTTCATAAAATTACTATAGACAGAGATCTGGGTGCAATGGCACCCATATCTTTTCAAGTTCTTTACAAAGATTGTTGTGAAGTGGATTATATTTTAAATTTAAAAAATTTAAGTGAATACAATTTTTTTCCGAAAAATCGATTAATATTAAGTTTAAATTAAAATACTAGCGGCCACATTTTGATAAACACCTCGGAAAAAATATATTCCCCCCATTCATAAATATATGTAAAAATTAGATTTTAATTAAAAACTCGATGAGTGTAATAATCTTGCAGTCGGATCTTAGACTATTAGTACCTACACTTATTTTGAAGGACGTCGTGTTAGTTTAAAATATTCAACAATCTACAATTTTTCTGAAAATATTTCAGAGCTTTTTATATAATTTTATTGCCTTTAGTTTTATTTTTCCACTACCTGTTTGAAAAAATAATAACAGAAAGTTTAGTAGAAATTACTTCTATCATTGTGCGGATCAAAACAATAGAATACGAGAATGCGAGAAAAAAAGACGAGCATCTAAAAATACGTAGATAAACAAAAGAACGTATAGACTATAGATATCACAAATAATTAAAATAACGGCTAATCGAAGCCATTGCACGGTCGATTAAACAAAATGACAATCAATTTTAGCAGCCCTTCAATCAGCTCACCTGAAAACATTTAATTATCAAAACACACGTGTGATTTTTTTCTCGTTTTTTTATTTACGTTGCCTCACTCGACAAAGTTTACATTTTTATTGTATCCAATTAAAGTGTTAACGACACAATTTCTACCAACTTTGACAATCAATAAATAACCGGTCGAAACAATGATTGCCTTTCGCATAACCTATTTTATCATTCCAACTCCACAAGTGGGGAATGGTACTAATCAAAAATCACTTTTCAAAATCATTTTTTCGTTTCAAGGTCCCCCGAAACCAAAAAACATATTTTTGGAAAAAGTCTGTGCGTTTGTTAGTCTGTGAACACGATTTCTAATGTAAATATAGGGTTTATTTATTATGAAAAAAAGTAATGACCACCTAATAATTAATTAACCACAAATTGTCAATAGATAGCGTGAAAATATGTTTTAAAAAATCTAGAATAGGTGGTTTGATAACTGACCACTAAACCTGAAAGAGTTAAACTATAAAATAAAACCATTTTCGATCAATTTAACCGAGAACCAAATCCCATAAAGTTCGGTGTTTTTTAAGTTCGATATCAGGTGCAGATAATGTTTCGAGTAAGGGCTTTATTCCAACTGCATCTATTTTTCATTCGTTATGTAACTTTTCTTATTGACATTCGTTGTTTTATGCTTTTTGTACACGCACCAACCAACATAAAACTGCTTTGTTTTGTTTTTCTTTTTGTAAACATCCAACTCCAGAAATAGTGATTACATTAAAAAATCGATTGTAGATGTTTTATAAAAACGTACATTTAGTTCTTTTGAACTAGATTTTTTTAATAACATTGAAAAAACGCAAGGCATGAACGTATTAATGCGCCGAGAGTTCCGTATATACCGTTTTTATTATTTTTTTTTTTGTAATTTTTAACCGTTTCTTTGTCTCATCAGGGTCCGTTGCCAAATGGCGCCACGTCCGTCTGTACGTCAATATGTCACAGCCTTATAACTCCGCCATCTTTCCGTCGAATCTTATGAAATTATAAAAAATATTGGGGTTGCTTTCCACACATAGAACTGAGGAATGAAATTTTTTATTTTCACGCTCCGAATTGCGTTAGAAATAAAAGTGCTTAGTTGACTTTTTCACTTAAGTGAATATTTCTGAACTAGAAAAGGGCTATTTTTGTTGATCATAATGCAGCCCATAAAATGCTTAATTAAAGAACATTTTTTTTTTATAAATTTAACCACCACTGCAAAACATATTTTTTCTATTTTTGCTATTAAATTGTTCATAATTGTAAAGTACAGAAAATACAATTTTTTAATTCCAAATGTCATCCACAGGAATAGAAGTAATGAATGGTCGCAAAAAATAACTGCTATGAAAATGGGAAAACGTATTCCAGGTCGGAAAATGAGTTTCAAAAAACAACATGTTTTCTATATGCTTATATATATATCTATGGAACGTCATAAAAATAGCTAGCTCATAAAATAAAATACATTTGTTACATTTTTAAAAGCTAGACGTATTAAAAAAACGCCTACCTATAGTTTATTCTCTTTTACTAAAAAAAAAAAACGCCTGGTTGCATTTTTTACGTTTCTCTATACTTATGTACAGGTAAGGGCAAAATACGCACTTTATTGATATTCAATACAGGCGAACCTAAAATATTGTGAAGAATAAATTAAACCTACAGTTGAACCATGGCTTACATCTTGCCGGGCCTCCAGATGGGAGGAAGTGGTCCTTACTCGGCTTCACATCGGTCACTGTAGGTTGACTCATGCCGTCATGGATTCTTGATGGCTCGCAAGGAACCGCCATACTGTGAGACGTGTGACACTCGAATCACTGTCTCACATATTTTAATTGAGTGTGTACAGTTTAGGGACACACGACAGCAGATCGGATTGTCAAGTGATCTCTCTTTGATTTTAGGGAATGACCCGGAAAATGTCGATCTGCTGTTTCGATTTTTAAAAGAGACCGGTCTTGATCGATTTCTTTGATTTTATTTATTTATCTGTTATTTGTTTCTTGTTTATTGTTAATTTATAGAGTTTATACAACTCTTTTTTTTTTGCTAACAATTGTTGTTGATTTTTTGTTTTTATCTTTTATTTTGATGTTTTTTTGAAGTGAAAACTTCTTTAGCGGCGTTGTACACTTTTTTTGTAATGGGTAAAAAATGTTAAACTCGCGTCAGGAAAAGTAAGAACTGGGTGAGACTCTCTAAGTGATAGTAATTGCCAGATACTTTTTATACAACGTTAGACATCTAGCGTTGAAATATCGTACATAAAAATGCAATCTATGATACAATCCATTTTATTTACAAGTGTTGCCAATAAATTAACAATGCTTCTAAATGCAAAAAATTAAGACGTTAATATTCAAGTTTTCACTTCTGCCGGCACTCCCTGAGTGCAACCCGTCTTTTTTTTTATTATATAGACGCTGATGACCTCAGCTGTTGAGCGTCTATAATTCACAATCTCTCTCTCTTTCTAAAATATTGTGGACACACGACGGTAGTTATTTACACAGTTTATATATTGACGTTGCAACAAAAGAATGAAATTTTAATCTTTTTATTTATTAATAAGAAATATAACAAAAAACAAAATTTATATAATTTAATTTTCTTATTTATATATTAATGAGAAATATAAAAAAATTATACGTCACGCGCATGCAAACATGGCTACTACCTCTATTCTTTTGGTAGCCTTTTTTGAGAGCAACTCCGTCCTGTTAATTTCAAAGTTACGGCGTTTCGCGCGCATTTGTTTTCATAACGCGTCTAAAGAAGTATAACTTCGAAAATTCAAATCGGTCTAGTAGATCCTAACAAAATCGCTAACATTCAAAACAAACGTTAACGTCGAATTCATAATTTATTTCTTTTAGTCGGTTTAAAAAAAAACAGCTTTAGAATAGCAAGCGTTTTTTTTATTTTTATTTTATAATCCAGATATAATAAGCTGAATATCTGCGTAGATGAGGGCACATGGTGGTCACGCCAGGTGGGGATGGATATATTTATGTCCCTATCAACTAGGGACACAGTGTAGTGCCATAAATGTCACCGGAGACGTGATAAACGCACTGAAGATAGTATCACTCATGCAAATGCCTCGAAATATCTGTACAGTCCACGCGTTTATCGTTTGCGAGTTATGATCTAACCATAAGTCTAAACGCCGCGTTCTGTTTTCCAGTATGAAGCCTCCAGTTCCAAATTCTAATCAAGAAACTAAGTGTTCTAATTATATTTAAGACTAGCGGCCCAGTTCGGCTTCGCTCGAATTCGTAGATTGCCACCGTTTTTTTCGTCGACTTACGTTGCAAAATTGGTGTCTATTTTTTTTTTAACGTGATAATATGTAGCCTATGTCCATTCTAAATATTGATGAAAACATTTTTGAAATCGGATGAGTAGTTTCGGAGTTTGCCGTCCGGATATACCTACACAAACTTACAAAATTCGCACTCCTCATTATAATATTAGTAATGATTAGGCAATTTGTAAGTTTGGATGCAGAAGGCAATCTCCAAAACTACTCATCCGATTTCAAAAATTTTTCACCAATATTTAGAACAAACCTTCAGGAAGGACATAGGCTATATGTTATCGCGTTAAAATAAAAGCGCTTTTTGTGGAAACATTTTTTGCAACGTTATATTGTTATAAATCTATATAGATAACGTTAAGAACAGTTTTAAAGTTTATCGGATTTCCTGCATTTGAAAATGACTAGGGACCTACGCTATGTAACAACTGTAGTTTCTCAAAAACTTCAAATAGAAACGATTCATTATTCTATACTATTTCAGGATGGAATATAATTGAAATATTGAAACCATTCTAATTTTGAGATATATGAAATAGTTATTAATTAATTAATTACTAATTACCTAGCCAAGCAAAACAATTAACTGATTACGACTTCCTGCGCTAATTATAGAATTAGAGTTATATGCCCAGACAAGATTTACGTGCAAATTGGAAACAAATATTGTTTTTGTATTCAGGTACAAAAATGTGAGGTCAACAATCTGACCTAAATTTTTTGTTGACTATTATGACCGGTTGAAGCTAAATAGTTACCTCACTAACCCAGTATACTCAGTTACATCGATCTCTATATTACAGCTACGTTCAATCTAATGACCTTAGTTGTCCAGCATCTAGTTTCCTCAGTATCTAAACATCTGATGGCATTTGCAGGTATTATACAGAGGGCCTTATTTAGTGATCTTAAAAAAAATCCTGCTGATAATTGCAGAAATTATACAGAAGGCCCTTTTTAAATAGTATTGTTACGTCTTAATATTCATTCCTGCTGGTATTTGCAGGACTTATTTTGAAGGTCCTTTTTATGTGGTATTTATCAACGTTTTTAAAATCTTTCCTATCCACATTTGCAGGAATTATATAGATGGTCCTTTTTAAATTGTTTTTTTAATAACGTCTTTATAATAATTCCTGCTGATAATTACAGAAATTATCCTGAAAGCCTTTTTTATATAGTATTTCAACAACATCTTAATAATCATTCCTGCTGGCTTTTGCAGGAATTATTCAGGGGGCCCGTTTTAAGTGGAATTTGTACGTCGTCTGAATAATAATTCCTGCTGGTATTTGCAGGAATTATACATAAGTTGTATTTTATGTGGTATATGAATATCATTCCTGCTGGCATTGGCAGGAATTATTGAAAGAACCCATTTTATTAATCCTGCTAGTTTGGAGAAATATGTATGGTAACAATCTAAGGTCGTTGTCAAATCAGATTTTCCGAAAATCCATTCTTCAGTCCAGAATTAGTACGTAAAAAATGAATATAGAGGAATAGAATATCAGACAAGGTCATCGATAAAACAATTGAGAAACAATCGTCATAAACAAGTGAATACTTCGTTATTGATGACACGATTGTAATTCATCTGACGTATAACCTCACTGCCCACCTATTATTACTTACATTTTTTTAATAAAGTATAATACACCGTGATCCAAAAGTTTTTCAAAACGTGTATTAGAAAAAAAACTGAAGAAAATTGAAATTTTTGTAATTTGATTTTTTTTTGGTTGTGGTTTATGAAATGTTTGAGCTGTGAATAATAAAATTAGCGTTGGGTTAACGGAAGTTTTCCAGGCCGTATACTAGATGTCAGCAACTTTATCAGTCATCAACCATATAGCAAAAGGTTGTAAAGTTATAAATAGTAAAATATTAAATTGTTATCGTACATTCATGAATGATACTCAAAACGTAGATATATTGCAACAGATACTTAGAACTAAGTAATTAACACATTTTTAATGAGTTTTTAACGTCGTAATGATTAATTCAAACCATAAAAATAAATAATTATTTATTCGAAAAACTCCAGTAATTAAAAACACGGGACAGTAAGTAATCAACGTTTTTAATTTAATGTTTTTTTTATTATAATTACAGAAGTTAATTATATTTTGATAATTACCTAAAAAAATCGCAACTGCCCTGTATTTTAGCGCTTCAACTGGAAAGGTCAAGGCTACTATATTTTTTTTTTGTTCATCCCAAATGTATATACAGTTAAAATATACAACGGGCAGTTATAAATAAAATAACGATAATTAAAATTTCAAATGGCGACGAAATAAATCGGCTGTTATTTAAATAAAAAAAAAACCACAAACACGTTTGTTGCCGAATTTTCACGTAAGTGGCCCAGAAATAATGAAAATCATTTAATCAATACCTCCTTGAAAAAACAACGTACCGAAAACAACTTTAATTTCCGACCGGTAAATATTCAACAGTCTAAAATTTTTTCGATTCAAAAAAACCCGGAAAAGTTGTTTTCAATAATATTTAAAAATAAAACATGTGCATTATAACAAGTGCTGCAGTGCAGATAGACAAAATTCGTGCGTGCTGCAAACTTCAAGAAATTAAACAAATTCAATATTTTAACTCACCTAAAGTATTGAAACGAAGAAACCGAAGTCGTGAAAACCGAACTTAAATGATGACAAAAATGTTTTAATAATAATAAATTACAACAAGATTCGATCCAAACGATTCAAAGTATAGTTAATTAATTATACCTCTTGTTGTTAACTACCTCGGCCGTACACGGTAGCCAACCTAATGTCAAGATTTTCCTCACACGAAACGTAAAATGTCCCAAGTTATCAGTGCGCAAATGCAAAACACAAAACAAGATCGAATCTCGTGTAACAAACAAAAACCCATCGCGTGCCGTCTCGGCCACGCCGACGGTCGACGAACGAAATTCGCCAACTAGCGAGATTATGTTTAGCTTTTGTTTGTAAAGTGGCGGCTCTGTGCGGCCTGCTCGCGAACTAACGCTCTCTTTGTTTATTGATTTTCCCGCGCCCTTCTATATCTTTGTCTCGTCTAATAATACTTTCTCTCTCGTTTATAAATTATATTTTCTTTTCGCTCCTGCATGCAACTAAGGCAAGCTTTTCTCGCTCGCATCATGCAATGTGTATATCGATCTCTTTTCATCAGATTTTCTCCTTATCTACATTTTTGGAGTATGTATTTTTGTCATTAGTCGCTCTCTCTCTCTCTGTACTCTCATTCCAAATGTATGAGCGTTTTTGTCAATGTTTATTGCAAAGATTCACCTAAAAAGAGAGATAACAAAAATCTGTACCTCTCCTGCGCCAGCAGGAATGACATCAAACTTCAAATATCAGTAAACATTCATTTTTCCGAGGCGATTGCTGGTAACATCAAACTTTTGATGTCATATCCGTGGCACCCGATGCTCATTTTTTCCAACAAAATCATCGCAATAATATTTTCTTGGAAGCGCCGCGTTTTGAATTTGTATCCCGCCTTGTATCTATCTTGGAGACTAATATTAGTGTCATACGTCATCAGTTCTAAATATTTTTATAATATAAAAAATATCAATAATTTTTTTCCTGCTGCACAGCAGGAATATTTTTTTTTTTTAACAACTGCTCGTTTTGTCATTATAGTTCGTCATTGTCATCTCAATGACTTTATCTTCTTAGGCGCACGTTGCATTTTTTTATCTTGCTGTGTCGATGTTTTTTGGGATAATATTATTGGTGGACATCATCAAAGTTTCAAAATATTTTTCAGTTTACAGAACGAAGTTTAAAGGCCGTGATGTAAAAAATATGGATAGCAAACTTTTCTCGTTCCTGCTGCATTGCAAGAATTACAAAAAACTCTTAAATAAACAAAAAATATTTGCTTACCCACGTCATGTAATTTTAACAAAAAATGCGTGTTTTTGTAACATTTAAACGAAAATGTTGTTTTAAATAATATTTTTGAACATTTTCAAAGTACTAAAGTAACTTTAATTGGCAATGCCAGCAGTGTCCTGATTAATAATATTTCTTCTGGGAGTGCATAGATCATCCTTCAAATGACGTTTACAATTGCTTTTGACAATCCTTGCCTCGAGACAAAGCTTATAGTATACGAGGTGGAACCAAAATAAATTTCATAATTAATGATACCACAATTTTCGTACCCTATTGTGTCCGAAGAAGCCGTCTCAAACTAAACTATTTCAGTAGTTTAAACCCAAACAATCTTGCTATTTGATAACCTTAACAAAATTGCGATTTCAAATAGACAGTTTTAGTTACCGAAAATTCGTTCAAAAATAACTCGCAATATTTCTGCTAACAGTCAGCCGAAGAATTATGGGCCACCCGGTAGAGCGTCCCCGTTAGCACACTGACCGCTCGGCCGTCCTACCTACCCGGCTGTCCCTTGAGTACTCCAGACACCGCTGTAATGTATCTGAAACAATGGTAGACAGATTAACCGCTGGATATAGCATATTTCAGCTTCCTGAAATAGCCAAATAAAACTGACACAAGTGATAAATCCTTTATATCAAATTCCGGTTACGAAATGAACGCCGTTGCTTGGAAATTAAGTTCATGTCAGTTCCACTAAATTGCAACTGGAAGCTCTAAAGCTCTGTGGGAAACATCTTAACAATCATTCCTGCTGGTATACGCAGGAATTATACAGAGGGTCCATTTTAAATATGGCATTTTAACAATGTCTTTATAATAATTCCTGCTGACATTTGCAGGAATTACTCAGAGGGCCTATTATAACAACGTCTTAATAAACATTCCTGCTGACATTTTCAGGAATTGTTCACAGGGCCCATTTTATGTGGTTTGTAAGAATTTCTGAATTATCTTTCCTACTGGAATTTTTAGGAATTATTTAGAGGGCCCATTTATTTGGTATTTTAACAACGTCTTAATAAACATTCCTGCTGACATTTGCAGGAATTGTTCACAGGGCCCATTTTATGTTTTATTTTAACAACGTCTTAAAAAACAATCCTGCTAACATTTGCAGGAATTATTCAGAGGGCCCATTTATTTGGTATTTTAACAACGGTCTTATAATCATTCCTGCTATTAATTCAGAGGGCTTCTTATGTAGTATTTTAACGTCTTAATAATCTTTCCTTTTGGAATTTGCAGGAATTATTCAGAGAACCCATTTTATGTAGTATTTGAAAGACATCTTAGTGTTAAAAAATGCTATATACACGTCGTGCGTAACGTTATTACGACACTAAGTATAAAATCTACTGTTTTCAGTCATTAAAATGTATTTTTCGGCATCTCCGGTTTTTACAACATTTATTTCTTAGTTTTATTATTTGTAAACGCGGTGCAGCGTGGCTGTATGCGTTATATTATTAGTTAAGTTATTTCTTAGTTAATCAACAGCCATACAAATTCTTAAAATATCTCCCCTTTAGAAAATAATCATAAATATAAACTAATCTTTAATAATTAAATTAGGAAGTTTTCTCTCCAATTTTCTGAAACTTTCATCTTATTTTAAACTTAAACGAACTTAACATGTTATGTAAGTAATATATTCATTTTTGCGTGACCTACATTTAGCGTCGTGATTAAATTCCTGCTGAATTTGCAGGAATTTTTTGTTTAATGAAATAACACATCGCGTTCTACATTACCGTCAGTGCATACAAAAGATTCAGCAAAAATCGTTTTGTGTTTTCCTGCTATTTTTGCAGGAATTGTTTCTGGTTTCGACTACACGCATTACACCGCTGTACAAAATTCTGCCTATTTTCTGTAACTACTCTAACAGAAAATTTTATTAATCGGTTTTTACATATCAAACGGACTTTAAAAAATGTGCTTTAATAGACGCTGATGACCTAAGATGTCGAGCGTCTATAATTTTGAATCATCATTGACAGGGAAATAGAAAATGTTTTTTTCAACGACGCAATTTTTTTGATAAAATTTCAAAGGAAATTATAATGAAAGAAAGTTTAATTTTAGAAATTATAATAAAAGAAAGTTTATTTTTACAAATTATAATAAAAGAAATACTTAAAAAAGATCTCTAACCCGTCGCTATGAGAAAATCTAGTCATTTAATTATCTCTGATCAATTGTAAAAATCACTAGAATTTTATTTGACAGGGCGAGATTTAGTTGATGACAGGATTGTATTTACTTACAGGGCGAAATTTAGTTACTAGAATTTCGCTTCACATTTACCAGGAATCCCACGACAACTCCCAAAAATTCGAGCTCTTGCCGGTCGGTAGTTCCATTACAATGCCAGAACGCGTACCATAACTGAATTTACGTTCTAGATACATAAAGTACTATTTTCAAATAGCATCGCAGAGGTTCTAAAACCGGCCCTGACCCTACCATATTTTTTTTGTCATAAATATACAATCTTGCCCAACATTAAAGGCACAAAATTAATTGCATACTAAATTTACTGCAATAACGTTCGTTCAAGTGTCTGTTTAATTGATTTATACAATAAATAAACTAGATATTTATGAATATTATAAATTTCTTAATAATTTTATAACAGTCAATCAGTTAGGAGATCAGTGAGGTCAATGCAATTTTATTTATGTATGCAGTGATGTCTTGATAGCATTCTTATTAGGCATTTCGCAACTCTACTATTTTAACCTTAGACTAACGAATTAATGGAACCGAAAATCAGTCACTAAATAATAAAAATATAGTTTAAAAAAAACAAAAAGCACGCTTTATATCGAACTAAAAAGTAAAAAATATTTTTTTAAAGATAAGCTTAAAACAATAAAAAATACAAGTATTATTGTGAAAAAGCGTGGGGCGCTCGATGTACGAAAATGTGGAACAAAGCGCCCCACGCTTTTTTCATAATAATATTTGTATTTTTTATTCATTATTGTTTTAAGCTTATTTTAAAAAAAATATTTTTTACTTTTTAGTTCTATATAAAGCGTGTTTTTTAGTTTTTTTTAAACTATATTTATTTTCCACTTTTTAGTTTGATATTTGTCGAAAAAAAAACAATTTTTTTTTCGGCGTGGACGGGATTAGAACTCACGACCCGTGTGATTCCGAGAGTTGACGTCAGCGAAGACCCGTGCCTTAGACCGCACGGCTAACCACTGTAGTTACAGTGCTGGCATATTATACTACAGTAATAAACCACTTGCTGTAGTTCAAACGAAGGTTACAAACAAGCATGCATACATACAAACTTACAAGTTAAGTTAATATAAAGCGTGTAAAAACGTAACCACAAAACGAGTTAAAACATTTTTTTCTTAACTGTCTTAACATCAACAGGTAAGGACCCCGCACAAACCTTATGGGATTTGGTTCTCAGTTAAATTGATCGAAAATGGTTTTATTTTATAGTTTAAAGGTCACTAGGAAAATGTGTCCATGGGCGCATAGCCTAAAAACCAGCGAGATTTTTATATATAGAGATATCCATTGAATTCAACTCTTGTGCTTTTTTAGAAATAGATAAATAGTCGAAAACTAGGTAATGTTGGAAGGTGTCACTCTGTATAAAATAATAATGTCATATTCGGATTCGGCGCACTCGAAAATATATTTCTAGAGCTTATGATTTTTTAAGATTGTGAATTCAATGGACATCTCTTTCTCTATATCTAAAATCTCGCTAAACATATCTGTAGCTATTAATATATTTGCTTTCAGACTGTAAAATAAAACCATTTTCGATCAATTTAACCGAGAACCAAATCAAATAAGGTTTGCGCCGGGGTCCCTTCCAAAATTCCTGACATATTTAACTGTAGTCAAAATTTCGTCGAATTGCGTCTTCGACTACATAATCTATAAATGATAAGGCGTGTACAACTTGACGTTGATGAGATCGAGAGAGAAACCCCGCGGTGTTGTGGTTGAACACACCGATTCAGAACTGGTTCACCTACTTATGTCCGCCGGGACCCTCTCTCAGTGAGAGTTGTATTGAAGAGAAAAAAAAAACAACACAACACCTTTATTTAACGCTACACATGTACTGTATACCATACGTAGAAACGATGTTTATCAGCTACTGTTTGTTAACTGTCGTTACTTAACAGCGGTTTAAGAAAGCGATCACAGCGCGTTTTCTTAAAAGAAACTTTTATTGTCAAAAATAACTCTAATAATTTAGAGTGATGATGATCCTGTTTAAATATTAGAAGATTAAAGGATGAAACCTGGTGGCAAAGGATCAATAAACTTGCAAATACTGAAGGTTTTTTTTTATTGCATTTTATTATCTGACGTTTCGGCAATCTTTATGCCATCTTCGGAGAATCTAGAAGATTTATATATAAAAAGTTTTTAAGTTATTGTTGTTAAAGTTAAAGTTAAAAAATTGGAAGTAAAATATATTTTTTAACTTTAACTTTAACAACAATAACTTTAACAATAATAACTTAAAAACTTTTTATATATAAATCTTCTAGATTCTCCGAAGATGCCATAAAGATTTCCGAAACGTCAGATATAAAATGCAATAAAAATACCTTCAGTATTTGCAAGTTCATTGATCCTATGCCGCCAGGTTTCATCCTTTAATCTTCTAACAGAAACTTTTATATAGAGACCGGCCAAGTACGAGTCGGACTCGCGCACCGAGGGTTCCGTACAAACTTGTACGTATGTAAATAGTTTGTCCATCACGGGAGTCGAGTGACGAGTCTCTTTTCTCACTTAGTCGTTGGAAAACTGTTGTCTCGACAAAGGTCGTGCCTACTAAGCGCGTAATTGCAATGAGTTCAGATGGACTACTGAACTTTGTAACTCGTGGCTATATCCGATAGTCTAGTTGTCGTACCGTGTTGTATGCGAGAGTTCTCATATATTGTGCTGTATAAACGCACCGGTAGCGGACGCTTGTTTTGTGTTAGAGCTGTACGTGCGTAGCATGTTGTTGCGATTTAAAAACATTATTTTTTTGTGATGTAACTACAAATTTACTGTTTTCGGATTTTTCCCCTTACTTTTTTTATAAGACATTGCTTCTTGTCAAATTTCATGATTCTAGGTCAACGGGAAGTGCCCTGTACGTTTTGATTCCCAAGAGCCTTGACAGACAGACGGACAACAAAGTGATCCTATAAGGGTTCCTTTTTACCGAGGTAAAATATTCGGGACGGTCTCATTATGCTGTTATAACAGGGAGCAGTAGTTCGGGGAAACGGGGGGTAAATACGGACATGAGTTCAAGGCAAACTTTGGACATTGCATAATTATACAATGTCCAAAGTAGACACTAGACATGGGAAAAGTCGTTACTATGAGATCACAGTGACTGTTATTCCGGTTACACAAAAATCGCAGTGAAAAATCATCGTGACTTTGTCACGTCGATCACTCACATCACAATAAATGTTTTCTAGTTTTTAGGATTTTTTAGTTGATTATCGTTACAGTTGTCACTCCGATCACGAATACACCATTTAGTAATATGTTGTCATCTGATACGGCGTTACTTGTCTGTTATGATGTTTAGATGCAAAGTTATAGTTAAATTCAAAATAACCTTCACACTTGTACAGGCTTAGGACTGTCGCATTTGATAACATAACGTAAATATTCTTTTTTTCATGGGGAAACGGCAATCAATGCATGGTTTTTTGCGATGCGTGAGCTGTTTTCTCTAAACATTTAGCGGCATTATATTTTTTGTGCCAAATTTAAAATTTTACCTAAATGGTTAGAAAAAGCCGTTTACAAGCCGCAGCTAGTGACTGCAGTGACATGGAACGACATACGTTACTTTGGAACGTAGATATCTCGTCAGATCATAGTGTCATATTTGAGCGACAGTGACTGCGGTGACATGGAACGACATACGTTACTTTGGAACGTAGATATTTCTTGTCAGATCACAGTGATTATTTTAGACGGCTTGTCACAGTGATTTTTTCATCGTGAAGTTATTTTTTCCCCAACTCTAGTAGACACATTATAATCTTTAATAGGCAGTCTACAAATCCGGCCATGTATTGAGTGAAATGTGCTGGATGCTACAAACTCTCTCTCTTACATATTTGATCATCTTGAAGAAAGACGCATTATACTTTTATATAAAAGGTAAATCAATTCAGTGCGTTTAAGAAGAGTTAATTAAAAATAAAGAAACAATTTCTTTCAAAAGAAAAATGTGACGTGAACCAGTTTTTCTTTTATTTATATATGACAGTTCTCCATTTCAAACGAGATACGCAGTTATTTATTACTTTTTCTACTCTTTTTATTTGTTTTCTAAATTTCAAATAACACGAAACCCCATCTGTTCGGTTGAAAATGAAATGATAAACTAGAGGAACATGTCTGCAATATTATATTGTTTCAAAAAGAGCGTATTATATATTTTAAATTGCGAACAGTTGACTGCGCTTGGATGTTATAACAATGGGTACCAACATTAAAACAAAACAAATGCATCATGCATACATCAATACCTCGTATATCATTATCTTACACCGAGTTTCAAATAGAAAAATAATAAATGAAAAAAATAAGTTCAAAAACTAAAACCCCGACTACTGAAAAGTATGAGACAAGAAAATATTATCGTCTGAGGATAGCCGTGGTCATATGCCACTTACCCTAACAAAACATTATATAAGCGATCATAAGCAAAGCGCATCACGTTATACATCTAGAGGGGCCTCATATATTATATGAGATGGAATACGACCACAGCTATCCTCAGATGCGAATATTTTCTTGTTTCATACTTTTCAGTAGTCGGATTTATCTTTTATTTGTTTTCAATTTGCTCCCCTCTGGGACCAAAATTGAAATATAAATGTAGCCAATGTTACCCGGGCTTTAATAACGAATCGATTGATACCTTATTTATCAAAATCGGATAAATAGTTTAGGCGCTACGGTGGAACATCCGTAAATACAAACATACGTAAACTCATAACCCTTCCTTTTGGCTTCGCCTTAGTCGGGTAAAAAGATTCATGTTATACATTTTAATTCAAGGATACTTTAAAATTTAAATACAGTCGAACCATGGATAAGCAAAAGTTCCGCAATCTCTTTTTCGCTTATGGAGGTTTTTCACTAACCCGAGTTTCTATCTTATAGAGGTACACCTTTCTCACTTATATAGGTACAGTAGGCGCTCGATAATCCGGCGCTCGCCAATCCGGCACGCTCAGTAGTCCGGCATTTTGGGACTCAGGTAGCCCGCTCTATAATCCGGCATTTTACACTGCTGAACGCCGGACTACTGAGCGGGTTCGAGTAGTTTCTCTCGATATTGAGGAATGGTTTGCGGAAAACTCGGATTCTCACCCTGTAATGACCGATGAAGAAATAATAAATGATGCTGTTTCTACTGAATTTGAGAAAGTTAAGAGAAATGATAATTAAAAAAATTTATTATGGCAAGAAGCAAGCGAAAATCCGATAATCCGGCAGTTCCGACAATCCGGCATAGAGGGAAAAAATCGGGTGCCGGATTATCGAGCGCCTACTGTATATAAAAACTATACAAAAACAGTGGTAGTTGATTCAGCTATTTATGATTCATATTTCGTGGCACTATCAATACGTTCGACTATCGCTTCTGGAGAACAGGCAAGTAGTAGTCTCAGTTACAGAGGTCTTTGAGTGAAAAACGTCTTTCTCTTATTCTGTTTCTCCCTTATAGAGGTTTCAGAGGGTTACAAGGACGGTAACCTGGCAATTACTCTCACATAGAGAGTTTTCTCACTTACTCAGGTTTCACTGTAGTTAGTACATGTATCTAGAATGCGAATGCAGTTATTGTGTACGAGTTGTGACACGGAAATACGAGCAATCCGCGAGGCTTAACGGTCACACGAGTCGTAAATAACATTACGATCAACTAAAGCCACTGTGAAAGTAATTTTTCTGACAATGTTTTCTGCACTTAAAACTGACAGGTTTCTCTCTGTGCATAATGCAAACGGAGCTAAATGAGACACGGTGTATAAATTAATGTACTCTATGCATAACTCTATGTCAGTAGGCATATAAAACAATGGCTGCGAGCCTACAATACAAATACACATATCATTCATAATGACAAGAGTACCTATGCGTTATTGAAAATGCTACGCACAGTTTAATAGAGTACAGGCAATCAGAAGCGAGTGAATAAAATGAATCATCGAGATTTAGATAGACCGGGTGTCGGTAACCTTTTGAGACGGAAGAGCCAAAAGTAAATTTCGCCCTGTCAGCTAAGGAAATTTTTGTAACAAAATATCGCCCTGTAACTAATTTTGGCGTCATCTAGTTGTCGTCTTTAATAAAATTATTTCCTTACGCTAACTAAATATTTCGCCCTGTTATCTAGATGTCGCCTTCAACTAAAGCCGTGTTTAATCCAACGCACATAAACGTAACCTCTAAAAGTGTCGTGCCAATTGCACGGTTTTACTCCCAACCAAACGCGCCACTAGACGTTTTACATTTAAAAAAAACCTAAAATTTGGCACATATTTTTCTTTCTCGTACACGTATGCGAGATGTTTCTGTACTTCCCCCATAAATTTCGCACAGCGTTCAGCAGGTTCTTGGAGAGTGGATATAGCTCGCCCATTCTCGTTGACTCTACTCTACATTATATATTTATGATACGCCGGTGACATAATACATCCATAAATACAGCATCAATGCACGTGTATAATGTATATGTATATAATAATGTACATCAGTGATTACATAACACATTAAAAGGATAATCACAGCCGCGGTTGATATTGTGCCGATTCTCTCGCCAATGCACCAGTCCCCATAGTCCCCGTATATGGGGTGCGTTCAAGTTCGACTCCGTTCTTGAAGAAAGTCTCGCAATAAGCTACTTGACTCTTATTTTTAACCGACTTCAAAAAAGGAGGAGGTTCTATGTTCGACTGTATATATATTTTTTTTTTATGTATGTTCACCGATTTCTCCGTCAATTATGGACCGCTTTTCAAAATTTTTTTTTTTATTCGAAAGAGTGCACTTCCGAGGTGGTTCCATCGCAACCAAGTCGGGATCTGATGGTGGAATCCGGAGAAATCGAGGGAAACTCTCAAATTTCAAAGGCACGCATACTTGGCCTACCCATTGCAATACTTTATCTAACACTAATAAAAAGAGAAAAATAAAATATTCTTAACAAAAAATTGAACCGACTTCAAAATATGCACTAAAAAGTAGCAATTTAAATCTTACATCGAAATAGATTTCATTTTGGCTGACACCGACTCCAAAAATAACAATAATTATTATTTTTTACTTTTTAGTGCATATTTTGAAGTCGGTTCAATTTTTTTGTTAAAAATATTTTATTAAATAATTTTAAAGTGTTCATATCGTAGTCAAAAGAATTTTTTATTTCGCTTAAAGCGGTTCACTCGCGATGGCGTAATAGAAAGTACCGACAGGTGGATATTCTACGTGAATTTTTGACCGACCCTAGTGTATTGATACAGATCTGTCTCCCCCCCTAATTACCGTGTTTTATGCGATTGTATTATGCTAATACATAACACAATATGCACTACGCATTGTGTAAGAGATTATCTGATTAATGACATCATAGGTTAACGCCAAATCGGATGTGTTGCAATAATGGTTACAATTATTGTTTGTTTGTCTATATAGATGGTACGTCCATATAAGTGTATTATAACACACCCCCTATATAAAATAACTGCTTTTCATGTTTATTAAGCGGTCGTAAAATGACCTATATAACACTAGTGCGTGAAATAAAACAAATATAAGCAATTCAACCGTAATTGTGATCCTTGAGGATGTACACAAAAACCGGTGAAACGTCGACTGTATTATTATCAATAATTTTTTGTGCCATAGCAGTTGTTATTTTGTCGTAGTTTTTGTTTCCTATCGAGCGGGGTGGCGTAGTGGTGAGAGCACTAGATTCGCATTCGGGGGGTACTGGGTTCGAATCCCGGCAGATGTGGCTGGGACTTTTTCCTGCTGCCTCTCGCCGAGAAACGGTAATTCCTGTACCGACCATCTTGTTAAGGTTTTCCATGGTTTCCGTCAATAATTCCAGATAAATATCGAGATGGTTCCTTATTCAAGGCCATGGCCGATTACCTGTCAAAATTTGCGTACCTTATCCTAATGTCCTAAAATTCCTTCATTCGCCCATTGCTATTAAGTTGAAGTTGAAAAAAATGTAGAAAGTAATAGGAAGTGTGATAGATGGAAAATAGTAATGGTGCGAATGGCATCTGTTATGACATAAAGTCGAGAAACGGACGTTAAACGCATTATTATTATTTTTAATTTTGTTTCCTATTTAAGACTGTTTATCCATTTAATTGAGAGAAAAATCATTTTTAAGCGTTTTTTTTAAGCTTGACTCCGTATATTTCTTAATACATTTATATCTTGTTTCAAATCTTGGGACAGCTTTTTCAACTACTTACCATTATCCGATTAAGTTGAAATTTTGCATAGGTATGTAGTTCCGATGACAATACAGTATTATAATAACTAACTGACCTTTCCGGCTTTCGTCCGGTTTCAAATTGCACTTTTAATAAAGCACACTAAAAATAAAAAGAGGTAAAAAAACTTTTAAGTTAAACGCTTTTATTGTACCTACAATCGATAATGTACTAAAAACTAGAAAATACATATAAGTCACTATTAGGGGGTTTGATTAAACTAAAACAAAATCGTGGGGGGGCATTTATAGTTACATTATGTTCCTAGAAGACAGTCGAAAACTAAATATGATTTCCAATCTTAACAAATAAAAGTTTTTATTAAATGCCCCCCCACGATTTTATTTTAGTTCAATCAAAACCCCCAATGGTGACTCATATTCATTTTCTAGTTTTTGGTACCTTATCGCTTGTACAATAAAAACTTTTAACTTAAAAGTTTTTTTACCTCTTTGTTCATCGACTAAGTAACTTATTTTAAATTTTTGTTTTAAAATTCTTGTTTAAACGTTGACTTAGGGATCAGCTGTAGATGTACGCGACTGCGTGCTTCATTATTATATTATTCATTGCGTTACACGTGTTAATTTTATGTCAATTTTGTATAAATTAATAAATCATTTAACAAAAAAAACGTGTCACTGTAAATAGAAATTGTAGATTTCAATGTCACAAAAAGATAGACATGAGATAAGAACAAACGTATAAGGCATTCATTTCATTGAACTATCATTGAAATATTTAAGTCGATCCGTTATAAGCCCGGCGTTGCCCGTGTCCATTCCATGTATGACTTCGCCTGGGTAGATTTTGGTTTCCAAACCAACATCTTGCTTCCTATATCAATTACTAGCGGTCCCGCCCGGTTTCATCCGGGTGCAAAATACCGAATGAGGGAGAGGGGCATGAGTACGCACATTCATCTTCGTTTACCGAGATGAATGTTGAGTCAAAATTTCATGATGATTGGAGTTACAGTTCAAAAATGTTTGTCGGACGAACAAATTTTGAGTTACATTTTGTAACATTTTTTTATTGATGCTCCGCTCCTATTGGTCGTAGCGTGATATTATATAGCCTATAGCCTTCCTCGATAAATAGACTATCCAACAAAAAAAATGTTTTTCAATACGAATCAGTAGTTCCTAAAATCAGCGCGTTCAAACAAAGAAACTCTGCAGGTTTATATATTAGTATAGATATAGATTTAACGAAACGATTGCCCCACTCTTTCTGTCGGTTGAAGTCGAAGAAGGAGAAGCGTTTCACTTTTCCACTGATCCAGGCCAATTTATCCGCCTGGCGCGCCTAAAGTCCGCTGCACACGAGACTGGATTTGCCGCTAGATCCCTTGCAAGTTTTGACTACTTACTAGTTTTTTAGCGCTGGCTTTCTTAATCTAGCAAGAAAAATAATCCCTGTTCTAATTTTAAAACCTATCTTGTGAGCTAGCAGGCGAGCCCGCAGTGACGTCATTTCTATATAGCCTCGGATCCAGCCTGTCGGCCAGCAGAAGTCCAAGCAGTGTTTCTAGCCTCGTGTGCAGCGGCCTTAAGTTTCACTTAAAAAAACTTATTTCGACAATTTTGAACTCAACATAGTTTGTCTTTGGAGTACTGTTTTAATATAGAAGATGAATATTTTCCACACCTCTTTAATAACTCTAAAACACTCACTTTTGTTCCATATATTTACTACAGACAGTTTTGACTAATGAATGAATACGCGCCTATAACTGTGCAAACAAAAGAAGAATAAAGGGAATAAAGGGACTCGACATTAACAAAACACATACGTGAAAGAGTTTTGAACAATGACAACATAATACTTACCTCTAATTTCCCGCAGGTATCATATTATGCGGGATAGCTATTAGTACAAGAGCTTGTTGTCAAAAATTTCAAGATTTTTCGTAAGACTAATTAGCTATAGTTAGTGAGCTGACGCGCCAAAAAACCATGTCGTCCCAACCTTCTGCCGCTTGGCACATAAGCTATTTAAGTAATTGAGAGCGTTTTTTCTTCTATGATATATAGGCGGAATCTGGACCCAATTTAAGATAGAGGGGATAAAAAATTTCACCCGGGTGCAAAAGAACGATGGGAGAGAGAAACATGAGAGTACGCACATTCATCTTAGCTTACCGAAATGAATGTTGTGTCCAAATTTCATGATAATCGGAGTTAACGTTCAAAAGTTTTTATCGGACGATAAAATTTTGAGTTACACTTTGCAACATTTTTCATTGTTGATCCGCTCCTATTGGGCGTAGCGTGATATTATATAGCCTATATATATATTATATAGCCTCGATAAATGGGCTATCCAACATAAAGAAAATTTTTCAATTCGAACCAGTAGTTCCTGAGATTAGCGCGTTCAACCAAACAAACAAACACACTTTTCAGTTTTATATATTAGTTTAGATAATGATTTTAACTCAATGTGTACACAAAAGAACATAAAATCATAGCTGGCGGGCCCGCGATCTTGTGCATCCCCGGTTTATATTATTGCAGATTATAGACGCTCGCCAACAAACGTCATTCCGTCTTGATCAATATCGCACATACAGCGTGGTCCGTTAGAGCGTGTGCTATTGTTGTACAGTAATCAAGTAATCCAAGTAACGCAATGATTGTCATGTAGCGAGTAATTTAGCGTATTACATAAATTAAAGGTAACCAGTATTCAGTAATTAATAATAGACATGTTAGTATTTATGCTGTATTGTAATACGTTACATGTGAAAAGAAAAGGTCAATGATATCTGTGTTGTTTTGTAACATACATAATATGCCTTGTATACAAAGCGTTCGTTTTATCGCGATTGAAAAATGATACGGTCACCTGAGCTGCAGAAGATACTTCAAAAAAGTATCTGGCTACAAAATAAAAAAAAATTAATGATCAACTTCTCAAAGAATATAAAATACAGTCGAATTAATGTAATAAACGTGGATAAAACTATATATTGTAACACGCCGCCACTGGTGTACCCTGGCGGTCGTGTAGAGAAACAGAGGCAAGATGGCAGCGGAGCGTATGAACTAGGAAGTAGTGTTCATGTTAAAAAACTTAAATTAATAAATTTGTTGAATAAAATAATAATAATTGTTACAAACTGGCGCCCCACGTTGGGCGCCAGTTTGTACTACTTTACAATTTTACACAAAAATTATACTTCGCATTAATTTAAATTGACATTTAAACTTATTTTCGAGTGTGATCGGGCCCCACGTTGGGCGCCAGCTTGTAACAATTATTATTATTTTATTCAACATATTTATTAACGTAAGTTTGTAACATGAATATCCATGTCACAAACTTACGTTAATAAATATGTCGAATTAAATAACATTCATGTTACAAACTTACGTTAATAAATATGTTGAATTAAATAACATTCATGTTACAAACTTACGTTCATAAATATGTCGAATTAAATAATATTTATGTTACAAACTTACGTTAATAAATATGTTGAATTAAATAATATTCATGTTACAAACTTAGTTAATAAATATGTTGAATTAAATAATATTCATGTTACAAACTTACGTTAATAAATATGTTCAAGTAAATAATATTCATGTTACAAACTTACGTTAATAAATATGTTGAAAAAAATAATAAGAATTTATATTTATATTTTTTTTATAATTAACAAAATGGCCTTTACTCCGACAAGTATTAACTGGATTGAATGATTGGGAAAATAAGCGACGCAATATGAAGCAACAAAAACAGGGATACATGAGGGATGGAATACACGGATATTAGGATTGGGGACATGGATTAGCCGGGGGCCATTCTCGGCGGGTATTAGACAAACATGATGGCCAGGAAGAAGGACAGCCGAGATGGGTTGGGTATCTGGACAACTATAAAACGTAACAAATGGACTTGGATGGGACACACGCTACGGAAGACAGATGACGGCATAGTCTTGGATTGGACCCACGAGGATATCGTAAAAGAGGATGATAAAAATATTCTGGAAAAGAACTGTTCGGGAAGAAGTTAAGGAATAAGGAACCACCTGACTTCAAGTCAAAAATATGGCAATAGGATCAGATTCCAAATTTTCGTAGAGGTCCTATGCTTTATTATTAATTTCATTCTCACTTCGTGGCAGCCATAAACCAATGAGAAAAAAGCTTTTATTAATTTGAGGTTAAGCGTATTTTTCACTGCCTGTAAGTAAATGAATAAAATCAGTTGAAATTAGATGGTGTTGAAAATACATGGGTCTGACTGTAATGTGTAATAGATGTAAGACTGGGCAATAATGTAGGACTGGGCAACCGTATTTTTGGAATGAGAATGGAACTAGAGACGGGCATCCTGTATAAAATACACTCACATATATGCAATTATGTTTATATATTATACATCGCATCAGATATGTTGCGTTCTTACTTTGATGATATATATTAGTCGGAAAAAATGAGAACGCCGTCTGAAACATAATTTTATGTTGATACAAAATAATATATGCTATTGAAGAAAAGACTGTCGAAAAGTATCTATGGTGTATATCCTATATTATTTATAAATTGAAAATTCTATAACAATTTTGAGTGGATTTGATTATCAGTTAGTATTATTTCTGGCCTGTTTAAAAACTACGATTAAAATTAAATTATCGAAAGCGAAGATGATTACCATTGAAGCCTAGCTGTTATTCGTACAACCGCCGTTAGAAGCACGTCAAGAATTCCATGTACCGATGGTTATCACAATTTTTTCTATTCGTCCTGAACGACATACGTATAAAAAAATTACTGTTTCGTGGTATCTAAATCAAAAATAAAACATGGAAGTATTTTTGGTAGTCGTTTAAATATAGAATATTATGTTATAATATCTGTACTAGTATTATAAAGAAGTAAAGTTTGTAAGTTTTGATGTAGGAGATAATCTTCCGATCACAAACATTTTTTTTTTCACCAATATTATGAATAGACCTTTAGGACGGACGTAGGCTATATATTATCGCGTTAAAATAAAATCGCTTTTCGTGGAGACCAATTTTGCGACGTAAGTCGATGGAAAAAACGGTTACAATCCACAAATTTGGGCGAAGCCGAACCGGGTAGCTAGAAGTTCGTAGATTGTGTCGTTTTCGCGATAAAGCCTTAACAAAAACTACTTAAAATTGGCAACTCTAACGACCCCTCACATCGTTATATTTAATCTAAAAAATTTTAAAAAATATACTGTCGTGTTTTACTTACGGAGCTCTAAATAACGATACACCACAACTGTCTAGGTTGAAAAACTAAAATTGTTACAACTTCCCATTTACATGTGTGGAACCTCCCTCAGAATAAAATTCTCAACATTGTAAACACGATTATCGTCTTTTGGCTAAGTATTAACATATTATGTGTGATATATCTCTCATTTCGTTTAGACGGGTTCTGGAACTCAAAAAATACTGAACATATCTGACCTTCGCTACATAATCTTTATCAGCCACTTTATACAGATAAAAGATGTTTTTTTTCAAAATACTTTCTGTAAACACACTTTTTTGGTACATTTTTACACGGTAACCTATAAAAAAAATCCACAAAAAAATGAAATAAAATATATTCAAAGTGAGCCCTTTAGAACAATATGCTAAATATTCTTTTTTTATTTTCAGTTTATTGGCTACAGATGACGCAAGACAAACCTCGGAAGCCGTGGCAGACTTGACAGACGGATTCCTAATAAAAAAAGAAGAGCTCCGTCGTGAGGCGCCTAGCAGATGTGAAACATAAAAAGCTTTCCAAATGCGACTTTAAGATACAAGATGCCCTGCTTCTAGTCACTAATGAATGTAAGTTAGATTTCGCCATCAACAAAAATCAACGCATACACACAGCAAGCGCTGACACACATTTTTGCGCTGTCATCTAACAAAATTCCAGTAGGTAATTGAATTAAACGTAACACATGTCATGAACAGAGTCACGGCATTACGGCGTCGAGCGTTACGCAATTTGCACGTTTTTACTCCCATCCCAACGCACCAGTAGATGTTTCGCATCAAAAAGGTGAATGCTCTAACTATTTGTGATTAATCTATGCTTACGTATTAAGATAACTCATTTGTATTCTGTGTTACACATAAACAATAGGCTAATGATTTAACAAGCTCGGAAATGGTTAGATAATATTCAAATATCTGTCAGCACGCTTTCTTTTTTTGTGTTGTTGTTGTCGCTGTTGTTGTTGTTATTGTCGTCATGCAAAATTTAAATAACGATTTCAAAAATGAAAGAAATGTACTTAACAAATAACTTAAATTATTCTTGTTTGTTTTTAAATCGCAAATGCATCGAACTGTGGTTCCGGATAAATTGGAATTTCGTTGCTAAATATTGAATCTAATTTTAAATCTATTTTATTTTAATGTAAAAAAATGTATTATTGTTTTAATAATTGTAGTTTCTCTGAAGATGACATAAAACTTTTACCGAAACGTTAGATAAATAACAAAAACACCAAATCTATTGAATCTATACCTACTAATATTATAAAGAGGTAAAGAAGGAGATTTATTTGGTTGAGGAACATTTGAAAAATAAGCTTTACCAGAGTATCGCTTGTGGCCAATGTTTCGAAAATTATATTTGCATCCTCATTTGCACAATTTACTATTTGAACTTGCATTGAGGCCCTGAGGATGAAAATATATTTTTCGAAACGTTGGCCACAAGCGATACTCTGGTAAAGCTTTTTTTTCAATTGTTCCTCAACCAAATAAATCTCCTTCAATACATATTTTTGGAACAAAATTTCTACTAATAAAGAGGTAATTAAGTTTGTAAATTTGGATGTACGAGATAATCTCCAAAACTCCGATTTCAAAAATATTTAGAATGGACATGGGCTATCGCGTTAAAATAAAAGCGCTTTTCGTGGAGACCAATTTTGCAACGCAAGTCCTAAGGAATTTCTAGTTGGAAATCAGGTGCCTTGTTCGACTGTCGCCTCTTGTAGAGTACTTGTCTACTCTTTGAAATTTGCAAAGCTAGAGTTTTGGTGTAATTACAGCGGAATGAATATTCCTGAAAATGAACACCATTGAAATGATAATATTATTGAAACTATAATACGTAAGTTCTGCGTTAATTAAGCTCATCAATAACGAACTTTTGTTTGCACTGCTGTTAACCACTCAAAAGCGTCATACTTTAGATACATCGCTTGTGTGTCTGGGAAAGCTCGTGTCTGATTTCAGTTAGCTTGTTTAGATTTCTCATTAAGCTTTTGCAAAACCAATAAAAGCACAACTTGTTATATAAGGCGTCTTTTATATAAAAAACGAGCGAACGAACAAATAGACAGAGAGGTGGCTACGGAGAAAATGGTGCAGAGCTGAAAATTTGCAGAATAATAGGAGATAGTACAAGTAAGTAAGGAAAAAATTGCCAGAAGGCAACGTAATTTTATTAATGAAAATATATGACGATTAATTTTATTTCTATCAAAATGACATTAATAATTTTGAATATTTGTCGAATGTAATTATTATATCATGTTTGCATTTTCAGTATGCCTTTATAACTATATAATATATAATATTATATAATCTAGTTTTGAATTACAGAATAAGTATAGAAATTGCCAAAAGTGCACTGATTTTTCGCAACATTAGCGCCTTCTGGCGGCTCTTTATCTTCCGCCTAGCCTTCTGGCAATTTTTTCCCTACTTACTTGTACTATCTCCTATTATTCTGCAAATTTTCAGCTCTGCACCGAGTCACCCATTTTCTCCGTAGCCAGCTCTTAGCCCAAAAAGAGCGTTGACTACATCTAATTTTTAAATTGATTCTTTTTTTTAACAGCGTGTACAAATCAAAAAGACGAACAATTATTTCGAGTAACTTTTTTATCAAAATTCAAAAATGAAAGAGAAACGAGCTTTCAAAGTTTTATTAAATTTTATCAAATTTTGAGGTCGGTCTTGGCGTTATGTTATGTCACTATGAAAATATGTTATGTCATTATCAAGTATTTACAGAAACTGTTCGAAGCTGTTCCCGTTTTGTTGGACATAAAGTTGCGTGCGTAGTAGCGATAAGGACCTTCCGCGAATTATTTGAGATACATTTCCGATTCGTGCTATATTTTCTTCACGTGTATTAACCGGGCTTTTGAATTAATTTAATAAAAACTTTGAACGGCTGTTTCCCTCTTATTTTTGAGTTTTGATAAAAAAGTTACTTAAAAAATTCGTCTATTTGATTTCTACACGCTGTTAAAAAAAAACAAGAATCAACTTAAAAATCACCTGTATAGGAGGGACGTGAAAAAAATGTGGCTGTATCTCGTGACTGTTAAAACTCGGTAATGTTCGTTTTAACACACCATCACAACTCGTACGTAATAATTGCATTCTCTTGCTATGGATACACAAACTATTTTCATGATGCATGGGCTCGTAGTAGCGCGTTTTGAGGGCAGTTCGAGTACAGTTTGACCTATTTGGGCGATGATCGATGAGTTTGACAAACGGTTATGTCACCTGTCAATAGCGTCGCTGCACTTGATCGACGAGAGGAGAAAGGCTGTGAGTGAAAAAGCTAAAAATAATAATATAAAAGCACGATCGCATTAAAGCTTCGGTATTTCGTTCATTCTAGAAGTAGAGAACACCTATCAGCGTTGCCAGACGTCCCGATTTTTAAATCAAAATTAAATGTCCCGCGCGGGACAGGCTCAGTCCCGCTTTTCGGTGATAACTCGGGGATATCTTTAAAAGAAGTTAAATCTTCACAGAAATATCATGAATAAGTAATTCTTATAAATAATTATTCTCTTATTGTAAGTTGCAATTTGTAACACTCACTCCACAGACTATTGTTTGAAACGCCATATTTTTCTAATGAATAAAACTTTTTTGATTTTGACTTCTGTTTTTTTTTTTTTTATTCTGAAGACGAATAAGACTCAACTATTTAACGATAGGGTAAATCTGATTTAAAATATTATATTTTTATTAAAATAGATTTTCTATGGCTATTTTTGCTATCTATTGTCACGTAAACGTAATTTTAATTCAAATAAAAAGATAAATAGGTATTTGAAAACTTCTGATTATATACGTTTTTTTAATATGTCCCGCTTTCGTCGAAAGAATCCCGCTGTTTTCACTCAAAGAGTTCCAAAATCCCGACTTGGCAAAAAAAAAACTGGCAACGCTGACACCTATAATATATTATTTGATATCGTGTCCATCGAGATAATAATTAATAAGAAAAATCGCAGAATTGTGGACAAAAAGTTAGATTTATTAGTGTACGACGTTTCGTCTATAGATTTAGACTTTTTCAAGTACAATATGAAATTTCAAAACAATAATTATAATATTGTACTTGAAAAGTCTAAATCTGTAGACGAAACGTCGTACACTAATAAATCTAACTTGTCCACAATCCTGCGATTTTTCTTATAAATTGTAGAGACCACCGTCTAGATTTCCAGTTTTTTTTTGTACTAAAACTAGCGGTCCGTCCCGGTTTCACCCGGGTACGATAGATATTATTCTGCAAAATGTATTTCGTTTGCGGCCCAGCGTCTGAACTAATAGTTTTGAACAAATTCCATTTGATTTGCTTCTGAGCTTTGAGCGAATTCTATCAGATAACGTTACATGTTACTAAAATTTTATATATTATATAGATTACAAAATATACGGCGCAACAACCTCAAAAATTACTCAATATAAAAAAAAACTTCAATTATCCGATGGGTCGCCCCCACTATTTTTTTGTTGGAATCCACGTTACAAATAAATTACGAAACGATTTTTTTAAAACATTTTTAGAAACTTTTTTCATAACAATAAACACAAAAGCGTGTATTTTCAATAGGATTTGTATCCCTTCCGAAATAACGTGTCGATAATTTTGCAACGCGTGACTGGATCTACTGTGTCACGCCCACTGATCTGTCAAACCACGACGCAGATAATCTATAAGCATCTCTTTCTGTTGATAAAGAAGTGCGACTAGTCTTTTTCGTCATCAAAGTTTAAAAAATATACACTTTTTTAAATTCTTGTTTGCTTGTTTGTAGTATATAAGAACGAAAAAGACGATTTTCAATTGTATTTGTTTGTGTGTGAGGAATAACATGCATTGTTCAAAATTATCAAATTTTGAATGTGGGAAGACCCTATTTCCTAGACAAATGTCTTCATCGATTTGAAACTGACCACAGTTACTCCTGAATAATATACAAAACCAACACGAAACACTAAACTTGTTCCCCTCCTCTCAGCAGGGACGTAGTCGGGAAGATACGGCCGGTCTAAAACATAGGTCTAAAGATTTTCTATTATTTCATTGAAAAATGAAAAGTAGCTGGTTTTCGGTAATTCAATGAGCCATTAAAATTGAGGTATCACATCTACGCTAACGTTTTTTTGGCGATTTTTTTAGGTTGTTCAAATCTATACTAATATATATAAATCTGAAGAGTTTGTTTGGTTTAACGCTCTAATCTCAGGAACTACTGGTTCGAATTGAATTTTTTTTGTTGGATAGCCCATTTATTGAGGAAGCCTGTAGGCTTTATAATATCACGCTACGACCGATAGGAGTGGAGCATCAATGAAAAATGTTGCAAAATGTAACTCAAAATTTGTCCGTCCGACAAAAACTTTTGAACGGTAACTCCGATCATCATGAAATTTGGACACAACATTCATTGCGGTAAACTAAGATGAATGTGTACTCATGAGCCTCCCCCCCATTCGTTCTTTTGCACCCGGGTGACACCGGGCGGGACCGCTAGTAGGAATATACAATTAATTATTTATTAATCACTTGTGTATGAAAAACATTAAAACATATTTTTTTTAAAGTGCGGAATATCTATAATGAAATTTTTAGAAGACATTTTTGAACAAAATGGCGCCTCACTGTCGACATGATAACTGCTAGAAATTTTCATACTATCACTTGTTTGGATGTAAATTTCATCAAAATTAATCAGATTAAAACATAAGGTATCTATATAAAAATTAAAACGAATGAACTGGTAAAAATTTACTTATTAAGTTAAATACACTTCGATTTAGGAATAAATTTAACACGCACTTAATAATCCGAGGAATCTAATCTTGATCTGTCAATTTAATCGCTCTGATTGGTCTACACCACTGTCCATCTCTCTCTGCTAACACATTCACTTCTCTCTATTCTGGCTTTGCTTTAAAATAATTATATGCCAGGAGTGGCCAAATTGTGTTTCGCACGGGCTTCCAATAAAATTATATAATTTATTTATTGAGAAAGCTTTGACACTTGTTCTTACCTCAGTACTTGAGTAACACTGGCTTTTCAAGTGATTTTTACCCACGACCGAACGGAGCAGGTATATGCGTTTAGCCTGAGAGATTGTTTGTTTGTTTTTAAAATTTAATTCGAACACATTAAACTTCCGTACAGATACCCAGAGGCCCATCTTTTTTATTTTACTTAACGCACCGAGCGGTGTAGCGTAGTGGTGACAGCACTAGACTCGCATTCGGGTGATACCGGGCTCGAATCCCGGCGGGGACAGATGTGGATGGGGATTTTCTGCTGCCTCTCGCCGAGAAACGGTAATTCCTGTACCGGCCATCTTGTTGAGGTTTTCCACGGTTTTCCTCAATAATTCCAGATAAATATCGAGATGGTTCCTTTATTCAAGGCCATGGCCGATTACCTGTCGAACTCCTATACTCAAAATTTGCCTACCTTATCTTAATTTTCTAAAAATTCCTTCATTCGTCCATTGTTATTAATTAAGTGGAAGTTTAAAAATGTAGAAAATAACGTATGGATGGAAAATAGTAATGGCGCGAATGACGTCTGTTATAACATAAAGTAGAAGAACGGACGTAAAACGCATTATTATTATTATTTCACTTTACGCACGAGTTCGAAATGTGTCATTTTACTCTCGCTACAGAGGGTGCTATGAAAATCAACTGTTTTCTAAGAAGTGTGCAAAAAATATTCTAAATGTGCGTTTTTATTCAATATTTTTGGAATTTCAAATTCGAATCACAACGAGGAAGTCTGTATTAGAACCATACAATTCGTTTAAGGGTTCGTTATTTTATTTTTCTGTGGAGGGGGGGGGTAAAGCAAAAAAAGGTGTCAAGCAAAATATTAATTCCCAAACCAATTCTACAATTTTTTTTCAAGAAGTAGTTCTAAATTTTATTTTTTAGCCTGGTATTCGTATTATTTTCAGTTTTATTTTTTGTATTATTATTATCCCCTTTAATCCCCCCCAGCCTTACCTACGCCCTTGCGTTATTCGTCGTGCCGTTTTTTGAAAATGTTGAGGTTAGGACCATCCCTGCATCATCGCGAAGCCCGTATACCGTGTACAAACAGCGGTACCAAAAGAGAAGGGATCTGCAAACGCGGTACGTGTAGAGTGTGTTTATCTGATTTTGTTGTAAATGTTGATTTAAGAAAGACTGCAGTCCGCAATCAGAGATCAGTTGTTGTTTAGTTTGTGTGCGGAACTAACAATGGCTTCAGAAAGACACGGTTTTATTAAATTGAACAGTGCTTTGTTACGATTCACCACCATTGTTGTGATCCTTGTTGCTTATAATGCAGGTTAGTGCCGATCTAATTCCCGCTTTTATTTTTTGAATTATTTGTTACTTTAGTTTTGCCCAACCCGGCTTGGTCCGGAGCTTAATAATTAATAAGTTTTTCGAACTCTAACAAAAATCGGACAGATTTGAAAATTCAATTGGCTAACCATTGTTGTTTGACGGATAGATACTAGTATATTAGTGCCGATTTAATTCCCGCTTTTATTTTTTGAATTGTTTCTTACTTTAGTTGCCCAACCCGACTTGGTACGGAGCTTAATAATTAATAAGTTTTTCGAACTCTAACAAAAATCGGACAGACTTGAAAATTCCATTGGCTAACCATTGTTGTTTAACGGATAGATATTAGTATTTTCTATTTTTAAGCGAAATATAGGTTATCAACTCGCCATCTATACTAATATAAATTAGGTAAAGTTTGTGAATTTGGATAATCTCCGAAACTACTCATCCGATTTCAAAAATTTGTTCCATCAATATTTAGAATGGATCTTCCGGATATAGGCTATATAATATCGCTATAAAATAAAAGAGCTTTTCGTGGAGACAAAAGAACAGTCGCAATTTACAAATTCGGGAGGAGCCGACCGGGCCGCTAGTTGTCAATAAATATTTTTTGAGATTTGTAGCAAATAAATAATTATAATACATCAAGCTTCGCAAGTCTGTTTTTCTTACACTACTGAAGAAAAACAAAGTAACTTTTTTAAATTAATTAAAAATAGGGAGCAAATCAGAAAGCCAGGTATTAATGTCAGAGCTTTGAGTTTTATGCGTTGCAATAAAAAAACTCTTTTTTATGGATCTTTTTTTTTATTTTTCCGATCGGGATGAAAATCATGTCTAATATTGGTAGTACTACTTATTTTTCAACGAATTTGTATGTTGCATTTTTTACTAAAAATAAATCAAGATAAATATATTATATTAGTGTTAAAAAATCAAATCATTAAAGCTGTTTAATGCAAATAGTGATACACTGTTAAACAGTGCAGAAAATTATTATACAGTGAAAATTGGAGCTATTTAAAATTAATTGAACGTGATATATATTTATTCGTATTCTAATTAATTCGCATAAATAACGCATGTAAAAGTTATCAAAACAATGCGTATATATAGAGGAAAGTGGGTAAATAATTTTCATACACATTGACCAATTATATTATCTACTATATTTTGTTAGGTACTGTAATAGAAATAATTTTAATATACAACGTACATTCTATTTAGCGAACTTATATTTAACGAAAAACTCATGTTGCTAGGGTTTGTTATAATACGCGTCACGGATCTAAAAGGTTCGGAAGCTAGTCACAAACAGCGTCGCAAAGGCACATTTTAGAGCCGTTGATACTCCTACCACCACCTCCCAGCTACCTGTACGGAACGTGATCGCTCGTTGCTTTTGTCACTTGTCGTTTTCCTGCTTTAAAGTACAGTCGAGTACGCTATTGTCAAGTTGTTATTGATATTTTAGTTTTGTTGAGTTGCGAGTTTGTAGTTTTTCAACAGACTGTACAAGCGCAAGCACGCATTCGCATCTAACTTCCGAGCATTTTAGATTCGTGGCGCGTATTATACCCATATATTATTGAAACACTCTGTATAGCATAAAAACCACTCTCAATAGCGAAACAATACGTCATTATTTAGATTCTAACAATGGCATTCTTATAGACATGCGTTAATTTGTTTGTCGTTTACGATAAAGTTAATTTTGTTATGTAATTTTTTTCAGTTAATTTAGTCAAAAAAAAAAACACCTATCCGTAAAAAATTATTTTCTTTTACTCTATGTTTAACGGAAAGCCTTTATAACGCAAAAAATACTGCTCCCTTTAATTTCGCTATATAGAATGTTAAACTTTTTGCTTATTTACCTGAATTTGGGAACCTACTCTCTGTCAAACAGTTATTTAATAATCTGCGCTACTTCAGAGCTTCATATAAATGTTCTTTGATTTTTGCACGGAATCCACTAGTACCAATAAATTGAAAAATATCAGTTGTCAATGACAGGCCCAACGGTCGGTAGCCTGAAAAAAGAAAATAAAAGAATAAATGCAAGTTCGAAATTGTTACATCGTCGCAACCTGCAATACAATATAAGTGATATTTATGTCTTCCTGAAAGCAATTTTGCAGGTTCTTTATGTTTTTCAACTTTCATAATATACACGATAAAATTTATAAAAGATTTCTAGACTGTTTACAAACGCTATAAAAAGCTGACCTTCTAAATCAAAGGTTCTATGCTAATTACTTTCTTAATTTACATAAGTACAGTAAAAGTGCATCGATTTGTCACATTTCACTGTACTTACGGTTTCTCATGTAACAGTTCAAACAAATAAAATCTTAACTTTTTTTGTACACTAGCGATCCGGCTTCGTCCGAATTTGTAGAAAGCCGCCGGGTTTTCGTCGACTTACGTTGCAAAATAATATTGGTCTCCACGAAAAGTGCTTTTATTTTAACGCGATAATATTATATAGCCCATGCCCATCCTGAAGGTTCTTTCTAAATATTGGTGAAACAATTTTTGAAATCGGATGAGTAGTTACGGAGATTACTTCCAACATCCAAACTTACGAACTTTACCTCTTTATAAGTAGTATTAGTATAGATTTTTGTAAGAAACCTATATAAGTCGAAATGATAGGTTTAAGATGCCAAGAGATCGCGCTAGGATGAACCCTGACTCTCATTCGATCGACATTTTGACATCAATTTTATGTAGTCGATGACATAAAAACATTCCATAATATTACCAGAAGCGATCATGGTATACTAGCTGCGGCGAAAGATGCAGCCACCGCGTCATTGTGACGTGAACGCATTGCGCCCGCCTTCTAGCTTGCTATTGGCTGTTTCGGAGATCCATGTGCGTCGAGTGTTTATTTTTATTCTACCGCTATATCTATCGTTATAAATGGATATGTCGAATTTATTTCACACGCCACTGTCTGCGAGCAAGTAGGCGTTCACTAGCATATTATTGATGACGTGCCTGACTTCAACTCTCACCGCGGGTTCTATATCCTCTGATTTGGTAAAATAAAAATCTAATAATAATGCGAAATTTACGATATTATTGTTTATAACAATGAATAATATTTGAGAAAGACACGACATTCTCTGCAATGTTGTCATTATATAAAAATATCAACTCTCGCAGTGATTTCAACGGTGCATATGCGAGGAATCAAATGTCTACAGGTCTACCTGTGTGGGCACTGTGGAGTAATGGAATTTAACCAACGCGAAATCAGTTGTTTTGGGTTCAATTCCCGACAGTGACATTTACATTTTTTCTTATACATGAGCCGTCTAAAAAGTATTACAATAATCGTTTGACTCTATTAAAAAGTTTGTTTGATTCTATACTTATGTTATTCACTAATTTGTGAAATAAAAGTTTGCTTAAAGAATCTAATTATATTTATTAATTATTAATTCGTTAAGTTATAAATATAATAATAATTGTGGCTTCCTATTTGTCTACCCCTTCATACAGACAAATTTAGGGCTATCCGTCTATTTGGTTTCCCAAAAAATTGGTTGTCTGTAAAGTCGGTTTACGGACGATAGTTTTACGTGATAACGTATTCCGTAATACATAACCTAAATTCTACATATAATAATTATAATAATTCGAATCTATGATATTGCATCTTTCGCTTCAAATTTAGGTTAATTTTTATGTATTAAAATACTCACCACCTATAATAATAATTGTTTTTTTTAACTTTCTTTCTTTCGTATTTATTTTAAGTCTCAAAGATTAATTGTCATAATATTTTGAAAACAATTGTTTCACTGTTGATATAAAATTCCAAAACCTACTTACAATATTTAAGTATTTTCATACGTCAAAAAATTGATATTTATAATGATAAAATTTGTATGAAAACGATTTTTTCGAGAGATGAGACCTAGCTAAAACGATTTTTTGCCCCCCCAAAATCCCTTTTCAGTAAATTTCATCCAAATCGTTAGGGCCGTTTTCGAGAAAAGCACGCACAGGGTCAGGCGGAACGTTAGGAACGTTACACTTTTTCGTGCATGCAGCCGGTGTTTCATCAATTTATAAGATTGGTGATTCATCAATTTATAAGACGTTATCACGTCAAAAATACGCTCATAGAACAAGTGAATTTCAGTATTAGAATCTTGTACTCAAATGTTTGTTTAACGTCTGAATAAAATTAACGACCAATTTTTCAGATTATATATTGACAAAATATAAAATTATAATTCAATAAATAACGTTTCGGTCCGGATTTAGGGCTTCTTCAAAATGGAACTAAAAATATAAAAAAAAATTATTAATTAGTTTCTAACAGAAATTAGCTCAATTCTGAAGACGTCTCAAATCTGGACCGAAACGTTAATTTATTGAATTATAATTTTATATTTTGTCAATATATTGTCTAAAAATTCAAATCTTTGATTAACGTCTGAATATAACTCTTCAAATAATTAAAATTAGTTGATAATTTTATTTATTGTCTGAAAAATTGCTCGATAATTTTATTTTATAAATCTTGTATCAGGAAGACAGCAATAGTTTAGTTTCCGGCACAAAGTTCTTACAGAAAATAAAACTTAGGATGGGCATTGGACGTATATTTTACTAAATACTGTGACACCTCATTTGTTTGGTGCAAAATCGTGCCACCTTATAGGCTAAGGCATTTAACAAACGAACCCGAATTGATGGTATCGCTGATTGATAGTGCGGAATTGCTTTCCTGACCGAGCGTTAAACTCTCCACACCGCGTGCAGCTATTTGTGCGTGGAAACGCAGCCGTCGTCGCGAAAACGTGGCTTGTTTAGCAATAGTTAATAGTTTAAACTTTAAACGAATGCTGTTCGGACTACAGAGTGTCCTCCTTGACTCTTGGCGGTCAGATTACGCGCATTCGAAACCAGATGTGATAATTTCATGAAATTTAAAAATTGTAAAGATGTTGACATAATAACTGTTTGTAATTTAGCGATATTGGCCAGGTGCAGAGTTTAGAGTGGGGACAACTGTATCGATCGCAACGTGAGCTGTGAACTAAAATAAACCATGCAATGGTTATAGAGTATGATTTCATGTGCCCCGAATTTGTGAATTGCCACCGTTTTTTTCGTCGACTTACGTTGCAAAACTGGGTCTCCAAGAGCGCTTTTATTTTAACGCGATAATATATAGCCTATGTCCATCCTGAAGGTCCATTGTAAATATTGGTGAAAAAAATTTTGAAATCGGATGAGTAGTTTCGGAGATTACTTCCTACATACAAACAAACTACCTCTTATGACGATAAAATAGAACACCTGATATATTTCGATATAAGTACATCAACGTGTGAACATAACGATGATTATTTAGCACGCTTTCAAAACTGAGCAGACTGCGCATGCGCTGTTCGTATTTAATGTTTCGTTAATTTAATGAAATTATATAAAAATTAAAGATATGTGAAATCTCTTCCATACCACAGCAATAATAATGATGAAGCTTTCGCGGTCAAACACTGCAGTATGTCAACAATTTTATATACTTACAAATGCATCTTTTAGAATCCGTTGCATAGGAAGTAATAAAGCGACGAAGAAAAAGTTACAATATTGCTTCGATGTTTGTTCACTTTCAAATAAATACAGTAGAATCTCAATTATACGTCACCTATTTGACCGGATGCTGGTCAAACCGTAATGATTATTTACTTAGACGAATGAAAAAAAATATAACTACGACCACACAATTTTTTTCCTTTCCGTATTTATATATACTAGTGTGACCTGTGCGAATAATTCGCACTAAATTAGTATAATAATTATCACTTTACAAAATTATTTTTTAAATATGATTGCAGATATTCAATTCGTTTCTAATTTTGCGCACTGCTTATAACGTTCTTCTTTTTGTTGTATTACAATATGAAGCTCAGATGGCAGATCGAAGAAATATTTTACTAAAATTGTCATATAGAGGCGCAAGTAGCAAAAGCGTTGAGCTAAGCCGTCAGATGGCATAATGCAGCATTGCTGTGACGTTGTTCAGCGTTGCTCGCTGTTTCAAAATTAAAGCCGTCAGATGGCAGACGTTGTTCAGCGTTGCTGTGTTTTAATTAATTTACAAAAACAAAAGCAATAATAAATTTTTTAGTTGTCGATGTCAGTAGAGCAAGCAATTATCTGTAAAATGATATATAATTTATGTGGAGAAATTGTGAGGTTTTTTCTAAAAAGGGAGGCACACATCTTTAACCTTAGCGTATTAATTTATATGAAGATTATGTCTAGCCGTTACCCGCAGCTTCGCACTTTGTTGATTTTTAGACTATTTACTCCTTTTCACCCTCTGAAGGGGTTGTTTTTGAAAAAGCATGAAACGCGTGTTTATTTATTTGTTGACACGAATAACCCTGCGCATTCCCGAATTGATCTTATGTGATATCTCCATGCAAATTTTGAATCCCCGTTACACCCTTTCAGGGGTTGAATTTTCAAAAATCCATTCTTAGCGGATGCCTACGTCATAATAACTATCTGTGTGCCAAATTTCAGCCCAATCCATCCACTGGTTTGAGCTGTGCGTTGATAGATCAGTCAGTCATGGTTTATTTTTATATATTTAGATTATAGACAGACAAATAATTTTTGTCGCGGGTGCTATAAAATAGTGAACCGCCCAGTCGTACTCCTACGCCACTGGCATGCATTAATTAATTAGGGTCATTATTTTAATAGTTTGATTTGATTTTGTAATGTCGCGTGATTAAAATCTTAATCAAGATGTTATGAAATTTTACATTATAATGTGAAATATGATTGTCTGGTAAAACAATAACAAACTGCATTTTGTTACAATAATAATTAATTAATGGCTTTGACACAACGACACTATGATTAACGACCTTTAATTACAAACGAAGTTTAACATTAACACAATTGTGTAGGCACGTATACCTACAAGCATTTAATTAACATTGTACTACATATTTTATGCGCACAAACTATAAATTGTTTTTAAAAGCTTATTTCAGAATACAATAGCTTTTATTAAATTAGGTATGTACGTCACCCGCATGCGCAGTAGCTAAAACGAAACCGTATCGGTTTTGGAACACGGTTTAGCTACCTGCGCATGACGGTGTATCGTGCTTGGAACATTGCGTGAAAGCTTGATATGTATAATTTTGATTACAATATGTAGCTAATCAGAATGTACTTAAGCAGGTTTTCGATTTCCAGTTTCTAGGCATATTTTATAAAAAATAGGTGAACCGACTTCAAAAAGAAGTAAGATAATTTTTTATTTCGTTTTGCAATGCCTGACTTTTTTGCTATAGTGTTTCTGTAATCTTCCTTCTTTAAATGCTTGTTTCTTGTCAACACATTTATTTTTATTTGATCAAAAAATAAAAAAAATCTTCTTTTTCAAGGATATAACACATGTTTAATGATTTTTTTCATTTTTAACCGACTTCAAAAAAGGAGGAGGTTCTATGTTCGACTGTATATTTTTTTTATGTATGTTCACCGATTTCTCCGTCAATTATGGACCGATTTTCAAAATTCTTTTTTTATTCGAAAGAGTGCACTTCCGAGGTGGTCCCATCGGAACGAAGTCAAGATCTGATGGTGGAATCCGGAGAAATCGAGGGAAACTGTCAAATTTTCGTATTGAAATGAAAAATATTAGACTACTTAAAATTCATTCAAATTATTACGATAATATCATGTACTTACAATTATTGTTATTTTTGGAGTCGGTGTCACATCGGAATTCGAAAGTAGCAATTTAAATCTTACATGTCTCTAGTTCTCGCGCGGAATAGATTTCATTTTGGCTGACACCGACTCCAAAAATAACAATAATTGTAAGTACATGATATTATCGTAATAATTTGATTGAATTTTAAGAAGTCTAATATTTTTCATTTCAATACGCAATTATTTTATTAGGTACTTTTTAGTGCATATTTTGAAGTCGGTTCAATTTTTTTGTTAAAAATATTTTTTACCCACAACGGATTACGGAACGGAGCAGGTATATGCGTTTAGCCTGAGAAATTGTTTGTTTGTTTGTGCACTCGAATGTCGCCATTTATCTGGAAAACGGTTTGATCAATTCAGATGCGGTTTTCTGTAAAGGGTTTGTCTCTTTATTGACTGCAAAAGTAGCAATTATTTTTTTTTAAGGAAAAGCGACCTAGAGTATTTTAAGTTTTTAAGGTCAACTTAGCGGCCTGTGACAGGGTTTCGCCAAAAAGGTTCCATTTTGGTACAAGGTCCTAAAAGCAGACGAATTTTAATCATCTATATCTACTACTATTATAAAGAGGTAAATGTTTGTAAGTTTGGATGTAGGAGGTAATCTCCGAAACTACTCATCCGATTTCAAAAATCTTTTCACCAATATTTAGAATGGACCTTCAGGACGGGCATAGGCTATATATATCGCGTTAAAATAAAAGCGTTTTTCGTGGAGACCAATTTTGCAACGCAAGTCGACGAAAATACGTTGGTAATCTACAATTTCGGGCCACGAATTAATAAATAAACTCGCCGAAACAATTCAACTGAGGTTCATGTTATATTCCACGAATAGTTCTGAAAAAAAAATTGGTTGTCTGTAAAGTCGGTTTACGGACGATAGTTTTACGTGATAACGTATTCCGCTCGTATATCATATTTAATAATACATAACCTAAATTTTAGTAGCTGTCTAACTTGGGCCGATCGTGCTTCTCTATCGCTTATACTGCGCTCTCGCTTGCACGCACAGGGTCAGGCGGAACGTTACGGCGTTACACTTTTTCGTGCGTGCAGCTGGTGTTTCATCAATTTATAAGACGTTATCACGTCAAAAGTTTATTGTATTATAAAGCTGTCATTCTCGGACAAAGCCGGGTAAACACGGTTATAATCTAATATAAATATATTACGTCTTTAGTCATCTACATTCTATGTTACGAAACTTACAGTTAATAGCTTATAGATACAGACAAGTATTCTGTAGTCTGTATATGAGCAAAGAAGAGCTGATCGTTACAGATAAACAGGTGAGAAAAATATTTAAAGCTCGATTCACACCAACATCTATACGTATTATGTGTTCGGAACACATCAACTTATAGAAGTACAGTTAAATCATATTTTAGGTTAATTTCTTACATGGACAATTTTTTATCCCGGTCGATTCAGTAGTTCCCAAGGGATAAAACAAAACTTTATTTTCCGCGTCTAAAGGGTACAATCGATTACAATTAAACATTATTTTTATTTTATTGTGAATAATTCTCCTATGAAATAACAGCTTTTTGTGTCTGTATAGCGATTATAAAATGACTCATTTCGTACTAGTGCTTAAAGTAAAATATGTTGTCACGTACTACATTTGCCATACTAAAAAAAACTCGGGTCGCAGTGCGAAACCCTGCCGACAATATAGTGTATTTGCTTTTATAAGCAGTGTGGCTCTATTGTATGAAATTAACTTTGTTTTTGGACAAAATAAAAAAAATTACCCTCTAATACACCCCTTAAAACAACATTTTTTTACTTAATTTCAATACTACATACCAATTCAACATCTGTACCAAATTATATACACCCTTCAGTATGTAAATCCATATCAGTAAACTTGCGTTTTCATAAAACTTGTAAGTCCGGTCCTGTCGGGCCGATTTTATTTAAATTTTAGCAGCACATTTCAATAATTACTAAAGGGTTAAATTTCAAATTTGAAGTGATTCTGAGAATTTTTTCCGTATTTTTGGGCCCAAAAACATTTTTCAACCCCTAAATACCCCCCTTAAAATGGCCCGATCGGGCCCATTTTAAATAGGCTTCTTGCGATGATGGATTCCAACATGTGGACCAAATTTCGTTTCAATCGATTAAGTCTGTCGAGAGTTATCGTGGTCACACATATCTATATAAATATATATATATATATACATATATATATAAACATTTCCAAAAATGGTGCCAAACTTCTTAGAAACTTATGAAACGTCGAGAAATTTTGGTCCGACCCCTAGGTCCCGCCATCCGACCGACGCCAATAGTGTAAGTGCCTTATGGCAAATACACTAATAAGAAGTGAATTTGCTCAACATTGAGCTGTCAGTTTTTTTTAAATATCGTGAAAATCAGCTATTCTATAGGAATTACGTCTCTTGTATCTCATACGTGATGATATAATGAATCATGTGACTGTTAGAACTTGATGTGACTCGTTTTTAACATAATATAATCACGCACTAAAACATCGCCTACTTATTAAGGCGCTTCTATGTTCACACGCCACTAAAAATGTTATCTATACTAATATATAAAGCTGAAGAGTTTGTTTGTTTGTTTGGTTGAGCGCGCTAATCTCAGGAACTACTGGTACAAATTGAAAAAAAAAAATTTTTATTGGATAGCCTTATCGAGAAAGGCTATATAATATCACGCTACGACCAATAGGAGCGGAGCATCAATGAAAAATGATGCAAAGTGTAACTCAAAATTTGTCCGTCCGACAAAAACTTTTGAACGGTAACTCCGATCATCATGAAATTTGAACACAACATTCATCTCGGTAAACTAAGAAGAATGTGCGTACTCATGTCCCTCCCTTCCCCATTCGTTCTTTTGCACCGGGTGAAACCGGACGGGTCCGCTAGTAAATTAGATCGGTAAGAGAATCGCCTTTTTAAGTATGAGAAACTAGTTGCCTTGCACAAATTGAAAAAAAAAGTTTAGCGTTGACCTCTTTTCTCCGTAAAATATGTGATCCAGGCTTTAGCACTGAAGTGATATTAGCCGCAGGTAACGTATTATGGTTGGCATGCGTGAACGCCGGCGCTATTAACTTAAAAATAACTGTTATAGTGCAATTTAATATGTACATATGTGAAAATATAAATCACGATGTTTTAAAAATATAATACACACGACCACAGGTTGTATGTGTAGTAACAGTTAAAATTGACACTGCATATATATAGATGCTGACATATTGCATACAGGCGATCGGAAACAGTTTTTTCGAAATTTAATAGATATAATAATATGTATAGAGACAAGTCTATTAGTCCGGGAGGTGGTGTCAAAATTTATCAGTGATTTATCTCCGACTCAAATGTAATTGATTGAAGAGTTTAACCATTACTCTGTTCGAAATCGAAAGTCAGTCAGCGCGACCGCGGTGGGTGTGGGCGTGGGATGCTGTGAAACTCGTCGGAAAACTATGAAAAAAGTGATAAATCTGCTGATGAAAATTTGTTAGATTGTAAATAATTGATGATTAAACGTGAAAATACTCGTCAGTCACTTTCCCGACGGGGGAAACATCGTCAGTCAGAGGTTTGAAGCCTTTAAAAGAATATCAATTGCTCAGTGTTTGAATTTAAAATCGATATTTTCAGAACGAATAGTAGGAATAGAATGTTTCAGTTCCTACTATTCGTTCTGAAAATATCAATTTTAAATTCAAACACTGAGCAATTGATATTCTTTTAAAGGCTTCAAACCTCTGACTGACGATGTTTCCCCCGTCGGGAAAGTGACTGACGAGTATTTTCACGTTTAATCATCAATTATTTATAATCTAACAAATTTTCATCAGCAGATTTATCACTTTTTTTCATAGTTTTCCGACGAGTTTCACAGCCTCCCACGCCCACACCCACCGCGGTCGCGCTGACTGACTTTCGATTTCGAACAGAGTAATGGTTAAAAACTTCAATCAATTACATTTGAGTCGGAGATAAATCACTGATAAATTTTGACACCACCCCCGGACTATATAGTTTGTTCGTGTAATAAGTTTATACATCGTAATTTCGATATTCCAAAATATTTCTTCAAAATGAATCGCTTTATGAGCTTTCCGGCTCATAATCAAGAGCGACAGAAGATGGTGTTTTTTAATTCTAAATTCAATTTGTAACACCACGTCTTAAAAAGCCACCCCGCCACTGGTGTACCCTGGTGGAATTTTAGCACTGTTTCATTGTCCCAATTCAATTTCAATAGTAATTGTTCCAGTTCTCGCTTACAGCACAGACACAAAAATACTGCACGTCTGTACAGGTTCACGGCGCGTGCGCTTCTGAATATGGCCATTGTGTGGACAGTTTATTTGCGTATTTGCCTATTTCACTCCTTTGATGTGCCTCGAAAAACCGGCATGCGCACGGTAACGCGTATTTGGTATTGGCTTTATTTGTCAAATAGGCAAATAAGGCCAACACTTTGTCAAATAGACTGTCCACACTTGGTAATTGTTTGCCAAATACACAAATACAAATAGCCATGTGAAGTGCCGGCATTGTAGTAGTAGAGATTATTCCGAGTCGGCTGTATAACAAGTTGACATTCTGTAACGCAAGATGTAACCAAATCATCAATACTTACCATCAACCGGCAACACGGTAGCAGAATGCAGGGATAACGGTTTAGCACATTCTTTCACCGAATGAATTTCGATCTTTATCAAATAAAAATATAATTGGTTGCCGTATATTGGCATACCAACTTAACAGTTCAACATCATACAGTCGTCTCTCTCCGTCTCGTACTTGCAACGCACAGACCGAAGCGAGACAGACGATACATGTATTGACAGAGTTAATGGAATTCGTGTTGATTTATTGTAATTAATTTACTATTAAAAACGCTAACCATTTTTGTTTATTTACAGTTTTTAAGGTCATGATTTTTTGTTTTTTGGACATTTACTATTAGACATCGGATCGATTCTAACCCCTAATTGGGTCGTCAGACACTTTTTTTTTAATCTGCTTTACGAATCGATTATGAAGTGATTTTTTTTTTGCACAACCCCTTGCGAAATAGCTACTTTTCATGCCTGTGCAGCGGTAGTAAAATAGTTATATCTCTGAAAAATTCCATTTAAACAATCCAAAATTCCAACATGGTCGAACTGTCAGATGTAGGTACCTATAAATAAGTATATTATATAATAATAATGTCTTTATTGCTGAAAAAAAAACAGAGTTTTATCAAAAGGCGTGAATAAGCTTAAGGCTTGTTTTCAATCCAATATACTTATTATAGAATGAAAATCAGCTAAAAAATACTATATATATATTATTTCATGACTTGGGTGATTGTTTAAAGTCGTTAGACGCTCGTTTTACCAAAATATCACTTTCGTCACAAAATAATAATTCAAAGACTTGATGTATATAATCTACTATTTTGTAACTTTTTCTGTCTATACTAATACTATAAAGAAGTAAAGTTTGTAAGTTTGGATGTAGGAGGTAATCTCCGAAACTACTCATCCGATTTCAAAATTTTTTTCTCCGGTATTTAGAATGATCCTTCAGGATAGACATAGGCTATATATTATCGCGTTAAAATAAAACTGTAACAATTATTATTATTTTATTCAACATATTTTCGAGCGTGATCGGGCCCCACGTTGGGCGCCAGTTTGTATCAATTATTCTTTTATTCAACACATTTATTAATTTAAGTTTTTTAACATGAACACTACTTCCTAGTTCATACACTCCGCTGCCATATTGCCTCTGTTTTTTTCTATATAAGTACACCAGTGGCGGCGTGGCTTTTTAAGACGTGGAGACCAATTAAGTAAGTCGACAAAAAAAACGGTGGCAATCTACAAATTCGAGCGAAGCCGGATCGTTAATGTATAAATAAATATTTTTTTGAATGAACAAGGAAATTACAGAAATCTGTATAAGCTGTTACTAAGATCATTAGCAACAATCCAATAACTTAAAATATTCTTGTTTTCTATGCTAAAGGCCATATATAAAAACATGTGAACTTCCTCAGAAATTTTTGCTTTAATTTCCATTTACTAACTTTCTAATTACATGTTATTGATTTGATTGCCTCTGTCAGGTTAATCAACTCATGTGACGTTTCAGATATTATTTTTTTATGGAAAAAATACTTATAGGTACCTTATACAGGTGACTTAAATTATGAACAAGGTGAAATAATGTTTCGTTGATATAAATCATATACTTTTGTTCTATACTGAGCATAGGAATAAAATCGCAATCGAACCATTAGGGTGCAAACATATACTTTTGTCTTTTTTTACGCCGTAAGCACTGGCGTATCCAGGAGAGCAAAACAAGCACGGGGGACCCGGCTTAAGAAATTTCTAATTTGCCCTCTCCTGGGCCAAAAGCACGCCCATGTTAACGTTATAGAAAAAGACAAAGTTTTTGAAACAGAGATACTTTATTCTGATTGAATGCAAGTACATCAACCGATCCTATCATCGGAGAAATCGGGGAATTACATCGAAGAAAGAGATGCAGATATATTTTCGATACGCTTTGTTGCGTTCACTCACCGCAAATTGAGTAGATAGACAATGATTCATACAGTAAATTATTAATTATATGATGATATTGTATAAAATCTGTAGTTTTATCATGGCAAAATATAGGTGCAGAAATCCAGACTAAACGACAAAAGTAATCACATACTTTGAATTTTTTCTTTTAATGCGTTGATAAAATTCAGCGCATAATAATGTTATGTAATAGTCTATTAATGAATAACAAATAAATAAACCTCTATGAACAAATTACATCGATAATAATCTATTATTATACAGACTGATTTTTAAGTTGTTTCTTCTTTTTTAACCGCGTGTAGAAATCAAATACCTAGATGAACCTTAAGTAACTATTTTAACAAAACTCAAAAATAAGTGAGAAACAGTTTTTCAAAGTTTAATTAAATCCTATTTAATTAATTCAAAAGCCCGGTTAACATACGCGAAGAAATGATAGCACGAATCGGAAATGCATCCCAAATAATTCGCGGAAGGCCCTTATCGCTACTACAAGCACGTATGTACAGAAGCATTGTCACGACGCCCGCATCTTTGTGTCGAACAAAACGGGGACAACTTCGAGACAATTTCAGTGAACACTTGATAATGACATAACATATTTCTATAGTGACACAACATAACGCCAGGACCGACATGAGAATTTGCTAAAATTTAATAAAACTTTGAAAGCTTGTTCTCTCTTTCTATTTTGAGTTTTGATAAAAAAGTTACTTGAAATATTTGTTCATCTTTTTGATTTCTATACGGTGTTAAAAAAAGAATCACCTTAAAAATCATTCTGTATTATATATTATATCGGGCTATTAACGTACAATAGCGAAAGTGACATTTTAAAGAACATTTCATAAAACATTAAAATGATTGCTTCAATATAATAAAATATTCAATAATAATATAAATACTCATTATTCAATACTAACCAGTGTCTCCTTACAATTGTTGATGTGTTGAAAATGTTGCACATTTCAAATAAAGTATTCCATTAAATTTATAGTCTTTATTATTGTTGAGACCCACGCATTGCGCAGTGCTATATAAGAAAAACTTTAACCCGAATTTGCCACTATCGCGGCGGATGAGATAGCATTTACTCTCCGTATGTAGTTATTATTTTGCCTTGTATCTAGTTTTTTTTTCTAAAGTAAACAAGTTTATTTGAAAAATTGATACAAAAAGTCAATCCTCCATATTTTCTTTATTCGACGGTATATGCATAATATAACTGTTTCCTTTTACCTGCACAATTATAAATGTGTTTTGTTTATTGACAAGGACGACCGGTACAGATTATTCTAACAGTTTATGATCATAAGCACAATTTTACGGAGCTAGCGCATTGTCAGTTAATCTCATTAGACAATAACTTCAAGTCCGCTGCACACGAGGCTGGATTTACCACTAGGTTCCTTGCTAGTTTATAAACATAAAAAAGCGAGTGTGCTTTAGACCACACGACTGAAGTAAAACTTCTTCCTGCCATATATAATATATAATAATGATACAATAATATTTGATAATCTATCACCATATTTTGATTAGACATCCTGATTTAACGACACAATATAGCCTCACTCTGTGGCACATATCTACAAAGACGAAATGTTTAAAATATAATTTTTGATTAATTAATAAGCAAAATATGTATATATATTTATTTGCATAATTTATAATACATTTAAAAGGATTTATTAACTAACCTACATTATTTCCCGTTACGAAATGCAGCAAAAATGTATTTTTGATACAAAAACAATTGTTTTCATTTTAAACGTCAAATAGTTGAACAAAAAAAAAGAATTTCAATTAATGTTCCATCTTTGTCGCACTCACAATCTCACAATATACGAAACGTAACTCTCTCTCTTACTATCTTCACTAACTTATATTTCCCTCTCAACTACCGTTCGCCTCGAACGATGACGCACCGTTCGCCTCGTCCGATGACGCACTTCCGTAAACGCTTTCGTCAGGCATTTACCAGCTTACTCCCCAAGTCAAGCGTCCCTAAAGAAGTCTTACTTCAAAAATATAATTCACTCTAAAATTATAACGTTCCGAAAGATTTCGGTTGTTCTGTAGCGCTCCAGTTAATTGTCAAATTAGATTTGAGTATTAGGAACAAAGTTTTGGAGCGCAGTCTCGGATAAACTTTAGCTAAAGTGTAGCCGCGTTATAAACCGATTACGGTCTGTGAACTCATTTTTTTAAAATGGCAAATATCGCGTAACGGAATGCTAATTACAACATTCCAGTCGACGTACGTATAGCCTAGCTGACTGGCAAATGAATTCTTATATAATAATATTATGGACACGTTTTAACCTTAGACCTTGCGTTCCATCGGCTCGATACAATTTATGTAAGTCTGATAAAGAATCAGAAAATATTCCGAAAGAAACATCACGAAATATCCATACAAATTATGTGTGCCGGAGGCCGTATTTATAGACGAAATAAAAAATAAATTCAAAAACTAAAACCCGCCTACTGAAAAGTATGAAACAATAAAATATTCTCATCTGAGGATAGCCGTGGTCATATGCCACCTACCCTAACAAAACATTACATTTTAACAGTATAAGCGATCGTAAGCTCTAGGGCTATACATCTAGAGGGGCCTCATATAAATATGAGATGGCATACGACCACGACTATCCTCAGATGAGAATATTTTCTTGTTTCATACTTTTCAGTAGTCGGGTTGTTTTTTTTATTTGTTTTCAGTTTGCTCCGCTCTGGGACCAAAATTCAAAAATAAATGTAGCCAATGTTACCCGGGTCATAACAACGAATCAATTGACACCTTATTTATCAAAATCGGATGAATAGTTCAGGCGCTACGGTGGAACATCCGTAAATACAAACATACATAGACTAACTAAACTCATAACCCTTCTTTTTGGTTTCGCCGCAGTCGGGTAAAAATAGGAGCCGTCGTTAAGTAACTAAGCTAATACCTATCTAATAAATCTCAGTTAGGCGTCCCCGTCAACAAAACAGCACAACAAGCTATTTTTTCAACTTGGTTTTTCTTCTTTTTCAGAACGAGTGACGTCACAACGTACGCCTTACGTCGGCAAATTTTTGGGAAAACTGTCAGAGCTTCATCATGGAGTTTCCGGTGAAGTTTATGTGGTAGATGGCCGCACGCTTCACATTAAGGACTTTACTTACGATGGCCAAGGACCAGGTAAAATAAAAACAAATGCCTATGTTGTATTTTGTTTATAAATTAGGTTAAGATGCAATATTTTTTTTTATCAGAAGGAAAAAGAAATGTGTTTCATTTAAACTTAATATTGTTGAACTCCTAAAGCAAAAGAGTACCGGATGTGGAATGAGCATATTTTTTTCTACAAATAATTTTAATTCAGTCAAAAAACATACACCACTGCCCTAGCACTGATTTTTACCAAGTTGGGTAGTCAAAATGTAAATACAGATAATAATTGTACCTATAGGAATAATTGGAATAATAAATAAATAAATTCTATTTAAAAAAATCACAAAAATCGAGATCTGTCAAATATTTTTCAATCATGCTGAATCCAACAGCCACTATAGTAGACGGATGTATCTTTTTTCGTTTTGATTTTCCACTAGCCTGTAGCGCACCTAGTCGACCCACGATTCAATTTATGACGCTTCGTCGAGATGAACACTTAAATAATAAAAAAAAATGCACAGTAGGTGAAGGTTAAATTATAATTTCAAACAATCACTCCCACACGCTCAGCGGTACAAACTTTCTACAAAAAAAAATTTACACATATAGACACATCAGTGATTATTATTATTGATGCTAACATAGGCGTGACTTATGTGGGCGTGACATGCCAATGACTCATGCGTTGCACTTATCTGATTTTTGCAACTAGAAATCACTGTTTAATCTAATAATTTTTTCTGAATTATACACGCTATTTTTATTCTGGCCTTTACCCACGACTTAATTCGCGTGAATCTTATGCTCGCGGAGTTGCGATGTCTTTTTGAAAGCCTGCCTTTGAATCGCACTGTCGTGGGTTCGAATCCCATATCTGCTCATGGATGTCGATTAAGTTTAACTTAAGTTGTTGAGCACTTATAATCTACAATAAATAATAATAATAATGTCTTTATTGATGAAAAACAGAAATTTTATCGAAAGGCGTGAATTCAGCTTAAAGCTGGTTTTCAGTCCAAATCATAACAAAAAGAATATAAATATGTGAGAAATAATAATAATAGTAATATTAATAACAATTACTTATTGTGATAATTGAAAAATAAATAAATAAATAAATAGATACCTATTGTTCTTTATCTTAATTTGGTTGGTAAAATTTGGCTATCAATTTTTAATGTACCTACCAGGTTTTTTTTTTACATAACTCTCTGATACTGGAAACTTTTTTTATGATCTTTCAAAAATTATTTTAAGTAAATTTACCAAAAAAAGTATGGCTCGCCTATAATCAGAAGCAATGCGTATAAAACTTTGAAAAAAATCAGGCATTTGAAGACTATAGGTGACTGGTAATTGCTTGTATTCCTCACGGGAGAAGAAACTGTGACTAATTTGGAATGATTTAACCTCTATCACTTGGGGGTCTGGAATGCGTCATTTTCGAGAAAATCTACTTATGTTTTCTTTTTACAAAAATCCGGATTTTGGGAGTTAAAAATAAAAAAAATATATCCTTAATTTTTGGCCTGAATTTTTCCATGATATGATAGCTTGTTAATTGGCCAACCTTCCTAAAGCTAAAAACCAAGACATTTACCGTTAATTTTTACGTTGTGTGTTAAAACTTACGATAAGTAAAAAAATAAATTAAAAATTCTTTACAGAAGTGTCATTTTCATAAAAAAAATTACGCATTACCGACCCCCAAGTGATAAGACTAAGTCAAATTAGTCATAATTTCTTTTCTCGCAAAGAATACGAGCAATTACCGATCACCCTATATAGGAAAATGATGTACGGAACCTTTGGCGCTTGAAGAACGTAAATTATTGACCGGTATTCTGCTTATGTGGTCGATTCAGAGCCCATAGTGCTTTACTAAATAAAGATGCAAACTTTTGAGCGTCTATATTGTGCAATCTAATTCGTTAAAGGTGTAATTTTAAGTTCCTGCGCAGACTGCAGTCTCCTCTGTATTATGAAAACATACATATTAGTTGTAATTGCAACATGACAATGTCCAAATAAAGTAAATAAAGTAGGGGAGGACGGGGTCAATTGTAACAGTGACTATTTTAGTGACATTTACCAACAAAATGAGTCGCTGGTGACTGAATGTACATCAATGCAGTAGTATCATTTTCTGATTTTGTTGGTAAATGTCACTAAAATAGTCACTGTTACAATTGACCCGTGTTACAATAGACCCCGTCCTCCCCTACCTCATTGATAAACGTAAATGAAAGTGAGGCCTGCCAACCTCAGTCGTCGAGGTCACTTTTGTATCAAACACAACACCAACGTAGGAAAAATAAAATATAGTTTAAAAAAAACTAAAAAACACGCTTTATATCGGACTAAAAAGTAAAAAATAATTGTTTTAAAATAAGCTTAAAAAGCGTTGGGCGCTTTGTTCCACATTTTCGTACATCGAGCGCCCAACGCTTTTTAAGCTTATTTTAAAACAATTATTTTTTACTTTTTAGTCCGATATAAAGCGTGTTTTTTAGTTTTTTTTAAACTATATTTTATTTTTCACTTTTTAGTTTGAGGATCTATAAAAGAATTTATTAATCCTGGGGGTCCTAATAAGGATAATGGGAAACTGTTATCAAATTATTGCATTGTCATCGGTCCTTGATACGTATGCAAAGTTTCAAATTAATCAGACTTCGGGAAAAGAATTTATTAATCCTGGGGGTCCTAATAAGGATAATGGGAAACTGTTATCAAATTATTGCATTGTCATCGGTCCTTGATACGTATGCAAAGTTTCAAATTAATCAGACTTCGGGAAATTGGTGAAAATAAAGCGTTTACTACAGAGGATCTATAAAAGAATTTATTAATCCTGGGGGTCCTAATAAGGATAATGGGAAACTGTTATCAAATTATTGCATTGTCATCGGTCCTTGATACGTATGCAAAGTTTCAAATTAATCAGACTTCGGGAAATTGGTGAAAATTATGCTCAAAGATTCCGTTACGGACATACATACACACATATTTACAACCCAAACTAATATAAAGCGTTTAAAAATAACACAGGAAGTAAAATATATAATATAAACCTCAATAAAAATGAAAGTCTATCTGCCTAATAAAGAGTCGATTTATCAAATAAATTAGCCAGAATATTACAGTAGACCCTCGACGTTGTAGAAAAATGTATATTTTTATTTCAAACTAGCCGTGACCCGCGACTTCGTCCACGTGGAATTTATTTTTTCTTAAACATAAGTCTAATTGTTCATACTAATATTTATTAGACAAACCTAAGACAACTTCTTAAGCCTGAATATTATGTTGTATAAAAAAACCGTACACACCCCAAATTTATTTATTGACCTTCTCTCACATACTGTTAAAAACAGTGATAAAATACACTCAAATAGGTCTAACATTTTATAAATTTTAATTCAGTTATTTACTGTCATTTATTTGAAACTGTAAAGCCACAAGAACATACGTGACGATGTTTCCAAGTAGCTAAAAAAAATATTTTAATTTAAAAAAGTTCAGCGTTTTTTCGAAAACTATTTTGAAAAACTTACTGAGGAAAATAGCGGTAACTTGATATCAAAAAATATTGCGTTGAATTTAACTGGGAAATTACGAATTTTATTAATGAACAACAAAGTTTGAAAATATTCCTCTTCAGTTTTTGCCCTTGTAGAATATTCCAGTAAAATAGTTTGGAGTTCTTCGTTCTGAAACCAAAAGGAATATTGTCGGTATTAGTAGAAGTTTTGTTCCAAAATATGTATTGAAGAAGATTTATTTGGTTGAGGAACAATAGAAATAAGCTTTACCAAAGTATCGCTTGTGGCCAACGTTTCGAAAATATTATTTCCATCCTCAGGGCCTCAATGCAAGTTGAAATGGTAAATTGTCCTGAGAATGAAAATATAATTTTCGAAACGTTGGCCACAAGGTAAAGCTTATTTCTATTGTTCCTCAACCAAATAAATCTCCTTCAATGTATTAGTTTTGTTACAATAAATATTAAATGTCGAAGGGTAGTTTAGCTGATTAATTTATAAAAATGGTTGTGGCCGACGTTTCGAAAAATGTATTCTCATTTTCAGATCTTGCATTGCACGCACCCAGCTTTGAACAGATCAAACAAATCGAAACCAAATTTTGTAAAGATTTTTGACATGTAAATACGAAGAGCCCTATCGCGCAGTTTCTGTTTTTACCATTCCAACCCACTAAAATGCTATAACGTTGTTTTTTTCTCATATATTTTCATTACTACAAAAACAATTGACGTCTAGTAGCATTGACAATATTTTATTCTGGGAGAATGCATGTTGATTAATATTCAGCTATTATAATTAAGAAATGCAATTACCATCAGCTCTATTTTACTTCCACCTTGACACAATGTCACCAGTGAAATTGCACAGGCTATCCAAAAATTGCACAGTGCAAACAAAAACGCGTCCTTGTCAAAGCTACGATAATTCAATAAAGGAAATGCCAGTTGACAAATACAAAACGCAAGCACTCCCGAAACGAACAAAAGTGTCTGTTCTCGCAGCACAGTGTTCATATTTCGGAACACGACGCAGAGATTTTCGTGTATAATGCGTAAATAGTCTATTTTTTGTGCTGTCGACAATCTGTCACAATTTTTATAATGTTTTTTTGAACAAGATATTACGTTAAATAAGCCAAAAACAGTCCAATGTTGTTGTGTGGAATGTCCCATGTTCCAATCGCGGTATAAATTGCTCTTCAGTTGTTCGGAAACAATTGATAAAAAACAGTTGAACATGTTAGCGTGAATAATGACGGTGAAAATTATTAAAATAAATACGCTGTAAGGAACTATGTAAGAATATCGACTTAAAATGATTTCCCAAAACGACAAATGAAGATCTGAACGATATATGAAATAAGAACTAAGTACAACAAAAAATATATTTAGTATTGTTAAAAAGGAGCATAGACTGTGACCTTGTTTTTTAATGTTTTTTAAGGCACTTTCACAAATATATTTTTCATCCGAAAGATCTGTTATAATATTAATATGGTCTGACAACTGTTTACAGCGTAAAATTGTTATTAAAGAAACGAGAATGTGAAAAATGGAGTATTGATACATTTCGTAAAAATAATAGAACATTTTTGAAATTTTTTCAGTTGTATTAATATATAAAATAGCCTTAATAATCAGCATTGTGTTAATAAAAATAACAGCAAAGCAAACGAAGATCCAAAATTTTGAAACGACAAATTTATTTTTACTGTCGTTCCAAATGATTGGGAACACGAAATAAACGCGACACCATAGAAATATTAATTTCAAATATTTATGAAATAGATGCATTTTTTTCTACTAAAATTAATGAAAATTCGAAACGCGTCGATCAGTACATTAGAAGTTTTATTGTGAGTATAAAACTGTCATTTTGTTTTTTTAAGAAAACAGTTTTCTAAATTCGAATGACAGTTTGATGGCGGTGTATTTTTTTAAAACGTTACAAAAACATTAATTTAATAGAATTGTTTGATTATAAAACAATTTCTGGGTTATTGTTTCATTATTTTATTGGTAAATGCTGATACAGTGGAACCGCAAAATCAAAACTGATGTTAATTTATTCTACTGAATAATTATTAAAAAAACATTAAAATGAAGTAACAGAGCATCTCTTGAACCGATTTTAAAATATTCTCATTCAATCCATTTTAAAAAAGCAGAAAATATTTTTTTTATTACTCATGTGGTAAAAGTGGTATCTTTACGCATGCTGTTACGGTTGAAAAGTGGCTATTTTCATTTGCGTGCGCAAACTTTATTTGTCACACTGATATTATTGTTTGCCGCACGCAAATTCAGAGTTACTATATAGTTACCAATACTGAATGTGACAGCAAAAAATGTGTATTTTAAAATTGAACATTTGTTTTGGGAATTTTAATTTATTCGTAATAAAAAATAGTATGTGCAACTCGTGCGGCATTGTCGCACTAGCTGCACACAATATACTATTTTCTCCCAAAAAAAAAAAATTGTTTTCAATTCACTCATCCGTTTGACCTGTATCGTGTTAAAATTTTGAAAAATCAATTTTGTTTTTAAATCAGTCCCCGTTTGTGGCGCTGAAACGGTAAAAATACTTACGGTAGAAATTAACCACGCCCCTTTTTGACACGGCAGTGCAAAGCCCATACTTAAAACTGCGGAAAAATTAATAATCGAATAGTAAAACACGTGTAGCTTGTCTTCTACGCCATTATTATAGTTCTTTATAGTCGACACGCACTGGATAATTGCAAACCCCAATCCGAAAAATAAGAGCAGAAACGTTTGCACTTGTATCGCTTTGCACATTTCACGAAATACTTCGCACAAATGCTCGTGAACGATTCGCAAATAGTCGATTTTTTGATCGGCCGTCAATTTTTGAGTTATTATTTTATGATCTTTGTCACAGCTTACGAAAGTGAACACGAAACCCCACGTTTTCTTTGGACAGAAGACGTATTTTTCTATTTCGCTCGCTGGATTTTGACGAACGTAATTTAGTTCTTGGTACACGGTGTTCGTAAAACAATTGAACAGATTTATGTAAATCGTGTTAAATATTATAAATTGAAATAACGCGGTATAGGGAATATAATAGGAGAATCTATAAATAAATACATCAACACTCGACCAGGTGGCTTTGGCCAAATGAAAATCTACCACGGTTCCGATAACCACGAACATGAAAAAAACGTAAAGCCAAATAAATATTTTTTGATTGGATCTAATGACTTTTTGAGCGTCTTCACAAAAATATTTTTTTTCAAAAAATATCGATACTTTGTTGAAATTGTCGGCTATTTGGTTAGATTTTATCAGACTGGCTGCCGATGTAAGAAACACATAAATATTATTTTGAAGAAAATCCCAAAAGTAAAGACGTTCGTGCAGTGTGCTCGTTTTTGATAAAACAAAAATCAATTTGAGCTCATAGATCGTGTAAGTCACTATTATAAATATTGGAATCATTGACCAAGATTTTGATATTACGAATTTTTGTGAGGTCTCGTTCCATTTTAGAGGCATGAAACCAAACAGCCTACACCATTGAAATGCCGATTTTATGAAAATATATAGCCGGTTCATTGTTTCACTACAAAACGAGTTAGTATTTCAAAACTTCCAGCAAACTGAACTATTGAAATTTTAAATATACGTATAGATAAGACATTTCTAATTAATAGCTTCATTTGTTTCAGCTTTACCATAGGGAGTTCATAAAATCTATACCATAAAAAATAGTAGCGTATGTCAATTTTTGAATTAAAACTTCTTTTGACACGGTATGGAAAAATCGATTCATGAGACATACTATAAATATAATACGCGCCACGGATCTAAAAGGTTCGGAAGTTAGTCACAAATAGCGTCGCAAAAGCACATTTTAGAGCCGTCGATACTCCCACCACCTCTCAGCTACCTACACGGAACGTGCGCTCGTCGGTGGTTGGCCGTGATCGCTCGTTGCCTTTGTCACTTGTCGCTTTCCTGCTTTAAAGTACAGTCGAAGTCCGCTATTGTCAAGTTGTCATTGCTATTTTAGTTTTATTGAGTTGCGGTTTGTAGTTTTTCAACAGACTGTACAAGCGCAAGCCGGCATTCGCATCTAACTTCCGAGCCTTTTAGATTCGTGGCGAGTATTCGACTGTAGAACGTTAAGCTGTGAACGGCGATTATACCAGTTTTACTTCTGTAGTGTGTAATGTAAAATACACATGAATTTGACTCTATTCAATAAATAGAGTAACTGTGATCCATTGAAGTTAATGATTGGTATTTGGAAAAAAATTCCGTGGCATAAGGATCGAAAATGAAGCAAAACTGAAATTTTTTGAACTTGCATTTAATGCTGACGTTGCGATACGTTTTGTATCATCTTCAGAGTTTTCAAATGCTGTCACATGTTATCAGTATTGCTTCATTTTAGATCCTTATGACACGGAATTTTTTCCAAATACCAATCAGCAAAATACACAGCCTCCTTTTTTAAATTTTGTTACTTATATCGTAAATATTTTTTGTGCTCGATTGTAATGCTTTTATGACTCGCGTGACTGTTAAAACTAGGTGATGCCTCGTTTTAACAATGTCAGAACTCGTACATAAAATAGTGCATTACATTCTTAATACATAAACGACTGTGTGCACTATGATAATATAATGTTAATAGTAGTGTAGCAAGTTTTGTTACATTAAAAATAAATGTTGTTATTTTTTTAGACAAATTAAAATGTTTTCTCTAGAGAAGAAATTAATCAATTAATTTTTTCCAAAAAAATAACAACATTCATTTTTCTAGCGTAGCTAAGGAAAACTAATTTTGACAATATTACAAAAAAGAGAGAGAGAGTTAATGTAACAAAACTTGCTACACTAGATACTATTAACATTATATATTATCATAGTTTCTTTATCTTTGTAGAACTGAAGGTATTAATATCACATTACAAAAACATTGATTTCAATTGAAGATAAAATAAGTAATTTGTTTTGGAATTGCATAATTAAGTAGATAATAAATTTGATTGAATGTTCCCAAACGGACAATTGTCGTTTATTATTAATTATTACATGTCTCAGAAAACAAATAACATGTCATTGTGGCCAATAGATCGACGCAGAAGATAAAATAATTGAATTGTAAATTCAGAATGACCTTGATTAGAAAGTGAGCTGTCGGTTTCTGGGTCACACTCAGAAAGAAAAAGTCATGGCCTCGCTTGTTTATTATCACCCAAAAATACAAAGACACAATCTTATGAACATCGCTGCAGAACGTGTGAGGTCCCTTGCAAGGATTTTTTTTTTTTTAATTAATGACTTACAAAAAATAGTATTAACGTATTAGTTTCATTTTATTATGTGCCCGTCGGCAAAAATTTTATTGATACATACTCTCCCCAAACTTTGAATATGGCTTCATAAGGCCTAGTCTGACACCTATTTCCTCTATGACTTTTCTTGATTTTGGGACGTTTTCCCTCTAAATTTTCCGAAATATGTCGTTTTGACGACATGTAAAAATTTATAGATACTGTTTGCTTTTTTAATTGGATAGCTTAAAAACTTCAACCAAACCGCTAAAATAATGTTCTCTGACAAATAACATGAACCATTTAAAATGTCTGACACCTCGAATATGTCGAACATATTCGAGGTGTCAGACATTTTAATTGAATAAGATGGAATACAAAAGAGAAAAACATATAATATATCTGTAGGATTTAACGTGCGAAAGAATGAGATGGAATACAGAGAGACAAAGATATATATCTGTAGGATTTAACGTGCGAAAGAATGAGATGGAATACATTACACAGCGTATCTAAGGAGTAAACTCCAGTCGTGCGTCGGAGCTGACACACACACACACACACACTTTTTTTTAATCATATCAGGCCATCATGCGTTACATATATAATTGTTAAAATCAGATAAGTTAAAAGATTTTTTTTAATTTATTGTACAATTCAACCTTCTACGGCCAAGTTATAGAGAAACATTGAACTTAAAAGTATTTAGGTTGACATGACATTATACAGTTAATAATAAAGTAGGTAACATTGAATTCCTCTTTGTAACATAACACCTCTCTATCTCTCTCTCTCTTTCAGATAAGGGTCGTTTCCAATTAACTATGACATTAATGATTAAATACAATTAATTGACTGTAACTACACTTTGCAAAAATTAAAGAAACCTATTCAAAATTTTTATTTTTTCTATTCTTATTCGAATTTGGGAGACATTCAGACCCGACTAAATGATCTGGTTTGTTTATTTTTTATTTTATTAAATACTAAATTTGAAGGTATTAAAATTTCAAAATGCTTCTAGGACTTTTTTTGTCTATAAAATTTGCTAAGTTACAAATTCACAGCTTAGCTGTATAGGCCCCACTAGCCCTCAGCCAAATCTTCGATTTTGCGTTCTAACATCACAGAATAGTTTTCCAATGTACATATTATAATAATATTTTTTTAATAACTGCAAAACAAACATTTTTGTTTTGTTTTTAACTATTAGCTGTCAAAAATAATAAAATAAAACTAGTTTATAAAAATTAAACTATACTGAACACATTTTAGTGAATTAATAGGGTTCTGGTCTGAAAGTATACAAAGTGAATAAAATATAACCCAAGACAATCCGACCAAAATTGCGATCTGTAGACGTACATACATACAGACCAACCGACAACTGCTGTTCGTGATTTTCAATTACAATTTTAGTAGTATTTATGAACTCGAATGGATTTAAAAATGGTTCTGTTTTATAGATCAGAATCTCCTCTTTTCAAAATGCTTCAATTTGAATGGATTTCGTGTGAAATTAACTTAGATATAACTTCTTATGTGAACGAAAGTCAGATCTGACGCGCAAAGCGATAATAAAGCACATACCGCTAGATTAGCGGTAGGGTATGTGTTACACAAATTTTTACTTCGCCTCAAATACCTCTCAAAAATGTTCGTTAGCTTTCCAACTATATAGATATATCGTTGAAACCGTACAGAAATAAATGTATATTTATTGAAAAATCACATTTCTTTTTCTTAAATATAAATCTTTGTAAGCTATATCCATTCTAATGCGAATTGACTGGATCGTTTTTAATGTACGACCGTTTTGTCGTTTGCAGCGGCTTACTTCTACGTCGGCAACTCGAAGGCGCCAAGCGGCTCCGGTTTCCGTATCCGCGACGAGACGGGCAGTCCGGGAGTGTTGAAACGTTACAGGAAGAAGAGTATCACCTTGACACTACCCGACGGCAAAACACTCAACAGTATCAAGTGGTTCAGCGTCTGGTGTGATGAGTTCTCTGTAAGTTTATATCCAGACACGTTTTCAGATATTCCCATCAACCATCGGCACTCATTAGTGAAGAATAGACGGAAAATGGGTAGTAGATATTACAACTAGTGATGTGCCGGATATCCGAAGGAGAAGAAAGATCCGTATTCGTATCCGTTAGTTTTTGGCGGATCTTTTACCTTATTAATTTTCAATTCATAGATGAAATTTTATATATATAGGTGATTAGGTAATAATGGAAAACTGTTAAATTCCATTCAGATTATTTTTTATTTTTTAAAATCGTATTTGGCACCTTTATATTTATCGTAGTGAGTACCATATCAATAGTACATAACTCAAAGGTACTAAAAAACTATCTTTATAATGAGATATTGCACATCGATCTTTGGAAAGAGACAATCTGTTGTGAGAGTTAACTCTTAAAGAGGTCAATAACTTTTTCCCATAACAGATAATCTCTTTCCAAAGGTCGATGTGCAATATTTACCGTTGCGTACTCTAAGAAAGTTAAGATCCGTATCCGTATCCGCGGATCTTGAAACCAAATATCCGTATTCAGATCCGTATCCACGGATATACATTTTTAACGATCCGGCACATCACTAGTTACAACGTTGTGTCAAAATCGATACTTATAATGTTAGTTTATAAACTGTTTTTTTTTATTTGCAATCCTGGCTTTGAAAGTTCGTTTTACATCGATCAGAGCTGCAGAACAAACAAAACTTTAGGTACTTCATAATTTTAGAATGAATTAATATTTATTGTTAGGACAACTTTTCATAATACGAATTCACTTTAATTGGCGAAATACATGTTAGACAACTAAGTTGCCATTAGCTTTTCAAACGGTCAGATTCGTGCTGGTTAAATTGTCAGTTGTTATTCGCTAATCCTCCTTTGTCGGCTGTCATTTTTTTAAGATGAGTTATTTCTTTTCCGAATGTTTACACATCTCGTGTGATTGTCAGGAACTCACTATATTTTTTTTTTCATGTAACCAATAATTGCTTGTATTAGAAATAATTACTACTTTTTAATAACTTCCGAAAAAAGCGATACATTATTTCGAATACTTTCAAGGTAGTTCCATTTTAAAATACGGAAATAGTTCTAACCTTACTAGTCAAATACAGTATTATTGATAATGTACTAACTTCAGAGTATCAATAATTACACGTGATTGGTCACGATTTTCATATGTTATAAATAATGCATATGGACGGCTATTAATTTCAAGGCCAAAAAAGTTCGATTGCAATATTTTTTTAAGGTTATAAGTAACAACAAAAGAGATTTTTAATCGTTGTTCTATTCTTGACAATCTTTTAACCTTAATTAGAAGTTATGGCGTTTTTAAGTTTTCCTCAAATAATATAAAGAGGCGCTCATATCTCTGAAACTAAAGGCGATACAGGGTTGCGGATTGTCGGAATCGATTCAGCTTGAAATTTTCTATAAGTTAGATTAGTATAGAACGGTCCAAAAGTCGCTTAGTGTCTTAAAAAGTTGAATTTTTGCAAAACGCATATGAAAACATGAACGTTTTGCGATTTTGGCAAAATATATAATTTTTTCAGATATGCTTAATAGTAACGTGTCTTATAGAAAAAAGTACGCTGAATCGATTGGGCCTAAGCGCAAATTCGTATCTCGCTTAGTTTAGACGCTATCACGGTTTAAAGTGTAAAAAAATTTAAACCGTTTAAATTGGCTATATCTCCGAAACTAAAAGAGATACAAGGTTGCGGGTGGTCGCAATCAATTCAGAGTGATTTTTTCTATAAGTATGCATGATATCAGACGAATCTATTTTTCAAAAATTTTTCAATTTTGTTTCGGTTTAAAGTGTAAAAAAATTCCCCCTTCTTACTTTTTAATTATTTTTTTTTAATCTGTTAGATAATGTTCACAAACGACCGATGGTATTCATATAGAAAAAATCACGCTGAATCGATCCGACCACTCCCACCTCTGTATCATTAGACGTTTGGATAAAATTTCCGTATTAAAGATTTTAACATAAATTACAAAAAGATTATTGCATCTCGATAAATAACGCAATACGGTATTTGACTTTTATTTGTCTTACAGGTGAACTTCGGCGACGTCAAAATACCTCGCGGTTTCGAGTATCCAAAACCACAAAAGATGGACCCACTAAGAGGTGTTCATGGAATTTCCTCTGACAACATCGTTATAGTCGATGCCCAAACACTATTGGTTCCAAATTTGTCGTACGACGGGGAAGCACCCGGTAAGTTTATTATTGGGGAATGCCCCTTTTTCCATACTTACACTTTACCCAATAATCAAAGTTCGTTGAAAATGTAAGAAATGCATTAAAGAAAGTAAACTTCATTTTAAAAAACAAATTTCATGTTGAATGTTAAAAAACTGTTGGTTAAAAAAATTAATAAATGAACATTTTATCGTCAAAGAATGCCTTTTTAGTTTAATGTTAACATCTATAATCTTGATTAATATAATAGAGAGTATAAATTTTGCGAGGATAATCTTTGGAATCACTGAACATATTTGAAAAATTATGTCACCATTATTTAGAATGGACCTTCAGGATGGACATATAATAGGCTATATATTATCGCATTGAAATAAAACCTGTAACAATTATTATTATTTTATTCAACATATTTTCGAGAGTGATCGGGCCCCACGTTGGGCGCCAGTTTGTAACAATTATTATTATTTTATTCAACACACTTATTAATTTAAGTTTTTTAACATGAACACTACTTCCTAGTTCATACGCTCCGCTGCCATCTTGCCTCTGTTTTTCTACATGACCACCAGAGTACACCAGTGGCGGCGTGTCTTTTTAAGACGTGGTGTTACAAAACGCTTTTCGTGGAGACCAATTTTGTAAGTCGACAAAAAAACGGTGGCAATTTACAAATTCGGGTGAAGCCGGACCGGGGAACTAGTATTAAATAAATCTATGCAATTTTTTTATTTTTCTTTAAATGACTTTTTTTTTGTTTCCGCCGTAAGTTTGTTATAATATGTAAAACATATCCACGATATTTTAAATTAAGTACATTTTTATATAAAACATAAAAACGACGTGAGAAAATATTTTCATAAACCACGAAGCAACATTTTTGCAAGTCACGCCCATCCTGGTTAAATAGTGCTCTAAAAATAATTGTATTTATAAAAATAAAATATTCTGAAAAAATCTATTTAATTTAACTCATTCCGTAAAAGTATTCCATTCAACTTTTTGAATGTTATTTCGTACAATTAGTACCATATATTTAATAATTTACTATTTGAATCATTGTCTATGTACTCAATGTGCGGTGAGTGGAAGCAACAAAGCGTATCGAAAATATATCTGCGTCTCTTTCTTCGATGTAATTCCCTGCTTTCTCCGATGATAGGATTGGTTGATGTACTTGCATTCAATCTGAATAAAGTATCTCTGTTTCAAAAACTTTGTCTTTTGTATGACGTTAACATGGGCGTACTCAGCTTTTGGCCCAGGAGGGGGAAAATTAGAAATTTCTTAAGCCGGTTCCCCGTGCTTGTTTTGCCCTCCTGGATACGCCAGTGCTTACGGCTTAAAAAAAGACAGAAGTATGTCTTTGCACCCTAATGGTTCGATTGCGATTTTATTCCTATGCTCAGTATAGAATAAACGTATATGATTAGTACAAATTCCAATAGTGTTTTGTTTTGTAGCAATTATCTTTGCCAGACTATACCTGCATAATGTTATTTCACGTGCAATAGACACCTATAACATTAATATAGTATACACATATATATAGAAAGGCAGAAGTAAAAGGCTACTTGTCCAGCAAGTTTAATGCGTCCAGGGTCTTCAAAAAGATTATATATCCACCTTCAAAAATTATTGATTAAGCGGGTGAATTTTGTGAGTTTAAAAACGTGCTTTCGCTTTTTCATAGAGAGAAATATGAATGTTCACAATCTAACGTCATTATTAAATCACATTTTCTGACAATACTTTCTGCAACTGAGCATATCTATACTAATATTATAAAGAGTGTAAATTTTATATTTTAGTATAGATTATCTATACTAATATTATAAAGAAGTAAAGTTTGTAAGTTTGGATGTAGGAGGTAATCTCCGAAACTACTCATCCGATTTCAAAAATTTTTTCACCATTATGTAGGATGGACATAGGCTATAAATTATCGTGATAAAATAAGAGCGCTTTTCGTGGCGACCAGTTTTGCAACGTAAGTCGACGAAAAAAAAAACGAGTGTGCTTTAGAGTTTAGACCACACGACTGAAGTAAAACTTCTTCCTGCCATAATTTGTTATTATTCACCCGAAAATTCACAAAATATGAACTTTAAAATGAATTTACAATTTTATTCACTTTAAACGTAGACTATTTAATGTATTGAACAAAATATTAATTTATAAAATTGTTCAAGTACGAAATGAAATGACGAAATAATCAAGAAATCACCGTTCGCGCAACGCTATTCCGTTCGCCTCGCTCGATCACACAATTTTCGTAACACTCTCGTCACGCATTCACCACCTTACTCTCCAAGTCAAGCGTGCGTAAAGAAGTTTTACTTCAAAAACGGTGGCAATCTCCAAATTAAGACTAAGCCGAACCGGACCACCAATAAATATAAATAGGTACTCTCGATTCTGAAAAGTCCAAACTTTAAAGACTTTTACCAATATTGATTTTTTTTTAAATGGCGGCTGTAAAAACCCTGGCAAATACAGGTGAGCAGCATTATATTTGATCAAGGTTACGCTTATTAGATTTATAACTACATTTTATGCGCCCATAATGCATAATAATTATGTGTTGTAAAGTTATACGATCTAGAACGCCGCCGTGACGAACTGCAATTGAACCCAATCAAGTTTAAAAACCTTTCAAACTCAAAAGTGAGTCATTGATTTTTTATAATAATAATAATATCAATTGAAGAGCCAGTAGGCTGCCATTAAATCAGAACTTGCGGGGTTGTTGGAAAAGAATGACTTAACGGGAGTTTGTTCTCTTTATATCTTCCTAGTCCAAGCCAAACATAATTTTTACCCACGACGGAACGGAGAAGATGTATGCATTTAGGGTGAGATTTTGTTTGGTGTACTCGAATGTCGCCATTTATCTCGAAAACGAGATGCGGTTTTTTGTAAAGGGTTTTTTTGTAAAGTTCTTTATTTATTCCTAGCAACCCGGTCCGGCTTCGCCCGAATTTGTAGATTGCCACCGTTTTTTCGTCGACTTACGTTGCAAAATTGGTCTCCATGAAAGGCGCTTTTATTTTAACGCGATAATACCTCCATCCTGAAGGTCCATTCTAAATATTGGTGAAAACATTTTTGAAATCGGATGAGTAATTTTGAAGATTACACATCCAAACTTACAATTGTTTTCTCTTTATAATATTGGTATAGATTGCATCCCAGTTTGTTTTTTTTTTTTATTTTTAGTGTTCCGTGTTACATTTATGGATTGACTTCGGTGTCCGTCCGTTTGTGTCACAGGCGATTTTCTCTGAAACTATTCGATGTAAAAATTTGAAAATTAGCACACAGATAGGGTATGATGACCCATTATTACAAGCGAGAAGTATAAACAGTTGAATTTTGGTTCTGGTTGTTCATTTCAGGGGAAAAATTGGGAAATGAAAATCTCATTATCTCATTCTCGAATGTTAAAAAACATTCCCGCTAACTGTTTGAGTAAGTCCAAAGGAATATTTGTTTTGATTCCTCTTTAAATTTTCAAAATAAAAGTTTTCTTTAAGCATGTACCAATTTTTTGTCATCTACTGTAATAAATTCGTGGTAGGTACGGTTCGCCTTTAAAAATCTATAAAAATATAACCTTAAATTAAAAACACCCGTTCAAAAAATCGATTCATTTGACCCCGTCAACTAACGACCTTATTTATGCCACAAATCTACACCATCAAACATTAATTTTTTCACCGATCATAAATGATAGAGGTGAGGTCAAAAGGTTAATATAATTCTATAAAAAAAAGTACACGGCCTTAATTTATTTGTATAAATATAATAATCAAGTGTATAGGTATATCACACATTGTGCACGCCAAATTATTTAACCTATTCGTTACCAGTGTCACGAATTGTTAAGAAACAATAATAGCTGTTTAGTGCATGTAATAAGTCGTTAAGGAATCAAATAAATTATGAACTTTGAATTATAATTTTATTAACAATCTGAAGTAATAATTGTTGTTTATTAATTTTGCCCGGGAAAAACAGTTCCCTGTTATGAGAGCATAACGAGACCACATATTTTATGTCACTATTAGTAGAAATCAAAAAAAGTCTCCGCGCCATTATCAAAAAGTTTAATTAAAATTCGTTAAGTTTTTAAATTTCCATTCAAACACACAAACGTTCAGATAATTTTTTATATATTAGTATAGAAATAAACTTTAGGATTCCATATCGATATGTCAAAATGCAATATTATACCGATTATTGAGATACCATACTCGATACGAATAAGTTTAAAATTTAAAACCCCACTACTGAAAAGTATGAAACAAGAAAATATTGTCATCTGAGGATAGCCGCGGTCATATGCCACCTACCCTAACAAAACATTACATTTTAACAGTATAGTAAGCGATCATAAGCTCTAGGGCAAAGTGCCAACACGCTATACATCTAGAGGGCCTCATATAAATATGAGATGGCATACGACCACGGCTATCCTCAGATGAGAATATTTTCTTGTTTCATACTTTTCAGGAGTCGGGTTTTACTTTTTGAACTTATTTTTTATTTATAATTTGCTCCTCTCTGGGACCAAGATTCAAAAATAAATGTTACCCGGGCCATAATAACGAGTCGATTGACATCTTATTTATCAAAATCGAATGAATTGTTTAGGCGCTACGGTTGAACACTCGTAAATACAAACATACATAAACTCATAACCCTTCCTTTTGGCTTCGCCGTAGCCAGGTAAAAAGGTTAATTACGACCTAATGTAGCAATTAAATCTATTGAACAATCAACAGACAGAGAATGTTGGTACCATCGCAATCTCATACATATATCATTAAAATTATAACTGTTATCAAAATTATTACGTTACACTATAATTATTTTATATATAAATACCAAATAAATCATCGTTGTAGTAGAATAAAGATGTAGGTACACTTACGGACAAACATTTCGGCAGTTGCACAAAATTGTTAGTCCTATATCAACCAGATCGCCAAGTTCGTCTACTAAAAAGCCTTGTTTACAGGAATACAAATACATTTTGACTTTTCATTTTTATACCGAGAGATGGCATTACTTTTGGGAAAAAATGTTACTTTCGATTAGAAGATATACCGCAACAAAAACGATTATCATTTGTTTGACAGATTTTAATTTGGCATATATGACTTCTCTGATTTTCTTTAGATTTTCGCTCACTTCTCATCCCTCTTTTGTCTTTTTTTTAAACAACGAAATAATTTTTTAAATCGGTTCAGCATTTTTTTGAGAATACAAATCAACAAAGTTTTCCTGTTTATAAGCCATAGGTACTATATTTAACAGCATAATATACCGAATATAATTTTCTATTTTACAATGAAAACGCGTTAATTTAAAGAGCTTACACTATAACAAACTCTTGTTAATATAACACTTGCATTTGTTATAAACGTCACAAACAAACACGCGTCGATAAATCAGCTGTGTTTTGTTTACGACGACTAGTATACAATGTTATTTAATGTCCGCCGTATTGATTTGAGTTTATTGTAGTCACAAAATGTATAATGCAGAGTTCGTATAGTTCATGAACTTTGAATGGGAGAGACTATGTATTTAATAAATCATACAGTTTTGCACCCGGATGAAGCCGGGACGGGCAGCTAGTAATAAACTTTTAAGGGACTTTATACTTTGTGGCGTCATTGAGAGTTGTCGTTAAACGGACAGAAGAAATAATCCATTAAAATTTCCAATACACATAGATTTTCTTTTACTCGCCATGTTCACAGTTTGCAAGTTTGAGGGCAACTAAGAATATGTTAACTTATCGATAAGCAGCTGAGCTAAACATATGAAAGATAATCCCAATTCCCAACAAACAAAAGAACGAATTTCTTAGAATCTTCGGTACGCATTATGCCGACAACAAAGCAACAAAATAACAAACAAGCACTGGTTATTGCTTAATGATTACGTATTGTTGTCGTTATTTAGACTGGGTGTGTCGTTATTTAGAGTGTACCATTGTATGAGCAACAAGGTGAATCTACTAGAGTTAAGTAATTTCGACGTTTTAAGGAGTTTGTCGTTATATCGAGTGACGGTGAATGAAGTTTACACTGTATATATTTTCATCAAAAAACCGAGTTTGCTTTAGACCACACGACTGAAGTAAAACTTCTTCCTGCAATATATAATACATAATAATATATAATAATGATACAATAAGGATACAATAAGTAATATTCGATAATCTATCACCATATTTTGATTAGACATCCTGATTTACACAATATAACCTCACTCTGTAGCACATATCTACAAAGACGAAATGTTTAAAATATAATTTTTGATTAATTAATAGGCAAAATATGTATATATAATTATTAGCATAATTTATAATACATTTAAAAGAATTTATTAACTAACCTAAATTATTTCCCGTTACAAAATGCAGCAAAATTCGATGAAATGTATTTTTGATACAAAAAAACAATTGTATATAATGATGCATTTCCGTAAATGATTTCGTCAGGCATTTACCAGCTTACTCCCCAAGTCAAGCGTGCCAAAAAGAAGTTTTACTTCAATAAAGTAGAAATCCTTTACTTAAAACTGTTTTTGTAACTTGTTCACTATTGACAACTGTATTTGGAAGTAGGTGTTCAAAGTTCAAAGCAGTTTAGAGAATGAAGGCAAAGTTCAGGTGCATTGATCAAACAGTTTCATATATTAAGTGAAAAGCGAGTTTGAGATGGATTAAAACGGTTTGAATTTTCTTGAAATGATGAACATTAGCTAAGCATCTTTGGGAACTATCGACTAACTGTCGAACTTTAAAATACCTCCTCGAACTTAAATAATAGCTTCGGAGAATTTCCAATTAACTATATTCATTTTAAAACAGATAACTTACAGGTTTGAAGATAAATCACTCAAATCTCGCATTTTTGTAGATGTCTTAAAAAATTGGTTGTCTGTAAAGTCGGTTTACGGACGATAGTTTTACGTGATAACGTATTCCGTAATACATAACCTAAACCTCCCAAAATTTGGTTTCAATCCGCTTATCCTTGCTGTCGGAATGATAAGAAATGTCAAAAGTGACGTTTGCAACTTACAAAGTATTATGTTCTAATAATAATTAGTTATTCCAATACTTAACTTAGAAGGCGTTGCATTTCACAATATACTAATGTCAAAAAATTGAATTAAACATTAGAAATGCAGCCGTTTTCATATTAAGACAAGACATACGTTTGCTTCTAATTTCCATGTACGGCAAACAAAGACAACCGACCGCGTCGCGCCATGCATTAGACAACATTGCATTTATACAGCTATTTTTCTATATAAATTTGTATAAAAAAACTGTTTAGGCAAATTCTGTTATACGAAATCTATGTAAAATGTTCTCCTCTTTCGTTTAAGACTGGTTTCAAACCGATCTGATTTAAATTGAGCGAGAAATTAGCAAAAAGCACGCACAGGGTCAGGCGGAACGTTACGCGTTATGCGTTACGCGTTAGGAACGTTACGTTACACTTTTTCGTACATGCAGCCGGTGTTTTATCAATTTATAATATTGGTGATTCATCAATTTATAAGACGTTATCACGTCAAAAATCTATAGCTTAATGGTCTACGAACATACAATAGGTAATTAGATTAGATTTTCGTTATAGATTTTCTTTACGGCCTTTATTCTTACGTTTTTTTTTCTAACCCTCTCCATTCATATCTATAATGTCCCATAAGAAACTTCGTTCCAAAAGTATGCGGTATTTACCGGGTAATTATTTTCTTTACAGACGCGAAATTCTGGGTTGGCCGCGGGCCGAAACCGTCTCCTCAAGGGATACGCGTTCCTGACGAAAACGGAAAAGAAATCCCACTCAGACGCTACGATCGAAAGACGGTCGTATTGACATTGCCCGGAGATCTCACCGTGTTCGATATCGGACATTTCGGAATTTGGTGCGAGGCGTTCACTGTCGATTTCGGACATGCTCGAATACCGTCAGGTCTCAATGTTCCACCGTCGCTGAAGATGCTCGGAGTTAGTCCACAGGTTAGTAACGAATTAATTACATTTTTTATTTTAAATTATACAAATATATATTTTGCATGATTTGTCGCGGCTTAAACTCCACGTTAAACCGTAAATGTGCCAATAAGCAGACTTAAAGGCTTCTGCACACGAGGCTAGAAACACTGCTTGGAGTTCTGCTGGCCGGTTGACTGGGTACGAAGCTGGAACTGCGGGCTTGCCTGCTAGCTCACAAGATATGTTTTAAAATTAGAACAGGGGCTATTTTCCTTGCTAGGTATGAGCAAGAACTAATCAAGAAGCAGTATCTTGTTACGTGGGCGACTTAAACAAACGCCCACAAACCAACATGGGGCGTCGTTGTGCTCAGAGTCAGACTACAGACACGTTTTGCTCTGTGTTCATATTTGAACTGTCACTGCACGTCCACCAGATTTAGCTTGAAAAGATGTCTCACAATCAAGAAAACCAGCGCTAGAAAAAACTTTTTAACAAAAAAATTAAACCGCCGAAAAACTGAAAAGCAAAAAATAATAAATCTTTTTATTTAACTAAGTTCTATTTAAGTAGTTGAACGTATGTGACAATCTAGTATATCTAAGTAATTTTGAGTCGGCGTCAACAATCCTTCGCCGGAAATCTCTGAGAGTTCACGAGAGTTCTCTAATTTGATTTGGTTATTTCTTTTAGTGATCTTTGTTCATTGGTTGTTTGACGCCGACTCAAAATTACTTAGATATACTAGATTGTCACATACGTTCAACTACTTAAATAGAACTTAGTTAAATAAAAAGATTTATTATTTTTTGCTTTTCAGTTTTTCGGCGGTTTAATTTTTTTGTTAAAAAGTTTTTATTTTATAATTTTTTGTGGCTATATAATTTATAATTGTAATACACAACTCAGCATGAAAATCTGTGAGTGAACAATAAATCACCCCTATTTTAGCACCCTTAGGGTAGGAATTTTTTTTCCAAATTTATATGAGACCAACCTCGAAGTATACCCTATCCAATAAAAAAATAATTATCAAAATCGGACTACTCTGTAAAAGGTTATGTGTGGTCATACATTACAATCAGTGAGTAAACAATCAATCATCCCCTGTTTTCCTACCCTTAGGGTTGGAATTTTTTTACCAAATTTATATGGGACCAACTTCGGGGTATACCCTTTCAAACAGAAAAATAATTATCAAAATCGGACTACTCTGTAAAAAGTTATGTGTGGTCATACATTACAATCAGTGAGTGAACAATCAATCATCCCCTGTTTTCCTACCCTTAGGGTTGGAATTTTTTTACCAAATTTATATGGGACTAACTTCGGGGTATACCCTTTCAAACAAAAAAATATTTATCAAAATCGGACTACTCTGTAAAAAATTATGCGTGGTCATACATAAAAAAAAAAAAAATATACGCGTCGACTTGAGAACCTCCTCCGTTTTTGTTTTTCGTCGGTTAAAAACTAGTAGACAAATCTAGCAAGGAATCTAACAGCGCTTCTAGCCTTGTGTGCTACGGCCTTAATAGAATATTGTGTCTTTAAAATATAGATTTTGCATGTCAGTGCCTCTTAGAAAGGATTATGCGCTTTTCAAAAATGTGGTCGTGATGAAAACAAATTTTAAAAGTTCATATATATACTCAAATCATAAGTGATTTGATGCATGTGTATAAAAATGTGTGCTTTAAGAAAAAAAAATGAAAATGCTTTATATATAATTCGTGTTTTGTGTGTATGTGTGTGATTTTCGAGCCGATTTAAACCAAAATTGGCTCTTTGTTCTATGGAACGCATGTGATTTTAACTAACAGTTTACTAACAATGAGTTTAACGAAACGGCTACTGGATTTGAGACGCAGGTCGGCTCGAATCCGTTGAGTTACAGTGTAAATAAACTTTGAACGATATATAAAAACTGGTTTGCTGAAAAATCAACTACAAACGAAATATATAATCTCAAATTGACGTCGCAGACAAAAATCGTGAACAACTTGACAACTGGTTTTGACTAAAAAATAAAAAAAAAAAAACAAGTGAACACTACCATACACAAAATAAACAAGAGAAGTTTGCTTCTGATAATTTGTATAGAAACAGAAACGATATTATGACAAATCAATAGAATTGACTATTGACAGAGAATATTTGACTTGTGCTAAAAAGAAATTTTGTAACTAATGAAGAACTCTTTATATAACTTCTAACTTTCTTCTTTTAACAAAAAAAAATGACTTCATGAAGCGGAAAAAACAGGGGCTTAAAAACTCGCTTACACAGTAGGGATTTAGGATGAAGCCAGACTGCTCTGCTTTTTTCTGTGGAATTGTGTGGATATTTTTTCGGAGTTCTTGTTTTTTTTTTCTTTCTTTCATTTTCATTGCGTTCGAAGAAAACGAAGCAGTAGTATCGTTTCTGTTTCTGATGTTACAGAAGCATGCTCGCGCGATACCATTTTTGACACCAGAGATCCAATCATTACTCCCTTCGTCGCTTCATCATCAGCAAACGTTCCAATCATTCGCACAGGGGGTTCCCCAAAACCAGCTGTTAGAGGCTACCACATACAGACCGCAAATACCATTCATTAGACAACAACAACATCATCAACAACAACAACCGCTCGTTCCCCAACAACATCAGCAACAATCATTGCATTTCCAACAACATCAGCAACAATCATTGCGTCCCCAACACAACAGCGTTGATCAATCATTCCAAATTCAACAATCAATTTCAATTCCAACTGCCAACGATTTCCAAAGAAGAAACAGTTTTAACAATCAACAATTTAATCAATACAATAATATTCCTCAACAACAATACAACAATGTCCCACAACGCCAATATTTCGATCAACAATCACAACAACAACAATTCATATATAATAATCAACAGTTTCCTCAAAACAATTTTAATAACAGGCAAAATAATTTTAATAACAATCAGTTGCAACAACAACAATTTTATTACGAACAACAACAAATAAATGCTAGACGTCAACAGTTGTATCAATTAGAACAACAACGATTTAATAATAATCAACAGTATAATTTGCAACAACAATTGGGAAGGTCGGTCAATAGGTTCGATTTGGGGCAACAGAATCAGTATCGTCAGCAAAATTTTCAACAGTTTGGATAAGTTATCGGAGAAATCAACAAAATTTCATCGAAACAGTGCTTTTTGAATTGATATTAAAATATTTTTTTTAATATTTCGATCGGTCCTTTAAAAACTTTGCCAGTGTTTTTTCTGTAAATATCTTTGTAGAATAACCATATAAGTACTAACTGATCTTTCAAATGACGTCACTTTATATTTTGTATATATTTTTTAGATTTGAGGCCAGTAAGAATGCATTTATATCTGAAACTTGTGATTTTGTATATATTTATAAATTTATTTCCGCATGACGTCCTTCGAAAGATTCACAAATATCTTCCGTCGCCATTATTTATATCATTTTGTGTGTAAAATAACCATTTTTTTTTATTTAAATAAAAATGCACCAGTTTATTATTTGCTTCATACATCAAATTTATTTATTTTACATTTTGTAAATATCAATCGAATTGGTCAATGTCAAGGCAGGTGTTATTGATTAACTAATTAACTAGTAATTAACTCGTAGTTAGAGGAACTGATTGTCTGTTGTCTATTTTTAGGCTAAAGATGCCAAATAGGGGATTCGCAAGCAAAACTACCAGTGCGTTCCCACCTGATACCCAAAAAAAACATTGAAGCCAACCAACAACAATTGACAGTCATTAGGCCAAAAATATACAGGGTGTTATATTTAATTGTCACATATTTATTTTACTGCAGCACTGCAAATTATTCTGGATGTTACCAGCCCAACTTAAAATCGTGATGAATCCCTCGCAATTACAATTTTAATAATTTATTAATTAATGATTTATAGTCATCATCAGTGTTCTAAAGTAAAAATCACTATAGATTCGTTTAATAAATCTCTGAAAACTCCTGTATATTTTCATAGTCCAGAAAACGCAGTGAACGATTGTTGCGATGTTTTTTTTTATTGATGTTAGCCAATATTTGCACTGCCAAATTGACAACAATGACCATAAAATATTGTTAATTATTATTTTTATTTATATTATTATTATTTTTATTGTTCGTTATCCATTAATAGAAGTTTTAAATAATCATTGTTTTTTTTGTACTTGTAACGGAAGATATTTCTTAAGTTAAACAAAATGTCACTTTAGAATATAATTAGCCAATATAATACATAAAAGTTTAACAGAATTGTGAGAACAAAAATAATTCTTATTTAATGAAAAAGTCACGCACCTCTATTTGAAGTGAAACTTCTTTTGGCACGGTAAGGTAAAATCGATTTTTGAGATTAAAAATGTAATGAACGTGTGGCAATGTAACTTATAAAAACCGACTGTAGAACATTAAGCTAAGGCGGAACAGTTGCCTCGTAACCTAAAGATCGTACTTTGGATCCAAGGGGTCAGTGCTATTATAGCTTTTTTTATGTAATTACACCAGTTAACCTTCTCCAGTGTGTAGTTTAAAATACACAGTCTCTTCTTTTTTGTATTACTGTTTTAGTGGGCTGTTCATGATTGATACTGGATATTATTTTAAAAATTCACCATTCTTTCCTAGAGATTCTTTACTCATTTGTTTAAACAAATTAATTTACTTTCAAGTACAATCCATCCAAGAATATACACAAATAACTGATTATATTATACATAGTACTTTCTAATTAAAAATTCAATTAACATATTTATTTAATTATTATTAATTAAACATTAATTGATAAAATACAATTCTGTTAAACATTTACACTGCCCAATAATGTAATAATAATTATTATATTCAGTTATAATAATATTGTTAATGTTTTCTTTTTTGTAAATATCTTTTAAAAAGAGATAAATAAATTGCAGAAATTTATTACATAATTGCGATGTTTTTTTTTGTCTATTGAAATGCGATAACAATCTTCACAAATTCGTTCCCATAAAATTATATTTAATATTTTTGCGCAATTTGAAGAACAAAAAAAACTCAGTCATTATAACATAAGTCTGTATGTTTGATTGATTTTTTTGTAGTATACAGTAGAGAGCAAAATATAAAACGTATTTTAATTTTTTTGCAACGTACGTATAAAAGTTCTGATTTTAGAATAACTATTTTTGGATTAGTATTTAACGTATATTTCGTTAAATCTGCTGATTTTGTTAAACAAAAAATCATTTATATGGACTGACCTAATTAAATCATTTGGAGCAGTCGAAAATATTTGGTTAAATAAGTCCTGTGTTCTGACTTAATATGATCAAAATCCAGGATTCGCTTCCGGGAATGTTATAATAATAATAATATATTTGATTTTAATTTATATTCGCATAAACATCGATAAAATAATTTTTACTTTCCATCGAGTGAAGTCTTATGGGTAATTTTGCAAAAAAAATCGACGGATTTAGACGTTTCACGGTATCTACAGAGCAAGGAAGCTAATTTTAAAGGTCCATTCAACGAATCTAAACCAAATTTTCAACGTTTTTTGTGGGATATTATTTTTTTAATTTTTCCTGTTCCCTTCACGTAACAATTTTCTCGAAAACGGGTCCATAAGCCATACATATGTGCATTATGCCACCATTAATATGTCGAAGAAAAATTCAGAAAAGAAACCACTTAACGGACTGAAATAAAAAATCAACCTCTACGATAATGATACAAGAAAATGGCATTCTATTCTTTTGTGTGTGGCTACGAATTTCATTTAAATCGGATTTTCAACAAATGTGCGACAGTTGTATGAAAACAAAGGTGGAGAAAAACGTTTCAAGATTTACCAAAGTATCGTTCGCCGTACTTGTATTGGACCCCGACTGTATATTCAAGATTCATTTGTTTAATTTTGCAACGACTGCCGGGAAGCATCAGTGAAAGCGGACGGACTAATTTTGGTCAAACACAATGCACATTTGAACCAGTCATAAACGTAGACAAATTATTTGTTAAAAAGGGCAATTCGTATGCATTTTTATAAATAATGTATCTTCATATATTTTGACACAGACCTACGAAAATAATTTTAATGTCAATATTTATATCGACATCGAACCGATATCGATAATATCGACCCTTTAAATATCGATAAATTTTGTTAATTAACCTTCCACCAACACACAAAAAAACCGCGAAATTCGAAATTCCTTAAGTCACATTTACTCTCCGATATTTTTATGCCATAATATCGATAATATCATATCGATATTTTCGTTGCGATATTATCGATAATGTCGGCTGACCGATATATCGTTGCAACCCTGTACATGACATGCCAAAATTTATTACAGGGCGAAATTTAGTTCATAGAATTACGCTTGAATTTATATTTCACATTTTTTGACTGTCTGTCTCATCAAAACCGACATTAACGCAAGCAAAGACGCTATTAAAAGCTAGTTCAACTTAAATCAGCAAGAGTCAATGCAAATATGCTGCTTTTTGTTGCGCGAGTTTGCGATTAAGAACGTGGACAGATGCAGCGTAAGGCATACGTAATACACGAGTATCGCGGATTGAACTCCAACTCGCGATTTAGCGTCTTAAGTCGCGCGTTTTCGACACAAAAAGTATAGCTTGTGTGCATCGGCCTTTATTGGTAAAATTGCCGTTTATAGAGCGACGAACAAAAAAGTCGTAAAGTATAGTTGAAAAATTCCGTCAAGTATTTAGAATAAATGTTCTTTTGTCACAATTTTTTACCGGCGTGAATTCCGCTGATATTTTTTTTGTTAAAATTTATTTTTAATTCTAGTCTGCAAATTAATCATAATTTGATTTTGACATTTTTCTACATGAGTACCGAAATACAATTGAAAACTATAGACGTGTTCAAACTATTGTTCAAGGTTTTGTTTATTAATCGGAAACGGTTTGAAATAATTTTGAATAATTATATTAATTGTCCAAATTGCCGCTTCGATGATCTTCATTAAATCGTTGTGCATACACTAAAAAAAATGCATCAATAAATATATAACATATAAAATGCGTTCCGTGAATTAATGGAGTGACGTCACATTTAATATTTCGTATAGTGGTCCGGTCCGTTTTTTCGTCGACTGCAAAATTTGGTCTCCACGAAAAGCACTTTTATTCAACACGCTTCATGTTGACGCGTAGAGTGCGAATAATGAGCCGAAACTGTACGGTAATATATTACTGCATAGTTTCTGGACCCATAGGAACGCGGTAGCGATCTGTATATATGAAAACAGCATCACAATTCAGCGAAAGTCAGGGCCGTCTTGTGTGCATTGAGGGCGGTGGGTACGTCAATCAATGAAGTGATTTATTATTTCTCCCTCTTTTATCAGGGCCCCTATTACATAATATTATTACTCGTGCTAGTTGAATAAAGTATTATGTGCGACTATTGATCGAAGGAGAATATTCCACTCACGTGTTACCGCACTCGCTACGCTCGTGCGGAAAATTTCACACTCATAGAATCTTCTCCTTCTCTCACTAGTCGCACAATATACTATTATTGTAACGCGATAATATATGGCCTATGTCCGTCCTGAAGGATCATTCTAAATAATGATGAAAGAATTTTTCAAATAGGTGCAGTTGTTCCGGAGATTATCCCCTACTCACAAAATTTGCACTCTCGCTTTATATTTTTCAATTTTTTTATTGTTTTTATCAGTTAGATCTTTGAAAGTTTGCTATTAATATTGTTGAAAATGTATTTTCAAACAAAATCACCGTTGGAACTCTACCTGAATCCTCTACTATCGCGGCGGTTGAGCTAACATTTACTCAACTGTGACACACTCAAGCAATCAATATTTGAAATATTCAACACTATTGTTATTATTTGTATCGTCAGTGGAATCGGCCATTAAGAACTGCCTTAATGAGGTCGGTCAACCGTCGATTGATTTGATTGTAAGCTGATATTACCGCAGTTAATTATTTTGGTAAATGGTTTTGTACGTTTTCGGTTTAATAATAAATTATAGCATTGCCATCCCTTTACACCGGAATGCTAAATAAATGTAACATGGCAGCACAACAAATCGCGACAGCATAACATCTGTGGTCAAGGAGCAAAAGCGCCTATGTCGGAGCTGACGACTGAATTCACCAGATTGTAGATATCCGAGGGAGAAAAAAGATCCGTATCCGTACCCGTTAGTTTTTGGCAGATCTTTTACCTTATTAATTTTCAATTCATAGATGAAATTTTATATATATAGGTGATTAGGTAATAATGAAAAACTGTTAAATTCCATTCAGATTATTTTTTATTTTGTAAAATCGTATTTGGCACCTTTATATTGCAAACATTTATCGTAGTGAGTACCATGCCAATAGTACATAACTCAAAGGTACTAAAAAACTATCTTTATAATGAGATATTGCACATCGATCTTTGGAAAGAGACAATCTGTTATGAATAACTTTTTCCCGTAACAGTTAGTCTCTTTCCAAAGGTCGATGTGCAATATTTACCGCCGCGTACTCTAAGAAAGTTAAGATCCGTATCCGTATCCGCGAATCTTGAAACCAAATATCCGTATTCAGATCCGTATCCGCGGATATACATTTTTAACGATCCGGAACATCACTAATTATAAGACACTGCTTGGAGTTCTGCTGGCCGGTATAGACTGGGTACGAAGCTGGAACTAAAGTCACTGCGGGCTCGCCTGCTAGCTTAGAAGATAGCTTTTAAAATTAGAACAGAGGTTATTTTCCTTGCTAGGTTCGCTGCTAGGTATGTGAGCAAGACCCAATCTGGAAGCAGTGTCTTGTCACGTCGGCGACTTGAATAAACGCCTACAAACCAGCACGGCGTCATTCTGCTCAGTGTCAGACAACAGACACGTTTTGCTCTGTGTTTATATTTGAACTGTCACTGCGCGTGCACCAGATCTATTCACAAAACTAGCTTGAAAAGACGTCTCGTGTGAAGCGAGCACATAACAGCAATCGAGAAAACCAGCGCTAGAAAACTAGTATGCAAATCTAGCAGAAATCTAGGAGAAACCCGAACATGAATCCTATATACAGTCGATACTTGGAACGCCATAAATCACAAAAGCGCGCCTTTAAATATAGACTGAAGTAGCTGGGTGGGCATAACGTACGCCGCAAATTGGACATGAGCCATTTTGTTTTTCGGGCTCGAATATAACATTGCAATAAATCAAATTAATAACAGAACGCGCTGTTAAATTTTAATTTACCGTAGCAGTACATTCGATGTTCGCGAAACGGTGATTTATTAATATATCGGTTTTGGTGAATGAAAATGTATTTTATTTAATTAGATTTCGTGTTTTCGTCTAATCAATTTAGGGGGGCGGCAATTTCAGGTGGCCCCTAGGCGCAAAATATGTAGAGAAAATTTTGGTTGGAATATAGAGTGCGCTTAATTGTGATGACTTATGTATGAAGATATCTTCGTGTCTTAAGGAGGTTGAGCCGTTTTACAAAGATAATGAAAAAAATCTGAAATAAAGTTTTTTTAATAGAGTTTTTTATGACAAAATTTTCTGTAAAAAATCCAAAATCATTAGGAGACTTATAAAGTTAAAAATTAAAAAAAACTTTTAGGTACATTTAGTTTTATGGAAAATATGTCAACTAGCATGCAAACGGTACCTACATTTTAATTTTTTGCAAATAACCAAATAATATCAGCAGCTCCGAAAATTAACTATGTAAAGCATCGATGTCTTACGCATATTTTAATATTTTTTCCAGTTTAATTAGGAGACTTTTAATCAATAAAAAAAATTATTAAACCTCTAACACTTTTCGATTATGGACTTTTATTCTTGCCAATTTTAACTGAATTTTCAACTTTTTAATGATTTAATTTTTATTACTTTTAATTTATTTTTTTAATTATTTACTGCAAAAAATATGTAAAATACAGATATTTACAAAAATTTATTTTTCTAACCTAACTTTGTACTTGCAAAAAATTGAGAAGTTAGTCCATTAAGTAAAATTCTGAAATAATTAATTAATATTGAAAAAAAATATTAATTTAAATGCCTTTATGACAAATTTATTAATCATCGACTTATAACCTTTTGTAAAAATTTATAATGGAAAAGTTCCCATTTAGAATTCGACTTACTTTTGATTGGGACTGTAACGCATCAACTTCCTTAAGAATACTTACTGATGTTTATAAAATAATTAATACGAATATTTAAAACCATAAAATTCTCTCACCAATACGAAGTAAATAAATGATCAATCCCAACGTGAGAGACCACACAAGTTTATAAAGTCATCCTGTCAACAATAATAAGAGGCTAAGAGCGCCAAATAACAGAAAAAGTAAATAACGACCTGACGTAATAATAATTATACCGGCGTATCTTATGTAATAATGATGCGATATGAAATATGTTTGCACAAAGGTGTGCCGCATCGCCTAATTTATTAGCCACTTGCATTGAATTTGCACTTCTGTAAACATTGCAAGGCATCGAAAATATACAATTAAATAAGTTGTAATAATGCAATTGGCACGATCGGTCTCGTAATTGTTTTAGGGGCCTTAAAATTCATGGAGGTTTATTATCCAGTCTAGAAATGAAAGACCGCGCACACTGCTACGACCTGCACCTGCACAATGTCGCAAACTAGACCAGGCACCAGCACAAACAGAACATTTTCTTTATACCTCGATTCTCCTTGGTGGAATTACACGCACCAATGCGAGAAGTTCGTACGTTCGGCCGGTAGTAAAGCAATTAAACAAGCAATCAACTGTTGTTTAGATGTCGTTTCCATAGCAACCCTATTACATTTCAGCTAATAGTCGCGAACAGCTGTCATTCGTGTTGTTACGTTTAACCTCAAAGCTTCTTGCTTGAAATTTATCTGTGTTTTTATGTAATTTATAAGTAATTAATTAATTAATGTGCTTACGACCGAGGTATGAAGAAAAATAGTATACACCACACTGGCCGAAATTCTGATACCTTGGCGTGCAGGGCAAGAATATCACACTTTCGGCCAGTGTGGTGTAGGTAATATACTATTTGTAATGTGCGGTAGACATTTTGCAGTTTTCAGGTTAAGTTTTGTCAACGAAAATTAACTAATGAACACGACACCTCACTCTAGCGCACTGAATCGGTCCAGCACGGCTAGACAGAAAGAGACTGCCGGTTGTTGCAGGTGCTGGTCTAATGTGCAGCACAGGTACCTTCACGAACAGGCTTTTTTGCTCCTTGCTGTGCAGATTTAAGCTTGACAAGTGTGTGCGGTCTTTAACTAAATTCGTTTGTTACACTTTAAAACCAGAATGCGCCATACAGAACTTTATTGAAATACGGTTTCAATCAAAGAGTTGGTAACCCTAGTAACAGAAGAACGATATCGGAACAGTTGAACGTCTTCTGTGAGATCGGCATTAGATAAACCGTGAACACGCCCATTTTATTATTCAAATACAAATATCATATAATTTGCATAATAATTAATGTAAATATTGATAAATGTTGTTCAGTTGAAATGTTACAAAAAAAAAACTTACAACACATTTTGTTAAACAGTAGCCATATTTACGTTGTTCACTTGTTTATCGAAAGCTTTCGCAAAGTTAAAAATTCATGGCCCACTACCCTTCAGCCAGGTCTTCGATTTTGTGTTCAGACCATAGAGATATAAGTAACTAGAGTACGCTAGTTCGTATGCTTGCCGTAAGTGAAAGTGTCCTCAGTTGAGAGAGAGAACGCTGCAGAAAGCCCAGAAAACCAGATATTTGTTTACTCAAATCAGAATTGTTTTGTATGATTAGTTACCATAGAGATAAGGAACTGTTCTCATGTCTGAATTGCGCAGACACTTTCACGGCCCACTCGCGTACTCCAGTCTAGTATCTCTATAGTCTATGATTCAATTACCTACCCAATATCCTCAAGTAACAAAAGAAACCAGTACAAAAAACTAACGAAACGCCATAAACAAATCGAAATTATGTAGATGTAATAAAGTTTAAAGGAAAACAAAAAATATTTAATTTAATTTTTTGTTTCAGTCGAAATTAAATTGTGAAGTATTGTTTGACGATTTGGCGTTTGAAGTTCGCTGGGCCGTTGCAGGAGACAGCATTGTTATTCAGCTTGTCTCGAAACTTGGTAAGTTTATGATTTATTCCGTAAAAATGCAACTTGAAAAATACTATCAATCGTTTCCTTCTTTTTAACATAATATGAGATAATTAACAGATATGTATAAGTAGCGTACTAATTCTATAAAATAGTTGTTTCTCGTGCCTTTACAGCGACCATAAAATGATTCATTTAACACTAGTTCGTAAAGGTAAAATAAACGTACACGTTCTAATTCAACAGTAATTTTCATAAATCACCTAAACCTATACCATTAGAAATATATTATGTAAACAACAGCAGACGCTAATTGCAATTTCCATAAGCATTCTAATAAAACCGAAGCTTGTTATCCAATGAAGCTGTCAAAAATGTTTAAAATATACTGAAAATGAACGGAAAACCAGCAGAAAATGTGTATGTTTCGACAGTGTCGGATTAAGACTCCTTGATGCCCTAAGCATTTCTTGCTTATGAGCCCCATCTCTAATATGTTCAGTTTATAAAAAAGTCAAATTGATAGAAAAAAGTTAAAAAGCAAAAATTTTTAGGAAAAAAATTACAAAAAAATACAATCAATGCTCTCATTGAAAATTTGCCTGTATATAAAATCGGACCTTAGGCATTTTTGTACAATTAATAGAAAAAAGGTTTAAAACTTTAAAATTAAAAAAATTGAATCCTTAAGAAATGATGTTTTTTTCGTGTTTATTTTCAAAAATAAATTATTATTTATTTTTAACTTGTATACTTCTAAAGACATACCAGTATAGATAAAATTTTTCAGGACATGACAAAAAGAAAAAAAAAATGTTGACACGGTTTAATGAGGTACTTTTCATTTCTGAGTTGTGCTTCTTGGTGCCCCCTGAGACGTGATGCCCTAAGCAATTGTTTAATTTGCTTATAGGTTAATCCGGCACTGTATTTCGAACATCATTCGATCTTCTAAGATACTGAATTTTGAAAATACAGAGGATTTGTATTATTAATGCTTTGAATGTGTGTGTGTGTTTTTTTTAGATTACAGAGTCATGTGTTTTTAGTTTCAAATGTACCAAATAAATTTTAAAACCAACAAGACGAATCGAAATTACACATCCTAACTCTCAATGCTACGTACCTTTCACTTTGTCGTTGAAAAAAATTGCAAAATTTTTAATAGATTTCGCGATATTTGTTTTCGTATTTGTCGAAAGATTTATAATAGTTGATATAGACGGGTCTATAAACAGATCTCAAATAAAGCGAATGTAATTGCAAGGTTACAATCTACATGAGCTATAAATTAACGATTCTCTCAATGAAGATATTCGTTCTGAATGGATATAATTGTATACCGAATGTTGTCGACACACGTCTCTTCATAATTACGAACTTGATGATAGCCGAGCACGTTTATATAAGATTTTCCTCTAGGTACAGCTTGATGTAGCGGTTATCACGCTGACACTACCGTGGATTCTAACCTCACTTCCGCTAATGGTTATTTTGGGATGTCGTTTATTTTAATTTTAATGTAACTAGACGCTAAATATTGTTGTGGAACGTCAATAATCCTCAATAAGTAAATAAATAATTTAATAATTTAATCAGAAGTCAGTATTCCGTTTTCACACTAAAAAACTATATATTTTTAAAAGCAATAGAGGAAAATATTATCTAATTAAATTTAATTTGTATTTTGAAATGTGTCCAAATTTCTTTAATACGTGTAACTGGCACAATGCTACTTTGAAGAAAATATTTTGATTTAAAAAAATACAGTTTATGTGATCCAAATGTTGTTTATAAGTTTTATAGGACAACAGAATTCTGAATGAACTCCGCTTATCAGAAATAAATGATCACCCGAAAACTTCTATTCTCAGATTAAAAAACAGAACGTAACCCTTATAAGATCACAATGCTCTCCGTCAAGATTCTTTTCCCCAGAAGTTTATATCAAAATAGCGGCCGGGATGGGCTTCGCCCTAATTTCTAGATTGCCACCTTTTTTTCGTGGACTTACGTTGCAAAATTGTTCGTTTGGTAGTAGAGAGTTCAATGCGCAGTTACAAACGACGACTCTACAAAAAACTAGATCATCTCGTTGTTGTTTAAAAATTAATAATTTTGGTCCATCAAGGTCATGGTTAACTGGGCCTAGTACTAATTATTATTTAGTTTCCTGTCGTTCTAATGAGAAGCTGTCATAGACGCCTGACGCAGCGCGTTTTCTTTTTTAATTGTTGGACATCCTGTATATATGTGCATAGATTCAATGTAGGACAAACAAAGAAGGCGGCATGGACTCATTTTCGCATATAATTTGTGGTTTTGTGCCATATTATGTCATAATTTAATGACATAATGTCCATGGAAACTTGAACGCCGGATCATGCCGGATACCTAAGTACAATGACACTGCGCTTAGTTCTTTATCTTGATTTGTTTTGAAATATATTTTCTACATAATAAATTACTGGATACAAACAGCTGCAATAATTCGCAATTAAAATTCATCGGTTTAAAAATAAATATAATAATTAAATCTTGATTTTTCGCATAAACATTTACCTGTGTCGTACCTATATAAAACTAGCGGCCCTGTACGTGCTTCGCTACGTATAAAGTGAAATAATAAAACAATTTAATTGGAACATCTATCTATCTATTTTATTAATTGCTAGCTATTTTAAAATATACATGGGCGTATATGTGTGTATGTCGAGCACTCCGGCTGCGCCGTCGTGCTCGAAAAAAAAGCATTTGTTTTAAACGATATTCAGTTTTTTTACATCCTCGATCTAGATATATGGTTGTTAAGTTTTCTTAAATAAGGATTCTTAAATTTTCTCTTTTACCGCGCAATTTTTTAAATTTTTTCTGTCAAGAACCTTCTCCTGACAATAACAAACACAACAAAAAAAAAATATTGAAATCGGTCCAGCCGTTCACGCGTGATGGCGTGACCAAGGGATATAGGGATTCATTTTTATATATATATAAGATAGATAATAAACAATTAAGGTATAAATAGTGCATCTATGTCGAATAAATCCATACATGTTTATCGCTACATATTTGCTGTATTTTTATAGACCTTCTATAAGTAAGAAAGGCCACTCCTGTAAGTACTTCGATAAGCTAGAAACTCGGGTTTGTGAAAAACCTCCATAAGCGAAATGGAGATCGCGCTCCCTTGAACTCCCGCTTATCCAGGTTCGACTGTATATAAAGATTTTTGAAGTGAAAACTTCTTTAGCGGCGTTGTACACTTTTTTTGTAAAGGGTAAAAAATGTTAAACTCGCGTCAGATTGTCTGATCGAAAATGCGTAAGACAAAATTCGTAAGACGAAAACTTTTTTGATTTTTTTTGCTTAGCTATTTTAAAATAAATACAAAATGTACCTAATCACATATTTTTCACTTCTGACGGCACTCTCGGAGTGCAACCCGTCTTTTTTTTGTAATATTATTTTTTTTAAGAGGATAATGGATCAATAACAAAAAATGCTGTTAAGTTATATTTTCAATCGCGACGTTTCGTTTTAATTTTTAAAACTTCCTCAGGCTCTACAAAAATTGAAAATATCAGCATTTTTTGTCTTCTTAAAAAAAATAATATTATAATACTTAATTATTGGATCTGAAACACATATCAAGATTTTTTTGGTTATGTATAAGTGCGCTATATTCGATAAACGGACTTAGTAGGCTGCGCAAAACCGTCACTATTGTTCGTAACAGTAACTGACCAAGTAGCCCCTTCGCAAAAATTCTAAACGCACGGAAAGGAGAAACGGATCGATAATAATCTATATCGACATTTGATCGCAGTGGCGGATTTACAGATTTGCCGCCTGTATAGGCTATTCAATTTTTGCCGCCTCTGAATTTTGATACCTTAGTCCACAATCATATCAATTACATTTTCTATCAATAAAATTCCAACTTTATGATTTGTGCTTCATCATCCTCGTTACATCAACTTTTCCAGTATGGTTAGTATCATTGAGAACTAAGGTGTCAGATCCTTGATTATTTTAGTCAGTATTTTTAACGCATAAAGAAATAATTTTCTGAAATTGAATTTGACAATTTGCTGCAACAATCATGATTAGACCATCGATATATCAAGATTGAATTGTGTAAGCAGATCTCATAATAATTAGGTACATGGAGAAAAAATTATAGTAATTATCAGTGAAGAAAATATTTAAAAATAACTAAATTTCGATTATAATATCGAATCGCTATTGCGATATTCTAAAAATTCATGATCATTAAAATATATTTTACAAAGCCTTTAGCAATTGTTCATGTAGAGATGTTGAAATATTTAGTATTTAGCACTGACTATATTTGGATTTTCTCCAATTTTCGATATTCGTATTTTGTGTGTATAATATTTTTTTTTTAATTTTTTAAATCGAAATAAATCTGCCGCCCTAGGCTTCAGCCTACTTAGCCTGTTAGTAAATCCGCCACTGTTTTATCGAGAAAACGAGACTTGGCAACTTGGGTTGTCTTGAGAAATGAAGGAAGTAGCGTACAGCTACGCCTCTGATAACAACAAAAGAATCTCGAGACATCGGCTCACTGTGATCACTAATAATAATGATCCACTCGAGTCACTTGTACGTATGCAAGTGAAAGTACGAGTTGCGGCGCGGAGAGAAACATCATTTCACTCTTTTGTAATCGCTGCTGTTCTTATAAAATAAAACACAGACAAGAGATAAACACACAATAAGTCTCTGTGTTAACATCCAAATGGATTAGGCACAGCTATTAACATCAGCCTGACCGTAGATGCTGCAACCCAACTTTAGTTTCTAAATTTTTTTCTCTTTTTTTTTTAATTGAGCCCTACTCTCTATATACGCCATACCACACAATATTTTTCATGATTCTTTATACAGATACTAATTTGACACTCTTTTATTAACTTCAACCGCATGTGTGTATCTAATTATAAAGTCTAAGTTAATCTTAATCTATTTTTGATTCACTACCTTATTTCTAAGAATTCCGATCACAAAAAAGTGGTCCTAATGTGGTTGAACTCGACCACTTTCCAACGACAGTTTTGTGGTCATGCAGACGTTGGTACAACCACAAATGAACCACACAGAACAGACAGTAAAGCGATGGATTTATTAATAGTATTTATTGGGTTCATCCAACATAAAACGCGATCTCCTGTCTGGATGTCGTACAAAATACCTTCAAAAATGTAATTCCAGAGACCTTGTATTAATAAATTAGTACTGATTAAAAACCGAAGATGTTCCGGCCTTATATTAAAAATAATTATCAATTTCTTTGTCATGTTAATTCGTCTTCAAGTTTGTTTGTTTTTTGTGGTTTGCGGTATCATTTATTATACAATATTGGCAGGAATTATACTTATTTCCTGTATTTGTTTCTTTTTTGTGTGAATTAAATGCATTCCACCTATTTGCAATGATTTATTTGTAAGTTTCAAGGATACTCATTTATTCAAGCCGCATTAACCTCAATCTTAAATAATAATAATCGTTTCATCTGATAGCATTTAAAAATATACCTCTAAGCAATGATGCATTTGATGTTTGCCATTTGTTTTTAGAGTAAAAAAACAGTTGAGTCGAGGTTAAGATCTCGTTACCCTACAGCGAATCATCGCCTTTATTAATTATGAAAGAGAAATTGATTGTCTATTACAAAAAAATAAATACCTACACCGAACTTCGTTATATGGATCGGAATATTAATAAAAACTGGTCGGCTACTCGCGTGGGGAAGGTTCCTTCCTTTTTTCGTGGGACCTATGAGGCCCTATATTCCTTTTAAAAATCATGTTCGGTGGTTCGGAGATAGAAGGGTGGGAGATTCTCGCTTTTTGTTTTTCTTTAATCTTTTAAACTATGCATTTCTTGTTTTTTTCAATACAGCAAGGCAATTTCTTCGATTCAAAATGTTGTCACATAATATATTACAGAAGGAAGCGTTTTATTTTTGATCTTTTCTCGCCACAGGGGGTATAATGTAAACGTGCTACGCTATAATGATAGAATTTCCATATTTAATAAATCGAATATAATATAGTTTCTCTCGGCGATCATCTGAAATGATTAGAAATCGTAAACGGAACACAGTACCTTTTTTTGTATCGTCTTGCATTAAAATGTTTTAAGTATTTAAATATTCAATATTAAAAATGCGATCAGATTATCTTCACGCTCTACAAAATACAAAAATAATTTTTAATTGTTCTTCTTTCTGCCAAAAATATTACATTTTTTATGTATTTATGCGGAATAACTAAACCAGTTTACAACAATTTAAAATATAAGTAGTACGATATTCACTGTTAATGTTTTTATAATTCTTATTAATTTTAAATGTTTAAAAAGAAACTACCAATTAATACTGTTCGACGCTTAGTATAGAGGTATAAACAATTAGAATTAACAATTATATTATTGTAACCTTTTGCGCATCATAAGGAAGCAAATCGTTCATTTGTTAACAAAATAACTACATCCGCAACACGGAATCGGAAATGATAAAGACAAGAATTTTACTTAAAAACTACTTGAATTTAACGCGAGAAAGCATGCAAACAAACCAAATCTTTCCAAAATACGTGATTGCATTCATATACGAGTATATATAATATATGCCAGAAATTGTGATTTTTAGTATTTTGTCAATGAAATCTAAGCTATAAAAAGATAAGAAAGTTTTCTGTCAAATGGCTTTAAAAAAGAATATTTTTCTAGCGCATCAAATTATTCAACGTTTTATGTTGCGGGTAAAAGATAATATTACACACCTAGGGAGGTAAAGTAAGAAATGTCTGAGATCACATATAATTGTTGGCCGACGCGAAGCCAAGGTTAACAAATATGTGATCTTAGGCTTTCTTACTTTACTTCCCGTGGTGTGTATACTATTTTTTTGCTCGACGTATAGGCAGGAAGAGGCAACTTCGTTTAGCGCAGCGGGACGAAAGTGGACGCTTTCTGCCCGTCGAGCAAAAAAAGTGTTTAATCAACACGCGTGAGTAATATATAATTTCGGGGCCCTGTTAAATTTGGGAGAAATAATAAATTACTTCACGTTTGCCGCGTTCCTATTGGTCCAGAAACTATGCAGTAATATATTACCGTGCAGTTTCGGCTCATTATTCGCACTCTACGCGTCAACATGAAGTAATTTATTATTTCTCCCTCTTTTATCAGGGCCCCGATTACATATTACTCGTGCTAATTGAATAAAGTATTATGTGCGACTATTGATCGAAGGAGAATATTCCACTCGCGTGTTACCGCACCCGCTACGCTCGTGCGGCAAATTTCACGCTCATGGAATCTTCTCCTTCTCTCACTAGTCGCACAATATACTGTAATACGATTTTTTTTTACAGAAGACAACGAATACATGTCGTTCGGTTTATCCGGCGACGATCACAAGAGCGCTATGATTGGAGGTGACGTCACTGTGGCCTGGGTAGACAAGGCGTCTCTGAAAGGATACGCGATCGATTACTTCCTCGATGACAAATCACAATGCGCTGGAACCAGAGGATCTTGTCCTGACGAACGTCTAGCTGTAAGTTCTAAATGTCTTGAAACGCTTGACCGATACTCATTTCTTATCGGAACTCTTGTTTTTCAGGATAATTCGAACAGCGTCCGTCTGTTGAACGCAGCGATGGTCAACGGCTACTCGATTGTGACGTATCAAAGAACTTTGAAACCGGCCGACGAGTTGGATCGTCACATTTTAACTAACCAATCGCAGCCAATAATTTGGGCTGTCGGCCCTCTGAATTCGCGCAACGAAGTGTCGTTCCACAGTCAGTACTTGAAAGGCGATCAGTTCCTCGACTTCGGTCGTCAACCGAAATGGAACTGTCCGATGCCAGAAACCGATCGTCCTCAGAATAGTGCGACAACCCAAACAAGCAGGGTGCCGTCTCGTCAGAACGAAAGAGGTGGAAATCGATTCAAAGAAGAAGAAACTGAGAAAGATTCGTCGAAAGAATCGACCAACGAAAGAAGAAGAACGAGTCAAAGAGGAACTAGCAGACAAACTACAAAAGCAAGAGGTAGCACGACCACTCCGAGACCAGTTCCGACTCCAAAAGCGGTGGCTAGTAAAGAAGCGTGGGATATTCCACCAATCCAATGTTACGAACCCGAAGACGGAGTGTTCTATGCACAGATGGGGCCAACTGGTGGAAAGAAAGGATATTCAGCTATTACTGGACACGTCGGGTGGGGAATTTCATGGTACATCAATGGACTTTTGATTCCTGAAATTAACGTAGTTCGCGGAAAGACGTATACGTTTGTTGTTGAAGGCGGTATTGATCCGGAAGTTCCGGCAAGATATCATCCGTTCTATATTACCGATGATCCAGTTGGAGGATATGAGCATAGAACTCCAGAAGAAAGAGCGGTTAGTAACTGAAACATATTTTAAAAACTTACTATCTTTAAATACATTTAAAATCAATTGTTTCGTGAAAAGCCTTCAGTATTTAATCTCTTTGAAGTAAATATTAGAAGAAGATGTTTTCAAAAATAAATAAACATTTTTAGTGTTGATGTTATATTTTATTTTACACTGTTAAAAACATTCTCGTTACAGAACTACAGGATATTTGCCGGAGTCGCTCAAACAAATTCAGGAGAAATCGTTCCAACCGGTGTCGGTCGATTATGTCATTGGACACCACGAGGTGACGCCGCTCCAGAAGACTTCGCCTCATTTGGAGGATACCAACGTACTCTTGAGTTAGTTTGCGACGCAGGCGAACCGGGTGTTATCACATGGACACCAGATAAAAACACACCAAACACCGTTTATTATCAGGTACTTTGAAATTCCTCCAAATCGTCCGTCGTAATCACAGGGGTGCTGATCCTGGTTTATTTGTTTTTTCAGTGTTTCTCGCATCGCTATTTGGGTTGGAGAATCAACGTGCTGGATTCGTGCGATAGCACACCCGAAGGAAGTGATCCTGTGCCTTCCTATCACGAAGCTCCCGCCGATCTCGAAAGCGGTGCCACTGACGAGTTCAAAGCAAGTCCTTCAATCCTAGTCGAAACTAGAATTAAACCTAACAATCTTCACTTATACGACATAAGCAAAGCACACTTACTAGCTACTAACCCATACAGTAACAAAAATAACAATGATAATGACCACTATAGCTCGCTTTATCATCACCAACAACAAATCATGTACAATCCTGTTCAGTATGAAACAATCCCTTCTTTCACTGATTTCAGACCAAGTCCTCGTGATGTTACTAGTGCCCTTTTCGAGAGTATTGGTACCACTGAATCGGCCATACATGAAGTTACCACAGGTGCTATGATTACCACTTCAACAACATCAACTACCACAACAACAACTCCGTCACCGACAACAGAAGAAATATCAACAACCACTGAAATAATTGAAGATACGACTACAAATTCACCGACAACAACAATAGAACCAGAAGAGAAATTATCAATTGCCGAAAGCATATTACAAGAATCGAAAACAGTACCCGATAATCATATTTATCCTCAGAATCCAAATCTAGCTTTACCGTTGATTCAACCGCCAAAATCGTACTTTCCACCGAACCAAATGATCGTTAGGAGACCTATAATGAACAATATGGTGAGACCAAATTTCATGATGAAGCCGTTACATTCGATGGGTCCTGGTTTTGGAATTACTAACCGTCCAATGATGCGACCAACCATAATCATGAACAATCCTAACTTTATGATGAAGAAGCCATATTTCAAACCATCAACCAAGAGACCAGTTGCGATGTCAACTGTTTTGAGACCGGTTGTTACTAGGTACCCTTCAAAATTTCCAGACCACAAACCGATGATGATAAATCCAATGGCTCAACTGAATTTCATGCAAAATTATAAAAATCAAAAACCTACAATGCTAATTAAACAACCGCCATCATTTTTTCACAACAAAACAACAACGCATCCGATGATATTTCCAGATAATACACAACTAGTTTCTAATTTACAGCAATCTATTTTTAAAACCAAACCCATGCAAAACATTGCAGATCAAGAAATATATGCGAGTAAGATTGTAAAAACTAAAACGCCTATTATTGAAGAAAGTGTTTTGATTTTGCAAGAAAATAATGTTCCACCTCCATTACGAATGAAACCGTTGTCGGAAATCACTGCGAAACCAATATCAACCACTCTGAAACCACAACCACCGCCTTCTACAAAACCAATACCAATAAAACCGACTATGCATACAATGATAAAATTGTTATCTTCGTCGACAGCTCCGGTCCAAGCTTCGCCAATGATTTCGATAAAACCCGAATTATGGGAGAAATACATTACAATGAAACCAGCAAGAAATACCGGTTTTCGACCGGACTCTGTTGTAATCGAAAGCGGTTTTAAACCGATAACAACAAAACCGAGATTGACTGAAGCTGAAGATCGTGTTCATGAAGAAACTGGCACGGAACCAATCACCGATAACATAGGCGTTATTGATTTAGGGCCGACTCAAGATCAATCAAACGATATACCGCAACAATCTACCGAAACATTTGAACCGATGTTTATACCATCTCCAGTTGATAGAAGACCAGCATTGTTGAATTCTACTGTTGAAAAAACACACGATGATAATAATTTAAGACGAAGAGTCAATAATTTAAAGAAGGATCATGCAAATCTTAGAAGAAGGCCGGTTTATGTTAAATATAATAAGAAGTTTGAAGGTTCTGACAATGTTAAGAGTTCAGACGGAGATGACATGGTTATGGCTGCTGAAAGATTAGACAGTTACTATCTACCGCCATCTGATGGTATCAGGATACATCCAAATACCGAACAACCATCAAATTTGGAAGTACCAGCTGGTTCGATAGTTAGTTTTGATGGGAAAGTAGTATCGTCAGTTGATTTGCCAATAAATCATCAAGTGGATATCAACCCCAAATATGGATTATCAAGAACAGAACAATTCATACGTGAAAAACCGCAGTATGTTGCTTTTAAAGGCGACGCGCCACCACCAATCCCTGAAAACTTACGACCTGAAACTTTACCCCAACTGTATTCGCAAGTCAAACATGTTCATCCAACACAGTTTCCGCAAGTTTCCAAATTTACAAATGCTCAACAATTTAGCCCGCACATTTCTTCGACAGAATCTACGAAATTAGTTTTAGTGAGACAAGCTGAAGCGACTGAAAAACCTGAAGAAAACACTGAAGAAAATATGTTTGATAAATTACTTGATGAATTGTTTGGAGTTGCTAAAGAAGACGAGCAAAGACAGAAAAGGGAAGCTCATCATAATCTTGAACACACCATTGAAGAAAAATTTAAAAATCGAAATGATTCGAAAAATGAGGATGATGGACATTCAAAAAGAGCTAAAAGATTGGCGCATCATACAGCGGAACATACGGCTGAACAAATTAGACAATTGAACGCAACCAACGTTCTCGAAAGTTCAACTGAGCAATCGGATCATATCAGAACAAAAAGAAAGTCGCATCATACAGCGGAACATACGGCTGAACAAATTAGACAATTGAACGCAACCAACGTTCTCGAAAGTTCAGCGGAACAATCGGATCATATCAGAACAAAAAGAAAGTCGCATCATACAGCGGAACATACGGCTGAACAAATCAGACAATTGAACGCAACCAACGTTCTCGAAAGTTCAGCGGAACAATCGGATCATATCAGAACAAAAAGAAAGTCGCATCATACAGCGGAACATACGGCTGAACAAATCAGACAATTGAACGCAACCAACGTTCTCGAAAGTTCAGCGGAACAATCGGATCATATCAGAACAAAAAGAAAGTCGCATCATACAGCGGAACATACGGCGGAACAAATCAGACAATTGAACGCAACCAACGTTCTCGAAAGTTCAGCGGAACAATCGGATCATATCAGAACAAAAAGAAAGTCGCATCATACAGCGGAACATACGGCTGAACAAATTAGACAATTGAACGCAACCAATGTTCTAGAAAGTTCAACTGAACAATCGGATCATATCAGAACAAAAAGAAAGTCGCATCATACAGCGGAACATACGGCTGAACAAATCAGACAATTGAACGCAACCAACGTTCTCGAAAGTTCAACTGAGCAATCGGATCATATCAGAACAAAAAGAAAGTCGCACCATACAGCGGAACATACGGCTGAACAAATCAGACAATTGAACGCAACCAATGTTCTCAAAAGTTCAGCTGAACAATCGGATAATATTAGAACAAAAAGAAAGTCGCATCATACAGCGGAACATACGGCTGAACAAATCAGACAATTGAACGCAACCAACGTTCTCGAAAGTTCAGCGGAACAATCGGATCATATCAGAACAAAAAGAAAGTCGCATCATACAGCGGAACATACGGCTGAACAAATCAGACAATTGAACGCAACCAACGTTCTCGAAAGTTCAACTGAGCAATCGGATCATATCAGAACAAAAAGAAAGTCGCATCATACAGCGGAACATACGGCTGAACAAATTAGACAATTGAACGCAACCAACGTTCTCGAAAGTTCAGCGGAACAATCGGATCATATCAGAACAAAAAGAAAGTCGCACCATACAGCGGAACATACGGCTGAACAAATCAGACAATTGAACGCAACCAATGTTCTCAAAAGTTCAGCTGAACAATCGGATAATATTAGAACAAAAAGGAAAGCTCATCATACGCCGGAACACACGGCTGAACAACATAATAAAAATCACGAAAATGAAGGTGATCACAGTCATCACAGCGGTCACGAAAATGTAAATACAGGGTCGTATTCAAAACCATTTACTGTTATTTTAATTATAGGTTTCTTAATTCAGTTTGTTATAAACCAGATAAGATAGACAATAAGTTATTTTTGTATTTTGTATGTTTGCCATTGTTAAATTAATAAATTTAATTATTGTTAAAAGAACTCTATAAAACTTACATAAAATATTTAAGCGAAATAAAAAAGAATAGGAGATGAGTTTTTGATTTAATTATTTATGGTTATTTTTAATAGTGTACGTAATAAAAAATATTTGTTAAACAAATTAAAACCGAATACATTTTATGCTTTCAGGTCGCTGATTGTAATGCAAAAGACATATAAATTTTTTTCTAAAAAGGTATATTTGCAGTTAAATATTTGTATAAAAATGTGTTACCACGATTTTTTTTTATATTTTGTAAATAAATATAGAAATGTATTGTGTGTTATTTATTATAAAGTTGCGGTCCGGTTTCGCCCGAATTTACAAACTGTCACCGTTTTTTCGTCGACTTACGTTGCTAAATCGGTCTCCACGAAACGCGCTTTCCAATCTCTAAAGTTCGACTCTAAATATTTCGGAGATTATCTCCTACATCCAAACTTATTTATGCCTAGTCCGTGTTTTTTTAAATTCCGAACCCTGTAGACTATCAAATTTCTAGAGAAGCCTTTTTCGGAAAACTAATAAAAACACCTTCATAAACAAAATATATTTGTATAGTCTATCAGTTAAATACGTACTTCTCTTGCCTTTTTTTTTTCGACAAATGTATTTATTATGTCATACTAAACCGATTGCATCAAATGTGCGTATATAATTTCACGAACAATGAGAACGGGCTTCCTTGTCTAGCATTTGGTGATATTAGGTCAGTCGATATGCTTTTGAAAAGCCGCGAATTCACACAGTTGTTGTGGCCCATCTAGCTAGGGGGGGCTGTATTTTTGTTACAGCAGTAGCTATGACCCTGAACCTGCCCTGCATGACACACTGTTACTGATTTTTTGAATAAACATTAACGTAGGTAGTAAAAGTTTCGTAACTTCTGGATACAAATTTGAAAATTCATTCACTTATAACTGTAATGCTAAACAAAGATATTTTATGTATAAAACAGTAATAATTGTTTATTTATTGATAACATTAAATTAATCAATGTACATAAATACATGGATATTAAAAATAATATTTTCAAAAAATTTGTCTGGATTTTGCGTCTACTTTATTCGTCAACGCTTTGAAGTTGGTATTGATAATGAACATGGTAAAAGTTCCACCATTCAAGAAAAACAAAACGTCAAACAGCTGATCAATGATCGAATAAAATTTATAAGGCTAAGAAAATTCAGATTAATTTAAGTACAAAAGTGACATATATTTGTAACAATTACTGTTCAACAATCAAAAGCTCTTTGTGTTCGGTAATAATTAATCATATTTTAAATAATAGTGATCGCTAATGAAGTTCAGTTTTTTCTAACAAAACATCTAATTAATTTTTTTCTTTCGAAATGGTTTTCAGTGAAAAATTGATATAAGTATGCCAAAAATTAAAGTTCGACAGCGTATAGTGAGTCCCATATGGCTCCACGAAAGGGAATTGGGTTTCAGAAGACGCTTAGGTTTCGAGGATAGATTTTGTAAAACGTTATATTCGAGTCTTTTACCCTGTACTTCCTGGGATCACCATCAGTTAATCACAAATAAAATTCACGGAGGTGTTTTCAACTTAGAATTCTCGCCAGACGGGTAAGTTTTCCGTAACATTCTTAATCAATCAAAATTCTAACCTATATTAGACACTATCCACAAGAAAATTCTGACAGTAAATCATATTCCAGATGCCTTCCTATAAATTTACAGTATTAAACTTTGGTTACCGTGTCGACATAGATTTTTTTAAACAATGAACAAGTACGGACAGACTGACAGTTATTACTGAAATTGACAATGCTTTCTTAAATCAAGGAATTCTATATTAACCGATTTATTTTATTGTAGATCTCTATTAGTAGCAGCATGCGAAAAAAAATCGATTCTTATGTTCGATCCACTAACTCGAAAACTAATTTATTCCGTCGGAGATGCACACGGAGACTGCGTCAATTGTGTTCGGTAAGTTGACTTTTCCCCGTCGGACCGAAACATTTAACTAACGCCTGTACGTGATTTCAGGTTCCTAGACTCGCGGACCTTCGCTACTTGTTCCGATGATTGTACAGTCGTACTCTGGGACGCTCGGAACTTAAAATACAGAACTCGAACTTTGTACGGACACTCAAATTGGGTAAATGTTAATTATTATGAAATATTTACGTTAATTTTACGTTTATTAATTCTGTGTTTTATTCTTGTAGGTTAAAAACATAGAATATTCCCCGAAAGACGATTTGCTCGTTACTTCGGGCTTTGACGGTAGCATTTACACGTGGGATATCAATTGCTATACGGAACACAGTCTGACCTACAAACGGGTGTTCCATACGAACGGACTGATGAGAACCCGACTGTCTCCTAATTCGTCGAAAATGGTCATTTGTACGACGGGAGGCTACCTGATACTCATTCATAATTTAGACCTTAAAACGCTTGCGCACGACTTGCAAGGATTCAAGGTAAATCGGTTGTTCGACTCGAAAAAGGAAATTTGAAACTATTTTTGGATATTTTTTGCAGCCAAATATGTATAGACTGATGCAACTGAGTCAACAATCGATTCCCGTTGCAACAAATTTCAGTCATTTGTTTTCGTCGAAACGAAAAACGAACCGGGTGGAATTTATCACAGATTTTCCGCCGGGCGACGACGCCGAAGTGATGAGCTCGCTGCAAATTCATCCGATGGGCTGGTGTTGTCTATCGAGAAATATCAGTAGCGACGAAAATTCAGAGGTGAGCTTTTATTTTAATTTATCTTTAAAGGTCTGCCGCTCCAAATCGGTTCAGTGTTTCCGCTGTCTCATTTATACAGATTGTATCAAATCAAAACGGTCCATAGAACATTCTGTGTGTAAGACAGAGACGATATATAAAGCAGTAAGTGAGAATGAGATAAATGATCGCTAATAGTTACTGTGGTTACGTAAGTAAATAATTACGTACACTGTAAATCTTTTTACCAATTTATCAATTAAAACAACTAAACTGTAATATTAATTCGTATTAGATTTATATCTGGTACAAAAGTTTTAACAATACTTTTAATAATTAATTTATTAAATGTTCAAAAAGGCCTTCACGTTCTGCCAAACAATATCCTAATTGATTATAAATATTTTCCTTCACATTGGCTAACAAACATCTCATGGACAACGGACTGACATGCATTGGAAATCTGTATTTTCAATTCGTTCAAATTATTAGCTCTATTTTCTTGAAAGCCATTTTTGGATTTTACAAATCCCCATAATTTAATTATTTGGATTTTTTCTCGAAAAGTATAAATAGTCATTTTATCAATAATTTCACTAGTGAATACTGACATTTGATAAAATTGTGATTTTTACTGTCTAATAAAATAAAATTAAAAATTTTAAAAACCCACGACGAAAGTAAAAAAAGTAAATGTTATAATAGAAAAAGAATTAAATAAAATTCAAAAATCCCCCGACTAAGAAAATCCGTCGGGGGCTGCCATTTGGCTGCATTGAAATGAACTAAAATATTGCAATTTATATTCTTCTATTCTTAATTCAGGGCAGCGAATGGCAGCCCCGCGACGGATTTTCTTAGTCGGGGGATTTTTGAATTTTATTTAATTCTTTTTCTATTATAACATTTACTTTTTTTACTTTCGTCGTGGGTTTTTAAAATTTTTAATTTTATTTTATTTTAAACTTTTTAGAGATTTTGTAAAAGTGTGTATTGATCGTCTTGCCGAACTAGCGTACACAGTGTAACCATATCTGATACCCTAATTGTCGAATCGCGTTATGTGCGAGAGTGCTCATAATTGTGTTTGTAATAAATATCTATGTGTATTGCTGTAAAAACCACTACTAACGAACGCTTGTTAGATCTGTTTGTGCGTAGCACTTTTGTTATGGTATTTTAAATGTACGTGTAATGCTGTAAAAAGCAGTAGTTCCGAACGCTTGTTAGATCTGTTCGTGCGTAGCACGTTTGTTACGGTTTTTTGTGCAGTGCAGCGCCCCCTGGGGCGTAATCATCGTAATAATATCTATCTAAGAACCATCTCAGATGAATTACAAACCCTTTACAGAAAACCGCATCTGAATTGATCAAACCGTTTTCCAGATAAATGGCGACATTGATCGAGTGCACAAACAAACGAACACACAATCTCTCACCCTAAACGCATATACATGCCTCCGTTCCGTCGTGGGTAAAAACAAAGATGATACTATCAGATTGTATAACCACAGTAACTATTAGCGATCATTTATCTCATTCTTACTTACTGCTTTAGTGCTTTATATAATATCGTCTCTGTCTTACACACAGAATGTTCTATGAACCGTTTTGATTTGATACAATCTGTATATAACATTGGCAACGTCCTTTTCTGTGTCCGTATTAAAATTGAAAAACTTTTTAGTGGACTTGCGTACACGATATACAAGAACGGTCGCCGCAAGAAATCGAGAAATTCGAAACGGAAATTGCGAAAGAGAACGATCTGTTGAATTCACAAAACGATAGACAAGGTTCGTCGATACATATCGATAGCGAAAGTCGAGCGAGCGTTATTCCTTTCGAAGGCGAACAGACCAACCAGAGCACGTCTCGAACGGGGTCGACGCCCGGTCCGGACTTGCGTTTGAGTTCGGCCGACGTTTGGGAAGCCTTGATAGCGGTCCGGGAATCTCGTATACGAAGGGACCTAGTCAGTAGCAATCCGGAAGGAAATTTTAATTTCAATAACATGCAAAGGATAGCGAGTACAACTACGGGCATATTGGCGCCTAACGGAATTATCGAAAATCTAGAAGACGTCGAAACAGAAGTGGACGAACCCGGTAGTCCGACACCTTCGACGTCTTCTGCCGCGTCGAAACCTTCGGCTAGCGGCTCGTCGTCTCAACCGAATCGTCGGACCAAAGTCAAGAAGCGCACGGCACTCAGAATATATAAAAATTTCCCTAGATTAACGCATTATATCGACGAGCCCAATGTCGGTAAAGGTTTTATAAAAGAGCTGTGTTTTTCACCAGACGGTAGACTGATCTGTTCACCGTTCGGATACGGTATAAGGTTGTTGGCTTTCTCCCCGGAATGTAGTGAAATGTCGACTTGTTTGCCGAACGAAGGTTCCGTTAGATTGTTTGAACTCGGAACGAACGTTTGCCATTCGGATATCGTCGTTAGTTCTAAATTTAGTCCGAAACATCAACTTTTGGTTACGGGATGTTTAAGCGGGAAAATTGTTTGGCACCAGCCTGTCCTTTAAAGCCTTTTTAAAAAATGTACAAACTATTTATACTGATTTTTGATTTGTAACGTACATTAATAGATGTATCTTATTTATTAAAAAAAAATACATTTACAATATTTCAAGTGTGCCGTAAGATTCGTAGATAATATCAAATACTATTCGTAATATACATTAAATTATTCTTGCTGGCTGACAAAACACAACTACATTTTACATTAGAATGTAGAGTATTCGACGCCGGTAAACTATTTCAAAGTATACCAAATTTCAACCATTTAGAACAGGCCTGGGCAAATGGCGGCCCGCGAAGCATTTTAAAAATTTGAGAAAAATAGTAAAGAAATAGCAAGGGCGCCAGAACAGACGAAAATCTTTTTTTTTTTTTCTCTCCAAATGCGAAAATAGAATGTAAGGACCTTTTTTTTCCAAATGCGGGAATAGAATGTAAGGACCTTTTTTTTTTTCTTTTGCTCTCCAAATGCGGAAATAGAATGTGAGGATCTATTTTTTTTTGCCCTCCAAATGCGGAAATAGACTTTTTTTTTGCTCTGCAAGTTTTTGGCCCGCGATCAAATTTCCATCAGCTATACGGCCCTCGGTCGAATTTTTGTGGCCCGGCGATCAAAAGATTTGCCCGCCCCTGGTCTAGAAGTTACAAAACAGAACATATAAAAATAATAGTATTTGATAATACTTTAAAATTTCCAGCATTACTACAAACTAGATTTCTCGTGAAATTAAATAAAAAAATTTATCTAAATTGTTCTCAGTTAGCTTGTTTTATATTTCGTTAAAATATAAATGTGATTAAGAAGTCCCGAACCCTTCAATAGTGTATTTGATTGGTTGGACAATGTAGCGATAACTGAGTTATATTATTTTTCAAATACCAGACTGTAAAAAACCTTTTCAGAATGGGAAGTGACTTTAGCGACTTCAATCGGAACTATTAAAATCAAGTTATTTATTTCGTTTGTTTTTTGTAACCGATTGTTTCATGTGACTAGATTGCGCTAGATCCGAAGCTACGGCGAGTGGCCAGTTCAGTCATCAAAACGTAACAAAAAAATCAATAAAGATCTTAACTCACGTTTAAAAACTATTTAATCAATCGGAGATTTTGTATTTCATTTTCATTTAATTGTGACAAAAGCAAACGGATAAAACATATAATGGTTTATTATATTAGTTATAACGTACTTCAAAGCAAATACAAAATATATCATCTTTTGTAAATGTTTTTTTTTACTTATTTAACTCAATTCTTTCATTTCTTCCTTTTTTTCCTTGAAGCGATATATTTTTCGGCGCGATAGGGGAGAAAATTGGCGTGAATCAGCCTTCCCCTTCTTCGACTTCAACTAGCAGTTGAGAGGAAAGAGTCAGAGAAGCCTTTCTACACTCTCTCTCTCTCTCTCAAAGCGTCATACAAACTCTACACGCATGCGCAATGCATATTGTTTATACGCAGCATTTTCTCCAAGGTACCTTGATTTTCTCTAGCCACGGTAACAAATTCCACATAACCCATTTCCTAATCCTGAAATAATAAAATCGTCAACAAATGCTGGAACTTAAGAAGTTTCACTTCTAAAGGAGAAATAAGGCGCTGGGTTTTCAATGAATTTTTTTCTGTGCGCTAAGGGAGTGTACTGTGTATACAGTATGGAGGTTATGTTACGTATATCAATTTGAAATACAAACCCATGCGCATTTAACTAGACCACTTAAGTAAGTGTTATAGTGAAACACTACGTTTGCTGTTTACATTGCAACCGATATACGTAACGTAACCTACATACTGTATATACAGTACAGGAGAAAATTGGCGTGGATCAGCCTAAAATTGAAACGCTTCCCTTCTTCGACTTCAACTGGCAGTTGAGAGAAAAGAGTCAGAGAAGCGTTTCTACTCTCTCTCTCTCTATCAAAGCGTCATACAAACTCTACACGCATGCGCAATGCATATTGTGTATACGTAGCATTTTCTCTAGCCACCGTAACAAATTCCACATAATCCATTTCCTAATCCTGAAATAATAAAATCGTCAACAAATGCTGGAACTTAAGAAGTTTTACTTCTAAAGGTGAAATAAAGCGCTGGGTTTTCAATTTAAATGTTGTATCTAAACCAGAGCTGCAGTATATTTCTTAATAAAATTACAAAGTTTACTTATAAATCGTCTGTATTTGATTCTTCAACTTTAGTTTCTTCACGTCGAAATAATTCAACCAAGTCATTTCTTTCATTTAATAAAGCGTGATCTAGGCAACTCATTCCGTTGATATCTTTTACGTCTTTATTACTTTTATGTTCCAACAACAGTTCTATTATTTCAGTATCGCATTCAACTATTACTGAAACAATAGCATATCAGTGTTATCGCATTATAAACAAAACAATAAAATATTTGCGCATCGGTGTATTAAACGTGCCTGCTCTTATCAACGGCGTCCATTTTGACCTATCCTTTCGCTGAACATCGCCTCCGTGTTGCAAAACAAACGCAACTGATTTTAAATTATTCGAATCGACAGCGTAATGGAGCGACGTGCAGTGATTTATGTCTTTTCGATTAACGTCAGCACCTTTTTCGATCAAAATTTCAGCCACGTCCAGATAGCCGTCGTAAACAGCTATCATTAAAACAGTTCTTCCTGTTGTTAGCACAGGACTTTCAACGTCTGCGCCGTGGCTTAATAATAAACTGGTCATTGATAAATCATTCTTAAAGACGCTTTCTCTTAAAGCTCTTACGCCCAGCCTGTTTTCGCAGTCGATCAACTCTGGCCTATAAAAGAAACTCTAATTCAATTGATTCTTCGACTTCCAGTGGTATAATACGCGCCACGGATCTAAAAGGTTCGGAAGTTAGTCGCAAAGGCACATTTTAGAGCCGTCGATACTCCCACCACCTCCCAGCTACATGCACGGAACGTGATCGCTCGTTGCCTTTGTCACTTGTCGCTCTCCTACTTTAAAGTACAGTCGAGTACGCTCACAGAACAGTAACTGTGAGTACGCTATTGTCAAGTTGTTATTGATAATTTAGTTTTGTTGTGTTGCGAGTTTGTAGTTTTTCAACAGACTGTACAAGTGCATCTAACTTCCGAGCCTTTTAGATTCGTGGCGCGTATTATAACCGCGTACCATTACGACTAAACCATATTTCATTAAACTTGCAATCATCCACACTCTATGAATTGGGACGATTAAAATGAAAGTTAACTTTACTAAAATGCCCCTGCAAACTATACCCACTGCGCATGCGTAGTCTAAAAACAGTTGCCTAACGCCAGGCGCATTTAAAGTATGATCATTTTCGGACCACACCTGATTTTTAATAACTTTTTGACAAGCTGCTGCTTCCCAGTTTGAACGGCGTAAATCAATCTCAACATCGGCACCGGCTCTTCTAATGTACTCGTTTTCAGTAAATCGCTCCAAGAGGTTTCAGTACCTTCAGGCGACGTGGCTTTCAAGCGAAATCTATGAATATCGCACGGTGTTAAATTGCAGACTTTGTATCGAGTACTGAATCCCCTTAAAGAATTAGAAACAATTATTTTTTCATTGTTAGAATTCCAAAGCGTGCTCTAACAGTTCTGTCTGTCTGTCCGTTTGTTAGTGGCAGCTACACTGCAATAATGAAATAATTGACACACAAATTCGATATAGCCATATTTTGCTCTCGCATGATGTGAAAAACAGTTACGTTAAATCTGTTTTTTTTAATTTGAGAAAGGTTGATTGTTTGGGTATGTCGTTGTAGAGTAAATGATAACTCAGCCGCCGCGATACTGGAAGATTTGAGTCCCGACGGTGACGCTGTTTGAAAAAAAAATTTTTTTTCTAATATAGCACATTGTAACAATGAATGTTTCATAACAATAATAGCAAACTGTAGCTGTATCGAACGGTATTATGTAAGTTGTTGGCCCAAAAACTAATTATTTAATGTTTCTGGTACGACTTATAGTCTTAAATCTAGATTTTATGAATCATTTTTTTAAATTTAAGAATCAAAGAGTCAGAAATACCTGTAAATAGTTTTCCAACCATCAACGGAATGTTTATATTGTAATGTGTATGAAACTTCGCCGATATGATTTTCATTTTCGTGAAAATTGTGTTCCCACGATAAATATAACTCGTTTCTAGTTCTTTCGATAACAATTGGCTTTTCTACAACTCGAGTTTCCATCTTAATGTGTTGATAACTTGGCCAAAGTGTAACAGGCTAAAATTGTTAGTCAACAAATATTGATAAAACAAATGAACGGGTGGCCCAGTGGTGAAGCGCTAGACTCGCTTTTGAGGGATAATTGGTTCGAATTTCGGCGGAAGAACTAATTTCTATCGCCTTTGAAAACAAAATTACTTTACTAGCAATTTTGATTACAGTTTTTTATGATTTTACTATTGAGGGTAACATTCTTAAGTATTGTTAAAATATGTTCGTCAATTGTTGGAATTAATAGTTCTTTATTGCATTGTCTATAGAACTGGTACATTCACAAGACCTCCAGGTGTGAATTTCCTTCTCAGGTGTGTCAGTGTATTGCCAGGTAAACGATTTCTTTCTTCACGTCGTATCATAAACTCAAGGTCTCCTTCTTAATAAAATATGTCTATCTTTGTCTGTCTGGACGTAGCTAACTGTACTTCATATAGAGGCCGATCAAAATAGCTAACACCTAATCTATACTGATATTATAAAAAGGTAAAATTTCTCAGTTTGGATGTAGGAGGTAATCTCCGAAACTTCTCATCCGATTTCAAAAATTTCTTCACCAATATTTAGAACGGACCTTCAGAATGGACATGGGCTATATATTGTCGCGGTAAAATAAAAGTCGACAAAAAAAAAACGATGGCAATCTGCAAATTCGGACGAAGCCGGACTGGTACAAAGGGGAGTTTTGGAAATACATATCAATGTTGAATAGTGGGATTTTGGAATGGGTCATCCCACTATTCAACATTGTATGGAATAGAAAACCGTTCAGACAAATCGATCGAAAACTTAGTCAGAAATCCACAAGAATCTATTTAAGAACCCAGCATAAACACCATAAAAATCTATGTATAATACGCGCCACGGATCTAAAAGGTTCGGAAGCTAGTCACACACAGCGTCGCAAAGGCACATTTTAGGCCGTTAAGACTCCCACCACCTCTCAGCTACCTGCACGGAACGTGCGCTCGTCGGTGATTGGCCGTGATCGCTCGTTGCCTTTGTCACTTTCCTGCTTTAAAGTACAGTCGAGTATTGTCAAGTTGTTATTGTTACTTTAGTTTTGTTGAGTTGCGAGTTTGTAGTTTTTCAACAGACTGTACAAGCGCAAGCCCGCATTCGCATCTAACTTCCGAGCCTTTTAGATTCGTGGCGAATATTATAATGCAATGTTCATCTATGTAATAGAATTCATCTAGAAATCGATAGAATATCTTTCGGGAATCGATCGAACAATTATCCAGAAACCTGCGGGAATCTATTTGGAATTGCAGCTAAAGAGTTATAAATTTTTGTAAGATTTCCTAGATGAAATATCACTAGAATCTGTGTGTTTTGTAGTACTTGAACAGCAATGAGAAAGTTATCCATGCCTACTTTAAGTCGAGGCAAATGGCGAAAGTCGAGAATAAGTCATTCCGCGATTTCGAGCCACTGCAGTAAGACCACTGACCGCTGTACAAAAAGACAATCGGGTTAGCCATTACAGATGGCCATTTTAATTATAAATAATAGTGAAATGATTTATAGAGTGTAGACACCAATGTGATGTTCGTTTTTTTAAAATTTAGAACTATAAATAAACAAATATATTTTTAATTTAAAATAATGTAGTGCATCAAGAGTATTTACTTAATTAGTATTCTTTTCAAATTACAATATGAACTTGTTGATAACGTTTCTCAGTGTTATTTTATGTGCAATATGTTTACCAAAATGTAAGTATTTTCTTCAATATTTAGAAAAGTATTTTGATTCGACATGAATTTAAAAAGGTATACGTGTAGAAATCTAGGGCAAGTGACTTTTACATTTTTGCAATGATTTTTTTCTTAGTCATACAAATTTTTAAAACTAATGCTCGTAATGACTAATAAAAATATTTCTAAAATTTGAGGAATGTTTATAAGTAAAAACCATAATGTTACACGCTTATAACGTTCGTGTCCTACTCTAGCATTGAAGTCTCCAAGAGTAATAAGAGTGTAACACTTTTTTATTCAACATTCTTCATTGCTAATTAGCTTGCATAATTAATTCATAATTAATATATAGTCGGGAATATAATTTGTTTACTCATTTTCACTTATTTAAATCAGATTGTTGTTAATTTATTTAGCATGTCTGCTTTGAAAAATGTAGATTATTTACGTTTTTACTTGAGAGAAATCTTGCGATAATTGGCAAATTAAAGTTTGTTTTTCTTTTAAAAAAAGACAGAAAGAACTAATAGAGATGCATACAAAGATTATCTACTGTTGTTCCAGATTTTAAAATGTTCATTTATAAACAAATTTGCTTACGACATTTTTGAGAACGAAAATGTAGTGAATGGTTCGTTAATTTTATTTAATAGAAAAATAACAGAATACATCAGGAGTTATCTAATTCTGGTAGATTTTAGTTATTAAAAAAATTGCTTCATGTTTATTTTTTTGAAATTCTTTCCAGTATTTTTTTTATTTATGGAAACTTCTATTACTGTGATTAATTATTTATAATTTATAGAAAATATTCCAATCAAAGTAAAAGCTATTTTTTGGTTTGTAAAATATAGGTCAACAATATTCTCAGTCAATTAGACAAATTGAGGGGTTCTTTAACCCCTATTTAACATTCTTTGCGTTAGTTCACGGGTATTATTTTTTAAAGTCTCCACCTCATCTGGAAGTGAGTTACACATGAACACTTTTTTGCTGTATTTTGCATTTATTTGTATCTCTTCTTTACAGATTAAATTTTAATAATTTAATTTGATGTCTCCTTTTGTTTCTGCAGTGAAACAAAACAAAACCGTGACACAGTTTATCCTCTGCTCAATTGTTTTAGATACATTAGCAAATACGGAAGAGGACGGTCCATATAAAGGCAAGTTTTTAGGCAAATTAAATTCGTATCACCACCAAGTGGCCGGTGACGTTTACGCTGTCGATGAATTTACCTTATTGCTCGTCGGATTCAATTACGACGGAAATGGAGCCGACACCTTCTTCTGGGCCGGAGCTTCGAATAGACCCGGACCGCAGGGATTCATTGTACCGGACGAATTCGGAAAGTAAGCTATCAATATCCAGTTAAACAGGGACGTCTTAGATTCTTCTCAGACATCAGAGATGTCTCTTGAGGGCGGGTCACACTAGGCTGGTTGCCAGCCGCGAGTTGTGGAAGTCGCTACTGTCAGCCATCAATCAGCTTGGCGTGAGCATAAAATTCGTCGCTGGCGCCGCCAGCCGGCGAGTATTTATCAGCGGCTGGTGAAATTGGACATGTTCTATTTTGGTAGCCAGGCAGCGGCGACTAGCAGGTCACGTGACTCACCCGCTACCACCAGCGAGCAGCGCAGGCTGATCGAAGCAGTGCATCATAGGCGAGTAAACCATCACGTGGTTTATGTTCGATGATGTAGTGGCCGGATTGGCAGCCACTACTCGCGGTAGACGCGCGAGTAGCAGCCGTAGTGTGACCGGGCTGCCCGCCGCTGCTTGCTGGTGCTACTGTCCGCAGCAGCTGACAAGCAGCCTAGTGTGACCCGCGCTTTAAATACGACAGATACTAACTGTGTAACGTTATTTTCAGAACCAACGTTCTCGATCGTTACTTCAACAGAGATTTTACCTTGACGCTGCCGGAAAGAAAGAAAATAACTGAATTGAAATGGTTCGCTGTTTATGATTTGTCGACTCAAAATACGTTCGCCGATATTTACATTCCTGAAGAATTCGATCCTCCTGCGCCTCAGAAAATTTCGCAGCTCAGCGGTCAGTCGAACGAAGTGGCGTCTGGCTCGATATTGGTTCTGGACGCAAAAACTATTAAATTGCAGGAATTTCGATACGATGGCAAAGGACAGGATACACACTTCTGGGTGGGAGTTGGGGCACAGCCGTCGTCAAAAGGAAATAAAGTACCCGATGAAAACGGATAGTAAGTTTGCAAAAAAAAAATAAAGAACACGCACTGAAAAGTAGAAAAAACACCTTCTCTTCTGCCACTATGTGCTTCATTTTGATTTATGTTATTGTTACAGCTTAGATCCAATAAGGGCTTACAACAACGAAGATATTGTGTTGGAACTTCCGGGAGAAATGACAATATTTGATATCACCTGGTTGAGCATATATGATTTGAAAACGCAACAAAACTTTGGATTTGTGATAATTCCGGATGAATTGAACGTACCGCCGTCACTGACTAAAGTCTTCGTAAGTTAAATAAGAAAACACAACTCCTAAGCTTTTAATTGAAAGTTTATTTCAGCGTGTAACATGGTAATTATTCTTTCTCTAGCCTATCAAAAGCGAGTTTCCAAACTGTGTCCAATTGCACAAAGAAATGCAGGTGTCGTGGTTAGTATTTGGACCGGCCGTAACGATACGTCTCGTTGGTCAAATAGGAGAAGATGAATACATGGCCTTCGGATTGTCCGGTTCTGATAGTCAGAGTCAAATGTTGGGAGCAGATGTGACAGTTGCTTACATAGACGGCTATCTTGGTTACGCCGTCGACTACAATATTACAGCACTTGCTCCGGTAAGTCAAATTTGCTTAATAACTTACGAATTTAAAATCAGTTTATACTTAGTGAAATTCTTGCAAGCACGCAATTCCGTTTGTAAATGACCAGAAAATCCGAAACTCGATGACCCAACGTAAAAATTTAAACGCAAACGTGTACTTTTTTTGGGTACAAATGTCTGTGATTTTTCTTTCCAGTGTGTTAAAGTCTTGGGACAGTACAAAGGTGTTTGCAAAGACGAATTGGTCGGAGGTCAAAACAATAATGATATACATACGTTTAGAAGAGAAAATGGCTTAAACATTATTACATTTAGACGGTTTCTAATTCCGGGTGAGTGAAATATATAACGATGTTCCAAGTTTGGTTCAATATAGATTTTAAATATCACTGTTGCACAGTGTCGGATTAATCATTAAGCAGAGTAGGCATCGACTAGGGGCCCGTGCACGCACCAAGAAAAAAACTGAAAAGACCTGATTGCATTGCCTAGGGGCTTAATACGGCCCTGCTGTTGCAGTGCAGCTTTTCTGTTTATAAATGTATTAAGTCCAGACATTTCATGAAAGATATTGTTTTTCAATTTAAGCCGACCATGGTGATAAAGAAATATCAACTGACAAACCGTCGTATATTGTTTGGGCAATTGGTCGTCTCGACGATAATAAGGAGCCGACGTTCCACGACATTTATCCGAAAGGCAATATTCAAATCGATTTTAATCAAAAAGAGCCGGAATCGAACTGTTTCGCGTTCACAAAATCGGACGAAGTGTTGCAAGAGCCGTGGGATAAAGGACAAATATTTGACAGAACGATTAGAACGTTTAGAGCGACTTTAGGACCGTCCGGCGGAAAAAAGGGATATCAAGCAATAACTGGTAATTTTCTTTTCTGATTTGTTTTAACTTCCACAAAAACTACTAGCGCCGCTAGCGGGCAACAGAGTGGGATTGTACTGCCCAGTCATTACTGCGCATTTAGTCCACAGTTCCGTTTTCAAGCGATTATAATTCACAGTATCAGTTCTGATAAACGCGTTGTTCTTTTTCAGGACAAACTTCAACATCGCTAGCATGGTATATAAACGGGTTCATGGCGCCTGAATTGTGGTTACGACGAGGTTTGACGTACGCATTCAGGGTGTATGGAGGGAACAATCCGCACAGCACCGAACTGTATCATCCATTCATCATAACGGACGAGCCTCACGGTGGCCTTGACAGATTATCAGACAACGCGCAGAGTAGGATTAGGGTGTTGGCCGGCGTGGAATTTACCAGACGCGGAAGGCCCAAGCCTACAGCAGGTATGTGTTTAAGCATCCTGACACTTGACTCCCTAGGAAGGACTATTTAGCCAAGAAGACATACCATTACCATCATTTAATGATGGTTCTTCATCCACGAAGACATCATCATTTACATGGATATGAATTTTGTTTCAGCGGGTCCGCTGTGCCTCGCCAAACACAAAGAAGGCAGAGATAGAAGACTGGACGACGATTTTCCAACGTTCAAAAAATTCAATCGTTCTTTAATATGGTCTTGTGAGCCAGGCAACGCGGCCATGTTGGAAGTAACGCCAAACACGTCGTGGCCAGATACCGTGTATTATAATTCGTTTACCCATTCGAATATGGGCTGGAAAATACATATCATAGACAGCTATAATACGCGATCGTCAACTGTTATTGTAACACCCGTTTTCACGCATATAATTTCGTTCCTATTAATATCCAGATTATTTATTTGACCCCAATGTATTCATTTTACGAAACGCGACTAAAAACATTTCAAAATCGTGATACAACAGATGCCCGGCGATCTGATTGAATCCTTTTGGAACCTTTGTTCTCAAATAGTGAAGTTGCAAAAAAATTATTAGTGTTATTAAAGAATCGGTCAAGAGTATCAAATTTTTTCGTAGAAATTTGGGTGTGTAGGACAATTTTTACAGGAATGGAATTTTAAAAAGAATTTTCCTGCGGTAACGTGCAATTTAAATATAAAAAAAAATAGAAACTGAAAAATTAACATTTTATGACTGAGACCCTCCCTATCAACTTTGGGGCTCTGTTTGGTTGTTTCCTTAGTTCCCCTTTATCCTGTTATTGCGCCTGCGTACAGCCATATATTATAAAATTGAGGTTAAGAGAGCAAACGATATATCTAGCTCGTTCCCATTTGAAACAATTGCAATCTGCAAACAATTGAGATGGTGAGGTTCCATCTGCTAACAAATGAGCATCGCGATATTGTTATTAGTAGCGCATGCGCACTATGAATTTGTCTGTAAATAGAAAGAGATGGTATTTTTTACATATGGAACTTACCGTTTTCTATCTCAATATTATGTTGGTAACACTTTCGAAAGAGAATGCATCAAAATATAGAACTTTGTTATAATTTATAATGATGGAAATATGGGCAAAAACAAAATGGCGGATATAAACTGCCAATTTACCAACGTTTGCATGTTGATAATACTTACGTAACAGACTGAAATTATCGTTTTTATCATTGAAATGTGATATTAATAAATTAACCGCAAAACAATGAATCAATAACGTTTTAATTTAATATTTTAAAATAACTCAAATAACCCACATTTTAATTTCGATTTTAATAAGTATTTTAAATAGAAATAAATATACAAATTGTTAATTTACTTAAATATATTTTTATTTACAATAAATGCAATTTAGAGAGTGAACAGATTTCTATTACATATTTTTAAATTGTTATCAGAGCACAGAAACATTTTTTTTTATCACTTTTTGTACATCAAATATACGACTTCTTTATTTTATATAAAATATTAAATTATTTACAAAACTAGGTATTTTAAAGAGTTGAAAATCTGTCATTGTCACCGTCATTTTAACGTCATACATACTTAAACAATGACAAACTTTTAACAATTAAAAATTAAATAAATGAGGTAATTAAACAGTTTTATAAATAAACAATCAAAATATGTAACTACTTGACAAAACCACCATTTTTTTAGGCATATGTGTTAAGAATACATATTTTTAGACTAATAGACATTCAGTTTAAGATATTGAAAAAACAGAAACATGGGAAATTTGCGAAGTAAAATTATTAAAACGTTAAAACCTATACACAATACGTGTAAAACACTTGGCCAAAATGAATTTATAAAAAAAAACAATAGACAAACGGTTTACTTGTTGCGTAAAAACAATATACAATCTAACTGCCAAAGAATATTAAAAAACAAATCAACAACTAACAAGATGGCGTCGGAACATTTGAAATGCGCCAATTTTGAAAGGTTATGCGATCCAGCTGCCAATTCTAAAAAATAAAATCAATATGGCATCTGATAAACTAGAGCGCGAATTAATATTGATTTATTTTCAATATTATATACTTTGACCAAATATCTTTTTAAAAAGATATTGATAACATCGAGAGACTGAGTAAGTACAAAATATGATAGACTTCACATAAGTAAGCAAAAAATCACGTTTACTTCAGCGATACGGTGAATTTCTTTGATAGAATTTTTATCACAATTATAGAGAATATTGAGTATTTATTATATGGATTATTATTATTATTAGGTACTTGTCATGTTGCTACTACGTCAAATGTGTACGATTTGAATTTTACTAACTGAAATAACATAGAACACTATTTAGGTCGACGGCAAAACAAAACTGATTCCTCTAACACTGATTTGAAAAATTACTATAAGACTATAATTTACGAAACTTTTTTTTACTCAACGCAATTAAAAGAATTATTTAACGCGAGAGTTCCCGCCGGAATTTAAATGTTTTATCGTTGACTCGAACACTGACAAAATAATATCCGACTGTGTTGATATCGAAACCTAATTTCCGAACACAAAAAAAAAACAAATCGCTGCGATAGATGATTCGGACATTAGTTGCAGGTTGAAATACAAATTAACGCGCGAAAAAGAAATCCTAAACTTGATGAAACGCGACGAATGTTTCCAACGTTTTAGGTATTTGATTTTTATATTTAATACGGTTTCTGCTAACTGCAGTGGCCGCTAAACATTTGAGCGATACGTAATTAACAAGATTAATACAGTTCAACGGGTTCGGAGCGATGAGCGTAACTGGCGTATCTCCCGCTCTGTTCGGCATGTCTAAATGAGCCCCGTAATTCAGTAACAGTTCCACCAGCTAGAAAATGCGAATACGTGTTACGACGTGTAACATTTAAATTACACAAGTGAAAATTAAAAAAAGTAAACTTACCGAATTATCGAAATTATAATAATTCGATGCAATGTGTAGCGGTGTCGATTTCGATTCGTTTCTGGCATTGACTAGCGCCCCACAGTTTAATAATAATTGAATTACTTCTAATTTCGGGAATATCTCCTGAAATTCAAGTATATTCGTTAGTAACTGCGTTTGGCAACGCGTCTACCGGACTGTATCGTGACGCAAAGGGGCGGAGACTTGTGCAAGACGCTTACCTGAACTTCATCGCCAAAGTAGCTCGATTTAATCGTATTCAATTTCGACACGCAGAGATGTAGCAACGTGTCTTCGGTCGAAGCGCTACGAGGGTTACGTTTGACGAGGTTTGTAATTAAAACTTGCACTAGGGCTTTCTGTTCCGGAGTGACGGCGGTTTCGACCATTAGATAAATTAAATGCGTTATGCACTTTAAAATTCTATCGAAACCTTCCAGCTGGCGTTTGTAAACCGGTTTAATTTCGAGCAGTTTACGCGCATCTGCAAAAAAAACGGATTCGTGTAAATTTCTAAGTTATCGATAACTAGTGTTGGGCATAATCGATACATTTCAATAATCGAATGAATCGAAATAATCGGTTTTTATAATCGAATGATCATTCGAATTATCGATTATGAATGATAAATCGAATGATCATTCGAATTATCGATTATGAATGATAAATCGAATTATCGATTATGAATGATCATCAAATGATCATTCGAATTATCGATTATGAATGATGCGCAAACCTGGCAGTTTATAATTTCGTTTTATATACTTTTACAGTGTAAGCGAATGATCATTCAAAACATCGATTATGAATTATGTGCTAACTTTGCAATTTCGATTTGTTAATATTACTTAACACAATATTAATAATGGAATCACTGATATGATCGAATAGAAATAAGTATATTTTTAATCCCTAGATGGATACATCGTCAATTTACATAATGAGTTAAACATTAAAATTGAAATTTAATGCAGAAACCGAATGATATATCAAATATATCATATTATAATCGACAGTCGACATAGCAATAGTACTGTGTCGGGATTAGTATTCATTTCATAATCGATTCAAGCGAATGATATCTCGGTTGCCATAATCGAATGATCCAACAAACTACAAAGTATGTACAATCGAAACACCCCCACTCTCCAGTGCTAGCAAAGCCGTCCCATCCCAGTGCATGTAGATGCAGATACCGAATGATATATCGATATATAATAGTAGGTACTGTGTCGGGATTGAATATTCATTTCATATTTCATAATCGATTCAAGCGAATGATATCTCGGTTGCCATAATCGAATGATCGATTATTCGGCCATAATCGAAATATATCGATTATATCATTCATAATCGCCCAACACTATCGATAACGATAAAAACCGATTCTTACCCATAATATCGTTGGTGAGTAAATAAAATGTTTGTATCACGTCTTCGAATCGTTGTTGGATATTATCGTGTTCGTGCTCCAAAACCGTGACGCGTTTCTCGTTTAAATCGACCATCAGTCTGACGAGAGCTTGGGCCGTGAAGCAAGTATCGCTGTAAAGTATCGAATCTTTTTCGACGCGTATCTCGAGAGCTCTACGCCATAAATCGATACATCGTTGATATCTCAATGCATCGGCGTATCCAGCACCCCGGAACATTAATCTAAAAACGGTGTCTTTGTGATAACATCCGAGAACGCGTTCGCAAATGAGCAAACTCTGTATTCTCATCAAATCTTGATCGGCCGATATTTCATCTAAGTCGCGTAACGTTTCGAATTCTTTTTGGTATCGAAACGCGGATCTCGGCGGCATTATCGGTCTTTTCGGTAGCAGATTTCCATCGGAATTAACAGCACGTATTTGAGCGGCGAGCCTCCAATGGCTCAGTGCGCTGATCATGTCGCTGTGCTCTTCTAAAAACGTCGAGCCGATCAGTTCGTAAGCGTTGGCCAAACGTTCGTGGTTGTACTGTATACGCGAAATTAAATATTCAAAGATCCTCGAAGCACCTTTCAAACACGCCATTTGCAACGCGTCGTCGTTATAACGCGATTTCGCTTGATAATCGGCACCGTGGTCTAATAACAGTTTCGTTGTTTCCAATCTAAAAACAAATGCCCATCGTAAATATGACGTCACATCAAGTATGCGTTTCGAAATTACAAGTACTACCGAAAACTTGATTGTAACTAGTGATGTGCCGGATCGTTAAAAATGTATATCCGCGGATACGGATCTGAATACGGATTTTTGGTTTCAAGATCCGCGGATACGGATCTTTACTTTCTTAGAGTACGCGGCGGTAAATATTGCACATCGACCTTTGGAAAGAGACTATCTGTTATGGGAAAAAGTTATTGACCTCTTTAAGAGTTAACTCTCATAACAGATTGTCTCTTTCCAAAGATCGATGTGCAATATCTCATTATAAAGATAGTTTTATAGTACCTTTGAGTTATGTACTATTAGTATGGTACTCACTACGATAAATGTTTGCAATATAAAGGTGCCAAATACGATTAAAAAAATTTTTTAAAAATCTGAATGGAATTTAACAGGTTTTCATTATTACCTAATCACCTATATATATATAAAATTTCATCTATGAATTGAAAATTAATAAGGTAAAAGATCCGCCAAAAACTAACGGATACGGATCTTTCTTCTCCCTCGGATATCCGCGGATACGGATATCCGTCACATCACTAATTGTAACAAACCTGTGTTCCTGAATGGCGTAGTGTAGAGCAGTCTTATTTTGAATATCTCTCGCGTTTACATCGGCTCCGTGTCGAAGCAAAAATCGGCACAGTTGAACGCTTTGTACCGAGTTGATAAGACATGTTCCTCCGTTATAATTGGCCTTCTTGATATCGGCACCGTTCTCGACAAGATATTCGACAATTAATAAGTGAGTCATGAAACACGCCGAACGGACGGGGGTCGAACCCGTATCGGAAACTGCATTTATGTTTGCACCGTGCGCTATTAAACACTGAATCACAGATAACTGGCCAGATACTGCAGCGCACCAAAGTGGCGTCACGTTGTGTACAGATCTGAAAGTAAACGAAACATACTCGTAAAAGTTCGTGCATTAAATGTTAGGTTATGTTTAAATTCATGTCCAACAATACTGCAAATTATGAAAAAATTCACGGAAATTACGATAATAAAATACAACGATCAAACAAACATTGAAAGACGAGACGTTGAGTTTTTTTCATTGAAACTTTTATATAACTGTCATAATATTATTCTTCGACATGTACAAAATTTAATGTTGACATACGATCGATATGTTGAGTTGCTAGAAGAAGTTTCAATAAAAGAAAAGAAACGTCGCATCTTTCAATGACAGTTTGATGACTGTTTTATTGTCTTAATTCCCCGTGAACTGTTTCCAAAGTAAGATTTAGTAGCACTTAGAAGTGTGGTTAAAAGTATTGGGTCGTAAAAATAATATTATCACCGTATTAACCTGTCGTCGGGCACTTCGTAGAGCCCTCTTTGCTCGACATCAGCTTTGCATACAGTAATCAAATATTCGGCAATTTCAGCTTGCCCCCGTTTGCACGCAATAAAAAGGGGGGCGCAGCCATCTTTTACACGACACACGATTTCGCGACGGATTTCTATGGGGAATTTTTCAAGCCTTATTCTGATGTTGTATGATAGTCTGGCTCCGGGGGCTCCGTGTTTACACTCTTGTATTAAATCAGTGAAACATTGATCAGTCTGATTGGCGATGTCTACTTTATTGTGAAGCCACATTTTGTGGCCTTTTGACGTCGTTCTTAGATACAGCTTTTCAAATTTGTTCTCTACACATTTAATTTGAAATACACCGCCACCGTCTCTATAAAACTGCATCAAAATCAATCTTTTTGTACTTTATAAACGACTTTTGACATTTAATGCCAAGCAAGTGTACCAATTTTCAGAACTAAATCGGTAAGTCAGATTTCTTTCTACATGTCTAGTCGCGCACTCTGCGGAACAGTGTCAAAACTATTATCTAAAGAATATGCTGTTTACTATCCTCATTCAGGACACATTTTATTTTGAATATATCATAATTTTATAAAATGTTTGCCGTAAGTAGATATATTTTTGTTGATAACTTGATATATTTTATTCTCTTTGCAATTTAAAATATACGCGCAAGTTGTTTATGAGAAAAATAATATTCAATTATTTATGTGAAATGCAAGTTTTTAAAAATCTTACTGTAACGATTAAAAAAAAATTAAAGTCTATAATTTAGCTGTAGCTCCCTTTATAATAGGTATATTTTTAAAAATCAAGAAAATCATAGTTTGTAGTTGAAATTTCTTTAATTTTTGTAGTTAAATACGCTTAATTTTCGCAACAGATCTGCTACTGTAAGTCTCATAAAAATAAATCAATTTCACCGCAATTCGAAATGCGAATGATTTAATACGTGATAAGCGCTGTGTCAACAAAAATATAAAAAGTAAATAACAGCAAAGATCTTAAGTTTCTTTATTATAAAATTCAGTAGTAAGGTATAAATACCTAATATAATAAACTTGATTTATGATAAGGCCGTTTGAATTCTTTGAATTGACTGATAAGTGATTGCTTGTCAAACTGTCTATCAACATTATTCTGAACCAATTCAGTATATTGTGTAAATTTACTTATCAACAAATTACCAGCGTAGATTAAATTTTGCATCTGTTCAGATAAAGGTGTTATTATATCGTTTTCTCCAATATAATAATTTATTACCAAAACATTACGAGAATGTAACTAATTGTAGACGTGTTCTATTATTTTAAAAATATGCGAATAGAATTCAGCCACTTAGCCCCTCATGTTATCAGGGACAGGAGAAAATCTCTTTAACAGGGAATGTGCTACAGGAAAACTTACAAATCGAAAGTTTGTCTGGAAGAGGAATCCACCCCTTCCACGTAAAGTGGAGCTTTGAAACTTAACAATCGTGCCCCTGAATCGACGGGAAAAATTCAAAGTCCCTAAATTCTTAACCCAGACGGTGTGAAGTTGGTGCTGAAAGATTTCATTCGAATATGACGGGCGTATTTTCAGTTTTGGTATTTATTCCGAAATCGCGCGAGCTAAAATCATGAAATTTGACATATTGCGTGCTATCTTTGTGAGTTACACTAGCTTCCGCTGTGTTGAGTTTCAAGCGACCAATAAGATGCTCATTAAGCAGTTTCTATCGGCTACATTTTGAAACTTTGGCTAGATGAATCTAGTGTAATACTAGCTTTATAATAAAGGTAACCCCCACTTTATTGCTGTACAAAAAAAAACTAAACAGTTGAAAATGAAATCATTTCGTCAGCTTCTCGTAAAGACGCCGGTTTACTTTAAAGAATGGGTGAATTAATTGTTGTGCCTGATTGTTGCTTGAAGAAAAACTGTTAATTGGGATTCGGTATGTATTCTTCACATCTTTATTAATACTTTTTTGTACTTAATGTTTTAGAAATAATTATTTTTGTAATGTGAAAAGTGTATTAATTAATGCAAGAATCGGTAAATTTGTAAATCACGCGTTTTTATTACTATATGCTATTTTAAAATTTAAAAATATTAATAATAGCAATTTTATATTGTGTTATCACTTATCAGATTCCAAAACAAACGCTTTAAACATAATTATTGCGAATTACTCAAATTAAAAAATGAATCACAAAAACTGTTTGATATCTTAAAGAGAGTTAATTACATGCTTTATATGTTTAATTAATAATTTTATGATAGCATAAACAAGTTTTTTACATTTATTTTAATAATTGCAAACTGTTAACTACCCATAAACATCTTTTAAGAAAGTTTATTTTTGTTAACATGATTTTCGCAAGAATAATGATCCTAATGCTATAAATATTTTAAGTGAAAAAATGATTTAGCAACAATTGGCACGAAGTTATTCAAATTCTCATTCAAATATCCATAATTTCGTAGTCATATCCTTCGGTTTCGTAAAACTAGTCTATCGATCTAGTAAAAATCCATCAACTTCAATATTTCCCCCCTATTCCCAAATTCTCATCTTAGAACTAGTAAATCACTATATCAAATGGTTTTTTTAAGAACAATAATAAATTGACAATCATAAAAATTATGTCCCAGCCACTTCATTTTCTCAATCACTATGCATATTTATTATTAATTGCTTGAAACTATAATATTTTGGTTAATAATATTCATAAATAAATCCGCATTTTATAATTTAAACATCAGGCATTCATCGTAGGCAAACATAATTAATAAAAAGAGTTTAATATCAACAATCAGACAAATGATTATTTGTTCTTCAGTAGAAAACATATGATGCTGTGCAAGCTTTGTTTTAATTTTATACGCAGTGCAAAAAATCATTCTTGCCCGATCTTTATTATTATTACAGAATTTACAAGTAACGGACAAAATATGATATCTTTTAGTTAATAAATTAATGATGTTCCATGATGCACAGTTTCATAGAGTATAGTTTTTGCATCCAAGGGATTGCAAGTTGAATGGTAGTATGTTTTATTAATATGTGTTTCATATCTAGTAATTTTATAATAATTAAAACGGAACGTTGCGATTAAAAATATAGCTTAACAGCATATATCTTTATTGATCTTATTATCCTCTGAAAAAAAAATATTATTGTTTTATTAATATTTTCATATTCGTTTGTAATTACTGAACCTATTTGAAAAATTTCGTTTACTTTTTAAACTGTTTCAAATCAACTGAATAAACGAAACTCGGAAACTATTCAAGCTATTTGCATCCGGTCACGATAGATAGAAGGGAAAATGTTTTTAAAAAAATTAGGCTATGTCGCCGGATTTTTACCATTAACCAACTGCTGAGGCCACCTGAAACTTAGTGAAATACTCAGACGCTACTTTTGTGATTTCTTAGATCTCTCTCTCACTACGAAATCAATTTATACAAGCTCGAACCAGAAACTAATTTTCTGAACCTTTAAAAATTCAAAAATCGCAAGAAAAATGAAATTGTATATATATTTTTTTAATTGATACGGATTTTTTACTTTACCCGTAACATGTGAAGCATTTTATTTTTGTCAGTTATTTTAACATACGGAGAATTTGTTTAAACATTTCTTGATTTGCGTTGACAGCCAAAATATACATACATTGACAGGACTGTATTAACTTTTTTAAAAATTATGTTTCATGAATGCAGATGCTTTAACTATATTTATAATTTAATTAATCTGAGTATATTCTTTATATTAATGCTAGATCAGTTTGTAATGAACTTTAATAAGTCTATGAAGGTGACCGGAAGAGATAAACAGAATATAGCTTCGTCAAGAATCCATACTAGATTTGTACTTTCCCGAATTTCCTTGGAAGTAATGCTGAGTCTAAAAAATTGTTTGTCTGTAAAGTCGGTTTACGGACGATAGTTTTACGTGATAACGTATTCCGCTCGAATATCATATTTAATAATACATAACCTAAATTTTAGTAGCTGTCAAACTTGGGCCGATCGTGCTTCTCTATCGCTTATACTGCGCTCTCGCTTGCACGCACAGGGTCAGGCGGAACGTTACGGCGTTACACTTTTTCGTGCGTGCAGCTGGTGTTTCATCAATTTATAAGACGTTATCACGTCAAAAACATTTTTTTTTGTTGATAAAAGAACGGTGAAAGGTTATGCATTTTTTTTCATCTTTCTACGGGCCTGTAAAACCACTTAGAGATTACTGATTGCTATGGATTGCATATTAATTGATATTGTGTCAGTCCAATGATTGATTTTAGCCTATCTGAAGTAAAGATATGGATTTATTTGTTTTTTTTTCTAGTAAAAATAAATTTTCATGTCCTCGTTTTGAAGATATTGTACGGTTCTATATTTTTAATTTTATAAATTGGGCTAAGAATTTGTTATGTTAACCATTTCTAAATGTCCTAGTTGAGAATGATCTGGTTAATATAATTAAATGTAACACATTTTTTTCTTATAAGTACCAACATTAACATATAGGGTGATTTCTCATGCCAACAGTATAATCGACGTATATAATCAACTGAAAGAGAAAATAAAAAATGCTTCAAATTTTATAGAAGAACTAACGTTTGTTTTATTAAATTGTTATTCGTTATATTAGCGCCTTACGGTTTCCAACCGTTATGAGTCCTCACTCATGCGCTCAGGGACCGAACTTCCGTTAGTAGGAGGCACTCTTACCTCCTAACGAGCACGGTTTTGTAATGCAACATTAACTTACAAGGAACTGACAAAAGTTTCAATTGGATTTTCCATTTATTATTTGAAAAAAATATATATATAAGTTGGTACTAGACCCAAATAAGTCTAATTGATATGGTTACCTTAAGAAAAATTCGAAAGTTTATTACATTACGCGTTTTTAATGGCTTGCTCTAGTTTGATGCTATCAAAGTATTTTTGGAGGACACACTGTATACTATAATAATATGTTTGTATATATGCACAAGTACTTCTGTAAGTGTATAAATATTTTGGTTTTCTGATGCATTGCAGACATTTCATTAAACAGATTGTCCGTGTTAAGTATTTTCGTGTCTGTTGTTTTCATTATTTCTTTCTAAACTTCTATATTTTTTTTGACACTTGTTTTTTCCATGACAGTACTAAGGAGATATTCTTCGCACATGTTAAATACTATTTTGATAATACTAATGCCTCATTTGTTTCAGAAATGATGACGACAAAGTGATGTTTTTAGAATGAGAACATTTTCGACAATGGATACGTTTTTTACAATAATTTTTGTCTTGACCATGATTTCTTCTTTTTCTAACGGTAAAGTTTTTAATTATTTACGACTTATTAGGGATTTGTATACAAATTGTCGGTATAAAGATTACATGACTTTCGTTTGAAAATAAATTTTAATTGTGAAAAATAACTCTAATAATTTAAAGTGATGATGATCCTGTTTAAATATTGGAAGATTAAAGGATGAAACCTGGTGGCATAATGATCATTGATCCTATGCCGCCAGGTTTCATCCTTTAATCTTCCAATAATTTTTAATATCAATAAACGGAAACTTTTGAATCAGTCTATTTTTAATGAAAGAAATCATATTTCTTTAAGTTTTGAGAGAATGTCGTAGAAGTACCTTCAGAATCTAATATTATCTCGGACATGATTTTGTTCCTTACAAAACATAGAAGCAATAAACTTATTTTTTTGCAGGAGAACAATCACCGATGAAACAACTTGCTAAATCCGGGACTGAAATAAAATTAAAGTGCGCTCGGAAAGCTCATCTTCAAAATCATTTGATTGTTTGGGAGTTTTTGGTAAGTACAGAGTAAACTCCATTTCACGTCAGTCGATATAACGACAAACTCCTTAAAACGTCGAAATTACTTAATTCTAGTTGGTTTACTTTGTTACTCATACAATGATACCACACCCACTCAGAATAACGACAACAATACGTCATCATTAAGCAATAAACAGTACTTGTTTGTTATTTTGTTGCTTTGTTGTCGGCATCATGCGTACCAAAGATTCTAAGAAATTCGTTCTTTTGTTTGCTGGGCTTATCTTTCATATGTTTAGCTCAGCGCATATCGATAAGTTATCATATTCTTAGTTGCCTACAAACTGTGAACATGGCAAATAAAAGAAAATCGTTGTGTATTGACGAAAAAGTTTTATTAATACGCGAAATAGAGGCGGGAGAAAAGATAAGTGATGTTGGAAGACGCTTTAGATTCAGTCGCTCGACCGTATCGACAATATGGAAGAACGAATTTAGGGATTATTTTTTCTCTCGGTTTAACGACCACTCTCAATAACGCCACAAAATGCACAGTCCCTTGAGTGTCGCTATATAGAGTTTACACTGTATATTTTTCAAGATAAATAAACTGTACAGTATCGTCAATCAAAACTCATTTTATTTTTTCACGTTTTACTCGATACGTAATTGAACAGAAATAATGAAATATTGTATTGTTTGATTTATTAAATACTTTTTCCAGCCCTGCGGATTAGGTTATAACAAAACAAAATGCGCCACTTTGCTACAGATGGCCAATATAGAGGACTCCTGGCAAAATATATGTACAGCGGGAACGAAATTCTGCAAAATCAATTACATAATAGAAAACTCCACTTCCGAAGACAGCGGTTTGTATAGATGTTCCGTCCAAGCAGAAACCGGAATTGGAAGGTCAATTGTTGGAATTTATGAAATTGATGTTATTGGTAAAGTGTTCCATCCAGAGCTACGTCTTCTACACCATAGTTAACGAGCGTCTAGTCAATTTATCTTTTCTGTGGCGTGTTTTAACATTCAATTTTTTCCAGATCCAATAAAAGATGGCGGACCCCTACCAGAATTTGTTGACGACAACCCAAAAAATCTCAGCATACCTGAAGGCAAAGCAATTGTCCAAAGCTGTCTTGTAACCAGTTTGATGCCTCCCCAGATAACGTGGCTAAAAGAAGTATATTTCAACGAATTTGATAAAACTTCAAAGTATATTCAATATTCGAATAAAAAATACAAAACTCTGAATTCGAGTGGCGCGACAGAGATCGATGTGGATATTTATAAAAGTAAATTAATTATACCGTCGGCTAAAAGAAGTGATTCGGGTAATTATGTCATTCTAGCTCTAAATTATAAAGGCATTCAATTTCGTTCTTTTACGATTTATGTTAAATCAACTGTAAACGAACTGGAAAAATCGACATGGAAGCAAAACGCTTCGTTTTCTTTATTGTTTCTGATACCACTTTGTTTGGCGCTTATACCGGTTCCGATTTGGTTGTGTTACAAGAAAAGAGCTAAAAATAGTCTTAACAACGGTAACTCAATTAATACAAAATATACGAACTATAAACCAGTCGTTAAAAATATCTCAACAAATATTTATCCCTATTTGACGCATGAAAATTATAAAGTAACCAAAGGTCATAACGTCGTTTGATTTTCATTTGTGCATTTATTTTCGAAGGATTAAATTCGTTTCTTACTGTGATAATTATTGATACTTTTTTTGATATAATAAAGTTTTTTTTTTGTAATGTGCGATATTTTTTATAGTTCCTAACCAATCAGTTCCTTGCGTATCCAAAGAGCGAAACTCTGTTGCTTATCCTAACGCTCGAAAACGGTTGCACCGATTTTAATTTTTGATGCATTATCATTTAGTTAACTTGATTCTGCGATAATATACTTTTCTACAAAGTTATTCATCTAAAATCTTATCTTTGGTGGCCAATTTAATATTAAGTTTTATTATTAACAACTTGTTGATTCTGGGAATCGAATAGATCCATATATTTTGCTAATTTATCAAAAATAGGTGTCTAGTTGTAGAACACCGTTCAAAAATATTTTATAAACCGTTTTTGAAACAATTAAAAATTGTTTGTATTTAAAATGAGGAGTATAGAAACATAATTTTAGCGCGGTGAATGGATGGACGAAACATAACCTACAAGTTGTCAATATCTGGTTGTCAATTGTCATTGCGAGACGTGAGCTGCGTATAGACCCAAAAGTCATTTCATTTGCATCGAAATTGTTTTAGGTCAAACAAGTAACTGATAAAATGGCATCACTCAGATATATTTTGTCTAAGGTTAGTTATTTTTGACCTTTAAATTAGCACGTTTTAATTAAAGAACGTGTATTTAAATAATTATAATCATTTCAGATTCCAAAATGCGTCTCTTCAAATGTCACATTTTCTAAGTCGACTTTCGGCAGATCCATTTCAACTTGTAAGAACAAAAATAATGATCAAATCATAATATATTTATGAATTATTGTAAACTTATTGTTGATATTTACATTTTAGCCCAAACTTTGTGTGCTGTAAAAGTACAGACGCCGGCACCTGACTTTAGCGGTATTGCAGTAGTCAATTACGAGTTCAAAGATATCGCATTGTCAGATTATAAAGGAAAATACGTTGTTCTGTTTTTTTATCCTCTAGATTTGTAAGTATTTAATAGCAGTGCTTAAATGATTTAATTCGCGTTCGATTTTTGAGTTTTGTTTTATTTCAGTACGTACGTTTGCCCTACTGAAATCATAGCATTCAGTGATCGCATCAAAGAATTCAGAGAAATCAATACCGAAGTTATCGGTGTATCGACAGATTCCCATTTCAGTCATTTAGCGTGGGTCAACACACCTAGAAGGGTATATTTGCCGTTTTTCAAACTTTAAAGATTCCCTATTTTTAAACTAATTTATAAAATTTTTTGATAGAACGGCGGAGTAGGCGAGTTGAAATATCCGCTTTTATCCGATTTCAACAAAACAATTTCGAAAGATTACGACGTTTTGATCGAAAAAGATGGCGTAGCGCTGCGGGGTTTATTCATTATCGATCCGGAAGGTGTTCTGAGACAAATGTCGATAAACGATTTACCGGTTGGAAGATCGGTCGATGAGACGCTACGATTAGTTAAGGCATTCCAGTTTGTGAAAGAACATGGTGAAGGTGCTTATCTCTGTTAATTTATGATTTTGTAGCTTGATTAACTTCTGCAATTTACATTCAAAACTTGAACTTCCAAGCTACTATGCAGAGAGAAATTATTGGAAGATTAAAAAGGAAGAATCGTGGTGGCATAGGATCGATGAACAAAGATGGCATAAAGAGTGCCGAAACGTCAAACAATAAAATGCAATAAAAACCTTCAGTATTTGCTTTGTTCATCGATCGTATGCCACCAGGATTCTTCCTTTTTAATCTTCCAATAATTTCTCTCTGCATAGTAGCTTGGAAGTTCAAGTTTTTCCAACATTTGAACAGGATCATCATCTCTCTAAATTATTAGAGTTATCTTTCACAGAGAGAAATTATATTATTTGCTTTTTGAAACTCAATCTATATGTAAATTATTTTATGTTTTCAGTGTGCCCAGCAAATTGGACTCCTGATAAAAAATCAATAAAACCAGATCCCAAGGGTTCCAAAGAATATTTCACAACGGTGAATAAATAATTTTTATTTAGAATTGTTATCTGTAAAAATAAAGGTGTATAGTTGGTATTTTGTTTGTTCAAAGTTCATGTTTTTTTTAATAATTAATAATAGACAATATTAATACTTAGGTACCTTATAACCATATTCTACTTAAGAATCTAATATGACAATACTTACCATATATTTTATCAATGTGAATATAGCCTAAGTAGCTGAGCACATATCCAATTAAAAAAAAGTTCATGTTTTCTCGAACAGGTCCATGGTACATATCGACTCCTCCCCTTTTTCCTATTCAAACTTTTTTGTGCACAGTTTCAATATTTAGGTGGTTTTTCGAGCGTATTTTTGAAAAAAATAAATGTAAGGTTTACACGTGGTGGAAGTTCATTATTTTGGTTATTGGTAATTCGAAAGGAAATAAGTCGTTAATTTAATTTTACGAGTTTTGTAATGGTGATGGAAAATTGTTGAGTTGAATTGAATAATTGATTTAATTATAAAGAGGCAAAGTTCGTAAGTTTGGATGTAGGAGGTACTCTCCGAAACTACTCATCCGATTTCAAAAATTTTTTCACCAATATTTAGAATGGACCTTCAGAATGAACATAGGCTATAATATTGTCGCGTTAAAATAAAAACTCTTCGTAGAGATTAATTTTGCAATGTAAGTCGACATAAAAAACGGTGACAATCTACAAAATATCATGCATCTATTAACGACTAGTCGCCACCCGCGGCTCCGCCCGCGTTTGAGCTGATACACAATAGTGGAGCGTTCGGCTTCACCGTATTACAGTACCACTCTTTTTTTACGTCAGAAATCTCACGTTAGGATATGACTTTTCAAAAATCCTTATAGTGCTCATCTACATTACATAAAAGAAACTCCGGTTTTCAGTCAGTCAGTTTTGTTAATTAAGTCGAAGATTGAATGTAAAGAAGTTCTTGGAATATACATACTTATGGAAAACTCATTGATTACAGTGACGATCAATTTCAGAGGCTGGAAAAGCGCCAACGATTTTATAAATATGAACTAAGAGGAATGAACCGTTCCATAAGTATTTATATTCCAAGCATGTATGTGTTAGAATAACCGCTATTGGTTACTAGTAGCGTTAATAATACTTGGAACAGAACTCTGTAACATCGACAGTGAATACGGAACATTGTCTACTAGATGTCCGCGCAAGTCAGCACGAGGCTGGTTTTACCGCTAGAATCGCTGCTGGAACTTGTGCTTGAAATGACGCATATATCTATTAATTAACTATATCATTGCCTATCTACTCAATGTGCGGTGAGTGAACGCAACAAAGCGTATCGAAAATATATCTGCGTCTTTTTCTGCGATGTAATTCCATGATTTTTCCGATGATAGGATTGGTTGATGTACTTGCATTCAATCTGAATAAAGTATCTCTGTTTCAAAAACTTTGTCTTTTTCTATGACGTTAACATGGGCGTATCCAGCTTTTGGCCCAGGAGGGGGCAAATTAGAAATTTCGTAAGCCGGGTCTCCCGTGCTTGTTTTGCCCTCCTGGATACGCCAGTGCTTACGGCGGAAAAAAGACAGAAGTATATATTTGCACCTTAATAGTTCGATTGCGATTTTATTCCTATGCTCAGTATAGAATAAAAGTATATGAAATGACGTCACTGCGGGCACTCGTGCGTGGTAACAAAATGGATTTCAAAATTAGAAACGAGGCTATTTGTCGTGCTAGTCTGTTTGCTTGTTTTGAGCAAGAACCAATCGGGAAACCGTATCTATTCGCGTGGGCGACATAGACAAACGTCGACAAACGCTACGTCATAGCGTGTGTTCTGTTCAGAAACAATAAACGTCCACTTTTGTTTCGAACTGTCACTGCGCGCGCACCGAGCCTATCTACAAAGCAAGCTTTAAAACAAGCATCGTATGTAAAGCGAACACATAAAAACCATCGCTACAGCACGCTTGAAACCTAGCAGCCAAATCTAATAAGGAATATAGGTAGAAAATCAGCCTCGTGTGCAGCGGCATCAATCGATTTTCAATTTTTAATGTAGGTATTTGCCGTATGGTGTCGGTCGGATGACGGGACCTAGGAGTTGGACCAAAATTTCTCGACGCTGTACTGGCAATATTGAATAAAGAAATATTATTATTATTAAAGCCTCATGAACAATTTGACATCATTTTTGTGAAATGTTAATATAATAGTTCACGCAATTTTCATTTGCATAAACAGTTTTTTAATAGGGCAGTTGGAAACTGGTTTTGTGTTTCCCAAAAATACAAAATATCCCTTTTGAAGAAAATGGCGTTCTTAGTAGATGTATTACATATAAATGAAATGGATAAAGAACCCGTTTTCCATGCATTTCCATTTAAAGACAAAAGAATACAATCCTTCGAAGTACAGAATGTTCACGGAATAACACCACCGTAAACAAATGAATACGATAAACAAATGAATCAATGTATTTTTATTCTATATAGAGTCGCAATACTACTTTTTAATTTTTATTAAGCATTTCGAATATATAGTCATTTTTTGACAGTAACTGACTGGCATACGAGCTCGGGTTCCTGGGAAGAGTAGATAACGTGGGAATGCAAATCATTTCATTGTTTCCCCTGAGGGGATCACTTTTTTCAATTCTTGTCAAACTTGCCAGATTATTAAGCTTAAATATTCTTAATAATTTTGAATCACCAATCCGTTCGTCAACGTCATTTTCGTTTTTGAAGTGAAAACTTCTTTAGCGGCGTTGTACACTTTTTTTGTAACGGGTAAAAAATGTTAAACTCGCGTCAGATCGTCAGACCTGATCGTACCCAGTTCTCACTCACTAAGGTTTGATTGTATATTTTTATACAACGTTAGACATCTAGCGTTGAAATATCGTACATAAAAATGCAATCTATGATACAAACCATTTTGATCGAAAATTCGTAAGACGTTAATATTCAAGTTTTCACTTTTGCCGGCACTCCCGGAGTGCAAAGGGGGTTTTTTTTTGTTTGCCGTGGGACACATTTTGACGAGAACCCTGTACATTAAGAGCTACAATACTATATATGGATTTAAATCTAAGGGTGTTATTTGCGAGTGTTTTAAATTTGAACCTAATCCCACTTAAAATGCCATTCCCGCATATACTACCCCCTCCCTTCATGTCCTCTTAGTTAGTCCGCCATTTCTCATCCCATCTCACGTAACACTTATGACGTAGAATACGAAACTTTTTTTCACGATTCACCGGTTCTCGTTTCACTTGGTTAAAAATAACACCATATACTAAGTAAATTATAGACACGGGCTGCTACTCCAGTTCCACACAACAGATAATGATCTAAGCCAGTGGTCGGCAGCCTGCGGCTCTCCAGTTTCATACGCAAAAAATAATTATTTTATTATATAAACCTTTAAAAATCGTCCAATCGATCCATGATTGAATGCCATGTCTATCTCTCAGCCATTTCCACTCGCGTCTCACCCGCACCGCCCCCGTCGCGACGTGTCGTCTTCGGATATATGTATATATTATCATCATATATATTAATACGCTAAGGTTTAAGATGTTTGCCTCCCTTTTTAGAAAAAAACTCACAATTTCTCCACATAAATTATATATTATTTTACAGATAATTGCTTGCTCTACTGACATCGACAACTAAAAAATTTATTATTGCTATTGTTTTTGTAAATTAATTAAATTAATTAAACTCTGAACAACGTTTGCCATCTGACGGCGTACGCTTCGATCTGTCATCTGACCTTCAATCTTCATATTGTAAATACTACATACTGCCATCTGACGGGCAACGCTGAACAACGCTTTTGCTACTCGCGCCTCTATATGACAATTTTAGTAAAATATTTCTTTTACAACAAAAAGAAGAACGTTATAAGCAGTGTGCAAAATTAGAAACGAATTGAATACCTACCTGCAATCATATTAAAAAAATAATTTTGTAAAGTGATAATTATTATACTTATTTAGTGCGAATAATTCGCACAGGTCACGCTAGTACCTATTATAAGCAAATACTATGCCTGCTATTTTACGGTACTGATGGCTTAGTAAACCAAGGCTTCAGACGCAATTTCGGGCACATTTTGTATCTATAACGATAATGACAAAGACTAAAAATGTTATAGCTAATGAAAAATTATTTTGAAAAATGAATTTTTGAACATGAAAGACGGACTATCATTATTGGACGGTTTAGCCGATTTTTTAATATTGCATAGCGACTCTATAATATTTATCCTTTTTGATAACATCAACAAATCAATTCTGGAATCGTGATTGAATCGTTTGTGAACGATAACACGTCCTATTTTGTCGACTTTTCTTCTTATGCATCGGCGAAATCTTAAAGTGCTTCGAGGATTTGGAAAAAAAAGAATTTTAAATTTTTAAGTAGCATAATATACACGTCTCTTTCCAACAATATGCACTCTTACTGTGTTCTCACTCTGTGATAGAAAACAACAGATTTTTTAATTCTCACAGAGTTTTCTGACGTTACATATATATTTTCGTTTGAGGGTTATTCAATTCTGAATATCTTTTCCGGTTTGAGCCTAACGTAAAAAAATATTAAATGCTCTATTAATTTAATTTCTGTGAAAATATTCAGTCAATTTTTTCGTAAACGATGCATTTTCAATTTGCTTCCCTCTGGGACCAAAATATTCAAAAATAAATATAGCCTACGTTACCCGGGCCATAATAACGAATCGATTGACACCTTACTTATCAAAATCGAATGAATAATTTAGGCGCTACGGTGGAACATCCGTAAATACAAACAGACATCGACTGCTATAAACTCATAACCCTTCCTTTTGGCGTCGCCGCAGACGCGTAAAAATGTTGTGTGAACCGATAAATTTACAGACCAAACTTGGCAAAGTTTTCATTAAAGAAGTGAACAATAAACAAATCTTTGATTAACGTCTGATTAGAACTCTTCAATAAATAAAATTATCGACCAATTTTTCAGACAATATATTAACAAAAAATATCAATAATACATTAACGTTTCGATCCGGATTTGGATCTTCTTCAGAACGGATCTAAAAATATAAAAAAATAATTAATAATTAGTTTCTATTTATTTTTAATGTAATTCGTGAATAATTTTTTTAATATATAAATATTGAAAAAATAATAACAAACAATGTTTTATTACGTAGTCATGGAAATAATTTGAGCACCTATAAAGAAAGAAAAATTATTAAAAACAATATTATTTCAAATTAATATTATATAATATATTATTTAAATTTTCCGTATCTAATTGAGCATTGATTACGTTAATGTATTATTGATATTTTTTGTTAATATATTGTCTGAAAAATTGGTCGATAATTTTATTTATTAATAAATAAAATTATCGACCAATTTTGAAAGAATTTTAAAGCGAATTAGAAATTAAATATTAATTATTTTTTATATTTTTTTGATCAGTTCTGAAGAAGATCCAAATCCGGATTGAAACGTTAATGTATTAATTATATTTTTTGTTAATAAATTGGTCGATAATTTTATTTATTGAAGAGTTCTAATCAGACGTTAATCAAAGATTTGAACAATATTAAGACTGTTGAAAACTCAGTTCACACAACATTTTGTTGTACTTATCAAAACACTGCTAAAAGCATGTACACAAGGAAGATTTCAGCTATTTTTTTAAGACAATAAAATACAATTTTGACGAGACCTTGGCCCCTTTTTTACCCGACTACGGCGAAGCCAAAAGGAAGGGTTATGAGTTTAGCAGTCTATGTATGTATGCTTGTATTTACAGATGTTCCACTGTAGCGCCTAAACTATTCATCCGTTTTTTATAAATATAAAGATGAGATACATGACTCGTTTGTACTATTTTCTTTATTGGCAAACTCTTCCACAACAATAAATAATATAATCTCGGTACCTTTCAACAAAGTTTATATATAATAAAAGTAACAAGATATTTCGTAAGACATATTTGAATTTATTGTCTCAGGGCGATGGAAAAGTATAATATAGTTTTAAAAAGTGTAAAGAACATGAAAAAATAAAGAAAAGAATCGGTAGATACATAGGTACCAACGTTATATATTAAAAGAAAAAGATTGTATTTCCACTTTAACAACGAAAAATGATCGCCGTTCAATTGTTAAGATTCATTCTAAACAGTTCTTTATAGATCAAATCATACTGACGTTTATCTTAGAATGTGCTATTAACTGAAGTAAGAACAATATTTTTTTCGTGTCGGTTGTACACTGGGGATGGGGGAAAGACAATCCGATAATAAGCTTTTAAAAAAGTTTTGTGTGTGAGATGTAGGAAATTCAGACCCGTAATTAGACCATATTTTCTTTCAATCACGTTCCTGCAATGGCGTCGTATTCTTTTGCTTTTTTACATTTCAGTAGGGTCTCTTTGAGTTAGGGCCTACGGAGCTATTGGAGAAGAAAGCACTGATTTAACGGGAGCCCCTTCTTTTTACTTCCAAACCAAACACACATTTAAATGTCAAAAAATATAATCATATATTCCTTTATTTAAAACTAGCGGTCCGGTCCGGCTTCGCCCGAATTTTTAGATTGTCACCGTTTTTTCGTCGACTTGTGTTTCAAAAAGTGGTCTCCACGAAGAGCGATAATAGGTATATAGCCTATGTCCATCCCGAAGGTTCGTTCTAAATATTGGTGATAATTTTTTTTTAAATCGGATGAGTAATTTCGGAGAGTACCTCCTACACTCAAACTAAAAAAACTTTACGCCTTTATAATATTAGTATAGATTCCAGCGGTATAAGTCTTAGAAATCGCGCACACTTGTCAAGTAGAAACCTATACGACCAGCACAGCACGGAGCAAAAAAGCCTGCTCGTGAAAGTACCCATGTTATTTAACGGAGTAGCGCACATTGGATCAGCAGCCAGCAACGACTGTTAGTCGATCGCCTGTAAGTACTGTCTAGCGGTGCTGGATCAATCTAGTGTGCTGATGATGTAGTTTTAACTAAATAATTTGCCTTGATAAAACTGCCAAATTACGAAATCTGCACTAAAATTTGCTGGTTTGGGCTGGTCTAGTAAAGGATATCGTGCAGGCAGCAGGCCGTGCTTGACAAGTGTGTGCGATCTTTCAGATTAAAATTTACGCATAAAAAAAAATCTTCTAAGCAGTCTGAACAAAATGATGCCCAAATTTTTCAAATCGAAAATTTTAAAAAGACGTAGCTCTTCGGAAAACACTTTTGTGCAGCCAGACTTGAACCCACGCGCTAATTATTTTTTTGACGTGATAACGTCTTATAAATTGATGAATCACCAATCTTATAAATTGATAAAACACCGGCTGCATGCACGAAAAAGTGTAACGTTCGTAACGTTCCGCCTGACCCTGTGCGTGCTTTTCTCGAAAACGACCCTAACGATTTGGATGAAATTTACTGAAAAGGGATTTTGGGGGGCAAAAAATCGTTTTAGCTAGGTCTCATCTCTCGAAAAAATCGTTTTCTTACAAATTTTATCATTATAAAAATCAATTTTTTGACGTATGAAAATACTTAAATATTGTAAGTAGGTTTTCGAATTTTATATAAACAGTGAAACAATTGTTTTATAAATATTATGACAATTAATCTTTGAGACTTAAAATAAATACAGTTAAAAAAAAACAATTATTATTATAGGTGGTGAGTATTTTAATACATAAAATTAACCTAAATTTGAAGCGAAAGATGCAATATCATAGATTCGAATTATTATAAATTATTATTATATGTAGAATTTAGGTTATGTATTACGGAATACGTTATCACGTAAAACTATCGTCCGTAAACCGACTTTACAGACAAGCAATTTTTTTTTCAAGTGTCTTCTGCAGTTCTAAGGGAATGTGTAATTTTTTCGCAAGTTGTACTCTGGTAGTCGGATATGAGAGACATGGCGTTGTTTTGCCAATCCCCCCGAGGGTGAGATTCCGCGTCGCGCCTTGCACGGCTGCTTTCGCGAAGAACAAGGACGGAATACGATCCGATTAGTGACTTAATTAACTCACTTATTAGTTAACAGTCTTCTGCTAATAGCACAATGTCTTTTATTAATTACTAATCAGTTTTACATTCTGCGACAATATCGGATGCAAAATGCAATTAAAAAATTATTAATTAGATATGCTAAGTTTCAAATATATCTTTAATTATTTTTTTATTATTCAATTGTAATTATAAATTCGTTAATTAAACATATATTTTTTTAAATCTTTGATTAACGTCTGATTAGAACTCTTCAATAAATAAAATTATCGACCAATTTTTCAGACAAATATATTAACAAAAAATATAAAAATTAATACATTAACGTTTTGGTCCGGATTTGGATCTTCTTCAGAACTGATCTAAAAAATTTAAAAATTAATTGATAATAATTAGATTCTAATTGGTTTTTGAAAAAAATTCGCTTTAAATTTTTAATTTTCAAATATTAATTAATTTTTGTATTTTTTAGATCAGTTCTGAAGAAGATCCAAATCCGGACCGAAACGTTAATGTATTAATTTTTATATTTTTTGTTAATAAATTTGTCTGAAAAATTTGTCGATAATTTTATTTATTGAATATATTTTTTTACTTCTATTCGTTTTCAAGAACGGTTATTAATGTATTTTTTGGTGTCGGTTGGAAAGCGGTTTCTAGGGGTCGAAGTTTCATACCCCCCAAAACATTTTTGCATCATTTGTTTATTTATTAAAAATCACTAGCTCCCGGGTACTAATCCGAGAACTTGTGAAAATATCAATTTATTGTTATAGAAATAATAGATTGCAAATATGAATTGATAATACGCTCAGATAATCCCGAAAAAAACACGTCATTTTTAATTTGAAATTTTGTTTCAGAAACAACTAACCGCATGCAGATTACTGAAAATAATCAATTCCGAAGAAGACGCTGAAGCTGAAATTAATGTGAGTTATACCTACATTTTTTTATTTTTCGCAACTCTATCTATCTATCTATATTCTATATATATAAAAATCTCGTCTCACGATGTTCGTCCGCGTTAATCTCCGAAACACTGAAGCGATTTTAATTAAATTTTGTAAATGTGTCTTGCTTGGTGCTAGTTATGCTACAGGATAGTTTTTATTAAATGTTTTGTACAAAAGTACGGTGTTTTCAAAAAATAAACTGTTTTATTAACATGTAGCGACATCTCATAGAATTCACTCGTTCAGAAACACACAGACAAAAACTGTTTAGTACCAAATAGCGACATCAGATAGAATTCGCTCAAAGCTGTAAGTTCAGAAACAAATGTGGCAGAATTAGTTCAGACGCCGGGCCGCAAACGAAATACATTTTGCAGAATTATATCTATTGCACCCGGATGAAACCGGACCACTAGTTTATCTATAATTTATTCTTGTAACTATCTCAACCAAAACCGGTAATTGCGCAGAACTCATCGTGATTTTCTTGTCATTAATTTCAAACTCGTACACGTCAAAAAAAAAAACAGAAAAAACAAAATGAACGCTTAACATCACCTTCGTATTAAACAGGCTAGTTAGACTAATGGCGGACCATTAAACCGGAAATGATGGAACGCTCTTTTGTCACCACAAGAGTTTCATTTTCCGGTCGAATTCCGGCGACCTGATAAAAAAACCCACTACATACAACGGGAACGGATGCACGCGGAGTCGTAGAGGAAGTAGATTTGTGTGTGTGTGTGAGTTCAAATAGCGTGAAAAAGTCTCCAGGCGAAATCCGACGTAAGCGTTTACTCCCGTGACTTGCTGTCGCTGGCTCCGTATCCAGCATAACGTAATATCCTGTCCCCAAGTAGTGTTCGATCTTAAACGCAAACCAACAGTTGAAAATTATAGTTGTTTTGGTTCGTAACTAGAATATAACAGGGTATTCAAATCTTTGATTAACGTCTGATTAGAACTCTTCAATAAATAAAATTATCGACCAATTTTTCAGACAATATATTAACAAAAAATATACTTATAATTAATACATTAACGTTTCAATCCGGATTTGGACCTTCTTCAGAATTGATCTAAAAATATAAAAAATAATTAATATTTAAAATCTAATTCGCTTTTTTTAGAATCTTTCAAAATTATTACTGATTATGAAAATAGTGAAAAAATAATAACAAACAATAATTTATTAAGTAGTCATGGAAATAATTTTGAGTACCTAAAAAGAAAGAAAAATTATTAAAAACAAAATATTATTTCAAAATAATATTATATATATTACTTAAATTTTCTGTATCTAATTGAGCATTGAGAGAATTTTTATTTGATTTTATATGTAACATTTCCGAAATATTTCTTTTAAAAAAATTAGTTTCATTATCTAAAATTTTAATATTATCCCAATTAATTTTGTGGTCAAGTTCTAATTTGTGTTTAGTTATTACATTATGTTTGTCAGGGATTAATTTGTGATTATTTTGATGTTCTCTTATTCTTGTTTTAAGAGCTCTTTTTGTTTGACCAATATAATTCTTAGCACAATTTTCACAATTAATTTTGTATACAACATTATGCTTTTGTAATTTATTAATTTTATCTTTTCCCTTTTTAATAATTTTATCAAGTTTATTATTAACATTAAAAACAGTTTTTATATTTAAATTTTTATATTGTCTGAAAAATTGGTCGATAATTTTATTTATTGAATATAACAGGGTATTTTAATGATTTTTGTAGTTTAACGTTAAAAATAAATTAACTGCTTAAATGTGATCTTTAGTCACTTAAACGTTTAAAAAAATTAAAGAACTCAGTTGCAATAGCTTCGTTATTTAACGATTATCGTATTTTTATTAATTAAATTTTTTTTATTTCCTTTGCATATGCAAAGGGAGAGCCTAACCCCGTTTTTTATATGTATTTTGCAGATCAGCAAAACAGTTATGTTTTCATTCATTATTGCTGACTGTGGCACATAAAACCTGCTTTGCTCATAAAGAAGGACGCACACTGACGCAACTGTGATCATAACATCTAAATTTTAACGTTTTTACCCGAACACTTTTGTCATTTCACATTTGTAACTATGGCGTTTTATCTATCGTTTATTTTTAACAGTTTATTATTATAAATATAAATCCCTATTTAGTTTCAAATGAAGTTAGCGCTAGGCGTCTGTGTGGAATTACTTTCGTTGCCTCCTTCCGTCTGACCAATCCGCGTAAGCGCAGGAATGACGTCAGCATGCTACGTAAACCTTAAAAATTCAATTTATTGCAAATAATATCAATATTCCATCTTTTAATTTCCTTGCCATTTGTTTCATAGTGCCATTAATTAAAGCTTATAAACAACAGTTGTTGATACGCAAGCAATTAACAAGTGCATCCACTACTATTCAAGGTAACGAGTCAACCTCTGTAATCTACTAACCTTGCTGCGAGCTAACCGCGAGAAACACGTGATGGATTTTGATGACTTGATCAAACATCTTTTGATGCTACGATATCTAAAATTACCTTATCCGTTCCTTGAAAGTTGCATCAGATTAAAAACCATGAAAGTTCTAAGAAATGTATTTATTAAAAAAATCTGGGAGTCTTTCCCACTGCCTCTCGCCAAGAATTAGTAAATTTCTATACCGGCCATCCTGTTGAGGTTTTCCATGGTTTCCCTCAACAGTTCCAGATAAATATCGAGATGGTTCCTTATTCAAGGCTATGGCCGATTACCTGCCAAACTCCTATGCTCAAAATTTGCCTACCTTATCCTAATTTCCTAAAAATTCCTTCATTGTGTGGTAGAAAAAAAATAGTAATGGTGCGAATGGCGTCTGTTATGACATAAAGTCGAGAAACAGATGTTAAACGCATTATTATTATTATTATTTATTAAAAAAAGCATTTTTAAAAAACTATAAATTTAGCGTCCTGTATAATTGGCTGGTTTTAAATTATTTATACGTTTTATCTCAAATAAAAACGTGCGTTTATCGATTTCTTTTGAAATTGTTTTTGAGCGTGGCGAAAAAAATTTCCATTGCCTTGTTGTGTATTAACATTTAAAGCGCAATGCTATAGACGTCAGTTAATAAATATAGTAAAATAAATCGCACAACCCCACAGATAGACTCACTGACTACTGACTCACATACGCCAGTCGAGATTTAACACCACGCGTCATAAAGTACATCCCGTTCCCATATCATATTATCATATAGTGGCCATCATTCAATTCAGATACCGGACGACCTCCATTCGTTTGTGCTTTTGACAATCACAGCTACAGTAAAACTCATATATTTTCAACTCCTCGTTTATCCTCACTTCGTGCGACAGTCGTAAGCAAATCGAAAAAAATATGAGTCGTCGATGGGCAGATGTGAAACATAAATTTAAACGAAATTCTAGTAACTAAATTTCGCCGTGTCAACTAACAAAATTTTAGTAATTAAATGTCGCCCTGTAACTAAATTGCTCCCTGCAACTAAATTTTTCCTAGTCATCTACTAAATTTCGCACTGTCGACTAACGAAACTAGTAATTAAATATCGCCATGTAACTTAATTTCAACCTGCAACTAAATTTTGCCTAGTCATCTACTAAATTTCGCCCTGTCAACTAACGAAATTCTAGTAACTAAACATCGCCCTGTAACCAAGTTTGGTTGTGTCATCTAGTTGTGGCCTTTAACAAAAGCCAAGTTATAATCCAACGCATACACAAAGCAAGCGTCACGCGCTGTCATCTAAAGAAATACTAGTGACTAAATTTCGCCCTGTTATCTAGATGTCGTCTTCAACTAAACGCTTAATCCAACGCGCACAAACGCAACCGATTTTAATTAAAGAGATATCGTTGGATTTGCTTCAATATCATTTTTAGCAATAAATCAATTTTACAAGACGTATGCAGAGGAGGATGTAGTACTTCTTCTGCTTGTAGTCCATAGAGACGAATCACGGGAACATTGTTTTGTAAAGAGCGTATTCTTTACGGGTCTAAATGCAAGCTTTTCAAGTAACCGATCAGGACTTAGTTTTTGTAGAACTAAGTACAGCTGAGAGGAGTTTTTCCTCTTTCGGAAATATCCAAGGGTCCCCGAAACAATCATTTGTGATTGGAGGTTTCAAATGATGGGCAATTGAAGCTCCAATTGAAGGTGTATCATTCACGCAAGCAATTGTCATCAATCATAATTTTTTATCATTTGCGGTCAACATTGACAATCGCTTCAACTGCCTAAAGTTAATGACCATTTCTCCCAATCCATCAATCACGTAAATATTGTTAATAGCAATATTATCGTCTCTGGTCTCTCTCAGTCGATTGTTCAACTGTGTTGATCAATTGCCATCAATCATAAATTTTTATCATTTGCGGTCAACATTGACAATCGCTTCAACTGCCCAAAGTTAACAATCATTTCTTCTCCCATCAATGAGAGTCAATCACGTAAATATTGTTAATAGCAATTGATCATCTCTGCTCTCTCTTAGTCGATTGTTCAACTGTGTTGATCAATTGCCATCAATCATAAATTTTTATCATTTGCGGTCAACATCGACAATCGCTTCAACTGCCCAAAGTTAACGACCATTTCTCCCAATCAATCAATCACGTAAACATTGTTAATAGCAATAGATCGTCTCTGGCATACTCATTTCTGCGTTTCTATTGAAAGAGGACATTCGGTATTGTCGGAATGATAGGGAAAAAAAAGTGCTCCCAAAAAAGCATTTATAGTAATTTGTATCTAGCGACGTAATGGTCCATTTAATGATTCTGTGCTCTCGGTTCGGTCGCACGCTTTTACTACGTCACGGTGGGGGTTTGGGATGAAGAAAACCAAGAGAGCTTGAAATTGAATCGTTCTCCGGCTTAAACATAGAGACACTGTCTTATGCATAAGACGATCGAAGAGGGCACACGGGGGTTAATCGCCACCTTTTGTTTCCTCGGCATTCCTTTGTTTGCCTTCTCTTCTCTCTTCATTGGCTATAGCCATTGGTCATTCCATTGTTTTCTCATTGTTTAAAGACGACGGCGATGCTCGTTTCTTTTCGTTTCACTTGTTTTTATTAGATCCACTGATTTCCTTTCGCGCGTTATCTTTATTACTTTTGTTTTATTTTGTCGTAAGCTGTTCAACTATTTTCAGATTTTTACCGTGGATTTTACTATTTTTTTTAGTATTCATTAATTATTTGTCTTCTTTGGTTTCGCTTCATCCGTGGCAAAAATTATACTTTTTTTAACTGCAACTCGCTGAAAATTGATTTGAGAACAGCTTAGTGTAACGGTTAGCTTGCTGGTCTTCGAATAAAACTATCGTGGTTTCGAATCCCATCTTCACTCATGATTGGTTTATGTTCAGTTTTTAATGTTATTGAACACCCACGTTTTTCGTTTCAAATCGTACTCATAAGACTTAAAAAAATTATTTTATACTTTTTAGTTCGTTTTAAAAACGTGGTAAATTTTTTTTTTTTTATTTTTTTTATTATTCCCATATTTTCTTGTCATCTAATTCTGAGTTATGTTAAAAATTTCAAGTCTCTATCTTATCAGGAAGTTAGTTTAAAGTCAATTACAAAATTTCACCTGGCAAGACATACGAGAAAACGAGTTAATAAATACGTGGTAAAATATGAGGTCCCGACAGGTTGAAAATACATTAACTCAGTTGTTTAACACGAACGAAGCCGCGAGTAACGGCTAGTATTAAAGAGAGTTTTAGATCGGCAACGGTTTTTAACACTGTTCGATAAAAACGCAGTCAAAAAAATAAACTAAACATAAAACGTTGAGCGTTAAATATAATAATTTCACCGATCAATCATCCAGCAACATTATTATGGTACATTATGTAACCACAGATATCACTAACCCAGCAGCAAAAGCACGGTGGTCGTCTCGCTAATATTATATAACTTTGTAAACCTATATCAATAATGTGAGTTTGGGTACCAAGGCTGCCACACACACGGGGATAAAAAAAAACTCACTATCAGTTCCGGTGTGTATATGTTCAAGTTGGTATTAGTGTGATGCCTGTACAGATAGGTACACAAAACTCTTTTGTTAAACTTATCCCTCTGTTATATTTAGTTACAGACGATTCTTGTAATTTTTCACAACCCAAATTGCTGCTAAAGGGATTTTGAAAAGTCTGAAGAATTATACGTCTCAAAAAATAGGTGAGACACGCTAGTGAAAAATGTAACAAATATATTGTTGAATTCCGTAAGGTTTCATTTTACACCCTACACGATGGCCTTGAATTTTTTAAATGAAAACTTCTTTAGAGGCGTTGTACACTATTTTTGTAATGGGTAAAAAATGTTAAACTCGCGTCAGGCGTCAGGTAAAGTAAGAACTGGGTGAGCGAGAAAACTCTCTAATTTATACAACGTTAGACATCTAGCGTTGAAATATCGTACCTAGATAAAAATGCAATCTATGATACAAACCATTTTGATCTAAAATTCGTCAGACGTTAATATTCAAGTTTTCACTTCTCCCGGCACTCCCGGAGTGCAAACCTTTTTTTTTCAATTACAGTTTCATCCCTTGAAAATACCATCAGAATCAAAATTCAACTTTTTATATATATAAAATTGTCGACCAATTTTTTTGAGACTATATATTGACAAAAAATAATATAAAAATATAAATCAATATAACAAAAGATGACGTTAAATTTTATTTATTTGAAGAGTTCTATTCAGACGTTAATCAAAGATTTCAACTTTTTATACTTCACGTCTGTAATTGAGCTACAGCACTTCATCTCTGTGCCAAATTTCAAGTTTTTATGTCAAATAGTTTCAAATCGCCGGTAACAGACGAACAGACACCGAAATCATTCCAGAAGTGTTTCGTTTGCACGGAACACTAAAAATGAATTTATTGACTCTTTTAAAAACAATTCCCTTTTCGATTCGAAATAATTTCTTCTGCATAATCCCGTGAACTACGTTAATTCACGTAGTTTATAGAATCAATAAAGCTAGTAGTACAGTGGGACTCTGTAAGAAGATCGAAATAACAGAATCTTCCTGCAAGCGTCCAAAGTAATTTCTTCTAAAGTGTTCCTTAAACTACGTTAATTTACGTAGTTTATCCACAATCCATAAACTTAGTAGTACAGTGGGACTCTGTAAGAAGATCACAATAACAGAATCTGCCTGCAAGCGTTCAGACTAATTTCTTCTAAAGTGTACGTATAGTTTATCCACAATCCTTAAACTTACTAGTACAGTGAGATTCTGTAAGAAGATCGAAAGAACAGAACCTTCCTGTAGGCATCCAGACTAATTTCTTCTAAAGTGTACCTTATAAACTACGTTAATTTACATAGTTTATCCACAATCCATAAACTTGCTAGTACAGTGGGATTCTGTAAGAAGATCGAAAGAACAGAATCTTCCTGCAAGCGTCCAGAGTAATTTCTTCTAAAGTGTCCCTTAAACTACGTTAATTTACGTAGTTTATCCACAATCCATAAACAGTACAGTGGGATTCTGTAAGAAGATCGAAAGAACAGAATCTTCCTGTACGCATCCAGACTAATTTCTTCTGACTTATCCCTTAAACTACGTTAACTCATGTAAGTCTAAGCTGTAAAAGTAACGAGAAATTGTGTACCCGTATGTATTCGTTACTTAAAGAACCAGTACCCGTTACTTTCGTATCGTTACGTTACTCGTTACTTTTCATACGACATACAATCGTGTAATAACAGCATCAAGCATGTACCATCGCATCGAGGCGCGTCGCATACGTGATACGGTATGACTTCGTTCGTATAACGTATAACCGCATCAAACTAGTCGAACTGACATGGATACGACAAATGCGAGTAACGAAATGAATTTGTAAGTAACGATTCGTTACTTCGAGTCAGACGATGTACCCGTTACTACGGTTTGTTACAGCTCTATAGTCTATCTAAAAGTCACGTGAGAAAATAATCGTCTCTATGTATCAGCACACAGGACTAATATACACATACAGCGGGACGACGACGATGTTTGGAGGCCTGTGGACCGATGATAAATTGCATTTCTATTGGCCGTGTGCCTGCCTGCGTCGCCGCTTCTCTCGTTCTCCCTCCCCCCCCGTTGCTTTCCACCACCCGCGCGCGTATCTGTTTCTTCGCTTGTTTGCACGGGGCGCCCGCGCGTGTTTTGTTTGCTTTTAACATCGGAGAGCCGGCCACCAGATTACACATTCCTTCTGTACAAATAATGTCGTTCCGTCTTTGTTCTGTGCACACGAGTCGACTGTACGTCTTTCTCTGTCTGTGACGGGTGTGACGAACGCGTTATAATATGGAAATTATACCATTGTTACGTAATATGGTATTTATGTGGTGCAGTTGAAATAGTGAAACGATTGCGTCATAAGTGTTTGAGAATAAATACGAGCCGTGATTGGCTAAATACACACTGGCTAATGAAATTCCATTGCAACTCCTAGCGGCAGATATATTGGGAGAGGGGGTGGGTAGAACAAAAAAATCAGTATTTTTTATTAATATCAAACAAATACTCACGAAGGAAGGTGTCGAGCAAAATATTAATTCCCAAACTAATTATGTTACAAAATACACTGTTACAATCTTATCTAAATTTTGTTTTTTAGTGGTATTCTGGTCTTGAAGGGGTAATTTACCCCACCATATCTATGCCCTTGTTGCAAGTGACACGGCGACAAAGATTTACGATTATTGTAACTGTAAAACAATCATTTTTATTGTTAACTTATTTTCAACAAAGTGTGCCGGTTTGACGGCGGGAGATCTACCGTCACAGCAATCGATGCGGCTGAAATCGGACCCTTTTCAAACACTTATATATTGTTTAATTTGGTGACATGACCTATATTCACAACTAAATAATAAATCATTTCCTAATTATCATCTCACACGACAATAGTATTTCGTTTACGACGAGAAATGGCCAATGTCGTCGTCTCGTTACTTTCTCGACGATGTCTTTCTCATGTCGATTACTCGATAGCATAAAGACCGCTGCACACGAGGCTGGTTTTGCCGCTAGATTTGGCAGTCTAATATCATTTCTAGAAACGGTGAGATTTCGATAGTTTAATTTTAACCGCGTTTCAAAATTCAAAAAGAAGCCGTTATTAATTTCGTCCCAATAGTTTTTTTTTCGAGACAAAATTCTATTTAATTCGTCACGTAATTCTCTACTCATTTTAAGTGGACTATAGTCATTTACTCTCAACACGAAATACACTTTTGTGATATTATAATATAATGAAGTCATTATTTTGATATTAGTACGGAGTTTGTTGTGTACAGTCAGTTATAAAATAAGAAAATCCATTGTAAAAGTCGCTGCACACGAGGCTGTTTTAACCACTAGATTCTTTGCTATATTTCGCTGCTAGGTTTCAAGCGGCTATTGTGCGCTGGGCTTCGTGATGTTTTTTATGTTTTCGCTTCACACGATTTAAACAGGAGTGGCCTTTCTTACTTAGAGAGGTCTATAAAAACAAAAACAATGTTTCATGACTCATTCGTAAATTTCGAGGAACTGTTAATACGTTCGACTGTCGCTGATAGAGGTCCAGGCAAGTAGTAGTTTCAGTTATGGAGATCCATGAGTGAAAAACGGCTTTCTCTTATATATAGAGGTTTCTGTTACTCACTTATAGAGTTTTTGGAGGGTTACAAAGACGGTACCTGGCAATTACTCTCACGTAGAGAGTTTTCTCGCTTAAAATAATAATAAAACTCTTTATTTGGTTTACCACACAATATAAATAGCGTCATAAAATGTATTTACAGTATTCCTTTTAGAGAATAACTACTAAGTCCCAGCAAGTATATTTTTAATTCCCTTTTAAATTTATTTTTATTTGGTTCATCTTTTAGATGATTTGGCATTTTATTGTGTATTCTAATCATGGCATTTCTGACACCCCTGTACGTGACTGTCAGCGCCGAGAAATCGGTTTTTAAATTATTTTTGTCACGAGTGATGTAATTATGAGTTCTATGGTTCCTATTGAAAAAATTATGGATGATCTTTCATGAATTTGCTGCATTCATAGATGTATAGATCATAGACAGTTAAGAATTGAAAGTTTAGTAAATAATTCACGATAGCTAGGTGTCACATTTGCCATGATTCTGATACACTTGTTTTGCAGCTTAAAAATCTTAATAGTATGAATATGGAAGTGCCCCAAAAAATGATACTTTGCATTCATTCAGGTTTGACTGTATTTGATAGATCAACAGTATGGACTTCCATTAAAAAAGGATTTTGACAATAACTCTAAGAGATATGGAGCCAAAATTCAAATTGTAATGGAGTTTGTTCCTTACTGTATTCACCATATCAATGTCTGCCACAAATTCGGCACAGATAACGCGTTAAATCGACGAAAATATTATTGTATAATATTATATCAGCTATCTGTCTCATTTTAACACACATTCGTGCGGTGATTTTAACCAGTTGTTCTCTGTCTATGCTAATTTGTGTTACACTGGTGGGAAAATTAACTCATACATATTTTGTTACAAGGTTATGAACACTGTTTTGTAATTAGACAGCGCGTTTGACTGAAAATTAGAATTAGTATTCAAATTGGATGTCGCTTCATTCCAGAAATATGTACACGCGTATCTGTTTATTTAAAAACAGGGCTTCGTAAACTCTTCTGCGTCGAAAGATTTCATTTTAAAGCTTGGAACAAGTTGCCGATGATAAAACAACATACAAACTATATACCTATAAACAAGCGAACATCGCAATTAACACGTGTCACAAACAAATGAAACAAAACAAATGATAAAGTTTTGGTTTGATGTCAGTGGTGTCGAATTTCAAATACAGTCGACTAATTTTGCTCCGTAATTTCAAGTTTTGATACGCAAAGTGCTTCCTTTGGAGAAATATGTTTGACAAAAATCTAAAAATAATTAATTTGAGGTTATACACGTGTATAACCTCAAATTAATTATTTTTAGATCAGTTCTGAAGAAGATCCAAATCCGGATCGAAACGTAATTGTATTAGTTATATTTTTTTGTTAATATATTTGTCTGAAAAATTGGTCGATAATTTTATTTATTGAAGAGTTCTAATCAGACGTTAATCAAAGACTGAAAATACATAAGTCATGATTGAAATATACAAGAGTTCTACTGTAATACAGTTGAATGAATTTTAAATGATAGATTAAATTTTGAAAAGTGTGTGTGTGTGTGTGTTAGCTCCGACGCACGACTGGAGTTTACTCCTTAGATACGCTGTGTAACGTATTCCATCTCATTCTTTCGCACGTTAAATCCTACAGATATATATGTTTGTCTCTTTTGTATTCCATCTCATTTTTTCGCACGTTAAATCCCACAGATATATATGTTTGTCTCTTTTGAAGCGGACGAGCGTAACGCCACACTTGAAGCGGTGTTGCGTTACGCCTCACCAATTGATTTTACTGCTCATAAAATTTCTGCACCGGGCGTTATTAACTCAAAATCGTTTCTTAAGGAGTAAACTCATAAAAACATCCTCGGTTTTTGGTATCAGCTCTTATGCAAGTTCGTCTTCTTCTGGGACACCTCTATATACAAATCCCTAACACGATTCTCACATCTCATAATAAAGCTCTCGAATCAAGCTCTAATGATCAGCATTGCGCGTACAGCGACTAAAGCTTGTTTTAAATGACGAGAATGAAACTTTGATATTTAATTTTATTGATATTCGAAGGTAGTCTCCCCCCAAACAGACCGACGCTGTTAGACAAAAGTAAAGTGTCTAGCACGCAATACTGTTTTAGTCTTCACCTTTGTAAATGGGTAATGTCGATTGGAGTGTACTGTTGTACAAGGTTTATTAAGACACTAGCGGTCCCGTCCGGTTTCACCCGGGTGTAAAAGAACGAATGGGGAAGGGAGGAACATGAGTACACACGTTCATCTTAGTTTACCGAGATGCATGTTGTGTCCAAATTTCATGATGATCGGAGTTACCGTTCAAAAGTTTTTGTCAATAAAAAGCAGTATTTAAACTTTTTTTAACTAATAATTTTTTAAAATTAATTAAATAAAATTAAAATAAATTTAAATGTATGCCTTAGATTTAGAAGAAAGCAATGTAGAAAATAAACAAAAATGAAAATATATTCGCCCAACGTAGGGCTCGAACCCACGACACTGATATTGACAGTCGTGTGCTCTACCGTTTGAGCTAGCCGGCGTTGTATTCTGACAACGCTAATAATATGAGTATATTCAGTTAGTGCATTTCACCTGAATAGAAGCTTATTTTTTAGATACATTTTGCAACATTTTTCATTAATGCTCCGCTCCTAATGGTCGTAGCCTGATTTTATATAGCCTATAGCCTTCCTCGATAAATGGGCTATCCAACAAAAAAAATTTTTTCAATTTGAACCAGTAGTTCCTGAGATTAGCGCGTTCAAACAAACAAACTCTTCAGCTTTATATGTTAGTATAGATTTTATTTAATTACATTATCTATAGGTACTTATTTTAATCACCGAGCGGGGTGGCGTAGCGGTGAGAGCACTAGACTCGCATTCGAGAGGTACCGGGTTCGAATCCCGGCGGGGGCAGATGTGACTGAGACTTTTTCCTACTGCCTCTCGCCGAGAAACGGTAATTCCTGTACAGGCCATCTTGTTGAGATTTTCCAAGGTTTCCCTCAACAATTCCAGATAAATATCAAGATGGTTCCTTATTCAAGGCCATGGCCGATTACCTGTCAGACTCCTATGCTCAAAATTTACCTATTGCACTCCGTCGGCAGCCATATAAAAGGCACCGTCTTCGAGTTATGCTTCTGGTTTTTCACTTATTCTTATCTCTATAGATTCGTAGTCAATTTTGACTGGAGATAGCAACGCCCGATCACCACAGATACCTTTGACTAACAGTAGAGAGCGCGCGCTGTCAAAGTTTGGGGAAGGGGGGGGAGGAGGCGAGGGGATGTCGTACGTCTCTACAGATGAAGCGCACAAGTTAACTAAGCATACGCGAGCTTATCCTAATTACTGTACTAATTAGTTGGGGTATGTCTAACACACTATAGCACACTATATAGTGCCTTCCTGGTGCTTATATATACGTAGGTACACTACACAGGTATACCAACCGAAATGATGATGCCGCGATGCCATTCGGTCGTCAGTGAAGCGAAACCTACACCTACCAACTTTCCAGTACCTATAATAACCTCCGGTACATGCTCGGGCACAATTAAATTAACTTACCGTCGTATTTTATGTTCGTACTTTTTTTTGTAATGATTTTTAAAATTATTATTTCTTATATTTAAATACTAGCGGTCCCGCCCGGTTTCACCCGGGCGCAAAAGAACGAATGGGGGGGATGTGAGTGCGCACGTTCATCTTAGTTTAGCGAGATGAATGTTGTGTCCAAATTTCATGATGATTGGAGTGACCATTCAAAAGTATTTGTCGGACGGAAAAATTTTGAGTTCATTGATGATCCCCTCCTATTAGTCGTAGCGTGATATTATGTATAAATGGACTGTCCAACAAAAAGAAATTTTTCAATTCGAACCAGTAGTTCTTGAGATTAGCGCGTTCAACCAAACAAACAAACTCTTCAGCTTTATATATTAGTATATATTATCTATACTAATATTATAAAGAAGTAAAGTTTGGAGGTAATCTCCGAAACTACTCATCCGATTTCAAACATTTTTTCACCAATATTTAGAATGGACCGTCAGAATATTGTCGCGTTAAAATAAAAGCACTTTTAGTGGAGATCATTTATGTCTGATCCTGTATATAACCATAGTAACCGAATTTTCTACAATAGTGTCAGATATACAAGGTCTTCTTGTTAGTAACTTTTTTTCGAACTAGTCACAAGAGGTACGCGTTTTCGACACATTTTTAATATTCGGGGGGGACTTTCTTAAAAAGTACATGTATCGCTGAAACCGCTTAATCTATAGAGTCGTGAAATTCGGCATAAGTACCTGTACTCTTCTTAAAAAATGAGTACAACTTCGACGATTTTTCAGGAAAAACTACCCGAATGAGTTTATTAAGATATAAGTACTATTACTATTTTGAATATGTAAAACATCGACGTTCTAAACCACACTCGGACGAAGCCAGGTACATCAGCTATAGTAATCGAATACGTTTATTTATAGAGTTCCGTACCGCAGAATGTAAAATCGAAAAATAGCTTCTTTATTGGATGCCAATGGCCTCTACAATCGTAGACAAATGTATGCGCCTTGCTGGAACGCTGCTGCTTATACTATCAGATCGGATCAAGTCTAATGTAAAGTTTAGAACCATTTAATAATACAGTGTAAACTCCATTTAACGTCACTCGATATAACGACAAACTCCTTAAAACGTTGAAATTACTTAACTTTAGTTGGTCTACCTTGTTACTCATGCAATGATACCCTCTAAATAACGACAACAATACGTCATCATATTAAGCAATAAACATAGTACTTGTTTGTTATTTTGTTGCTTTGTTGTCGGCATCATGCGTACCAAAGATTCTAAGAAATTCGTTCTTTTATTTTGCTGGGATTATCTTTCATATGTTTGTTGGTCTGCAGTTATAAATTTTATATAATTATGAGTAAATACATATTATAAGTAGTAAAAAAATATAAATGGATTATTTCTTCTCTTCGTTTAACGACAACTCTCAATAACGCCACAAAGTGCACAGTCCCTTGAGTGTCGCTATATAGAGTTTACACACTAATTTAATTACAGTAAAATAATTTAATCCTATACAGTACAGAAGTATTCTATGACAGCATTGTTGTAGCGGCTAGCCTTGTTATAATGACGTTACTATATCAGTTATTATTGTTCTTCGTAGTCTATGTACAACTCTTATACATAGTATATGCCGTCTCTTGCTTCAGTAAATGTAGATAAGTAAGTTGTCGGCAGTTTAGATAACGATGGGGTTGCACAGATCGTTGTTTATAAAGTTTAAACTTTACGTTATCTACCGTCTCTCTAATTGTATAAAACTAGTTTAACTAGTGTTAAACGTAATGGTCTAATTTACTGTATATTAACTGTATTGTAAACTAGCCTTTACCCGCGGTTTCCCACGCGTTAATGTCGATTTATGCTTAATTTTCGCATATTTTCTTTAATATCCTTTAAACTATACATTTTAAAATTATATTAGTACCCTTTTATTTGATACGTCACATGATGCATTTGAAAAGTATTTATTTTTAATTTCCCAATTTGCCCTCAAAAGTCGGAATTCTTTTATTTACGCTATACGTTCGTGATTTAGCTTTATATAGTGTTGCTCGCTCCCTGTTGGGACGACTATGGATTCTGTAGAATCTTCTAGCAACAACAACAATAGAAAACAGGTAGCCAAGAAAACCCGATCTTCTTAGAATTGCCTGCAGAAGCCAAAACATGTAAAGGAATGATCTCGGTGCTTCTAGAACATTCTCCAGGCGGGGGACGAAGCTATAAAATGCGAGCGGAGTGGTTGGCGGGTCGGTCAGTTGTTCGTGAGGCGTTCATGTATTGATACAGTGCTAGTGCGTGGTGACATAAATCATTAAGAACAGTTTTGTTACAATACGCACCAAATTTCAACTTTTTTCGTCCAGTAGATTCGGTGAAAATAGACAGGCGGACAGGCACGAAGGTTTTATGGAACCCTATCGAAGAATATAAGTTTTCATCTATTTTATTTGTATTAAATGTGTTTTTAATCAGTGTTTGATAGATCCGTATTGATTGATCAAATATTAACTTCATTACTTTGCGTGGAACACCTTCCAATTTAAAATTATATTCATATTTTTTGTTTTTACTGAGTGGGTATGTACTTGTTTGAATTTAATTTCAAAACATAACTCACTCGTTCTTATGTTACTGCAGAAATCTATTTAATGAAGTTATAACTATCCACATCGGGTAAATTTGCCATTTTGATTCGAACTGTTAAAACTCGCCGGGCGCTCGTTTTACCATAATGTCTTAAAGCACAAGTAAAGGGAAAAAACCAAACAATCTAAATTTATAGTTACATCGCAAAAAAAATATGCTACGCACGTACACAGTAACAGTTCTAATACTGTATTAGAACTGTATTAGAACAAGCGTCCGCTACCGGTGCGTTTATACAGCACAATACGAGGACTCTCGCATACAACACGATACGACAACTAGGCTATCGGATATAGCCACGAGGCACAATGCAGTTCTTTAGTCCATCTGAACTCATTACACGCTTAGTTGACAAACTGACCGCGACGTTTGTCGATGTATGGGAACAACAGTTTTCCAACGGCTAAAAATCTTCGAGAATCGATTTCCGGAACCCTCGATGCGTGAGTCCGACTCGAACTTGGCCGTTTTTTTTTTTGCATGATAATTTTATTGTCATGCACACAACAAATAAACATAACTAATTAAATATATTTAAATTAGACAACTGTACCCTAAACATTGCCGTCATATGTGTGTGTGTGTATGTGTATTACTTCTGCAAACAAGCGCTAGCTTCATTTCTAATTCAGCAGTTAATTAGTGACGTCATCGAGAGCTTCTAGCAACTAAGCAAGCAAACCGTTTGCTTAATATGCACAGTGAGAAGTATTCACAGCACTCTAAAGATTCATTTATTACTATATCAAGTTTTTGTTTTTTGACACTTGCTCTTCAGTATTTTTTCAGTTTAAAAAAAAAACTAAGTTAATACAATGATTGTTGTTCAATATTGTTTGTAGCGTAGTGCGATAGCTTTCGAATGACGTAACTTTCGTAGACTTCACTCGACGTAATCCGAAGTTACACTGGCCTGAAGCCTACCGGGCACCGTAAAACTGCGTACTCGGTTCAAAGGTCGTCCCAGGTAGGAACACCTTTTGTCTAGGTCAGGGGTCGGCAACATTTTCAGACGGAAGAGCCAAAAGTTACAATTTACAAAATTTCCCAGTCTTTAAAGAGCCACTAAACATTTTCGTATCAGTATTATAGTATTTGCTTATATATATCCCAGGACGACACGTCGCGACGGGGGCGATGCGGGTGAGACGCGAGTGGAAATGGCTGAGAGATAGACATGGTACTCAATCATGGATCGATTGGACGATTTTTAAAGGTTTATATAATAAAATAATTATTTTTGCGTATGGAACTGGAGAGCCGCAACTTTACATCAAAAGAGCCGCATGCGGCTCGCGTGCCGCAGCTTGCCGACCCTTGGTTTAGGTCATTTTTATAGCTACGAGTTACGATTTCTAATGCAATCTTCAATAATAAACATTATTATACTAAGTTCTTTATTTGTTCTTTGAAACATTGTATGTAAGTGTCTCATCAGTTGGAATTTCACTGTATTGAATACGATTACTTACGTCTTTTATCTGCCTCTGTTCTATGAAGCACTGCATGCAGACGACTCTCTCAAGTCTCACAGACGAGAGCTTGAATTCGTTCGTTATAATATATTGAATGCATAGACAGATCGAATGAATTGTGTCATCACACTCGCACAGTACTTAACCACTCGACATACAGTATTGAATACGATTACTTACGTTTTTTATCTGAGTCTGTTCTATTAAATACTGTACGCAAGTGACTGCTAATCAAAACAGGTGCACAATTCATTCGAGAGTTGAAACATTCTTTCATTCACACCTGCTAATAAATCATACATCATGTGAAGGAATCACTCATTCGATTATAAAAATCATTCGAGCAGCAACGTTTCGATTATTCCCAAGCTTTCGCCAATGGTCGTTGTAAAAGCGCTTTCAAAAGGTTGAAATCTCGAGTTCTATGAATACTTCGATATATAATTCAACTCACGTACATAGATGTAGGTAAACACACTGTAGAGGCCCAGTTAAGCATAGCCTACTAGGAAGATTGGCCGCGTGTACTCGTCGTAATTCACTCTAATGTTTAACTAATTGTTTTAGTCATTATTAATATAAGCCACCGGCTTCGTATCGTGTTGTCTCTGTCTCGCACGTCGTCACGTCTATATGTACGTCGGAGCGAGATAAAAGATACGCGTTTCAACGATTATGTGTACGTCTGTCTTTATCAAACGCGCGTTCCGTCTCTGCTGCAGATACGGAAACGTACAGAGTTGGAAAAAAGAAATTGAGAAAGTAAAAATATTTAGCCAAACTTTTTCAGCGCTTATTGCGAACGTCGACGATTTGGGAAAAAAATTGTTATTTAAGGACGTAGTCCTATGTTCAGGCTCGTTTTCAGCCGTTATTTCAGAAATTTTTTTTAATATCAAAATAATGTACGATGTTTTCAATTTTGTTACATGTTTTTACTGACATCGTAAACTAAGACAAAAAATTTTTTTTTGCTTAATTTTACGCCATTTTATAATTGTTTTTTTAACCTAAAGTAGACAACTTTAAGTGGAGGTAGGTGGTTAGCGCGGGTGATAACGTCACTTGGAGTCAATTGAATTATAAAAATTAAATTGGTTATTGTTTCGTAGGCTTGTCGCTCTATCCCGTACTCTAAATAAACATTTTTATTGATAAATAACAAAATGGCGGGTTTTAGAAAAAAAACAACGAGAAAATCGTGATTTTTTCGTTGAAAATCGGTTAAAAAAATAGAAATAATTTTTATAATTAAGTAATTCTAGTACCGGACGGAGGTATTGTTGTGTAGAATACCCTGTGCAAAACTGAAAGCAATCGGTTGTATATGCAATTGTTTCAATCACTCGCGCCACTTAGAAAAACGTAGTTTTGAGAAAAACGCGTAAGTTTTAATATCAGATTGCTTACAAAAAAATAAAAATGAATATTTACACTAATCAGCTATGCCTGGTGTATATTAAACCTTCCGTTTCTTCAAAGGCATCGTTTTCTGTTAATTTGTTTGCTCTACTCTGCGAGAGTATAAGGGTAACGTGATAACAATTGAGAGGTAAGAGCAGGTAAGAGTCTTACCGTAAGACCGTTGCTGCTCTCGACTATATGCTATAGCTTTGTAAATATTTAATATTTCGGTCTAAAATTTTTACAGTATTTTCTCAATATAATATACTTACTAAAAATGTAAAAAAATAAATTCGTTTTTTCAAAACCCGAACACCGGACTACGTCCTTAATTTCAAATTTGTTCTTTTAAAATCTGTACTAATATTATGAAGAGGTATAAAGTTTATAAGTTTGGATGTAGGAGATCTCCGAAACTACTCATCCGATTTAAAAAATAGTGTCATCGAAACGAACCTTCAGGATGGATGCCTATTACCGCGTTAAAATAAAAACATGCGTACAGCCATTAAAAGAAGAAGTTTCACTTCGCTTTTGTATAAATATTTTTTGCGGTTTATAACTAAAAGCATCTTTCTTTTGTCCAGTTTTGTACATCTAATTCTATCTTTCGCAGTCGACCACTTACATATATCTGTGTAGAATGAAGTGAGATAGATAATGTACTTTACCGTAACAGATGCATCGGTGCATCTCTCTTCATCGTCCGCTTACGCGATATCGTTTATCCTCGTCTATCACTTTGTGCGTACCGCAGAGCGAGACAAAGATATGTATAAGAATATTTCTGCGGTGCTCTCATTTCTGTGTAAATACTGTACAGCGGCGATGTCCACAGGGACTTAGAAAGATGAAAAGACCGATTCAAACGCTTCAAAATTTTCACCAGTGAAAATCGTGATAGGCTTTTCCAATCAAAATTTTATTAAATGTTTTTTTTTTTTTAATTCAAACTACTCAAATCTTTGATTAACGTCTGATTAGAATTCTTCAATAAATAGAATTATCGACCAATTTTTCAGACAAATATATTAACAAAAAATAATAATTAATATACATTGACGTTTCGGTCCGGATTTGGATCTTCTTCAGAACTGATCTAAAAAATATAAAAATAATTAATTTCTATTTATAAATATTCGCTTTAAGTTTTTTTTGAATATAATTAAAAAAATTAAAGCGAATATTTGTGAATACGAATTAGAAATTAATTATTAATTTTTTTTATATTTTTTAGATTAATTCTGAAGAAGATCCAAATCCGGACCGAAACGTCAATGTATTAATTATTATTTTTTGAAAACTTACGTCTTTTTCAAAAATGAAATGTCACGGAAATGATATAATAATAATGCGTTTAAGAGTATTTCGTCCCTGCAAATGCCCCCTGCACCCTTCATCTCAAATCTTTTCCCCTCGCCTAAAAACGGTTCGCGCTCTCCCGACGCTATTTTTAAAGCTAGAGGGTTCTGGTAAACGCCAAATGAAAGACAAAGAATCAGACTACAGATCCTTCAGGCGAATTTTTTGAAAAACAGTTTCGCCTACGTGTAAAATATTACGTAACTTATTATTTTTTTCAAAAGGTTGTAAGTTTTTTCAGAATTTTTTTTTCAAAAAATTCGCCTGAAGGATCTGTAGTCTGATTCTTTGTGTTTCATTTCTTCTATAAACAACGATTCGAAAAATATTTCAGGCCAGGTTTGCGCTCATTCCTTTTTAGTTTTCATTCGAAAATATCCGTTAAAATGTGCCGCTCTCTGGCTCTAGTCTACCTTCCCTATTTGTAAATCAATTGCTACTATTAGAGTTGAAACAATTTTTTTGTACCAAAATTTTATTTTACGACAACAATAATAATCACGCAGGCAATAAATATTTAATTGTATTCAACGCGCACACCTGTTATTGTGTATCGAGTTACTTAACGCATCATTCAAAGTTCCTACAGCATCGTACAGCCACGGTTTGGTTTTAGTTTACTTAATACGAGGGAGTCCATTTCAATTCCACTTAATTTTGTGAGTGAAATTGTGTAAACATTTGCCGCTTGGTTTGTGCTCCGGCCGACAGAGGCGGGTTAGTCACTACGGTGGAGGTGAAAGGGGACCGACAATAGAGGGGAGAAGTATTTTCTGCCAATTGTGTTGGAGCTCCTTTTGATCTGTTCATTGTGGTTGTAAAAGCGTTAAGAAGAAAATACAAACAGTTTGACTTCTTGGCGATGAAAGTGAAGGGTCGCGCAATTCTTGCTTTCTTGGAATTATAAATCTTCACATTTACTTTATGACGTTCTATACTGTCGAAATAATTGTCAATTGCTTGTTATAAAATACGCAAACAAACAAACAGCGTGGATTATCCAATATTATCGTATTGCAGATTGTGTGGTGGAAGCGACGGGTCTCTTGATTTTTGCAATTTTGCAATTAAACAAGTCTTCATTCTTACGTTTAGATTTATGAACACGTTTATGTTGTCAAAATAATCGTCAATTATTTGCTAAATAATACGTCAAAAAACCATTAGTATTTGTTATTATGACGGTCTGATTATATGGTGGAAGCTACGGGTCTTGTAATTTTTGCATTTCCAAACCAGAACGTCTTTATTTTTGCAGTAATTTTACTAAATACGTCCATATTAGCAAAACAGCTGTATTTAATTTGTTAAAAAAGTAGTTAAAAGTCAGCAATTGTGTTTTGACATGGCAGTTTGTAACTATATGGTGGTGGGAGTACGGGTCTTTTTTTGTCGCTGTGCGCTGCTTAGCTGAGTTCTTTCTTTTATTCATACATTATTATTCAAGATATTTTTAAACAATTTTTCTATCATGTGTGGGTAAAGAAATAGTATATTACACCGCAGGGGCAGAAAGTTTGAGATTCTTGCACTGCGCGTCATGATCGAAGGCATCATGACCAATGCATAAATGTTAGACTTTCTGCCTTACAATTGATGCCGAAAGTATGTACTTTCGATCGAGGTATGAAGAAAACTAAATTTTTGTAGATACTATAAGAGTTTTCAAAATTTTGCACGTCAATAGTTCTGAGAATAATATATTTCTGTCGATATTGTTAAAATATTCTTACATTACTTTTTAAACATTTTTAGGATTCTGTCTGTCCATCCATTCGTCTGTTTATTTATTTCATAAAATGTAATAATAATAAAGCGTTTAACGTCCGTTTCTCGACATTATGTCATAACAGACGTCATTCGCACCATTACTATTTTCCATCTATTTTCTACATTTTTAAACTTCCACTTAATTAATAGCAATGGGCGAATGAAGGAATTTTTAGGAAATTAGGATAAGGTAGGCAAATTTTGACCATACGAGTTTGACAAGTAATCGGCCATGGCCTTGAATAAGGAACCATCTCGATATTTATCTGGAATTATTGAGGGAAACCATGGAAAACCTCAACAAGCTGGCCGGTACAGGAATTACCGTTTCTCGGCGAGAGGCAGCAGGAAAAGTCCCAGCCACATCTTCCCCCGCCCGGAATTCGAACCCGGTACCTCCCGAATGCGAGTCTAGTTCTCTCACCGCTACGCCACCCAGCTCGGTATATTTCATAAAATTGAAACCAGTGACGACGTCTTGCCCAGGGCCCCAAAAAAACTTGTTACTAGATACCAAATGGTATCGGTGGATTTTTTTTGTTACAGTTCACTTTGTAAATATTAAAGCCTCCCAAAATCCGATCAGCCTAAATAAGAACTGACTTCAAGGTAGAGACGTATCTTTGCATATAAAATAATGGTGCACTATTCTCGCATTGTAGCAGATTAATTGCTTAGCTAGTTTAACTAATTACAGCTGGATGAGAGCTCCGCCACTAAGAACTAACCACTTATGTAACTACAACTAATGTACAGTATCGGAAAATGCAACTAGTTCAACTTAGACTGCTCTCTTATCGATAATAATTTGCGATTACAATATCATGACGTCACCCCGTTCGTATGAAATTTCCAAGAGAAATGAGCCTCTTACAGTAGTCGCCACTAACACTAACTTTCAGAAATTAATTCGTTTAATACAGTTATTTAATTTATTTATGATCTGTGGGTACCATAAGGAAGATATTTTATGTCTTTTGATAGATAAATAAATGTGTCTAGTTTTCTAGGCTGCGCTCTAAAAAAAATTAATATTCGAAATTGTACAGCAGTGGACAGTAGAACTCGCGTAACTTGTCGGGGCTAATCGATTCATGTATTTACAAGTTCTCTTTCATCCTCATTTCGAGTCAGTCGTAGACCGATCAGAAAAAAACTTTATTATTTTGAGGTTAAGTGTTGTCAAACGTATTTTTCCATCGTATAGAAGGAGACACTTTACGTGAAAAATATCGATTAAAAACTTGAAAACACGTGATTAAAATCAATTGAAAATACATGAGTCGGCTGAAATAATTATTGTATCTCAGGGTTTGTTTGTTCGAACATAACCTAAAAATTGAATTTCTGCAGAATTTGCAACAAATCTGAAGGTAACTGATATTTTGGAGCGCAAACAGAGATTGCCAACTGTAAAACTGTCCACAGGTGGATCGCGTCTCTCAAAACAAGAGAATGACTTCTGCAGATTTGTTTAGGTTCTGTACCTTGAAACACAATTAAGTAAGTTGGTTAAACAAATGAACGCCATGCATCTTTCATGGACCGAATAAAATGACCCTTCCGTTTTTAATTAATGTCTCCATTGGCTATTTAGAAACTAGACTACGGGTTCTAATAAGATATTAACAAAGCTCTAACGCAGTCATCTCAGAAAGCGAGATTCCCACAATTAAATAAAAAAAATAAGCGAGTGTGCTTTAGACCACACGACTGAAGTAAAATTTCTTCCCGCCATATATAATATATAATAATATTCGATAATCTATCACCATATTTTGATTCGACATCCTGATTTAACGACACAATATAACCTCACTCTGTAGCACATATCTACAAAGACGAAATGTTTAAAATATAATTTTTGATTAATTAATAGGCAAAATATGTATATATATTTGTTAGCATAATTTATAATACATTTAAAAGAATTTATTAACTAACCTACATTATTTCCCGTTATAAAATGCAGCAAAATTCGATGAAATGTATTTTTCATACAAAAACAATTGTTTTCATTTTAAACGTCAAATAGTTGTCAAAAAAAAAAGAATTTCGATTAATGCTCCGTCTTTGTCGCATTCACTAACTTATATCTCCCTCGCAACTTCCAATTACGAAACGTAACTCTCTCTCTCTTACTATCTTCACTAACTTATATCTCCCTCTCAACTATCGTTCGCCTCGAACGATCATGCACCGTTCGCCTCGTCCGATGATGCACTTCCGTAAACGCTTTCGTCAGGCATTTACCATCTCCCCAAGTCAAGCGTTCCTAAAGAAGTTTTACTTCAAAAAAAGTCTATTCGCTTGATAGCTGGTCGCTAATAACTAATGGACTAATAATGCCAACAAAGAGTATGCGTGTCTTTACGAGTTCGTCGCGCACGATTTGTTTTCCAGCGCAGAAAAATAATTCAGAAATTTCCAATGAACTGACTATCAATCAAAATAAATATAAAATTTATTTTATTTATTTGAAGACTTCTATTCAGACGTTAGTCAAAGATTTGATTATCAATTAATTATTCATTATTATTTCAACAATAATAATATAAAATTGACCGACCACAAGTGGGTGATCGGGAACCGGTACTTCCCCCCCCCTGAAACATTTTTATGCAGCGTGGTTATTTTTGAATTAAAATACTGTTCCCACTAATAAAATTAAACATGACCCCCAGCCCAACTTTATTGAAAAATAATATAATAATGACGTTTTGTAATTCCGAATATCGTTTTTTTATTACTCTAACGATAAAATAAATCCAGAAAAAACTTCGTTTATTACCAAAAGTCGTATGTTAAAGTTTGGCAGATTTGTATTTGTGGGGTGGCATTGTTTGGTATTCAGTTAGAGGGTAATTATTTCGCCATTACAGCCCCTGTTAGAAAGCCAATCAATCACCGTCAAACCTATCGGGGTAAAAGCGAGACAGACGCAGTCATCTTTTAGAAATGTCGATTCTCTTTTTCTGGTCCACTGAAATAGTATATTTCCGTCTCCGTTCGACCAACAGCGGACGAACGAAACAGATGATAATCGGCGGATGATCGTCTTTTGTTGAATACAACTATCGTTTGTCTTTTCCCGTACAGTAAACTGACTCTAAGTCAGCTCTCGAAGAAAACGCTGCGGAAATTAAATGAAACAGCTGAACGAATTTTCACGAAATGTTGTGTCGATGTCAGAAGTAAAATTTCATCAGTAAACAATTTATTATCAAGTAAACACTAAACAGAAAGAGGCGTGTCGATCTAACTTTCCCCTCCTATACACTACCCGCCAGCTAATAGGTTCGGCGGTTTCTCGATGGCAGCTTTTATTTCCCATTTTTTAGTAATGGTTAAATGAAATTACTCTTGTCGCGGTTAAAGAAGTTATACTTCAAAAATATATAAAATATATTCAGGTAGATAATTTTAAGTGCCCTAAGTGCACTGATTATGCAGTATTTTTTTTCCTTTTGGCACGGTAGAGTGAAATGGTGGCGACGAGGTAGAACGGCTGCGTCGTAACCTAAAGGTCCTAGGTTCGAGCTCGGTGGCCGGTACCATTATTATTTTTTACAATTACACCAGTTTTAGTTCTGTAGTGTGTAGTGTATACACAGTATCTTTTTTTCAACTAAACCATATTTCAAAAATCATTGAGTATTGGATCTGGGTTTATCAAAATATTTTCTTGTTTTGAGCTTGGCTATCGTCTGTCAAAGCAAAGATATTTTTGGAGTTTACTCCTTAAGAAACGATTTTGAGTTAATAACGCCCGGTACGGAAATTTTATGAGTAGTAAAATCAATTGGTGAGACGTTACGCTCTACCGCTTCAAGTGGGGCGTTACGCTCGTCCGCTTCAAAAGAGACAAACATATATATCTGTAGGATTTAACGTGCGAAAGAATGAGATGGAATACAAAAGAGACAAACATATTAGGATTTAACGTGCGAAAAGATGAGATGGAATACATTACACAGCGTATCTAAGGAGTAAACTCCAGTCGTGCGTCGGAGCTGACACACAATGACTTTTTTTTTCAATTAAACGATATTTCAAAAATCTGGGTTTATCAAAATATTTTCTTAGGTATCGTCTGTCGAAGCATAGATATTTTTTTATAACTGCATGTGTATAAGTCAGCAACGATGGGCGCTGACTTAGAGGGAGTCTACTGTACATAATAATGATTGTAGTGTGCTCTGCACGTGACCGCCGCAACGGCATATGTGTTTGTTTTGCCGATATCTCTTTTAGCTGTTCGACTGGTCTGTTTGGTTTTGAAATTAAAAATTGCCCACGTATGTTTATTTTGTGTTTTCAGACTGTTTACATTTTATATTGATTTAATTATACTTACTTAATAATCTGTGTATATGTTGGCATAAATACAGATTAGATGGAGAATTGATTGATTAAAAAAAAAGTGAGCGTTTGGAGGGTAGTAAATTATTCGGGTTTGATAATTGGTTGGACGAATCGTTGGGGAATTGAAAAACGATATTAAAAATCGGTTGTCTTTCTGTAAATATTGAAGTTCGGTAAATGGCGGGGCTCCCTTGAGTTTGTGTATAATATTTTATCTTTTGTTTTTCGGATTTGTTGAAATTGGAAAGTTGTTTTGTCAAATTAAAAATGTACACAATTTTAATACAGTAGACTACCTCTAACTGATCGTTCACGGCTGCCCGCGATGAAATTTTTCGTTACCACTGTCGTCTCTACGAAAAAAGAAAACTGTAAAAAATGTTTCTATTTATTGTTACTGGCGGCGCGGTCCGGCTTCGCCCGAATTTGTAGATTGCCACCGTTTTTTCGTCGACTTGGAAAATTGGTCTCCACGAAAAGCGCTTTTATTTTAACGCGATAATATTTAGTCTATGCTCATCCTGATCGTCCGTTCTAAATGGTGTTGAAAAAATTTTTCAAATAGATGCAGTGGTTTCGGAGATTACCCTCCGCATACACACAAAATTCACACTTTCTCTTTAGAGATTTTACCGCGACAACAGCATTCAATAATCGAACTCAGATCGCTTTATTTCAACTGTTTATTTGTTCAGCATTTTAAACAAATTAAAAAACTTAGAGTTTTTCAAATTATTAGTAATACAGTTAGTTTTGAAGATTGTTCATTTCCTTTTTCTGAATAGTTTAACACGTTTTATTATTTAAACAGCGATAATATAATATGATTGTTGTAACAACATTATAGGTTATGTAATACATATGACGTAGTAGTTAATAGGTATGTGTTAACAAGTGAATGACGATCATTTCGTCACAGCTGGTGTTTGAAGGAGGGAGAATCGGGTTTCTAGTTCCAACCCCAGTTTATTACACATACAGACATAAACGTACATGATATTGTAGCTATACTAGGGCTGTTTAAAAAAGATAACGATATGTATATGTTGCAGCTACTGACGTAAGCAAAAGCGAGATCAGCTGTACTCAGCTGATCAGAGTAAAAATTAATAATTAAAAAAAAAAAGAAACACCACTGCACAAAAATAAAATTCATATAACTAAAAAGAGGAAACCAAGTCGGAAAATCTCAGTGGAGACCTATTTATTTATTTGTTTTATTTTTAAATGGTACCCCTTACATGTTGATTTTTCTGACTTGTTTTACTCTTTTTATTTATATAAATTTCATTTTTGTGCAGTTTTTTTTAGATAATTAGTTTTTATTTTTGTTATTTTTATGCATCCAAGTTTTTTTTATATATACATAATACTAGCAGACCGTCCCGGTTTCACCCGGGTGCGATAGATATATTTCTGCAAAATGTATTTCGTTTGCGAACTAATAGCTTTGAGCAAATTCTACCAGATTTGCTTCTGAACTAATAGCTTTAAGCAAATTCCAACAGATGTCGAGACTTTTTTTTTGTTTGCATCTGAACTAATAGCTTTGAGTAAATACTATCAGATGTCGTAGCATGTTACTAAAACAGTTTTTTGAGACAACACCGTAGTTTTGTACAAAATAATTTAATTTAATTTAATAAAAACTATCCTGTAGCGTAAGTTGCACCAAGCAGGACACATTTACAAAATTTCATTAAAATCTGTTCAGTGGTTTCGGAGATTAGCGCGACACGAGAATTTTATACCTATATGTAGATATAATACATATTTGGAATTGGCAATTTACTAGTTTGTATTTGATACCCATTTTGTAATAATAACATTATATTTTTTTCATACCGCCTCTCTTTTTCCAGATTTAAGACGAAGCTAACGACACCTCATATGTTAAAAGCCATCAAGCCCCGTTTAGGCTACAGAGAATGCCAAAGAATACATGCCCACATACATCACCCTCATTCTGGCTCAGTGTGATAAAAGAAAGATGTTTTTATTGGATCGACTCTCGTATAGTGGCCACATCAAACTCTACACGGTTCGTACAAAACATTATTTTATTTGGATTCCCACAGGGCACCACCTCAGGGCTACTGACGACTGTGCAGCGATATAATTATTTCCTCACACAACATATCCTAAAGTGATTTATATATAGTTTGTCATCGTTTCATTACAAAGCCAGAAGGTTGTTGGGACAGGGTTGCGTATTCTAATTCCCCTTTTGTACACCCTTGATCGATCTGTCTTTGTATTTTGTTGTTAAATGGACAGGCATTGTGTGCGCGATTTATGTTAATTATACCATGTTTTATTGTGACGAATTAAATAATTACGGCAAACGATTCAGTCCCGCTGCTATACTTAGTAGAATTTATTTTTTTGACAAATTTTACCACGGGCTATGATAGAAACGGAGCAAGAAATAATATAGGTTCGTGCGTGAATTATGACGCAGTGACACGTAATGGGAAAACGAGGGCCAGCGAATTTTAACAGTCACGCAAGTCATACAATAATCACGTACAATATGTATAGTACCTACTAGTGGCCTGATCCGGCTTCGCTCGAAATTGTAGATTGCCACCGTTTTCTCGTCAAAATTGGTATCCACGAAAAGCACTTAACATTAAAATGGGTACAGTAAGCTATCCTTAAAAGATAGATAAATGCCATCGCGGACTTCCCTGTAGACTTATAAAAAAGAGGAACAATTCCACTATACGTTGTTATATCTCAAAGGGATTATGCAGCATTTTCGATGAAAGCTTCCAGTCGGCTTGATTTTTTCCTACAATAGTCGTCATATTATTTCAACCGATTTACAAAAAACATTAATTAATTATACACATAAACCTTTGTCTTGAATTACTTCGTCTATAGGTGAAAACCGTATAAAAATTCGTTCAGTAGTTTTTGAGTTTATCGCGTTCAAACAGACAGACAGACGCGGCATAGGGGCTTTGTTTTTTTTAATATGTCTTTTTAATATATCTTGAGCAAAATAATTTCTAATGTGTTCAATTTTAATGCGGTTAGACCAGGCCTGGGCAAATGGCGGCCCGCGGGCCGGATCCGGCCCGCAGTAGACTTTTGTCCGGCCCGCGAAGCATTTAATAAATGATTATTAAGAGCGAAAATAGTTAGCCAATATATTTTGGCGCATAAAAAAATTTTAGAAAAAGTACAAAGGCCACAACAGACGAAAAAAAAACTTTTTGTTGCGGAAATGAAAGGACTTTTTTTGCTCTCCAAATTTTAGGCCCACGGTCAAAGTTTCATCAGCAATGTGGCCCGACGATCAAAAGGTTTGCCCGCCCCTGAGTTAGACTATGATTTAGGTACTAAGGAAATAGTGGTACGACTACGTTTATTATACTTTAGGCAACTTTACAGCACTAGTGTTAAATATGTTATTTTACGATCACTGTACCAGGCATGAAAAGCAAGTAGTTACAAAATACGCTTTAGAAAAAAAAGCTCATTTTAATTTCCTTAATAAAGAATTAAAATATTTTAAAGATGCTAAAAATTAATTTTTAACAGATTTGTCGGTAAACTTCAAAAGTCACAAAGGATGTGTTTTTCACGGTTTGATAATGATGTTTAACATCCGTGAACTTTGACACCTTTCACACATTTTCGACAGTGGCGTGACTGTTAGGACACTAAAAATATTTATTTATGTTTAAAACTTATCAGACGATATTTTCAAGCCTCAGAAATAACTTATTAGATCTGATACATGCGATTGCTTTTAGGGTAAAAATGTTTTTTTTTTTGTATCTGTACGTATGTTTTTGTTATTTGTACAATTTCTGAAGTTATATTTCATTATTATCTCTCTCTTTATTATTACTCAATACATTCGGAATAATCAGAATTAGATCAGACAGACAAAATTGTTAAAATGGAAAACTCGATCTGTAAGTATTCTATAAATTTCACCTAGTTGCAACATCTCAATCGGAATTTCCTTTGAAACTTACGAAAGTTACGATTATATTTTTTCTATATTGATTTAAGTACCTACTTAACAAATTTGGAGCTGTCCAAAACCCAAAATTTAACTTAACTAATAAAATAATCAATAATAACTGATCATGTGTTAATTAAATTAAATTTTGAAGTCTATATTTTGATACTGACAGCTCCGAATTACAATATATTCTTGTTTGTAAATTGTCCATAAAAAATATTTATGAACGCTACTGACTTGTTATGGAAGTATAATCCCAGCCATCTCTGATCTCACAAATCTTACATAACGACATCCACACTTCTGAGCGATATCTTCCCGTCTTCGGGCCATCTTCAAAACAGTAGTTTTGTTGTTTTTACCTACTTATGACAGTTCTGGGAGGTCTTCAAATAAACACAATACTCGACTGTTTGCTTGATTTGTTTCACAGCTTTATTTCTAAGCCCTTCATGCCTCTTAACCAAATTGGTTCATTAACGCCGAAATAGGGCTAATAAAACTAATTAATTAGTCACATTAATCCGACCCCCGCAGTTGCTATAAACTTTTCTAATTTTATCTCTACCTTATCATAATAAATATAGTTTAAAAAAAACTAAAAACCACGCTTTATATCGAACTAAAAAGTAAAAAATAATGTTTTTAAAATAAGCTTAAAAAGAGTGGAGCGCTTTGTTCCACATTTTCGTACATCGAGCGCCCCACGCTTTTTAAGCTTATTTTAAAAAAAATATTTTTTACTTTTTAGTTCGATATAAAGCGTGTTTTTTAGTTTTTTTTAAACTATATTTATTTTTCACTTTCTAGTTTGATATAAAGCGTGTTTTTTAGTTTTTTTTAAACGATAATTATATTCCACTTTTTAGTTCGATTTATTCTCAAAAATTTGCCGGAAAAAAACAAAATTTTTATCTCGGCGTGGACGGGATTAGAACCCACGACCGGTGAATCCGAGAGTTGACGTCAGCGAAGACTAGCGCCTTAGACCGCTTGATCAACGATTGCTCTTACAGTAGTGGCATAATATACTAACAGTAATAAACCACTTGCTGTAGTCCAAACGAGGTTACAAACAAACATACATACAAACTTACAAGTGATACTAATATAAAGCGTGTAAAAATCGATGGATTATTTTCCGAAAAATATTCTTGACTTTTTATAAATTACTAGTGGCCCTAATTTGTAAATTGCTATCGTTTTTTCGTTGACTTACGCTGCAAAATCTTAAATCGGTCTCCCTGAAAAACGCGATAATATATAGCCTATGTTCATCCTGAAGGTCTATTCTAAATATTGGCGAATCGATTTTTAAAAATCGGATGAGTAGTTTCGGAGATTACCTTCTTAACTCAAACTTACAATTGTCAAACGATCCTAACCAAATTTTGATAGGATATATTTAACAGGGTCCAGTACGATAACACTATGCACCCAAATTTTGAAATTTTTTTTTTTAAGTCATAGAAAACGCTAAATTTTGACGTTCAAAAAAAAAAACTTTGCGGATTATTCACAAATTTCCTCAAAAATACGTAATGGAACTACTTTTCGTCTTTCACTGTCATTTTTTGAATCTAACCAATCAAAAATCACAAATACACGTCATAGCAACTGGTGTAGAATTATTGTATAACTATCTCACTTTGAATGCAGCTTTCGATTGTGTTATGGAAGCAGGGTCGTATTTAGATTCGCATACCCGTTTATCGTTCACCCCAGAATTACAATTCGCATACCCGTTTATCGTTCACCCCGGAATTGTTTTTTTAAAAACTCAACATTTGCCCCTTCCCGTTTCACTGCGAGACAATTCGCATACCCCTTTATCGTTCACCCCAGAATTACAATTCGCATACCCGTTTATCGTTCACCCCGGAATTGTTTTTTTAAAAACTCCACATTTGGCCCCTTCCCGTTTCACTGCGAGACAATTCGCATACCCCTTTATCAAAAAAAGCGGTGGTTTTCAATCTTCATGAAAATGTGAGTTTTAAATTTAAAATTCGTTTTATAAAATAAAATTTCCAAATACGACTCTGCCCTGAATGTTCAATTGTATTTCATTCCAACCAATTGATATTTCTATATTTGTTTATCATAGGTACAGGTATATATAACTTTCTCTTTTCTTATCACTATATAAGACAAGATAGCGATCGCTATAGTAAATAATAATAATAATATATTTTGCATAGCAAGTTATCGTACTCTTACCTATTTAACATGTAATTTTAATATGAAACCATAATTTCTTCCAAAAAAAAAAATCAGTACTTACATTTCTTTATCCTCTGTAACTCACTTTAAAACAGCACTAGAATATCATTTGTCCTTTGACATTTGACACAAAGAATCATATCAAGAAATATAAATGGCAGAAGTGACCAACTGTTTTCTAATTTTCCGGGACATTTAACTGTATCAAATGATAAACAATAAATAAGTACAATAAATTAATACACTTAAAACCGTTCCGCTTTACACTAAACGTATCACTAAACAGGGATACAGTTTTAAATGGTTATAGTCAAGCCAATTTGATATGTTCTTTACGTAATTAATAGTTTAGCATGTTGATATAAGTTATGTATTGTTCATAAGTCATAACATAAATTGGGTTAATTCGCGTCATACGAAATTAATATTTAGTTAAAATTCAAATATTTTAAACGATAAAAGAAATTATGGGTATGGTGAATCATACATGGATTACACGTTCTAAAATGTTTTTTATATGAAAATATCAGTTCAAACTCCCACTATAAAAGTGTGCTGAACAACTCTACTAAAACTTGATTAGTGAATTTAATAATAACTGATTTTTAGCACTCTTTTTATTACCTCTACCTGTGTATATGCATGTATTATGTATACCTATGTAATTGAATCTTTCAATTTAATTTTAACACACTTCGAGATGTCTGAATAATTTGAAATTTTGCACACGTATTAAGAATCCATGACAACACAATCATTTGTATAAATATTTATAAATTTATAAATAATTTATTGAGTGATTTGGTTTTTAGGGTTATAATATTAAAACTTACACAGATTATTTAGAGAAATATCAATTATTTATAATCATCATTGTCTGCCACCGATTTACTATTTTCCAACATATTAAATTCACTAATAAAATTCTAGTAGTAATGCTACTATCGATACTTGGATTATCTATACTAATATATAAAGCAGAAGAGTTTGTTTGTTTGTTTGTTTGTTTGAACGCGCTAATCTCAGGAACTATACTGGTTCGAATTGAAAAAATTTTTTTTTGTTGGATATCCCATTTTTCGAGGAAGGCTATAGGCTATAGGTATAATATCACGCTACGACTAATAGGAGCGGAAAATCAATGAAAAATGTTGCAGAATGTCAGTCAACATTTTTCACCATATACTTATATTCAGGTGAAATGCTCTAACTGAATATCCCAATATTAGCGGCACGCGACAGAAGCTCTGTTAGCTCAGTCGGTAGAGCGCTCGACTCTTAATCTCAGGGTCGTGGGTTCGAGCCCCACCTTGAACGAATATGTTTTTAATGTGTTTTTTTTTTTATTTTCTACATTGCTTTCTTCTAAGGCGATCATTTAAATTTATTTTAGTTTTATTTACGACTAATTAAAATTAAAAAAATCTAAATAATAGCTCATTTGAAAACTATTACAGTACCTATATATAAAAATAATTTTCCTACAGTGTTTTCAATTAAATATTTATTATATTTTATTAATTATACAGTAATAATTGATTTAAAAGAAATAATTATTACTTAAAAAAAATATTTTCATCAAAAATGGAGGTTTGAGTTTAAAATAAGTAATAAAGCATGGAACTGCCGAAAACTGCAAAAAATTTGGACCCAACATTCATCTCGGTAAACCCCATTCGTTCTTTTGCACCCGGGTGAAACCGGATGGGACCGCTAGTTTTTAATAATTTTAAAGTGTTTTGTTCAACATTTACTTAAGTGTTATTTGTGAATGAGCACTGTTTGCTTCTGTAATGAAAGCATTAAATTTATTTATTATACGATATTTAGAATGTCTTGTTGTAGTTACAAAATGTGTTCGTAAAACAACTGACGTAAAATTCGTTGCATTACACTTTACACCGAGTGCATTACGGGTGTAAAAGTGCACGGTGCATGTAATGCAAGGACACGCGGCTGGCAGATGACTTTAATTTTACAATTATTCTACTCCATATGACACCCAGCGCTGCTTTGGGCACACTTCACTTAATTCTAAATTCACTCTAACACCGTTCGACAATTTGCATACAATTAATATATTAATAGACTATATAGCGATCCGGCCCGGTTTCACCCGAGTGCGATAATTCTGCTGAATGTATTTCGTTTGCGGCGCGGCGTCTGTACTAATAGCGTTGAGCGAATACTAACAGATGTCGCTACTTGGTAGTAAAACGTTTTTTTTGTTTGCTTCTGAACTAATAGCTTTGAGTAAATTCTATCAGATGCCGTTACATGTTACAAAACAGTTTTTTTTTGTTGAGAAAACACCGTAATTTTGTAGAAAATGTTTAATAAAAACTATCATACTTATAGCGTAAGTTGCACCAAGCAAGACACATTTACAAAATTTAATTAAAATCGGAAAATTTAGGCCTACGATACATTATAGTAGTATCGATACATTATAGTAGTACCTATCGTTGCTCTCGTGAAAATTTGTGCCTCCATCAAAACAGTACATACCTATGTTTTATTTCGGTGTTTGAAACTTGCTCGTTGACATTTGAGGTTAAAAATAATAATCAAATTGAGAATCTTTAATTTATACGCAAACCTAGATAATCCTGACATTTTTTTTTTCAAATGCATTTATCTATAACTGCATTCCAAATAGAAAAACACAAAAAAAAGAAACGATCGCAGTATGCATAGCGAGATAAAAGCAATGACAATCGCATATTTGAACATACATACACACACATATACACATCAAGCGGATGAAGTATATATCTATGGGATGAAGAGGAAAAGGAGGATGGACTGTTGAGAAGGAGGATCGCGTCAGAGTGAGAGAGAGAGAGAGCGAGAAAGAGGGCGCGCGGCGGTGGTACGTTTGGTTTAATACGATCTCAATTTAGTTTAGTTCCGCTCTGTTTGAGTCGCGGCGTCGCATTCTCTCCCGGTCGCGTGGCAATCAATGCGACTTATTTCGATTTGAGTCCCTCGAGAGAGGTACAAGAGACAGAGGGACATGTCGCTGCAAAGTTCACACGTCTTTATATGGCGAACATAACCTCATTTTACTAACGAAATTCTAATAACTAAATTACACCCTGTAACTAAATTTCACCATGTATCTAAATTTTACCTTGTACTAACTAAATTTCGTCCTGTCATCTACTAAAGTTCGCCCAGTCAATTGACAAAATTGTAGGAACTAAATATCGCCCTAGTAACTAAACTTAACTTTGCAACTAGATTTCACCATGTAACTAAATTTCACTCTGTACTAACTAAATTTCGTCCTGTCATCTATTAAAGTTCGCCTAGTCAACTGACAAAATTCTAGGAACTAAATATCGCCCTGTAACTAAATTTCACTTTACAACTAGATTTCACCATGTAACTAAATTTCACTCTGTACTAACTAAATTTTGCCCTGCCATCTAATAAATTTCGCCCAGTCAACTAACGACATTCTAGGAGCTAAATATCGCTCTGTAACTAAATTTTGCCGTCATCTAGTTGCACAAAGCAAGCGTCGTGTGCTGTCATCTCACGACATACTAGTATCTAAATTTCGCCCTGTTGGCATCTAGATGTCGCCTTCAACTAAAGCCAATGCACACAATATCGCAAAACGTCGTCTCAATTGCACGATTTTACTCCCAATCGACCGCGCCATTAAATGCTTCACAAGTAAAATCCTTCGTTATCGTATTTGAATTTTCCCGCCATGTCGTGACGTCATGCCTGCACATAAAGCACATACATGTGAAGTTAGCGCTCGTTTTGTATTTGTCACTTTACTATATACTTTATAATACCGATATAACCTGTGCCCGTTCTATTGCACATATAGTCTGTCATTGTCTCGCGCATAGGCGGAAATGACGGTGTACAGAGTTAAGTTAGACGCTGTATGAGATTGTCTGGTTTACCAAGCGCATAATAGTTTTCTATTGCCTAGGTTGGTACTTATACGAGTTAAGCTATTTGCATATAAATACGAACGGTTTTCGGGATTTCTGTATATTCGCTTCCCTATTATATGATAGAGTGAGATGCAATCCATTTCAATTATACAGAATGGTTTTCATAAAGATGGATCTTCGAGAAAAAAAATATTCGATTGTAGCGTGTGAAGTATAATACGTGCCACGGATCTAAAAGGTTCGGAATTTAGTCACAAACAGCGTCGCAAAAGCACATTTTAGAGCCGTTGTGACTCCCACCGCCTCCCAGCTACCTGCACGGAACGTGCGCTCGTCAGTGATTGGCCGTGATCGCTCGTTGCCTTTGTCACTTGTCGCTTTCCTGCTTTAAAGTACAGTCGAGTACGCTATTGTCAAGTTGTTATTGTTATTTCAGTTTTGTTGAGTTACGAGTTTGTAGTTTTTCAACAGACTGTACAAGCGCAAGCCCGCATTCGCATCTAACTTCCGAGCCTTCTAGATTCGTGGCGCGTATTATAAACAAACACAATGATTAGGAGCTGTCGTGAGGCGCCTGGCAGATTTAAGCTTGCCAAATGCGACTTTAAGTTACAAAGCCCTATGGACACACTACGAGAAAAAAAATACTGGGCTCGTCACTGGTTTAAAATGGTTTAAAATACGACCGGTATACATGTATGAAACGCAGCATACGGGATCGGCAAAATAACATTTTATGAAACAATTTAGATTTTGATAAATAAAATTATCGACTAATTTATCAGACAAATATTTATCCGAAAAATTGGTCGATAATTTTATTTATTGAAGAGTTCTAATCAGACGTTAATCAAAGATTTGAATTTAGATTTTAAAAGCATTTCCGTAAAATCAGCACATTTTAATGAACTAAAATATGATAACATTTTTGATTGGAAATCTGAATATTATAGGCAGCGGTTTTTGAGACAGCCTGTAAAATCGGATTCTATGTAAAGTGTATAGGAATTATACGGGATTCAGAGGAATATCTGTATAAACGCTTTATATGTTTAAGTTTATATGCGATTTGCACATGAAATTGTTTTAATATTAATCATTGCGAATCGTATACTAATTATATTTTATCGTTTATATTCAAAATTATTAAATTACATTCGAAGCTATCAGATTACACGCCGTCGGAACTAAACATGTAATCTCAGAGAGTACTACCGATTAAGACAGCCTCAAAACATTTTGACAGCAGGCCTTCAATGGGCAGAATTTTTTGACAGGCCAGTACAAAAAAAATGTAATTTTCTCATTGGTTCTTTGAGGCCCTACGATATTAATGCGCTTTTTTGATTAAAATTTCTTATCGCGATAGTGTAAAATTGAGAGCATAACGAAAAATGAAACGACTGAAGCTGAGATGATATTTCTATCATCTCAGCTTCAGTCGTTTCACGTTATTAATGCGCTTTTTTAAATAAAATTTTTTGTCGCGTTAGTGTAAAATTGAGTGCATAACGCAAAAATGAAACGACTGAAGCTGAGATGATATTCCCATCATCTCAGCTTCAGTCGTTTCACGATATTAATGCGCTTTTTTAATTCACATTTCTTATCGCGTTAGTGTAAAATTCAGAGCATAACGAAAAATGAAACGACTGAAGCTGAGATGATATTCCAAACATCTCAGCTTCAGTCGTTTCACGTTATTAATGCGGTTTTTTAATTCAAATTTCTTGTCGCGTTAGTGTAAAATTAAGAGCATAACGAAAATTGAAACGACTGAAGCTGAGATGATGGGAATATCGATCGCCCTACTCTTTACGGAGTAAGCCGCTAGTAAAGACGAACGTGTTTAAATTTTCGTTACGCGCTCAGTGGTAGCAATGCGAAACTCGTTAACTTAGAAGTTTCACTTTCAACGCTCATGGCGGCCATTTTTGCTCTAGTGCGTTGATCTGCCATTGCTTGTAACAAAATGAAAAGTTAAATTGGAACAGCTATAATATTTAACTAAAGCATATGTAGCATGGTTTAGTGGTGGGCGTTGATTCAATTAACTGCAGTCAACTAATCAACTATTTTTGTTTTAATTAGATGACCAACTACTTCATGTATCATTAGTGTCCACCGTGGCGATAATTGTATCCACCGTGGACAGAACTGTGTCCACCGTGAGGCAATCGGCGCACCGACCTCGGCGTGCCCCGATTTACCGGAAAAAACTCCCAAAAATCCCTGTCCGACCATCCGCCCCTGTCTTCTGCATCCAAACTTACAAACCTTATTCCTGTATAATATTAGTGTAACAGAGACCCCCCAAGCAGGCGACGACAGTGAGACAACAATCGGCTCGTTATTCTAATAATGACACACAGATTGTTGTGGAACAACAAACGGCTTGTTGTTCTAACAATGATGCACAGATTGTTATGGGGCAGTTGTTCCACGACAATCTGTGTGTCATTGATAGAATGACGTGCCGATTGTTGTCTCACGTAATAAAACCGTACACAGTCTTATCACTGCGCAAGACTAATTTGCGCACTAGCTTAAAAATCGATACTGCGCAAGACTAATTTGCGCACTAGCTTAAAAATCGATACTGCGCAAGACTAATTTGCGCACTAGCTTAAAAATCGATACTGCGCAAGACTAATTTGCGCACTAGCTTAAAAATCGATACTGCGCAAGACAGTCTTGCGCAGTAACAAGACTGTGTACGGTTTTATTACCGTTCGCGGCTGCTTGGAACGAACTTAGTATAGATGTAAGCCAGTTAACGAAATCAATCGATTTTTTTTTAACTAGTCGACGTGACATCGTTTCGTTGACGTTAAAATCGAGAACGACCCGCCACTATCATGGTCTGAGGTCATGGCACATTAACGCGTCTAATTGTGGTTAAAATGTCTTCCACACATCGCGTTAGTGCCGTAAGAGAAATGCCGCTGCAGTTTTTACTTCAATTTACGATCATTAATATGTATATTTTTTGCTAATTACGCTGACATAAGAGTATGCTTGTTTTCAGTTTAAATGACTCACTTCCAATAACAATTATATTAATTCGAAAATATATGCCAGCTATAAACGAACAATGGGCCCCATTGAAGTGATTTTTCTTTTGATGATATTTTTGATTTGACGGAGTTGGATTTTTTTTAACCTACACTAATAGGAAAATTTTGTATTCCCTTGTTTTTTTGTATCTCGGGAACTTTTTACGAGTAACATAAGCTATATATTACTAGCGGCCCGGCCCGGTTTCGCCCGGACTCGTAGACTGCCACCGATTTTGGAGTTTACTTCTTAAGAAACGATTTTGAGTTATAAGGCCCGGTACGGAAATTTTAAGAGCAATAAAATCAATTGGTGAGGCGTTACGTTCCACCGCTTCAAGTGTGGCGTTACGCTCGTCCGCTTCAAAAGGGACAAACATATCTGTAGGATTTTACGTGCGACAGAATGAGATGGAATACATTGCACAGCGTATCTAAGGAGTAAACTCCAGTCGTGCGTCGGAGCTGACACACAAACATTTTTTTTTTCGTCGACTTACGTTGCAAAATTGGTCTCCACGTAAAGCGCTTTTATTTTGACACAATAATTGTCCATCTATGAAGGTCCATTCTAAAAATTGGTGTAAAAATTTTGAAATCGGATGAGTAGTTTCGGAGATAATCTTCCACACTCAAACTTACAAACTTTACCTCTTTATAATATTAATATTAGAATGGAACAAAGTAACCTAGTTTAATTAGTTTATAAACAATCGTTTTAAAATTAAAATCTTTCAAAAATACAGACGTTATAATTCGGATTGTGTCCTAAAAATATATTTAAATTGCGGACGCAGTCTTCACTATAAAGTTATTTGTTTTTTCCTTAATTGCTGTTATAAACGTTTCACTCGCATAATAAAATTTTATATTATTTTTATTTAGAGCAGTTGTTAACAATTAAACGAACAAATTTTATATATCTTTGAAATAATCAAGGCTTCGATATTTCTCATACAGCATGTCCAGTCAAACGGTGGACACCCAAAGCTAGTTTTTAAATATTAATAACACTAGATATAGTTCAAATCTTTGATTAACGTCTGAATAGAACTCTTCAAATAAATAAAATTAAAATTGTCGACCAATTTTTTTCAGACCATATATTGACAAAAAATAATATAAAAAAATATAAATCAATATAACAAAAGATGACGTTTCGATCCGGATTTGGATCTTCTTCAGAAATATCTAAAAAATATAAAAAATAATTAATAATAACTAATACTAATTAATTTTTATATTTCTGAAGAAGATCCAAATCCGGATCGAAACGTCATCTTTTGTTATATTTTTTTATATTATTTTTTGTCAATTTATGGTCTGAAAAAAAATTGGTCGACAATTTTATTTAGTATTTGACTAGATATAGTTATTGTTTGGTACAATTATTAAGAAACACCCCTTGTTACATCGCTATATTAGAAAAAAATTGTTTTCAAACACTTATTGTTGAGATACGAACTCCAAATTTTTAATATACCTACTAGTATAGGTACTGTCAGTAGCGTAACTATACCGCTTGAGGCTCGTTGAAAATTTTTCTAAATGTTGTAATAATAAATGTTAGGACCGTGGCATTTTGCCTGCCCTGCTACCCTATTGTTACGCCACTGTATACTATTATACATTTTAATATACTGTTCATACGCCCTGAAGATAAAAATAAATTTTTCGAAACGTTGGCTACTAGCGTAACATTGGTAAAGCTCCTCCTCAACCAAACCTCCCTTCGTCGTTATGGAGTACGTTCATTCTGGATGTTTTTACACGCTTTATATTAACTTCACTTGTAAGTTTGTATGTATGTTTGTTTGTAACCTTCCTTTGGACTACAGCAAGTGGTTTATTACTGTAGTATAATATGCCAGCACTGTAACTACAGTGGTAGCCGTGCGATCTAAGGCACGGGTCTTCGCTGACGTCAACTCTCGGAATCACGGGTCGTGGGTACTAATCCCGTCCACGCTGGCAAATTTTATACAATAAATTGAACTAAAAAGTGGAAAATAAATATAGTTTAAAAAAAACTAAAAAACACGCTTTATATCGAACTAAAAAGTAAAAAATATTTTTTTAAAATATAAGCTTAAAATAATAATGAATAAAAAATACAAGTATTATTGTGAAAAAAGCGTGGGGCGCTTTGTTCCACATTTTCGTACATCGAGCGCCCCACGCTTTTTTCACAGTATTTTTTATTCATTATTGTTTTAAGATTAATTTAAAAAAATATTTTTTACTTTTTAGTTCGATATAAAGCGTGTTTTTTAGTTTTTTTTAAACTACATATATTTTTTAAATTTCACATCTTTTAATTAATTAAGATTTTGTTTTGAATCGCCTCTATCACCCTAAGACACGTAACTATTTTTTCTTACATTCGCACAGGAAATGGCGATTTAATATGCCTTTCGCTGTTACTAACTTACTAACTGAAGCCGTATTGCTGCTAGTGATAATTTGTGGTCTATTTTTAAAAAGGAATCGCTAGGAAATTAACGTATAATTACAGGGCCGTCTTAAAAAAAACCCCGACATTATATCTAACATTTTTAACTAGCCGTAAACCTTGCTTTCTCTACGGCGTTCACAATATTTCTCTTTCCAAACTACAAAGACGGTATTTTAATCGCAAAATAATTTATACAAAGACCGTTGCACATGAGGACTGAGGAGTTCTGCTATCTGGTAGGAAATGACGTCACTGCAGCGGACTGGTCTGCTAGCTCACAAGATAGATTTTAAAATTAGAACAGGGGCAATTTTGTTGTTAGGTATGAGCAAGAACCAATCAGGAAGCAGCATCTTGTCACGTGGGCATTTGAACAAACGCCCACAAACCAACATGGCGTCATTCTGCTCAGAATCAGACAACAGACACGTTTTTTTCTCTGTGCTTATATTCGAACTGTCACTGCGCGCGCATCAGATCTATCCACAAAACAAGCTTGAAAAATAGTCTCGCGTGAAGCGGGCACTTAACAACAATCAAGAAAACCAGCGCTATAGAAAACTAGTAGGCAAATCTAGCAAGGAATCTAGCAGCGTTTCTAGCCTCGTGTGCAGCGGCCTTAAGTCGTACGATGAAGTTAACGGGATACAAGGCAAAATTTTAAAACAAAATTTATTTAATAGCACTTCATTTAATAGTCAACGTTTCGGCAAACAATTATTGCCTTCTTCAGGACTTTAAAAATGTCTATTAAAAGTCACAAGTTAAAAACATAAATTAATTTAACTTTTAACTTGTGACTTTTAATAGACATTTTTTAAAGTCCTGAAGAAGGCAATAATTGTTTGCCGAAACGTTGACTATTAAATGAAGTGCTATTAAAGAAATTTTGTTTTAAAATTTTGCCTTGTATCCCGTTAACTTCATCATACCATAATACCAAGGTGTCTTATTTTATTTTAAGTCGTACGGTATAGGTTCCAAACTTCATTTAAATTGGTCCACGTATTCATATGTAATCGAACATAGACACAATACTCAAGTGTGCAGGTTTTCAAGGACATTGTTGTTTCGAATCTTCTTGGTTTCCGGGCTAGTAGGTCGCGATCTATAACCACAACGCCTTTGATAACGTCTACCGCAGTTGTAGACGAAACGTCAGACACAAATACCAACGACCACGGCCTACGAGTCCGGAAACCAAGAAGATTTGAAAGACAACACACTTCCTTGTCAAATTGTCGGGGTCAAAACACCTACAAGGGATCTGCGGGCCTCCGGTTCTAAAACCGCATCTGATTTCAACCCTGCGACGAGACCATCTTCAGCAGTTATTCTTTGAGAGCGCGTATATAACAACGACGTTAACGCATCTCTAGCGTCTTTAGCGGAACTAAAATGAAACAGGTGACTGTCGCCGCTGTTCGATTGTCAACACAAAACAACGTCTGCCGGTGTAAGCGCTGCTGGTTGGTTGACGGAACACGGACGACCGTATAGCATACAATGACAGCATTATGTTTCCTTTACTTCTTAAACTTTGCCGCTATGAATGACGAAAGAAGAGAAGGCATCTCTCTTAACCGTTAATTTGTTAAGTCTAATTTTAAAATCTGTACATATAAATTACTTTGATGTACAATTTAACCTTTTATTTGTTGCTTGTTTCATTTGGAACATGTTTTTTGAATCAAAACTTTATATACAAATCTTTGATTAACGTCTGATTAGAACTCTTCAATAAATAAAATTATTGACCAATTTTTCAGACAATATATTAACAAAAAAAAATAATATATATAGAATAGAATAGAATAGAATAGAATAGAATAGTTTAGTCAACATTTACATATTGTATGCGACAAGTCATAAAAACATTAAAATCATTATGATAAAAAAATTTAACATTCGAGTTAAAAACTGTATTTAAAAAAATCATTTAGACTATAGAATTCTGAGTCTATCAGAGTCTGCTTAAGATTTTTTTTAAAACAATTGTACGGCATAGTTTGGTTGACCTCCGGCAGATGATTAAATAATTTGATACAATTGTAGTATGTGCCCTTCTCAAATATGGCTAGCGAATGCGCTGGTACACGTAGATCTTCACCTCTAGTGGGATATTTATGTCGTAGCTTAGCCTCTTTAAATGTTTCCGGGTGTTGCCTCATGTAGCATAGACACTCAAAAATATATAAACAAGGCACGGTCATCAGTCCATGTTGTCTAAAGACAGTTCTGCAGGAGTTGTTCACTGGTAAATATATAAAGCGAATTAGAAATTAAATATTAATTATTTTTTATATTTTTTAGATCCGTTCTGAAGAAAATCCAAATCCGGATCGAAACGTTAATGTATTAATTATATTTTTTTTTGTTAATATATTGTCTGAAAAATTAGTCGATAATTTTATTTATTGAAAACTTTATATAGCCTGAACCGGGGGTGGATCTACACAGGGATAAATAGGGCTTAAGTCCTGAGCCAAGTGGCAAGAGCCCACAAAAATTGAATTGTCGTCATTCTCGTGTAGTAAAAAATATTTACTAATAATGATTATTTATCTTTATTATGAGCGAATTTTGACATGTTTTGATCACTTGCCTTATTTGTGTCTTGTGTGGGTCAAATCTAGTATTGAATCCTGTTGACCGATTGATCTGAAATTTGGCACACACCTTTAGATCCAACTACAATACAATATTATAATAACTAATTGACCGATCCGGCTTCGTCCGGATACAAATCGCACTTTAAATAAAGCACACAAAAACCTAAAAATAAAAATCGGTTAAACGCTTTTTTTGTACAATCGATAATGTACTAAAAACTAGAAAATAGAAGACTTTGATTAAACTAAAATAAAATCGTAAAACTTACATTTGTTTGAGATTGGAATTCTGATTTAGCTTATTCGGTTCGAACACCAAAGGGTACAAATAAATACAATCTATATTTAGAAGACAGTGTGATGCTTTGATGAGATGGGATGCGTTGTTAATTAAGCCTATCTCAGCGGCCTTTAAAACTCGATTATAGAGCTCTTTCACGCTCTTCTTCTGTCTGTCTTCTCATAGCATACTACGCTTTATTTTCAATACTCTAACTGAAAATATTGCATGCAAATATCTTAATGCCACATATACTTAAATTAAACGCTTTATACTCTTAGCAATTTATTTTTGAAGTTCATATTTGCGGTTACATTAACTATAACAGTTTTTATACAGAGTGTCACAGAAAAATCTTACTGCAAAATGAAACTCGATACAGAAATGCTTCATCTCGTTGGCTTAAGACTGCTGCGCCAGAAATTCGTTTTGATTTGCAAAACGCATGAAAACATGAAAAGATTTACGGTATTTGGAAAAATATATAAATATGACTTATTAATATAAATAATTAATATATACTTAAGTCTCATAAAAAAAGTACGCTGAATCGATTAGGCCTAAGCGCAAATTCGTATCTCGATTAGTTTAGACGCTATGACGATTTAAAGTGCATAAAAATTTAAACTGTTTAAATTGGCTATATCTCCGAAACTAAAAGAAATACAGGGTTGCGGATAGTCGGAATCGATTCAGAATGACATTTTCTATAAATATGCATAATATTAAACGAAACCGAGCGAGATTTTTCCAAAAATTTTTCAATTTTGAAAGAAGAGTCCCTCCTTCTTACTTTTTCTGTTTTTAAAAAAACCGAACAATCTGTTTACATACGACTTATAACTGAGGTTATTCTTATAGAAAAAATTGCGCTGATACGATTCCGACCACTCCCACCTCCGTATCATTTTCAAGTTTTTCTCAAATAATATAAATAAACGCTCGTATCTCTGAATCTAAGAGTGATACAGGATTGCGGGCTGTCGGAATCGATTCAGCTTGAATTTTTAGTTCGGTAAATATAAAACCGACCAAAAATCATTCAGTGTCTTAAAAAGTTGCAGATTTGCAAAACGCATGAAAACATGAAGAAATTTACGATATTTGGGAAAATATGTAAATATCCCCGATATGCTTAATATTCACGAGTCTTATAGACAAAAGTACGCTGAATCGATTAGGGTTGCGAGTTGACTACTTCCTCTATACTAGTACCGCGGTTTGTCGTATCTACCTCGCCTTAAGAAGTTTCACTTCAGTAATTATAAATTGAAAATATGAATTGGCACTAGACTGCGACAGTTAGTGATCCTAAAAAACAAAGAAAACAAATCTATTTACTCCATTATTTTTGTGTATTCATTATGTTAATTTTTGCGTAATATTTTCTTTATTTTTTTCAACGTGCCACGTTTTAAATTGTGTTGACTTATAAATGTGTGAAATAAAAACATACATTGTCAAAATAATGTAATGTTGATAATTTATAACATCGGTGTCTTTAAATAATGGTATGATTTATTCTCGCATTGGTCCTGTTTGAATGGAGCGGCTATTTTTATTTGAAAAACAGTATCGCCTTTCAAAGGTACCGCTGACATCCTACTAATTTCTGTACATCACAGATGTCACATAATTGTCAGCCTAATTAATACTTTGTGTGATAGGAGTGTATTGAAAATTGAAATCGTTATTTCAAAAATAATTGATCTGCTAGACCCCCTGCCTGAATATTATATATTCATGAAAAAGATTTTTTTATAGCCGTTCACGTCAAGAGCTTGACATAACGGCTATAGCGTATGGATCAAATTATCGTATCCCATCTTCGTTGATGGATATTTCGTGTTACATTTGACATATCGAGCTTAGTTATCGAGCGTCTATAACCTACAGATGTCATCAATTTTGAAATTTATTCACGGGGGGATCTACGTCGAGAAAGGAGTAACTATGGAAATGCATCCGTGTTTCGTCTCAATCGCGTGCGAAGTCGCGGGTAACGGCTAGTAATACAATAAAACAATATTTGCATTTGAAAAAAACATAATGTATCTCTTTTGCAACTTCTGTACGAGCCAGTGTGGATCCAGCTTTAATTTATGCAATCATTTTTTGAAACACGACGTCTATTATTATCTAATCAACTTGTAGTAGCTCTATTTATCGTATTTTGTGATTTCATTTCATTTCAAAACGTCTTGGTGTTCAGTCGTACCTTTAAAAGCCACCCCCGTTTTTAAGTGGTAATTGTTTTTTTTTATTTTATTTGTTACCACAATTAAATTTGCGTGTATTATTTGTCTATAATAAATATTATTTACTACAATTAGATATCTAATATAAATTCATTGTTGCATCTTAATACAGTACATTTTAAATGATTTTTAAAAGTTTTAAACCTAATTCTGGTATTTCAACTATTATATTAACAATAAATTATAAATCAAAGAACTTTCTTTCATATTTCAAATAATTATTGAATTATTATTTTTAATTAAATTTTAATTCCAATAACTGAAATCAATTATGTCACTGTTTAGGTCAGACGCTGGTGACCTCAGCTGTTGAGCGTCTATAATTCACAATCTCTCTCTCTCTCTCTGTTTAGGTCGAATAAGAGATATTAATTCAAATCTTTTATTAACGTTAATGTATTAATTTTATATACCAATTTTTTGTTAATAAATTTGTCTGAAAAATTGGTCGACAATTTTATTTATTGAAAAGATATTAATTATTGAATTTTATTTTATTTCAGGCTATGTTCCATTGCTTCAGCTCAGCGAAATTATAACATCTTTTACGTAGCTGGTTTATCAAAAGGTAATTATTTTTGAGTTATTTATTTCTGCATAAATATTCTTAAAACTATATTGCGTTAATTTTTTGAGAGTAAAAACATACAATCCGAATTATTAACAATTTTAATATAGAAACAATGTTTCTTTTTTAATTTGTGAGATTTATATTCTTTTCTTCGAGTAAAACAGTTTAATTTAATGCATAGATATATTTGCTTCTTTCATTACTGCATTTTTATGCGGTACGTGTTGTAATACTATTACATAATTAGCTATCAAGTTCAATAATTTATATAGGATTATTTCTGTTTCAGAATTTATTCTACTTTGATCAAGCACACGTGGACGAATCTGCATGCATCTTTAACATCTTTAACCGGTAAGAACTTTTTACTGATTGATTATTATTGTTAATACTTTATTTTACAATTTTCGGAATTTTTTTACACTATAAAATCTATTCGGACACTGATTTTTTTTAATTTAATAGAACTTGTAATTGTTTTCATACGATTCAAGCATTATTTTTTTAATCTGCTTATATCTACAAAGGGTGATGATTTTTCAAATGATTTTAACTATTAATTTATAGCAATGACTATCCTAAAGGAGTCTACGTTTTAATTTTCGGAATTTTTTTACACTACAAAATGTGCTCGGAGACTGATTTTTTTTTAATTTAATAGAACTTGTAAGTTTTTTTTTTATACGATTCAAGCATTTTTTTATTTTAATCTGCCTACATCTACAAAGGTTAATAATTTTTTAAATTATTTTAGCTACTAACGAGTATTCTAAAGGAGTCCACGTTTAAATTTTTAAAATTTTGGGGAATTTTATTACACTAATAGAAGTCAAAAATCAAAATTAAAAATACTCAGAAAGTGGCTTTGTCGTCTATTACAGTTGTTCGACCACTAAAGGTCATTAATAAGGAATTAGTCATACTAAACACTCTTTACAATCAAATCGAAAAATAATTTTATGAATATTTAAAGAAATTTATCTAATTATATTTTTGATTTCAACTTAAATATTTTTATTATTTCTGGAAGAAATAAATGTGTTTGTATTTATATTTTTTATTTGAAAATATCTCAAATTTTTGTAAATTCAAGTTAAAAAATAAAAACAGACAAGAATAGTTTTTCTAATTTCTATAAACGTGTTTAATTTCTTTGCACGCCAATTATTTGTCCACGAATTTTATTTCACTTAAAATCGTTTTTTTTGTGCGTAATAATCAATACAAATAAATATTTCCATTGTTTCAGATCGCTGCAATTGAATCTGTGACGTAATTAATGACGTTATCCGACGATATGTGAACAGCTGTTGAACAAATGACGGGATCAGTGTATACATGCCGCAGGGATTTGTATCGGGGATCAACGGGATACAGATCCCGAGGGAACGCTCTCTTTCCCACTTCTGTCTGCACCGTTCTTCGCTCCTGTTTGCAGCGACTAGGTACGTGAATCAACATAGATACAGAATAACCTTTCGAATTTATTGTATTTTGATGTTCAGTTGTTTTTCGTGACTGAAATTGATGCGCTCGATATTTTAATCCAGATTTTTGAAATTGATAATTTTTATTTTTTTAATAATTTATGTAATGATTTAATTTTCTTTAGGATCGTTTCTTCCCGTGCTTTTAGCAAGGTCCGTCAGTGATAAAAAATTTAAATTATTGTAATTTTTTTATAAGTACAGTAATGGGGTCCGGCTTCTCCCGAATTTGTAGGTTACCTTCGTTTTTTCATCTACTTACGTTGCAAAATTGATCTCCACGAAAAGCAATTTTATTTCAACGCGATAATATAGTCTATGTCCATTCTGAAGGTCCATTCTAAATATCGATGAAAAACTTTTTGAAATCGCATTACCTTCGACATCCAAACTTACAAACTTTACCTGTTTATAATATTAGTACAGTCCGTTTTTCGTAATTTTGTGAAAAAGCATTAGAACTAAAATATATTTTTTTGAAGATTTTTTAAGTAACGTTTAAAAGTTTTACTGCAATTTTCTGTTACACTTTGGTAGTCAAATTGAATACTTTGAACAAAATTTTGGAATCAAAATGTTTTTTTAATATCTATACTGATAATCAATCTTTCATTATTTTTTTTAACAGTTGTGTTGATCATTATACTTGGCTACTAAAACAATTATTGCAATAAAAAATTACAATATCTTTATTTTCGAAGTACGATCGTTTTTTCTGCGTTAACTCTAATTTTGAAAGTTTTATAGCGCCTCTCGCACAGTAAAACAATTTTCAATTATTTAATCGTCTTTTTTTTAAACACAAATTCAATTTTCTGCATCTAGCTACATCGAAATTGAATGGAAGACTTAATAATTTTATCGACAATTTAAATAATAGCCATTTTTAATCAAATCGTGTTCTAGTAAATTAGTAGAAGCAATTGAAAAGAAATTTTATCCTCGCAAAGTTTAACTTATATATCCATTGAATTTACTTTAACGTCTAGACTGCCTGCTTTATTTAAAAGGACTATATTTAAAACCTTTAAATCTGTTACAACCGTCAACCAGATAGCCAAATAAAGGCCGATTCAAATAATTCTTAATCGAAAACGAGCCACATTTAAAGATTCTATACCAAAATCGTAAAGTACGACACCCTTATGGTGACTGTCGTTGACTTCATATCACAATTGATTTTTTTTAAACATTCAGCTTAATTGAATATAAATAAATAAAATATCTGACTAATTCATTTATTTGTATAATAAATTTTAAACTACCAAATAATCTATAAAAAAAAATTATCTTGTCGAGCAATTTGCTTATTTTCTTTTAGTTTTTGTACCGGTTTCATTCGAAAAAAAATTGCACATTTAAAAAACAAACTCAACCAGTTTAAAGATTGTAATCGTGTTTAAATGTAGAACTGTTAACTTTAAGCGACTATGAATCGACCTTTAAAAAATTTGATTACTAACTTTGAGCAGTCAAAAACAATTAAAATTTGTGTGATAGTTTTGATGCATTGAAATTTCGCTTGCGACAATGTTTCTAACAATTGATTGTAAATCGTACTTTAGGCGATTATCGTGGCTACTGGATCTGGAGTGATCGCGTAAAACACGGTCGAGAGTGGCGAAGGGCGGGGTCATATTATAACGCGTGTACAGCGCTGGACAGCCCTGTTTTAAAATAAATTATCAATTTGAAAGCTTTATTAAAATAAATAAAAATCAAATTGCGATAAAAAAATTAATTATTTTTATTTATTTACAGATCTTCTGGTTCCTGATTGTTGCTGGTTCCTGATTGTTGCTGGTTCCTGATTGTTGGTGGTTTTCCTGGTTGTTGCTGGTTTCCTGATAGTTGCTGGTTCCTGATTGTTGCTGGTTGCTGGTATGCGGCTCGTAGCTGATTGATGTCAAGAGACTGAGAAGAGATGAAACCCAAAGGTCAGGTTGCATTGTTTTAAATTATATTTATATTTTTTTTATATTTTTGTGACAAATTCTTTAACTCGACATATTTTAACCGCGAGCCCCTCAGCCAATCGAAATTGTGACATTTGGATTCATCCAAATTAAAAATCGCGCAGAATATTTCCCTCATTAAAAAATAAATTTTCGTGACGATATAAAATTTAAAACTAAGTTTTCAAAAATAATAAATCGCGCCGGCAGTATATTCTACAATGAGAAAGTCTTTGCTTTTAAATTATTCATTAATTTCAAAAAGTCAAGTTTATAAAATTAGTTTTTTTTTGCGAAAACGTTGTAGTAAATTAATTCCGTTAATTAAAAGATTTTTTCTTAATTTGTGGAGTATCAAAAAACAAATAAATGTTTTCTGTTAAATTTTCTGTATTATCAAATTTCTCTTCAAAAGAAGTCAACTTTTTAAATTTATTGTTTAAGGTTTTATTATTGAAAAACAATTTTTTACATCTTTGTTGTTAAAATTATTTTTCCTCATTGTAGAATAAAATCATAAAAAAAGTGTTTGTCGTACGTCTGTTGTTTTGTCCAGTGGCGTACATTTCGTGTTATAGTGACGAGCGAGGGACTCAACTTTAATTGAAAACTGCAAATCCCTCTGTACATAGTCTATTCAAATGGTAATAAACTAGTAGGGGAATCCCATTAAGATTTCCTAGTTAAACAAATCAATCCTATCGCGTTGTTTACTGCTTCGGATGCAAGCATTAATTCCTCACTATCGGTTATCATTTCCACGATTCTCAACTGTTGCAAAAAGTCTGAGAAACAACACACTGTCGCAAATATAACAATCGACTGTCGTTTCTTTAAATTTGATCGTAAGATGACGGCAAGTTTTCAAATTGGCATTTTAAAAGTCTGAAATAATACAAATTTAATAATGTATTGCCAAGAATTAAAATCATGTCATTTTCGAAATTTAATATTTTTTTCATATTGATAACATAACTAAATTATTACCTCCAAATTTTTATTTTTTTTTTGTATTGTAAAGTGCCTTTTTGTTTGATCTAATTATTTTCTTACATATAAATTAGTAGTTTCAATTTTGGCATTGATTTTTTAAGAGATTATTGTAAGAATTGTTTTTTAACTACGCGATCAATTCACCAGAAAAAATCAGACTTTTAAATCTCCGTTTTGAAACTGACAAAAAATCGCGTTTTTTCATTTTTTTTTTGTGTACAAAAAATATAAGTGAAATGAAATTATTTTGTGATCGCGCTACTAAAAAAAACCTTTAGTAATTTTTTCGCGGCTGTAATCCGTTAAAAAAAAAATAAATTAACAATCTTGTTTAGTAAAATCAGTTCAGTTTTTTATTTAAATAGAGTGCGCGTTTCGGACCGGAAGTGAAATTTTAATTTGAATAATTAAGGGCGCGTACAAATAATGCCGTCAACGTAAAGTTCTCAAGTACCATATCTCCGTCACATAACCTAACACAATAAACAGCTGTCAAAACAAAACACTGTCAACACTTTTATTTGCTCCCTGCTTCTGTGTATTTAAATTTTCATTTTAACAGTCTGTCTGTTGTCTATAATTATAAATTGTCTATAGTTAAGAGTTGAGAAAATATTGTTTATTAATAGTACTTAATTTTTTGTCGTCCTTGTTTTAAAGCGTTTAATTTTAAAAATTAATTTAGAATCGCGTATTCAATCATTTATAGTCAATTTTACAACCCCTCCCCTATTTTTCAGATCATTTAAAAGTTTAGTGCACATTGTTTTAAGAAATTCCGATTTATATCATGTCAATTTTTCATTCATTTTAAGATTATTAATTTAAACTAAATTTAAAGTCAGTTTTGGTAGTTAAATTTTGTTGTTGAAGTAAAGTAATTGTTTCGATATTAATATTGTTTTTTTTTTAATTTAAATAATAGTTTAAAAGTTTATGCCAATTTTTCAAATAGTTTTTTTTTTGTCCAGTGAAGTATGTTTTAACTTCACTCAATAATTTTTTTAATAAACGCATGTTGAAATTTAAGCCATGTTGTGATTTCTCAATCTACAACAAATTTTAATCGTAAATTTTTGTATACATCAAAAAATAGTCATTTTTATCATGCAAATGTTACTCTTAGCTTAAGATTAGATCTGTAAGTTGTTAAAAAAATATACCCTAATTATTTGAAAGTTAAAAACGAGTGAAACGCGATCTAAAAAGAAGTTGGGGAAAGTTGTGTGTCTTAAAAAACCAGATTTAAAATAAAGTGGTTCCAGCCTAAATCGAAATTTGTGTTTATAAATCATCTGCGTTTTAAAATTGTTTTCAGTGTTCTAAAAATCATCAAGACGACGAAAATGAATTCATAATAATGCTATGTAGATTAGCTTTATTGACGTCGAGAAATTAATTGAAGAATAATGCTATATACCATAGCTTTATTCTTAATTAATTTAGTTAGGTTAGCTTTTTAAAAATTCGCGTTGTTTTTTGACCGTTTTTTTAAATTTAGACACTTTTTTTTATTGTTCCGCGCCGTTGTTTCACATACACGTTTTTGTCGAGTTTTTTCAGAAACATTTTTTATTTTAATCAACGTTAACTTCTTTAATTGTGTTGTCGAAGTTCAACATTTAATTATTTTAAATTAATGATAGTAATTCCACGTTTCACATATGTATATCGGTTTTAAAATAGCTCACTTTTTTATTGATATTAGGATGTACTTGCTATAACGTAATATTTATTGCGATTTTGCCGTGTTGTGCAGAACCACCTGTAATTTAGTTACTTTTATCGCACACAGTTGGCTAACTCTATAATGAAATGACAATCTGCAGGTGTCATACCGTGCAAATGGCTGTTTTAAATTTTTATACCTAATGCTCCAACTCGCCTATATTACTCCGTTGTTATTTTTTGTTAGAAATAAGAAAAGTTTTTTATTTAAATTTTAAAATCGTACCATGGCAACTCGTAACGAAATGAGTTTAAGTTGGGGAGAGCAATTTTTAAACCTGAGTCCCTTAATATTTCATTTTTGCGCTGTTCGTAATTAATGAGTAGGTGTTTACAGTAATTTTTTTAAATTTAAAAGGCAAACGAGATCAGTTGAACGGGGGTTAATTTTTATTTAAGTAATGTAAATATAGTCATTCAAGCAATATTTCCTTTTTGGAAATTTCAGGTTCGTTTTTTCCGACACACTTAATTTTCTTTGGGAGCTCGATTTGTAATAACTTAAAAATTAAGTAAATATCTTTAATACTATGCAATCAATTTATCTCTAGCATTCATTTAATAATTTTTAACGTAAATATAGTCATTCAAGCAGTGTTTCTTTTGTGGCGTTTTTGAGTTCGTTTTTTCCGACACACTTAATTTTCTTTGGGCCCTCGATTTGCAATAACTTAAAAATTAAGTAAATGTCTTTAATACTATGCGATCATATTTCCTTTTTCTTAAGCATACATTTATTATGGGGAACTGTTTATTGCCTAAATATTGTAACAAAATAGCTTTTTCTTACATTCTGTTATTCGAACATTATATCTAGGTCTTTTTACTATTTGGAGAGCAATTTTATATGAAGACGCACATGTCAGCAACTTTATTCATTTTTTTACTGTAAAATTCAGATTCAAAATACAATATACTTTTACGCAGGGCCGTAACTAGGCAGGGGCAATAGGGGCACTTGCCCAGGGCCCAGGGCACAGGGGGGCCCCGGAGGGGCCCAAGAAGTACCCGATAAAAATTATCTCAATTATTTTCATTCGTATTTTAATGAATATTACAAATCACATTTATAAGTAACACCACTGGTGGCTCAGATAGACGGGGCCCAAAAAAGTCAGAATATGCTATTAGAATTTTTATTTAAAAAAAACATATTTATTTAATTCTCAATACTTAGGCCCGGTATTATAAAACAAGATTAAGATTTCTTGCGAGAGAAGTTTTAGTAAACTGAAGTTAATTAAAAACTATTTAAGATCGTCGCTCTCACAACAGCGTTTGTCGAACCTGTCTATTATATCAATTGAATCTAACATAGTGCAAGAAATAGATTTTAATAATATAATTGATGAGTTTGCGGAGAAAAAAGCAAGAAGAATGCAATTTAAATAAATTTTTAATTCGTTTTTCTTCATAAATATAAAATAAAAAAAAATTACAAAAAATATGGACAGGACCGATTTAAAGATTCCTTATTTTGTGTTTATTTATTAAGTGATATACCTACTAAACTTTAAAAATGTGAAAGAACAGGAACTATAACCATGGGAAGTTTTTTCTCATTTTTTTTTTATTGAGGGGGGCCCAATTTGAAGGTCTTGCCCAGGGCCCACAAAATCCACGTTACGGCCCTGCTTTTACGTTTAATTTATATAATAACCGACGAAAATTGAATTGATAAAATAAACCGATTTTCTTTGTGCGGAAAAATTTCTTTTAACTTGTTTTGTTTAAGAGTAAAGCAAACATTCAACGACTTAAATTTTGCGTATTTAATACAAAATTTCAATTTTTTAAAGCACGCAAGTTACCGTTTTTTTGTAGAACTTTTTAAAACATTCATAAATTGAATTATATTTTTGTGTCACTTTAAAGGCTTATATTTAAGGTTTGATTTTTTCGAGTGCTTTTGGTTGGATATAATAAAAATCTTCAAAGACGATACTTTGAAAAAATTATCGTTTTTGCAAGAAAACGAAGCGCTTCGTTTAAATGGTGTACGGTAGTTTATAATGTATAGGTTCAGCTTTAGGGTTATTATTTAAGTTAGTTTTAAGTTAGCTTTAGGGCCAGCTTTTAGGTTAAGGAGGTTTAAAGTGACACAAAAAATTCTTCTCAAACACTACAGTCTACAAAAATCGATGACGCTTGCTTCAAACATATATACTGCAAATTAATTTTGTATCGCGTTTTTTATATTTTTTATTTTTCACTTGCATTTTTCAACGTTTTTCATTATCTATTCGGCAAACATTTTGTTTGCGCAACATAAATTTTTGTTTGCACAGTTAAAAATTAATTGCAAGGGAAAAATGTTCAAAAATCAATCACTTCTTAGTTTGCAGTATTCTTTGCTCTTTTTCATATCTAAGTCGTGTTGAAAGTTTTTTTACAAAAAAAAAAATGAATAAATTAACTTCTTTTTTTCCATAATACTTCAAAAGTTATGTTTTTATTCATACATTGTTTAAAATTTTCTTGATATTTTATTAATATATCCAGTAAAAATTAATATTGACTTTTTCAATAATATTTTAGACTTTTTATCGCGTTTTTAGTATTTGCTCTAAATCATTGTCGATACGTTTTTTATAAGATAACTCAAAGTTCTTCATATAAAGGTGCTCTACGCGTTAGACTTTTTATCGCTTTGCTTCGGGGGAGTTAGTTATGAAATTGCTCACCAAATTTAACTCCGTGAATTATAAAACAGTGCATTATTGCCTACATTGTGTTCTTTGATATTTCAGTTTTAATAAAAAATAAACTAAGTATAATACGTATATTCTGGAATATATATCTATACTTACCCTGGGGTTTTTGTTCATATATTGTTGTAGTAAATATCCTCTTTTTATTATTGTTGCATAAAGGGATTCTTTAAATATTTCACACTAAGCTGTCTTTATGGGATCCAGTATCGTAATTATTCAAATTTTTTGATGGGGAATCTTATTTCTAGTTCCGCGCAACGGCCACAATTTTTCAATGTTTTGGATTCAAATTCCGAACCATCTTAAATAGAGTGGTTTAATTATAATTAAATATTTTTCTTATTGAAATTAGTTGTCGAAACGCGAATTTTCTATTGAAAAAAAAAATAAACGTAATTAAAGTTTTATAATTCATAATACTGCGACGAGTTGCCATGTTTTTTCAAGTTTTCAATTTTGAGTTCAAATTCCAAAAATTACGAATAATTTTGTCCTTGTTAAGCAAATTAAAAGAGTTCTCTTTATTTGAAATTTTTAAGATTCAATAATTATTTAAAATTTAAAAAAAATTCCAGATATTTTTAAAATTAGAATTTCTTGGTGTGGGTTTTCAAGTTTTCAAATTCAAACATTTTTTAATTAAAAGGGGTTTTCTTTAATTTTATCACTGTAAATTTAGGGTTCAAATCCCAAAACTTACGAATAGTTTTTCCGTTGTTCGTGAAATGAAAATTTATTTCTTTATTTCAATTTTTAAGGTTTACAATGTTTTTTTTTAAGTTGACAATGTTTTCCAAGTATTTTTAAAATTCCTTAGTGTTATTGTCAAATATTTCGGGTGTAAATTTACATTAATTAGCTTTTATTCATTAATAAACTCAATCTCGCATAGTTGGACATCTGCAGACTAATAAATTTATAATTTTTTTCATATTAAAAAAAGCGTCAATTATTGCTTGTTTTTTCGAAATTAAATTAATTCTATTGCTAATCACGTCACAAAATTTAAATCTTATGCCGATATTTATATGTGAAACATTTTAATTTCTCTTTTTTAAACGCATCTTGCATTGGTTCAAATATTTTTCGTAAATAAAATTTTTAGAATAAGTATGATAATTAATACCTAAATATATTCACTTGATAAATCTTTCCGCACCGCATATTTGAAATAACGGATTCAATAATTAGTTAACTTTTAACGAAGTAGTAACCCGCGAGTCATTAATATAGTTTTGTTTCAATTGTAACTTATTAAATGGTCAAAATTCAATCGCGAATTTTTAACGGTTGATGTCCAATTTTTGGAGTCACGTTCTCTTTTGAGTCCAGACCTGTGTATGGATAATGCACCCCAAACTTGACGGGCGAATTTCATCTTCAATCGCTTGTGTGGACTTTGGGAGGCGTGTTCCAAATTGCGGTCTTTTCCGTAGTAGATTCGATCGTAGGGCCTAAGCAGTGTTCGAATTTTGGTTCGTCGCTTCGTCTCAAGGTTGATTCGAAAAAGTGGATATTACAACCCCAAATTGCTGGAATTCGTTTTATCTTATCTTTTTTATGTCGACTTTAGGGCGGCGCTCTGATCTTCGAACATGAAGAGTGATTTAAAACATCGCGAAAAATTGAGTGATTTAAAAATCGGGAGTGATTTAAAAAAACACCGTCAAAAAAATTGTGGGGACGTGGGATTTTTAAATAAACCCGGATATTAGTCGGGGGATTTGGTTCGCATTTTCTTATGGTTGACAGTGAGTTAAGCAGCCACTGCACCCCGACCTAGCGGGATTCCTTTTGGAACTACTTGCTTGCGTTGACTTAAGAGATGGGTTCTAAGTCACCCCTTTTTCGTATTTTTTAAAGCGCTTGTTTGAATATTGATTATCGACCTGATTTTTGATTCGCGGTTTCATCTAGTGATCTGCGATGGACGGCCATTGCACCCCGACATACTGGGATTCCTTATGGACCGATCTAACTGTGGTGAGCTGATGGGATCCGGATTGGGGATTGGGAAGATATGAATTTCATTCAACGCACAATTAATAAAAATGAATTTAAAAAATCGCGTTGGTAAACATTTTCGGCATGTAAAAATGACTATTGTTGTAGACCCTTTGTTAATTAATTTTTAACAATATAATTAAACATTCATCTGCAAATTGCATTTGAAAAAAGCCTTTTTTTATTGGCGTGTAGCTATTTCAATTACTTCATAATGTATTCATGATAATGTAACGTTTTCCATTTTGGTGATAATGTAATTTTTCCTGGAAAATCCATTTCTGCACTCATTTATTATTTAATTACAAAAACATTTTTGTTTAATGAATTGTTTTGGTCGTTGTTTTTTTTTTCTGTTCAGAAGAAAATAACTATCAGTGCATTTTTTTAAACTATGAAGTCCCCGTAATTTTTGTTTTGTTGAAATATTAATTTAAAGTTAGCTTTAAAAGAAAAATTGGTATAATCACATTTTGTTGAAATATTTTCAATGCTTGTTTTCAGTTTTCGTTGTAGTATAATTTTTATTATATTTTTAATTTTCTAAATCGTTTAAAATTTGAAGTTAACACAACTCACAGTGTAAATTTTGTCAGTTGCAATTCTAGATTCAAGTTTTCTTAAAATGAAAAATTGACTTGTTTGTAGTTAAATTATTCGTTTTTTTCGTGAAATATAAATTAATAGTGTCTGTAAATACTTTTGTAAAATTAACACTTAAAAATTCACATATCATTTTCATGCGGAAATTTTTTAATTACCATGGGGCGGAAAATGAATTTGGCACCGGAAATTTTTACTACTTTAAAATATAATATTTCCCTTTATTTTAAATTCGAAAATCGATGTTTATGAATATTTTATTTGTTTTCTGACGGGGGAGAAACCGACATATGTATGTTTTTAAGGGAAGTGTATTTTCTGCAGTGCGACATTGATATTTACAGTTAACGGGGTGTAAGGTAAAAGTACGGGGTTGGATCTGTATAACCACCTGTATAGAACATCCGCGAAAGCAGGGGAGCCAACGTAACACAACATACAAACCCTACATATACTAAACAGGTCGTTATTTTGGCGTGCCTCGCTACACTTTTAACCAACCAACATAACAAAAATCACTCTCCAGTTGAGCTTAAGCCATAAAAAGCTCTGTCATACATACTACAAACTCAACACAGCCAATACAATACCTCGTTAAAACTCATCTTGGTTTTAAAATTGTTTTCGGTTAAACTGTGCTTGTTTTGTTTTCAAACATTAATGAATTATGTTCGTTACATTAAAAATTAAAATTGGTGTATTTAAAGTCACTAGAAACTCGTACAGCTGATTTCGACAGATTCGGTTCAAAAATTTGTGACGGTTTAACTTTGTTTTTAAAAAAATCACGACAGTAAATTCAAATAATAGTTCGTTACTTAAAATTAAATATGGCGTATAAAAAACACGAAAAGCTTAATTTCGACACAATTCAATAATTCGTTTTGATTCGAAAATATATCGCGGTTTAAAAAAACTCTCATTTATATCTTAGTGTCGCATATTGGTGAATTTGTGTTGTGAAAATGTTTTTTGGCGGAACGTGTTTGAAAAAATTATTTTTAATGTTTTAATTTCGTATTAAAAATTACATTAAGCGTGCCCAAATAAAAATACGTTAAAGATATGAATAGTGTATAGTTAATTGTTAAATTTTAAATCTTAATTGTTGAGCGTCATCTTCAATAACCTCACTTTCTTTAAATTTTAGTTTTGTGAAATTTTATTTTGCGGAACGTGTTTAAAAAAATATTTGCGATAGTTGTTTTTGTTATATTGGTTTTAAAAAATCATTTAGCGTGTCCGAATAAAAATACGTTAAAAATGTGAAGAGTGTATAGTAAAATGTTAATTTTTAAATCTTAATTGTTGAGCGTTTTTAATCTTCGACAACCTTGCTTTCTTTAAATTTGAGTTTTGTGAAATGTTTGTGCGTTAAGAGAAATTGTGTTATTACAATAATTTGTTTTAAACGTTATTTTTTAAAAATAAAATCGTATATTGATTAGCAGTGCCGGGTAATAGTCCGGGTTAAAAACAGTGCGGTTATTCGTGTCGTTAAATTTCAATTTTGATTCTATTAAACTTGATTTCAAAATATAAGTAGTTTATTTCCTAAAATAATCTTTCACTATGTCGGTAATAAAATGAAGTTAGCTTATAATAATTTATTTATATTTTTTTTAAATTGAACGTGAACGCGTACCTCATTTATAAATCGAAGTTCGTCTCAAGTATACGAAGTGTTATACGACTGCCATCATACGATCACATTTTTACCTGAAATGCAGATTGAAAAATAGTTTTGATGTGTTTTTTATTATTTATTGAATTGTAGTACACACACTCATACCCTGGGTTGTCTAGCGTCTATAATTTACATTCATTCATTATTGAATCGTATTTTGAAAATTTTAAAGTTTCGGGCGATTCTTTGGCTAAAATTGAAAAGAAACATTATATGTTTTTTTTTGTGAACTGTTTTTAATTTTTGACACAAGTCCCTTTCTCGTCAGTATTTATAACTATAGATACATATTTTATTTAAAAATGTGAGTGATTTCAAAACAAATACGAATAATACAAATTTAACTACATATTTATAAAACAAAAATATTTACGACTCGGTTTAAAAAAAATAAAATAAATTTTGAATTTAAATATTGAAGTGAAACACAACGCGAGATTGCGACAACCGCCCCTACCCAGGAAGAATGATGAAAACTGCCCCCACTTACACCTATGTATTTGTACCCTATGATTTTTTTTCAGTGTATGTTTGCCCATATTTTTTTTACAGTGTATATATGCCCCAAACATTTTTCTTTGCAGTGTATACATATTCCTCGGGGGCTCATTTATTTTTTAAACGTATTTATTCTTCGGTAACAACAAAACTGAACTTATTTTTTAAGGCGAAAGTTATCAGATTTCTTCTGTTCATATTTTTGCCATAAAAAAGCAGTTCAAGTTTTCTTTCAGTTTTCAATCCGTCTTTAAACCGTAGTTTTTCACGGTAACGATTGCTACAGTAATTGTTTCCATGGAAAATTAAGAGTTAAAGCATAGATTGGAAAAGTGTTTTTTTTCAGGAGTGATTTCTTTCTCAATTTTTTTTTAAATTCCGATGAAAGTCGTTACTCGGCTTTAAATAAATACTCGCTTTTTTTAACACTTTGACTACCGATATCAATTGACGAACTCGATGAAGACTATTAATTACCTTGATACAAAATAAAAAAAAAATGCGTTGGAGCGGAATGCTCTAATTTTAATTATTGTTTGAGAGTTTAAAATTGATTGTTTAAAAAGTAGATTCATGTTTTTTTTGATACTTTGCTTTGTCAATTTAAATCGTTTCTTCAGTCCTTTTATGTGATTTAAATTTTTATAACATACGGAACGCGATCAGAAAAAAAATTTTTTTTTCATATTTATCAATAAAATTTTAATATTAAACCCTATTAACGTCATTTTTGTTTGTTTATAAAGTGCTTTGGTTCTTCGGATGAAGTCTCGAGTATTCTGATGTCAGTAGTCAAGGTGTTCCGCGTCTTCGAACTATTCAAAACTAATTTCTACGTCGGGCGGCGTCTGTTGAAGCGTGCTATACCTGTCACATAATAAATTCGACCACTGAACTGTGCAAAGCATGTTTCAATAGACAAACCCTGTCTCGCAACCCACAACAGACAAAATACTAACGATCGTCGCTAAGCAACCCGCGTAACAAGTGCATCGCGTTTCGATTGTTGTCGATGCTCAACTTTTTATACACCGCATTGACCCGTTTCTCCCCAACCGTGAGGCCATTATTGGCCGCTGCGCAGGTGTTCCGTGAACCCCCTTCAAATTTTTTTTTTGATTCGTAACTATTTCAGCGTAAATATTTTGATGATAATTTAAATGCGTCATAAAATCATTTTAATTATCTCTTTTATTCGTCGAAAAAGTCTCACAGAAAGAATTAGGTATTTTTAAACTAAATCATTGTGGGGACTAAATCAATTCAAAATTAAATCTAAATGTACTTTGGGTACTTTTTTTTAAACTTTGCTAATTCTCAGCGAATACATTTTTTGTGATTTTTTAAAAATTGTTTTCTTTTTTCGTTTTCACAATAAGTAATTATTTTACGTAAATAACAATCGATTTTTTCTGAAAACTTTGCCAATTAATATATCGCCAGAACTAATTGTTTATAATTTATTTTTTTGCGTGAACATTTACTAAAGAATTTTTCCAAGTAGATTTGCTTATTAAAGTATTTGAATTATTTTAATTTGAGTTGAATTAAATTTTAATAACTTTGCCAATTAAAACATTTCCCGGAATAAAGATTTTAAATATAATTTAATTTCTTTATTAACGCCACAAGAATAGAAACACGTTAGGAACTAGTATAGTATTATGTACTACGCGAGTTAATTAGTGTCCTTAATTATAGTCTAATTAGTACTACATAAACAATCATTATTAACCACGTGACTGAAACAGGAATGTTTCTACCGCGTTTTGAGTTAAGTGACGAAACACTTTGAAATGAGGCACACTCGTCATGAAAATTAATTTTGCGTTTTTGGGGTTTTAAAATATATAAACTTTAAATATAGGTAGATATATTTTTTTTGTTATAATTTTTAGAAATTTAATTTTACGTTTTTTTGTAAAATGTTTTTTGCTACTTAATTAATGTTTAAAATTTTCAAATTTGAATTGTATGAACTTTCTTAGTATTTCATTTTAATGTAAAACGCTCAAACTTTGAGTAAAAGATCCGAATCATGAGTGTGCTTCATTTTTAAAATCAATTATTAACCCCTCTGAAACAGAAGTCATGTTTGTTTTTTATTTATCATGCGTTAGTATATAAGTTTACACAAATTCCAATTTATTGATATTGTCTTTTTTTATATTTATGGCTGCTGCATACTTTTCAAATTCTTTGTCAAGACGTAAAATTTCTTTACATTACGAGCTTACGATTTTTTTTTCATATTTACATAGTAATGAAAATTATGATTGATAACTGAAAATATTTGTCTGGCGCTATACTTTTAATAGTTTTAACTGTAAACATTAATTTTTATTTCTTTATAATCTGAGCATTAATATTATTGATACCGAAAAAAAAAAATGATACGATGCCCAGCCTTAAATATGAAAGTTTTATCCGAGTTTCTTCACTTCAGCGTGCACGCCGTACATAGCCATAACAAAAGCGAATCGTTAATTAATGTTAAATGTAGTTCCTCTCGCGTACACGACGGTTCTTTCGCAATATAATCAGTCAACAGCGCGAGCTACACATACAAAGTTTAATACATAGTCAACTTTCAATACATACGTATGCAAATGTTTTCCCCTCTGTAGTTGTAAACCGCACCAATCAGCGTTTAGCTGCTGCGTGTAGCCGGTGTACATCTGTCCCGCCGCCCCCGCGCTCCCCCTTCTCGCTCTCTTCTATTGCCGCACAGTTATTATTATATAAATATCTGACGCTCTTATCAGAGGCAACCAAGCGACGATGCTGTTTTGTTACATCCCCCCGAGGACAAATAAACACCATTGTTCAACGCGGTTGCCATGAAAACGGGGAACGATACTTTTGAGCGTTTTTCGCTTGTTTCACACACTCTGTATGCGCGGCGGTGTTCACTTGTTCTTCTTATTATATTGGCACGAAACAAAAGACTGTATTAGATATAAATAATGAAGCGGGTCGGTCTGTAATCCCAATTATAAGTTTAACCTGGTCTCTTGTCTGAAAAGATTTGGCCATTGTGTTGGAAAACTAATTAGTGCTTCAATTTATGTAATTAGCTGTTTTTGTTTTGTTTATGCTGTACTCGGGAAAGCGATTCGACAAAAGACAAAATTATTATTGTCGTTTGTTTTTGATTTGACCGATGCATCCGGTTTTCTTAATCACAAAGCCTATTTTCTTGTATAGAACTTCAAAGCTCGTCAGATATCGCGTTTAGATGTTTCTTTAACATTAAAATAATTAACGCATTCTTGTTTAATTTGTTGAGCAGTCGTTGAATGAAATTCGTTTGTAAAATAACTTTGTTTTGGAAAATTGAATCGATTTTTTTTATTAGTAGAAATTAGTTCGTAAACCAGGTTACCACCATCTTCTAAATTCTGCTTACTCAAGAACAGTAGAATCGCACATCATTTAAACTAAAAATACTTTTTAAAATCTTAATCTGAAACAGGAATGCTAAGTTTTCCTTTTTACGTATTTTTAGTTAAATGAAAACACACTATTACACAAAATTATTTTCATCTACACAAACTATACTCGACACGTTCTTCCACCATATAGTGACCCGTAACTTCCACCGTGAAAAGTAACTTAATTTTTTTAAGGCTGTACCGTCATTTGCCGCTTTATAAAAATAACGTATCGCTTTTAGAATAACACAAGGAGACAATGAAGTACAGTGAAAAAATAAAAATACGTTTTGTAGAGTCGTGGAATATCGGAATAATAATCTGCGCCAATTATGTTTTATAGATCTTTGATATCAATATTATATCCCGTTGGTAGCAGAATGGACATCACGCTGCCACTCCGTAACTTTGTCGCACCTACGGGTGATTGTTGAAAGTGCCTTCACACTTAAAGCGTTTGGTTGTTGCGAAAAATTGTTGAATTTGAATCCTTTTTTATGAAAGAAAAACATTTTAATGTTTCTAGTTTTAAAGCCAGTACAACAAAAATAATGATCTTTGACTTTTTGTGGTGAGTTTTATTCATGGATTATCTTTAACCCGGGGGTAAATGTTCGTTTTAGTATCCCCCTATAATGAAAATTTACTGGATAATTTATGAGTAAATAACCCATTAGTCTTTTGTTTTTGTAAAATAACTGCTTAAATAAAATTTTAGTTTCAATTCTTTTTCTCTTGCAAATGCCGCAGCAGTTATTTGTTTTAATTGCATTTCAATATCAATGATATTATTCTTATAACTCTTTTTTTATATTTCTATTAAATTTCCTTAAGAAAAATCACCCTGCTTGAATGTAGCCATATTAAAGCTGTACCATAAAAGAATGCAGGGAAAAACATATCAACTTCATGTTTTATTGATGCAATGGAAAATATATTCTTTTGTTTTATATACATAGCCTGCTACTGTATTCTGAATTCTTTTTTTCAGAAAGGAAAACAGGTATCTGCATTTCCATTGTCTGTATATTTTTCAGTAATGATTTTTCTTTCCCTTATTTTTTTAAAAATATAAAATTAATGCATTCTATTTTAACTTGTAATTTGTTGCTTTATGTTTGCGTTGTTACGTTAATTTTAAATTAACGAGCATTTTGTTTCAAATTATTTAGCGACTGTTGTTGTAAACTCAGAAAATATGCCTTTTTCAAAAAAAATAAAAGAAAACAAATTTTATTAGTTTTTATATCTTTTTTATGAGCTTCATAAAAATGAAGTTTTGTAAAATGACATCATCAAAAGCGACTTTAATACAATTTTCTCTGCATTCTTTCATTGTATTATCCTAACGCAAGCTATTCCGTTATTTTCCCAAATATTTAAACCTATTAAAATGTAAATTTTTTTATAATTTGAATTTACCACGTTTTTAAATGAATTGATCTGTTTTTTTGTTTCAAATTAATTCTCTCCACGATTGATTGCCGACTTGAAATGATAATAGAGAGTTTTTCAAACCGTGTCAAACTTTATCACAGCTTGCCATGACCGCGTATGCGCGCGTGTTTTGTTTTTGTCGGTATGTGTACGGTTTCAGCTTAACCAGGGCGTTGTTAAATCACGTTAATTAACTGATAACCGTAGACGGCCACGTAAACAAAACACGATAATTTAGCGCTAATTGCGTCAGAACATTATTCCAGTATTATCTATACCAACCGCTGTACTCGCTTCTCTATATATGCATATAACACACACACACACATACCTACACACTACACTAGTGTAACAGTCGACCGCGCAATATTATAGACACTACTGTACAAACGAAACTCAACTGTATTATAACCTATGCTATCGACCCTATATAATTTACAGTATACACCTATATAAAACGCGGAAAGTGGTCTCTTTTTCACGGCGTTATATGGGAGAGAGGCAAAATCAATTTATAAGAATCTGTTAGAGATTCGTCGGCATTTAGCACAGAAAAGAATCTCTAACGAGATTCTCCGATCTAACCCAATTGTATATTTTGCTTTAATTCTCACTAAAAGCTTTTATTTACGACTAGCCGCTACCCGCGGCTACGCCCGCGATTGAGATGGAAATCGACTTTTGACATGCATATCAGGGGTTGAGGTATTTCACATATTTTGACAAACAATTTTCTTATTTTTCGTAAAAAAATTTTATTTTTTTTTAATAAAAAGTATCCTATGTTACTTCTAATACCTTCAAGAGTGTATGTGCAAAGTTTCATGATGATCGGTTAAGTAGTTTTTGCGTGAAAGCGTAACAAACAAACTTACATTCGCATTTATAATGTTTTTCTTATTTTTCGTAAAAAATTTTTATTTTTTTTTAATAAAAAGTATCCTATGTTACTTCTAATACCTTCAAGAGTGTATGTGCAAAGTTTCATGATGATCGGTTAAGTAGTTTTTGCGTGAAAGCGTAACAAACAAACTTACATTCGCATTTATAATATTAATATGATGCTCTGAATTTTCAACGATTGGCTTCGAAATGCCGTACGGTTGTGCCCTGCTCAGCCCCAAGTAAAGAAATTAACTTCTCCTAGATGCTTTGAGTCTTTTGTTTAAAGCTAATTCCCGATTTTTGGTAACCATCTTGTGATAACGAAAAATGCAATACTTTGGCGTTTGTGTGAGATCTTATTTCTAGCTTTGTAAATTTTTAAGATCGCCAACTTTTTTAAATTTTTATAAACCGCGTAACTTTTCAAATTTCGTTAAAAATTTGGGGTACTTTAAAAGCGTAAACTTTGGGAGGTTTGGCAAAAGCGTAAATTTTCTGATTAAAAAAAAAATGTAAATTATTGGATTTTTGATAAAAGCGTAAAATATATTTCTTTTAAGTGCAGTCATTCATAAGGGCGTCAAATTATTTTGAAATTTGAATTTTTGTGTAAATTTTTTGAATTTGATAAAAGTTTAAATTTGAAGCGTTAACGTAAATTTTCGGGATCTCGTTCAAAAATTTCTATTTGTATGTAGTGCGTATTTTATCTTCAAGTGACAATCTCTTAAATTTTGAAAAACATAATAGCTATAATAATTCTACCGAATTTTGATCTATAATAACATCATAAATATGATAGTTTTATAATTTCTTATTATTTTTTTTTTTTGAGAATATTCTATAAAGTGGGGGACCTAGGAGTAATGTTTTTGTCTGTTTTAATGCGCTTGGCGACCTAGTTTTGGGAAATCCATTTCATATTTCTTCCTACAACCTTTGGGCATTTTGCAAATTTTTTTATTTATGTTTGTTTTGGAGCTGCATGACATCGACTATCCCTTTTTGTAGTGTGTCAAATATTACAACTAATTGCCCCCCACTTTTTGAAAACAATGGCCGGAAATTTGTTTAGATATTACATTTTTTTCAAAATATATTTCCAGTAATATTTATTATAACATTATTTTACTTTTCTTTAACGAGGCCAGAATTATTATAGCTTGATTTAATTTTGAGAAAATATGTCCAAATCAATTTACTTAATACATACGCCAAAATATTACATTTTTGACTCTCAAAAATTCTACCGATCCTATTATTAAAATATGTCAGTTATAGAAATCATTAAATTCGTTTTAAATAAGATTTATAATTTTATCTGATAAGCAGTTTTAAGAATTTGTGGTTTCTTTTGTACATTAATGTAAATATACGTAATACACCACTGTACATATTTTATACACATATCGCGCGTGAATTTGTGGACAGGGGTGAACTAAGAAATTTTTTATCATTTTTAAAATTAAAATTTTGTATATATCTATTGTCTAAATTTAATTTTAGGCTTTAGCTTATTGTAAACTCATTGATTTTTAACTTTTTACTATTTTTAAATACAACTTCACCTCTAGCCATACATTTAGCGAAAAATCCAACACAATTCAAAATAAACCTGGTTTACGAAATATTTCTACAACCTATCAACATTTTTTTAATCACTGGAATAAAACAATACTCGTTTAACGGATAATTTTTCATGTTACGTTAGACATAAAATTTTCCCAATAAAAATACAAATTATATTTGCTTTAAAGAGTAATAATCTTTTTCAAAATTCATATAATAAATATAAATATATCGCTTTTTAAGTCTAATCTACACATTATATCTTAAACTACAGTCTATTGTTTTTGTGCCAAGCATTCGTTTGTTTTTTGCGTCGCCGAAGTCAATTGTTTCGATCAAGTTAAACTACGATACAGTTGTACACACTTTAAATACGCACTGTTAAAGCATCTCGCGCCCCCTCTTCACAAACCTGCATTCCATTTTTGCCATTATTAATGTATAATGTTATAAACAGTAAAAAAAACCCCGGCCTGTAAGCGTATTGCGCACGGGAGTCGACGGTGTTAAAAAAAGTTTTTGAAAATGTCTCGACAGCGGCGTAATATTCTGCTAGGGGAATTTATCTCCATTATTTTACATTTATTTCTTTGTATTTTAACTGCAAGTGTATATCCAAGTTCATGTATATAAAAGTGTCCCTTGACAATTGTAGTACACATTGCTGTTTGTGTCATCTCTCTCTCACTGCCCTCTTTCTCTAACTGGATACGAACCAACGCAATGCAAGACCGAAAGCTGTTGAAATGAACACCATTCAAGCGACAGTCTTGTACTACAGGGGTGCCAACTGGCATCTCCGCGTAACTCTAAAATCACTAGTTGAATTTTTTTTTGTTATCAGTTTTTTCGTGTATTTGCTGGTTTCAAAATACAGGGGTGCCAACTAGCACCACTAAAATCACTAGTTCAATTTTGTTTTCCCAGTATTGGAAGTTGGTTCCAAAAATTAATTGTTCAAGTAAATTTTTTTTTTATTTATATTTAAAATAATTTGTCATATTATTTAAAGAGGAAAACAGTTGGTTCATTGTTCGATTTTTGATACGACTTTCAGGAGATCTAGTTTTGAAGTACTTTTAGCGCGTATTTACCATGGAAATCAGCGGTACAAGTACTTTAATTTTAGATGTGCCTCCAAAGTCGATTCCAGAAATAACTGATTAATATATGTACCTGGCGCGGATTGGTTTGAATCCGATCATTTTTTGTTTCTTCAAATTTAAATTACTTTGAATCTATAAAACTATATTTGAAACAATATTTTCAACATTCTTCAAGTTCTCATAGTTAATTTTTATTCAGCTTCTGTAAATTTATTGCGCGGGTTCTATCAGCTATTGTCTAATTTACTCTCTCGACATATCGAAATTTTGAATGTCAGTCCTTGTCGTTAATAATATGTCATCGATATTTTAACTGCAAATTTAAACTCAACTTTTTATTTAATGTTAATCTTACGTTTAATGATCAATATGGTTTCACTGTAAAACAGTTGAACGTGTTTCACTTGTTATACAGTAATGTGAATTCAACATAAGAAACATTTAATTGTTGTTTGTAATTTTTCCAGCTTTTTATTGTCCTGTTTCTTCTAAACAAATGCAAAGTGGTGGGTTGCGGCCAAAGTAGGCTGCAGTGGGTATTTTTTATTTTTTTTTTTTCAATATCAATGACATATTTTAGGCCGTTTCTTTAAAGCTAGCCCCGCCCTCATAAAAATTGTTTTGATAGATCTCTATTTTCAGTCATTTTTTAATCAATGTTTTCTTCTGAACGTGTGCATTTTCTAAATCGTGAAAGTAATATTAGTCAATGAAATTTGCAGCTGGTTGTTTGCCGAGACATTTTCAAAATTATATATTTACGTCGTATTTTCCAGAAATGCCTCATTATTGAAACGTTAGTGATATTTTTTTTAAAATGAAAAATTTAATTTTTTTTGTATTGATGGCAACCCTGTAGCATTGGTTATATTAACTATATGCTACCAACTGGTAGAGATGAAAAAAACTTGTTATTTTTTTGCGCGTTATTTTGAATGTATATATACGTATATATGTACAAATGTGACAATAAAAAGTCATTAATGGTCGTAACTTGGTGTGTTTAAATTTAAAAAATATTTCACTACATACCAACATTTTTTCAGTCTTCATAATTCACAAAAATAAAAAGTCGACATTTTTCCTGCTCTTAAATTTGAATACTGGCTGAAATTTTTACTGTTTATGACATCAAATCGTAAAAGAAAATTTTTATTCGCGGCTATTCCTTTATTACATTTTTTTTATACAATTCACGTCAACGAAATAGTTGTCAAATAAATGATTGCTGCCACTTTTTTATAGTACTTTAATTGATTAACTTGTTTTGTTGTATTTCGAAAAAAATATTTGCATTCAATACTGTATATTTTTACACATTATTTTAGTTGTGCGATTCCTTCATCATTTAATTCTCTCAGGTTGGCCCCACCGCAATGTTTTATAACAAATCATTTTTTGTTTGTATTGTATTTATTTAATTTTCATTTTAATCTTAAAATTCAAACTTTAATATATGCTTCTTTTGGGCAAACGCGAAAATAATTCTCATCATTTTTATAATTTTAATGCTAGTATTCTTTACAAAATTTTTCTTATTTCAACATTTATTTGAATTGAACAAACGAAATTATCAAATAATGTTATAATAGAAAGCGGTCCTTTTTTTAGTAGCAACGCTGTAAAACGGCACCAAGTCGGGTTTGTCGGCAATATCGGTTTACATTGCGGTGGGGTTGTTTTTTCCGGTAGACGTAATTGGTTTTTGTGGTTACAATTTTCCAATTAATCCGAGATGCTACGCCATCTCCCTTTCGATGCCTCACACCGCGCTTAAATATTTTCTGTTTCTCGATCCGCGTATACCCTACATGTAAACGATACCAGTAATGAAAACCCCCCTTTTCCGACTTTTAAAACCCTTATTTTGAAATCAATATCAGTCTTTCAGATATTGCATTAGATCAATATTTACAGGTGACGTTTTTAATAATGCGTTTAATTTAAATATATTTCAAATCTTTGATTAACGTCTGATTAGAACTCTTCAATAAATAAAATTATCGACCAATTTTTCAAACAAATATATTAACAAAAAATATAAAAATTAATACATTAACGTTTCGGTCCGGATTTGGATCTTCTTCAGAATTGATCTTAAAAATATAAAAATTAATTAATAATTCGTTTTTATATTTTTAGATCAGTTCTGAAGAGGTTCCACATCCTGACCGAAACGTTAATGCATTAATTTTTATATTTTTGGTTAATATACATGTCTGAAAAATTGGTCGATAATTTTAATTATTAAATATATTTCTTTGTAGTATTTCAAAAACAGTGTCGCTTGACATCTTCCTGGTTTATGCTAAAATTTCAATCTTCTCCTATTTTGCTGTAGTCGGGCTTTCCATTTATTTGATAACTTATGCTTCCAATTTTTTTTAATGTATCATTTTCTTATTAAAAATATTTTAAAAATCTCGAAGACCCACAAAAAGATGCGTCTAACATTGCCATTTTGCCTATTTAAAATTTTCGTATATCCAATGTCGTTTGCGAAAACTTTTCAACACTTCTTTTATCAAAATAGCTCCAGACTATAAAAAATACTATACATCCATACTCGTGAAACACATAACCCTAATTTTCGCTTCGTCAAAATCAGGTGAAAATATATAGTTTCATCAAAAATAATTGCGAGAGGAAATAATTGCATGAATAGAAATCAAATAATGAGTATTTAAAATTAATAACATTTATTTTTCATATTTTTGATATTCTCTTTGATTATTTTTTGACAAATGTACCAAGTCAAAAAATTTAACCATTTTATGGGTACCTAATCAAAATAAAAACAAAACTTTTTTAAAAATTTATCTTTTAAATAAGGACACAATTTCTGCAATTTTTATTATCTCTACGAACAAATTAGTTCACCGTTTTTTTTTCTCAGTCTCGATCGTATATTTTGTATAAGTTAAATTGTAGACATGATTCGAACAGAGGGTGTTATATTTTGAAAAGCCGCGTGCTTTTAGTTAAATAAACTTAAAGTTAAGTATTTTAAATGTTCAACGTACGGAAATAAAATCCTCTAACGGCGAAGTTTAAATCTTTCTAACAAACAACGTAACAACATGTCCATCCGAACTTTGACCAACGAGAAAAGCGTTCTATTATTTATTTGTCACCGAGGAACCTTTTTAAAAGACTTAAGAGTTTGTTATTTGATTCAGTTGTTAGTCCGTTGATTTTAGTTCAGAAACCGTACAGAGGCGTACCTAATTTTTTCACCCGAAAAATCGAAAGGATAAAATATGTACACATATGTTTCTCTATTGGGGCTGAAATTTTGTTTTTTTATTTGCAAAATTAATGTTCTTTTTAATTTGTTATTAATTTTTGCGCATAACATTTCCTACGTTTTTGAAAAATCTTTTTAAAATAATAAAATTTTAAAATGTTTCAAAGACTCGTCATTTGATTTTCTTTCTGAATAATCTACAATCTCTCACCCTAAACGCATATACCTTCTCCGTTCCGTTGTGGGTAAAAATATAATGCATATATAATTTTGTCAAAAAATTTTAAGTCATTAGTGATTTGAAAATGCATTTTAAAATCACAATCAAAATTTCTAGTTTTTCATTTAGTATAAATTCAAATCACGAGCTGCCATTGACTTAAGTCGGATTATCACATCTAAGCTGTGAAGATTATAGCCCGGACAGTTAAACATGTATACAGAAAATTGTTGTGAGAATAAGAACACACTTTTGTATTCAATAATCACCTTAACTGCGCCCTCTATGTACACGTTCCCCTTAAAATATATTAACAGTACACTCACCGCTACACTGATCCAAAAATAATTAGATCGTTCGAACTAATTATTTTTTTTAATTTTAAATCGATAATTTTTTTTTTGTAAACAAAGAATGACACCCAGCTGGCGGACGGTCGTTGGAACCCTCTCTCAGCTTGCAACCCTGCGAAAATCGGTTAAAAAAAGATTACACACTCGGAAAAAGTTCCAGTTTAAAAAAAAAAAAATATTAGTTTTATTTTACGAAAATGTTACATGACTTCTGTTTCATAAAGTTTAAAAAGCTTTTAGAAAATCTATTTAACGCGAACCTAGATTTAAGAGATACTTCATTTAGAAATCTGCGAAATTATGAAGGTTTTAAATGCCATTGATGTAGCTTTCAGTATAAATATATTTTCTTTCAATTTTCTATTTATATTATATTTTCATTAAATCTTAATTTTTCAAAAACAATTTTGTTTTGTCTTCAAAAGAATGCGTATGTTGAAAATCGCAAACTCTAACGGGTCACGGTTTTCAAATATTGGGGTTGAATTCAACTACAAAAAAAAAAACAAATTCGTTCTCAAAATAAGAATTTCCACCCCATTTCATGAATAAATTAAAATATTATGTCGGTAGTTCATTTAGATGTCATCAATATTTAATTAAAATTTATTTTAATTCTGAAATTCATTTAAGTTTTATGTTTAATATGCTTTTAACACTCATTACATATATGGTTCACTGTAATTTGTAAATTACAAATGGCCATGTAAATAATAAGTGTTCACTGTAAGAAATTATTAAATTAATATTTTTGAATTATTTTTTTTAGCTTTTTATTGTCCTGTTTCTTCTAAACAAATGCGAAGTGGTGGGTTGCGGCCAAAGTAGGCTGCAGTGGGTATTTTTTACATTTTTTCAAAATATCTATGACATGATATATTGAACTACATACATTCTTTATTAATTCCTGATGCTTTATAAGCATAAAAAAATAACAGCTGTAAATACATTTTTTTCATTGCTTAGTAATCCAGTGCTTAACTAGAAATAACAATTATTATTATTAATAAATTACTTTGTTACTCCTTCAAAAAGAACTAATTGTTTTTCTTTTAATATACACGAGAATAAATAATAGTTAAATAGTTCAAAACCTTGGAGCGAAATGTACCACTAAAACATTTTTAAAATGGACATCACCCTATATAGAAGCTTGTTAATTGTTAAAATTGTTTTTAAACCATTTAAATTTATTATTTCCGTCTTTGTTTTTTAAGGGATAACCAATTATTTAAAAACACATCAAATTTTATGATTCTTTGACCTTTGATATAAAAAATAATGCATTTATTATAACTAATGGATTGTATTACATCTGTAAATAGCTCTATCTATTGATAACCATATAAATCTAATGCACTGTATTTCCAACGACGTGAACATAGTTGCTTTGATATAGTTAACAGCTAAGTGAAGTTAGCGCTGTTTAAAATGTAGTGCATTAGCGGTGGCTGTCCACAGCTGCCTTCGGGGCATATATGGTCGTCTCTTTCTAACAACGGATTACAAATGGATACGTCTCTTTTCATCAATGTTTTGAGGCCAGCGTCTAACAGTTTCTCTGGAGATTATTCGTTTTGGGATGAAAACACACTGATACAAATAATTTAAAAAAGAACAGATGATTTTATATCACGATTGTCGGTTTGAATAACTTCATAAGCTGATGCTTCATATTAATTCTGATCAGAACGAAATCAATTAAATTAAAGATTGAAATATAATGGATGAAAATGACTTGATTTGCTTTGAAATACACTTTGACAATATACTGGAAAAAGAAAATTGAAAATAAGCTGGCCAGCTAAAAATTACGAAAATAAAAATGATTTGAATAAAGATTATGCTTATTGGATGTGACATCGACTTTACTATGAAGAGAAATACTCCACGCCTAAAGCGTTGTGACCACCTCTTAGAGGTCCATTTGCACTTCTGCTGCTCTACATGTGGACACTTTTTGGTTCAACCATTTCTGGAATATACATGGAGATCGTTAAGACTTTAGTTGGATGGTTGAATCGAAAGAGCTATTTACAGTTTACAAATCCACTGAAATATACAATAATATTGTATTCTAATCAATTAAAATTAATTCACAATTTTGGAATTGCCACGAACCTACAATTAAAATTATAATTTTGTTGGTCTGTTTTAAATCTGATTTTCACCAAATTTGCTAATAACGTTGTTCATAGAGCTCAGTCTAAATTGGGTATATTTTAATTACAGTTGGAAGTCTATATTTAAAGAGTAGTAAATAACTTGCTTGAGTTAAAGGTTTGGTGATATATTTTTAAATAGCTGGGAAACATTGTCATATTTTTTTTTATCTAAAAATGAATACAATTTTGTTTGCCGCAAATTTTATTTAAAAAGTTAATTTAACATGCAATTATATTCTAATGGATATAATAATAATCATTACGATTAGATTCCAAATACATTAATTAAATTCTAATTTATATTATGAAAGAAAAGCCCGTATTATCAATTTTTCAAAACCGATTCAGTAATTCAAAAACTCTTTTTTTAAATCTATAAAAATAAAATGGTTTCTACCCACTTAAGGTAGTACGAGCACCAAGGCAACTATAAATAAAAAGCTTGATTTTTTTAATATTTCGGTAGATGGATGATATGTTTTCATTGATTTCTCCAAAACTAGTCGGTGGAAATTAAAAAAAAAAACTATTTAAATTAAAGTTAAAACCTTAATAAATTATTGAAAACAAAAAAAAAGCCCGTTGTGCCCGACTAATTAAAAAGATATTTAATTAAAAAGATTAAATATCTTTTTAATTAGTCGGGCACAACGTTTTCTTTTTGTTTTCAATAATTTATTAAGGTTCTGACTTTGGAGAAATCAATGAAAACATATCATCCATCTACCGTTTTACCATAAAGCCAATGTTAAATATGCCTACTTTTGAAGTCATTTATTTATTTAAATAATCGGGCAACCCCCCTAAAATTTTCAGAATTGGTTTAAACTTCATATAAAAAAATCAAGCTTTTTATTTAAAATTGCCTTGGTGCTCGTACTACCTTAACTGTCAGAATATTGTCGTTAAGCAAGCAATTTGAAAAATAAGGTTTACGATCGGCTGTATTAACACAACACTTCTATTATTGAATTGGACCTATTTAAGGACAGCACTCAGCATAAATACCGCAGGATATTAACGGCTGTGCTTAGAATTTAAGGTTGAATACGATGGCATTTATTCCCTTCTACAATTCGAGGTTTTCTCCATATAAAAGGATTAAAACACTAATTTAAATCGAGTACTATTAAAGTATTTACATTCACTTATCCCAAAATAACGATTCTCTGATTGGTTTGTTGTATTTCATTACGAATGGTTTCTTCAAAAATTCAATTCACGTTTCTTATCTTTATTTAAGAGGAAGAAATGATGTTAGCTTATTTTTAAATGTTTTCATGAATGTAAAATAGTTTTAACATTTTTCAATATTTTTTTATACTTATAGTAAGTTTTATCAAAATTTAATTTTAATATTTCGTTGGATAATACAGTGTAAACTCCATTTAACGTCACTCGATATAACGACAAACTCGTTAAAACGTCGAAATTACTTAACTCTAGTTGGTTTACCTTCTTGCTCATACAATGATAATCTCTAAATACCGACACACCCACAATAACGAATAACGACAACAAACGTCATCATTAAGCAATAAACAGTACTTGTTTGTTATTTTGTAGCTTTGTTGTCGGCATCATGCGTACCGAAGATTCTAAGAAATTCGTTCTTTTGTTTGTTAGGATTATCTTTCATATGTTTAGCTCAGCTGCTTATCGATAAGTTATCATATTCTTAGTTGCCCACAAACTTGAAAAGCATGGCGAGTAAAAGAAAATCTTTGTATATTGACGAAAAAGTTATATTAATAATAGTAAATTTAAAATAATATGAATAAATACATATTATAATAAAAAAAATATAAATGGATTATTTCTTCTCTCCATTTGACAACTCTCAATAACGCCACAAAGGGCACAGTCCCTTGAGTGTCGCTATATAGAGTTTACACTGTATGTATATACAGTATGTAAATGTGTAAGATGCACATAGGGAAATTAGCATTGGGAAAAAATACTTGGATCAGAGTTAGCCATGACTGCATTAATTGTTATTTCTGTTGAATTATCGTGGTAATCTTGAGGATATCTGTTTTATTTTGATTTATTTTTATTTTACTTGGGTTTTTTAATAATAAAAAGCTCTTATAAATTATTATTTTGTACAAAAATAAAACAAAAAAACGACTTCATCTGTTTGGAAACATATCATTCAAAAATTGTCTGACTGGTATGACGTATGTGCGTTGGTAAATCAGTGACCCAATGTGTTTAGGTTCAACACGAATAGACGAAGATATTTGATCTCGCACCATATTTAAGTATTTTTGGGAATTTAATGTCCCATTAATAAAAAAAAGTCCGATTATGTTGTAATCATTTGAATATTTTCTTCGGTAGTATACACATTCATTTTGCAAAAGAATATTATCTGTCAAATTGAAAAACAAGATTTCAAGGCTCACTCTGATCCAGTCATTTTTCCTAATGTAAATTTCCCTATGTGTTTACATACTGTATATTTTTTCGAATTAGTATAGTTAATCTGACTGTAGTAAAAACTACATCTAACTAAACTGGATGTACCCAAAATGAACTAATCAGGGAATCCTTGCGTATTCGTGCATTTATAATATATTATAATCACGGTGTGTTATTAGCCATTACTCACAGTGATGAGGTAGTCATCAGTGATGCGGGTGATGGCACATGCGGTATATGAACCGGTGTCCCTCGGAGACCATTCCATATCATATTTGATACAGTAATACCGTCATTACGTCGCTATAGGCCCGGTCCGGCCCGGCCAGGACCGCATCGCTTTCATCAATAAATAATATCACATTCCACATTACCGAATGACTATATAGTCGGAACGCTGTAAGTTTATCGCTATGTCATTGCCAAACAAAATTATGTTTTCCATACTTACTTTTTAGATTGGTATTTAACTTCATAAATTGTCACATTTTGTTTTAAAATAAACAAAAGTTTTGTATTATTAATTTAGTATTATTTTCCATTTTAACGTCTGTAATATTTATTTTAAAGAATTGCTGACGAAACGTAGCATTAAGAAATAAAAAAATATAGGTGTCCGCTTTCTCGTTATTTACAATTATTTAAGATTAATTTTATTGTTTTATTTATTGTTTATAAAGTTTAATGACAGAGATAATTATAAAATCAGATCAGATGTTTTTTTATCAAAATGTAATCAGTCGATTTTCTTTGTTTTGGGGGAAATTAGAGCCATTATTGTTTTTTTTTTTGTTATAATCTTACTTCGTTCCCTGTTTATGTGCTGGTCAAAATTTGAAGTTTGAATACATCAATATAATTTAGTAAAAAAAGTATTAACTTTTATGTGTTATGCTAATTTTTTACGTTTGCAGATATTTAAATCGAATTTACGCCAAAAACTCAGTTAAAGCTGAAATAATATAACATTTTGATTGGTTGGTATGGCGCCACCAATTAATCAAAAAAGCTTATATATTATATTTAATTATTTAATTTAAATTTTTCTATACTACAAAAAATCAGATCAGATGAACAGTATCTATTTTTTTAAATATATTTCTTTATTTTTTAACTCCTTCCCAAAGAATGAAAATGGCATTCTAAAATTGTAATTTTTTCGTTAAAATTTTTTGTACCTACTTTTTTGTGACTATAATTTGCAGTTTCCTTTAAATAATTCAATCAATGGAAGTTCGATATTCTAATTTTAAATTTTGAACATAACAGCACAATATTTCAAAACGTTTAAATTGTTGTTTAATATTTCAAGGTAAACAAAATGGCTTATCGATTCTCGCATACGTTTTTTTTTTGTTCTACTTAGCTGTAGCCATTCTAAGAAACATATAAAAACAAATATTGTTTTGTGACAAGTTCGGGGTAATACCCGATTGCTTCAGCGACATATCGATAAACTTAAATCGACTGCACTATAGATATAACACGAACGATCTACTCTCTCGGGACGGACTTTTTAAAATGATAAATGTAATTTTAAATTGCAGGCAGATGTTCATATTATAGTGAGGAACAATTTGATGAGTTTCTAGCATTGCTTTATCTATTATTAAAACTCTTATTATGTTGGCGAATGATCCACATTTACCCTACACATGTGGTTTTGTAAAGGGGACACCGGGCCTATATCTGATTATACAGTTAGTAATAAACACTTGTCATTGCATTAGAATCGTGATACAGGTTTTGGTTTATTAGCGCTATAAATATTTGCGCTTTGAAAACTCGCGCAGTAAACGATAAGCGCTTGCTCTTTTTAATTTATTGTTACATTTTTTTATCGCCTTTTTTCAAATCGGCTGTTTTAAAGTTGCGATTTTGATGTGCATAAAATTTTATTTTTACTGTTAGACGAAGAAAAACTCACTGGAATGAGTTAAATTTTCGAGTTTTTTGTAACCGAAAACATTTCTTACTAGATAGTATTTTTCGACATAATTTTTCTAAATTACTTCAAGCGCATTAATTTAAAGCCTAAGTCACCAAAAATTTTAATTGGCAAAGTTATAAAATTTTGAATAGTTGTTTAGACATATTTTTAGCATATATAATTTGTACTATAAGCTCCCTGAGATCATTAAATGATTCCATTATTTTTTATCGTTGTTTTTTAAGTTTTTAAATTCACTTTAAAAATCTTAAATAATTGGCAAAGTTTTTAAAAAACGGGTTCTTAAATTAACTGCGTCCAAATTTTAAGTAATTGTTTTATTCTAAAGTAAAGTTTACTAGACAAATTCGACGATTTTTTCAAATGGATTGATTTTTAAAATTTCATATTTGTGAATTAGTAATGTTTAAAAATGTATATTGAACTATTTTTTTATACATCGAAGCACAGCCTCGATGTATATTAAATTCGCACAAATTCTGTATGTATTTTTTCTTTGTCGTATGTTATTCTGTCTATTTTTGAATATTATTTAGTTCAACAATTTTTGAACTTAAAAAAACAAGTCGAAATTTAAAAAAATCTGTTTTTGAAAATATTTTTTTTTAATAGACCAGTTTGGTTTCTCTTCGTATTTACGACAAATCGAATAGATACTAAAGTTAACGATACTCAAAATCACCCAAACAAATAGTGTAATCGCGTAAAACAATGCAAAGTAATTAATCCACGTAGGTGTATATATATGTAAGAGTCAAAAGACAAATTTCCTCAATTAACTAATTCTTCCTGTGAAACATACATGGTATAAGTGGGTTCGTTATTTATTAGGTCCTTAATACAATCACGGCAGACCATTACCTTCGAACGTCCGTAGAGAGAAATTTCAGGTACTACTTCTCATTCACTGGATATTCCACACTGAATAGGTTGCCTCAAAATTCTCAACCCAAGACAGTGACTGTTTTTAAATCGTCGTTTATTTGATACTAATTAATAGCTCAATTACAAACTTTTACAGCCGATGAAATAATAATTTTAAGAGAAAAATGGTATCTATATAAAAAAAAATCTTTGTTTTTTTTATCTATACCTACTACTTGCTGACCAAAGTTTGTTGGTGCGTTATCTAAAGTAATAATTATTTCTTTCTGTTCATGCACCTAAAACCGAAAAGATTGTCTCAAAAGTCTCCACCCAAAACATTGCCAGTTCTTTCAAGCCAAATCATATTGTATTTATCTCGAACACTGACACTAATAATTTATTATGGTTTCTTGATATGCAGAGTTTTCGAAGAAATCTGTGAAATTTAAAATACAAATAATATATTTATTTCTAAGTAATCAAATAACTATAGTGAAAATAATAATTAATTTAGCTATTGAAAAATCAATTTACACGGTTACAAGAATTTTAAATTTGTATGTAAGCTTAGATAATATCAGTTATTTTAAGTTCTCAAGTATTAATTTGTTTTACATAGAATTACAATAAAAAAATATTGCCACAGATTTCTTTGAAATTTTTTAAATCCTATCTAACGGGTCACGGTGTTCAAATTTTGGGATCCCTAAATGTTTAATTAATTCCTCTGTTAAACTCAACTCTAAAAATAATATTTCGTGTTCAAGTTTATAAGAATTTCGACCCCATTTCATGAATTAATTAAAATATTATTTCGGTAGTTCATTTAGATGTCATCAATACTTCATTCAAAATTTTAATTCTGAAATTGATTTAAGTTTTTTTGTTTAATAATACATTTTACTTTTAACACTCACTACATATATGATTCACTGTAATTTGTAAATTACAAATGCCCATGTAAATAATGAGTGTTCACTGTAAGAAATTATTAAATTAGTTTTTTTTGAATTATTTTTTTAGCTTTTAATTGTCCTGTTTCTTCTAAACAAATGCGAAGTGGTGGGTTGCGGCCAAAGTAGGCTGCAGTGGGTATTTTTTATATTTTTACAAAATATCGAAGACATTATTGAACCACATACATTCTTCTGTCTTCATGAACGTTATTTATTTACAAGCATAAAACCAATTTTAGTCAAACAAAGCAGTCCGATCTTTCATCAAGGAAATAAATGTCTTTTTTTCAACGTTTAATTTATTAAAGGCGGCTAACCTATTCAGTGTGTAGTATCATGGACACCCGGTATATATCCAAGGCGTATAGAGTGAATAATCTAGAGAGCCACGTACACACATTATATACACAAACGAAGGTACTGTAAACACATCCATATACAGAGGAGTTCCCAGAGGAAGGTCTTGGTTATTCCTACTTCTATTTAACCACCTTAGATTGTGTCATTAATTTTACACTATCTCTCTTACCTACTACTTAATATTACTTGTTCTGTTGTTGCTGTGCCACAACAACGGTAATGTTAACGTTTACTCACAAATTACGCTCAGAAAACTGACAATATTATTTTTCTATCACGATAATAACGAGGCGCAACGAATTGTTTTCGTAAACATACGTTTTTCTTAGTACAACGAAACGCGAGATCTACGTTTATTCCATATATCTGTTAATTAACTATATTAACTATCTACTCAATGTGCGGTGAGTGAACGCAACAAAGCGTATCGAAAATATACCTGCGTCTCTTTCTTCGACGTAATTCCCTGATTTCTCCGATGATAGGATTGGTTGATGTACTTGCATTCAATCTGAATAAAGTATCTCTGTTTCAAAAACTTTGTCTTTTTCTATGACGTTAACATAGGAGTACTCAGCTTTTGGCCCAGGAGGGGGCAAATTAGAAATTTCTTAAGCCGGGTCGCCCGTGCTTGTTTTGCCCTCCTGGATACGCCAGTGCTTACGGCGTAAAAAAAGACAGAAGTATGTGTTTGCACCCTAATAGTTCGATTGCGATTTTATTCCTCGTTCGGAGATATTTGTATTTTTTAAAATTATTTTACACTTGCTTTAAAAGTGGAAATATAGAATGCCTTTAAAAAGGATGAATTGTTTTTTTTCCTTCGTTTTGTAATTGCTTTTCCCATCTATACCAACAATTATTAATTGGTGTAAATATAAACCTTTATAGCCTTTATAGCTTTTTAAAAACTATTTTAAATCGGTTGAAAACGACTGAATCTATTTTAAACAAAATTATATGACACCATTCTGTGAACATTTTCGAAATTTTTCAATTCGCTCAGCTTCTCTGAGTCATGGGTTAAAAAACATAATTTTTTAAAAATATCTAGGTATTTACATCTTGAATTGATAACCTCTTTTTCTGCAGTTTTACATAATTGAAGACGATTGTAAACCTAACGGAAAAAAATATTTTATACTTTTTAAAAGAAATCTAACCCTTTTTAAAAGAATTCAATTAAAAAATATTATTTAATATTATATTTCAATTTCGACACTTAAAAATCCATTTAAAGATTCTTTGTGTAATGACATTTTGTCGTATTAAATTGACACTTGACCAAATTACTATAATACATACAGAAATTTTCGTTGTGAAAGCCGCTTAACAATAAGATAAATCTTCAAGAAGGGTGTTTAAATGTGAATGAGGTTTTAGTGACGTCACGCTCTTGTCTACTGTTTTATTTATTATTCATTTGTTTCGTACATTTTAAATTAACGAGACTTCGACAGCTGGGGTCATTTCTTCTGGTTAATCATTTTTTTTTCGCTCGCTAATTTAACGTCCAGATATCAGATTTTCGTTTTTTTCCGTTGATTTAATTGAAAATGTTAAATCTTAAATACGTTTATAACATTACGTATGCATATTGCATTATTTGGATGCGCGAATAAAAAAAAAAAGACAGGTTGCACTCCGGGAGTGCCGGCAGAAGTGAAAACTTGAATATTAACGTCTTACGAATTTTCGATCAGGTCACGTGACCTGACGCGAGTTTAACATTTTTTACCCATTACAAAAAAAGTGTACAACGCCGCTAAATAAGTTTTCACTTAAAAAAATATGTTAAATGCCATTTTAATTTTCTTATCTGTAAATGTTGACAATCCCGTGCTGTGTCACGTGAAAAAATATATTTAACGTAATAATTTACTCGGATGGTCGAAGCGTCATTTTTCTACCCTGTTACATCGCAGTAAAATTTCAAAAATGTTGTCCGTAAATACGAATTCTGCTCCATAAAACAATAAATTTTTCAAAAATATTAAGCACGTCGTAAATTAAAAATAAAAAACTTTACAAAACAAATAAAAGCAAACTAAATAAATTGTGACCAGTTTCTGACTCGATTTTTTCGGCTAGCTCTTTTTCGTGCCTCCGTTCGCAAATGTTTGCCACCCCCATGATAAACTAACTAACATTTCAAAAAAAACACATCGTTCATTGTGGTTACGGTCTGCCAAATAATTTTCCAACCCTCGTCTATAAACGTTGACCACCCCGCACCGGAGTATCTAACAGTACTTTGTATAAAGTTCTTGCGGATCGGAATACCAAATGATCCACTCACAGAGTGCTAAACATAAAGCACACACACATCCATACGTGCCATAGATGCATACGTCTCGTCGTAAGGTAGTGGTTGTGAGGTTAGGAAACCTTACAACACGGTTTGTGCATAAATCTGAGAGCCGCGCCGTGTGTTCTGAGGTCGCACCAATACATTCACATATTATATACAACTCTCTCGTCTACACGTTAAGCTCTGCTCAAAGCCTTGCTTACAACGCTGTCTTCAACTCTTGCGATCGGTGCAATAAATTCAGGACTCTGTTTTGTAATTGTGTTTGATACAAACGCAAACAAACAAAAATCGTAAACTAAAGTTATGTACTTCTTAACGCGCGAACGTCTTAGTTCTCGTCCCACTTTGTGCGTACTTTATGAGAGCCATTCAAAGAATTTTTGTCTGTCTGTTCTATCCGCCTTTTTACACGCTTTATATTAACTTCACTTGTAAGTTTGTATGTATGTATGTTTGTTTGTAACCTTCCTTTGGACTACAGCAAGTGGTTTATTACTGTTAGTATGTTATGCCACTACTGTAAGAGCAATCGTTGACCGAGCGGTCTAAGGCGCGGGTTTTCGCTGACGCTAACTCTCGGAATCACCGGTCGTGGGTTCTAATCCCGTCCACGCCGAAATAGAAATTTTTCTTTTTCGGCAAATTTTTGACAATAAATCGAACTAAAAAGTGGAAAATAAATATAGTTTAAAAAAAACTAAAAAACACGCTTTATATCGAACTAAAAAGTAAAAAATATTTTTTTAAAATAAGCTTAAAACAATAATGAAAAAAATACAAGTATTATTCTGAAAAAAGCGTGGGGGGCTCTATGTACGAAAATGTAGAACAAAGCGCCCCACGTTTTTTTCACAATGATACTTGTATTTTTTATTCATTATTGTTTTAAGCTTATTTTAAATAAAATATTTTTTACTTTTTAGTTAAATATAAAGCGTGTTTTTTAGTTTTTTTTAAACTATATTTTTTAAGTGCAATTTCTTTACATACGATAGAGTGAATTGGATTTTTTGTAACGAAGAGATCGGACGATACCACCAAATTATTCTGTGCTTCTCTGCGCCGTCGACGTATGGATAGGTGTGTGTTTTGGCGTATGAATGTGTGTGTGTTTTTTTTAACTCGAAAACTACTGAATCGATTTTGCAATACGTATCATTTTTTAAATAGTTCATATCAAATTAATTAATGCATTAATTTACGAAGCACCGAAGGATGTTTGATTCTTATTTGTTTAATAAAAAAAAAAACATCGGTACTCGGCAGCGAAACAATGGAGAAACGTGGCTCAAAAACAATCGATAAAAAATAATACGTAAACATTTTTATTTATTACGGGTATAAATAAATATTTTAAAAATAGCTAACTTAGTTTCAGATTGTAATTTTAGATAGGTTGTGTGATGAAGAGAGAGAAATAACTATTAATTTTATTTCTCGGACATTTTAGCGGGCATTAATGAAGTCCCACGGGCATGATTGTCACCCGCGTCATAATTTATCAGAGATATTCAACCGCCGAAGAGACTATATCTGCTTAACACTTCCCTTTTAAACACGTCACTTGATTTCTCTCTCTTTCTACACCGTTTTCATTATACGCTGTCGGAGTGAGCGAGGAGAAAGAAATGTTCAGCCCTAGCTACGAAGTCTGAACTACCCGGTTTAAGTTGTTCGGTGCTGCTGCATCGCTGCTGCGGTTCATTAACACCAAAATCTTCACTTTTGTCTTGATCTATTTAGTTTAGTTTTTTAAAAGTTGATACAAAACACTTTTTTTTAATGTTTAATATTTGTAGCATTTTGACGGCGTCAAATCAAAATCGGCACAATTTCTTGTTAGTAATGTATCAAGTAATTTGTATTACTCTGTACCTGTAGTACTTCTAATGAGTCATCTTCACGATTAATTTTAAAGGCATTTTCTTTATAAGTTGATAAAAATCGATTGAAAAACAATAAATACAAATTCAGATATTCTTGGTTTGCCCGGCTTGTGGGGTTTCGTCATAGATATCTATGTCAATTAGAAATATCGATTTGATTTAATAATTACTTTATCTCGTTTTATTTTATTTTAAAACCGTCCTTGCTATGATAGTAAAACAGATTTTGTTTAAAACAAAACCTTATAAATTCCATTTAACATCACTCGATATAACGACAAACTCCTTAAAACGTCGAAATTACTTTACATTGATACACTCTAAATAACGACACACCCACTCTAAATCCGTCATCATTAAACAATAAACAGTACTTGTTTGTTATTTTGTTGCTTTGTTGTCGGCATCATGCGTACCGAAGATTCTAAGAAATTCGTTCCTTTGTTTGTTTGGATTATCTTTCATATGTTTAGCTCAGCTGCTTATCGATATGTTATCATATTCTTAGTTGTCCTACACAAACTTGCAAACTGTCAACATGGCGATTAACACAAAATCTTTGTGTATTGACGAAAAAGTTTCAATAACACGCGCAATAGAGGCGGGAAAAAGATAAGTAATGTTGGAAGACGTTTTGATTCAGTCCCTCGACCGTATCGACAATATGGATTATTGGAATAATGGATTACTTTCTTCTATTCGTTTGACAATTCTCAATAACGCCACAAAGTGCACAGTCGCTTGAGTGTCGCTATATAGAGTTTACACCTTTACTTAGAATTAAGATCATGAATGTGTCGGTAAACGCATCAAAAGCACCGCGTCCGAGTGTTATGCTTCTGTTTCATTAATTTTTGTGGTTGCAACTTTGTACGATTTTTTTAACCGACTTCAAAAAAAGGAGGAGTTTCTATGTTCGACTGTTTATTTTTTTTTAGTTTTTTAATTGTTTTTAATGTATGTTCACCGATTTCTCCGTCAATTATGGACCGATTTTCAAATTTTTTTTTTATTCGAAAGAGTGCACTTCCGAGGTGGTCCCATCGGAACCAAGTCAGGATCTGGTGATGGAATCCGGAGAAATCGAGGGAAACTCTAAATTTCAAAGGCACGCATACTTGGCCTACCCATTGCAATACTTTATCTAACACTAAAAAGAGAAAAATAAAATATTTTTAACAAAAAAATTGAACAGACCAAAAAATATGCACTAAAAAGTAAAAAATAATAATTATTGTTATTTTTTGAGTCGGTGTCAGCCAAAATGAAACCTATTCCGAGAATTAGAGTTATGTAAGATTTAAATTGCTACTTTCGATTTCCGATGTGACACCGACTCCAAAAATAACAATAATTATTATTTTTTACTTTTTAGTGCATATTTTTTGAAGTCGGTTCAATTTTTTTGTTAAAAATATTTTATGTAAATGTCGCGTTGAGAGCGCTTCGGCAGCGTCGAAGTATCGACTAGGCAACGGAGGGACGCGTTGTCGCAGATCGGATTGCTGAAGTGAATACGTTGGGGTGGACGCCGCCGTAACCGTTTATAGATCGTAGCGGTGTTAAATTGGTTTTTGTATCATTTGTAATAGATATTTTAGTTGGATGATGGTACTTTATCTTCTCTCTATATACACCACCTAACTTTCCGTCTGTACGGCAGGTACAATCGTGGAATCAGTGTCGGGATAAGGTTACTTAATTTTGTAAAAGATTAAAGTAACCTGAGAAAAATTAGCTTCGAGCGACGGGAAAAATTGTAATTGATTGAAAGATGCAATTATTTTTCGTTGCGTTGCGAAATTTAAGTTGCGAACACATTGCTTTGTCCAAGTGTGTAAAGGCCCCCATACACCTCGTTCTTTTTTGGCAGTTTTAACCGCCGGGTAAAACTGTACGGTTAAACACGAACAACGGCCATCCCCATACACCTCGTTCTTTTATGGCAGTTTTAACCGCACGGGTAAAACTGTACGGTTAATTTAAACACGAACAACGCCCATATCCACACAGAGGCGTAGTTTCGTTCAGTTTTTCTGAAGTCGTGGCATCATTAATACGATCTGCTTTGATGGAAAATACAATAATATTGATATTATTTTATGTTTAATAAACATTAATAAACAATATAATGCAAAAATAATTAATAAAATTGATTGATATTAGTCTAAATTAGAGTGTTTTATTTGACACCATTATTTTTTCCTCTAAATTAATCAATATGTTTATAGCAATTTTCATTTATTTTTGTCAAAATTGCTTAGCACTAAAACGGTTAAAATATAAATCAATACTCAAACTAATTACAATCATTTAATTAATATGACTTATTTGCTGTACGTCGCACCACTGAATAAACACGTCGATTCTTATCGGAAAGCGCCACACATTACGATTTAAAACGACAACCAGCAAACACGTCGTGTTTAAAATCAAGCTTCGGCAGATAAAAAAACTGCCGTGTTTCATCGACAGTTTTTGCCCATACACTTCGGTTTTGACCGACGTGTTTTATCGTGACGATGAAAACTGCCAAAAAAGAACGAGGTGTATGGGGGCCTTAAGGCTTTCACGGCCGGTGTTGATCCAACTCTTCTTGTTGTAAAAATTGTTTTAAGGCAAATCAAATATTAACAGTTCCATCTATTTACATTTATCACTCTCTATGTCATTTACAGAAAGTTATTAAATATTCAACTTACAGTACAATACATAGCTACCAAACGCGTAATAAGAACTCAATTATTCTTCAGAAACCAAATCTTAGTCTTTATCAAAACAGCCCCGAATACTCTGCCCTAAATTGCTATAACTGCCTTCCTATAGAACTGGAGAATTTACCTTTTCTTAAATTTAAAAGGGAGCTTAAATCATTTTGAATTAAAGCTTGTCTATATTCAGTACAAGAATTTTTTTTAAATTAATTTTAATTAAGAAATTTATGACGAACTCCTGCTGTATAGCTATTATGGACAATAAATTTATCTTGGTTTCCGGGCTTGTATGCCGTGGTCCATTGGTATTACTACCTGAGGTTTCGCCCGCTACCACATCGCTTTTGAAAATGTCTACCGCTACTACAGGTAGTAATACCAATGGACCACGGCATACAAGCCCGCGAAAACCAAGAAAATTTGGACATTTCTTTGTGTTGTTTTGCATGAATCAGAATTCCCAGAGCATTTTTTTAGCTTGTGTTCAAACGGGTCGCGTGTACATTTCTCTGATGCTCCAAACAGAGAAGTGCAAACGCAGCTTTATTTGATAAATTTTAACAAGCTTTTGTTTAACTTCACTTGTTACTTACCTACTGTCAACTTTTTTTTGACCCACTTTCGACCGATCGACCTGAAACTTATATTTCGGACGTAAGAACGATATTTTCATGACTGAACTTGATGATGGAATCAGGAAGGCGGGTCTGCTCGGTGGTGTTTCGTGATCATGCTCATTTCGTGAATTTTTCCTTTTTGCAACACTTGAGTTAAAAAAAAAATTTAAGTGCCCACCGTAATTGAAGAAATAATTTTATGAGTGAATTTATGAAATTTTGATCATTGAAGCATAATATGCTTAAATAATTTTGAAATTGGAAAAAAAATTTCCTACTGAAGTTGTTAGAAAACTGTTTTTCTCTGCTCAATCTGAAGTTAGTTGTGTGTTCAGTAATAGAAGAATGTCGGAAATCCCCGCTGGGACTTTAGAACCCACACACAACAATTACACGAAATAAATGATGTAATATGAAACAACACATTCTCTATATACGCAGCCACCCCACGCAATACAACCCCCAGCCTCAACCCCCAGCACGTATCCATTGGCTTGATACGCATGAGCAATTCGCACTTGGCGAGTCTAATATGATGCCATCTATTAATAAATTATCTAAACACCCTTATATGTATCTTAACGAGACATCATGCACAGTTCGGACAATAAATTCTGGCGGGTAATTTAATACGATAATTTTGTAACCACCTACATTTTGATGGTTGTAAAAATTTTTTTAATCTTTGTCGTTTAAAAAGTACAGTGGCCTTAAAATAAATAAAATTACGAATTTTGGATCATATTGTTTTTTAACTGTAGCTCAGAAATTCCAAAAAAATCGTTAATTGAAGGAGATATGTTTGGTTGAGGAACAATTGAAAATAAGCTTCAACAGAGTATCGCTTGTGGCCAACGTTTCGAAAAAAATATTTTCATCATCAGATTGCACAATTTACCATCTTAACTTATATTGAGGCCCTAATGATGAAAATATATTTTTCGAAACGTTGGCCACAAGCGATACTCTGTTGAAGCTTGTTTTCAATTGTTCCTCAACCAAATAAATCTCCTTCAATACATATTTTTAAACGCTTTATATTAGCTTGGGTTGTAACTAACTATGTATGTATGTATGTAACTAACTACCGTAACGGAATCTTTGAGCATAATTTTCACCAATTTCCCGAAGTCTGATTAATTTGAAACTTTGCATACGTATCAAGGACCGATGACAATGCAATAATTTGATAACAGTTTCCCATTATCCTTATTAGGACCCCCAGGATTAATAAATTCTTTTATAGATCCTCTGTAGTAAACGCTTTATTTTCACCAATTTCCCGAAGTCTGATTAATTTGAAACTTTGCATACGTATCAAGGACCGATGACAATGCAATAATTTGATAACAGTTTCCCATTATCCTTATTATTAAACGCTTTATATTAGTTTGGGTTGTAACTATGTATGTATGTCCGTAACGGAATCTTTGAGCATAATTTTCACCAATTTACCGAAGTCTGATTAATTTGAAACTTTGCATACGTATCAAGGACCGATGACAATGCAATAATTTGATAACAGTTTCCCATTATCCTTATTAGGACCCCCAGGATTAATAAATTCTTTTATAGATCCTCACTAAAAAGTGAAAAATAAAATATAGTTTAAAAAAAACTAAAAAACACGCTTTATATCGGACTAAAAAGTAAAAAATAATTGTTTTAAAATAAGCTTAAAAAGCGTTGGGCGCTCGATGTACGAAAATGTGGAACAAAGCGCCCCACGCTTTTTAAGCTTATTTTAAAACAATTATTTTTTACTTTTTAGTCCGATATAAAGCGTGTTTTTTAGTTTTTTTTAAACTATATTTTATTCGTACAAAACTTCTACTAACAATATTATTAATGTTCTTTCGCAATAATTAAAAAAAATATTATAATTTACAGAAAATATAAAACGAATCTGTCTATAATTTTTTAAAGTTTCCAAAATAATTCACCTACTTTTTTCAAAAGAGAATAAAAGTTCATCGAAGTTTTGTTTTGGACAATTCTTTCTTGACATTCAATTACGTAAAACTTGAAAAGATTTTTAAAGTTTCAAAAATAATTTTACCGTCTTTCTTCATTAAAAAAAGTGTTTTCCGCCAGTTAAATTTGTGCATACTGTGGAGTCAACAATAAAGTACAGAGCATTATGTTTAGAATTAAATTCGGGGACTTCTAGCCCTTAGGGGACGCATTAGACTGGCGTTACAAAGTTTCACATTAAGAATACACATACGTCTACTGGGTATTGTTGCACTTGTGTCCCCCTTTTCATTGCCCCCCAACCCCCGCATTATAAGCTTCAATAATGCAGTTGGCATTATTGCATGTAATGATATTCGATTGTTATTGTAATTCTATTTGACGAATGACGGAGGGTGTTAAAGAAAATGCGCGTGCGGTTTTTGTTTCGATGCGAATTTGTTTGCGACTAATCGGAGTTCAATTGTCCGTACAAATGATTTTTCTGTTTGATTCGGCGAATAGGAAGATAATTGTTGTTGTAATTTTATATTTGATCGATGATTGAGTCACAATTTATTAATTATTTGTTAAGTTATGACATTGAAGTATTGAAAGAACCGATTTCGTTAATTGTCTTCATCAGAACCTTAAGAAGATACAATAATCAGTGCTGAAACGTTGACCAAAGAATTTATCAAATACAGTGTAGATTCCATTTAACGAAGTGATATGTTTTATTCGTATGAACGTTAAATTTTGAACGTAGCGCTTAAATTTGTTTGAAACAAAAGAATCATCCAATTACTCTTCTGTTATTTGAAATTTTAATCCGCATAAGCTTCTATCAAAATATTAAAGTAATAATATAATCGATGTTTTTGTTTTCGTTAATCAAATTCAGTCGACGCATGCGCTTCAAAATGGATTCATAAGACCATGCATAATAATCGGAGTGTGTGCATTTATATTGTGTTAATAAACGGGGATTTAATTATGAAAAGTTTTTAAATCTCCCGCTTTTAAACCCCCTCTTTCTCTCGTATTACACGCGAAATAAAATACTAGGCTCGCTACGTCTTCACCAAAAGTACATTTTTAGAGTTACCGTGCCGAAATGGAAATTTTGGAAAGACCTTTGCTCTCAGGGTATTAATATATTATGTACTAAAATATTATATTAAAGTATAAGTGGATAAAAAGGTCTTTAAAACACGCGTGATTTTTCGAACACGACGGCGCAGCCGGAGTGCTCGAAATAGAGCAAGTGTTTTAAAGACCAGTTATCCACGAATACTTTACGCTATTTTTTTTTATTGGTTCACTTTGAAATCATAAATACTGGTATTATTACTACAAAAAAATGGAAATAAAAACTAATAATTTAAAATGGTTGAATTCGTTATGTGACATCAGTATACCTTTCGTTGTCATGGAAATGAGAAAAACAGAAATTAATTTGCAATTTGTCATTAAAGATTAATTGTTTAATAATGTTTGAATAAAGGTTTTGCATTTGTTAGTAATATTTTATTTGACGTTACACGCTACTCCTGTCAAATCAATAATCAAAAAATTCTCGAGTTGTTGATGTTGCCATGGTAACTTTAAAAAACGCGCGTGTTTGAAAGTTCGATTTAAACACGCTGAGGCGTGCTTTAAATAGGTAAAATGGGGCACCAATAAAAAAAAAAATTTTTAACTTAAATTGACACTTAAGGGTGCCATCAAAAGCATGGTTTTAAGAGATGTTACTAGATATCACAAAAATGGCTTTTATAACTTACTGATCTGATATTTGGAAGAATTGTATAAATATTAATTCTTCAATATAAGAAATTGGTGTTGAAATTTTGTTCGGACAAAAACTGAAAAACAAACTGCCATTATTTACACTCTCCCGGCCTGCATATTTTTGAGCTTGAAGGCTCCATTTTGTTCCATTATTGAAGATATTGGACGCTTCTTAACACTTAAATATCTAAAAACGTTTCCAATCGAGCTTATTCAAAACCTGAAATTAATATCTGTTTAGTTTGGTCTGTATAATTTGACGCAAAATAAATCTAACCTCAAATTAAATACAATCGAGAAAGGTTTAGGCAGGACAGAGGATGCTAGATTTTTAACAATTACAGAAATTATCAAACGTTTTACACTTACCTGCTTCAAAACTCCTAAGTTTCTTCAAATTTTTAGATAGTTTGTCAAGAATATTTGACTTTAACAGTGTTAGAAATTTTTAACAATGGCGTCTCTTAAAAAAATATTGTATTATTTTAACCGTAAATGGTACGGTAGGATCAATTCTAATTATAAAAAAAAAGCGTATCCATTGTAATCTTTTTTTCTCTTTTAAATAATGAAGTTATTTTGTTTTTAAGTATGTAATGAATTAAATTTCTAAACTGTCAATTTTATATAAATATTAACTTCATATACAGTTTATTTTTGTCATTAAATTTAAGTGTAAACAAACAATCTGTCACTTTTTTCGTTCCGTCGTGGGTAAAAATCAGCTCTTTTGTATAAATAAATGACGCGATCGACTTGCCATCGTGTGTGGACTATAATCGCTATAAACTGGACCCTGTATTTAGAGTTAAATGCACCAAATCAGACGTGAAATTGAAATATTAAACAACTTGCACGGAGACTGAGCTTTAAGGATGATGCTTTAAAGCTTTAGCCAATGAGAAGTGAAGCACAAACACGGCGAATTTCACTGTGATAAATGTTCTGATATAATGTTAATACCATGGGCTTTTCATGAATTTTCTGTTGATTATTTTTGGATATAAAATAAGACACCCCGAAATATCTTTATGGGCAAATTTTATTTTCGCGGTAAATGAAAATGATATTTAAACTTTATTCCCGAAAAAAAAAACGGTTCTTATTTTTTAATTTTTTCATTTATTGTTCAAAAGGCTAAGGTACAGAAATATATTTATAGAAAGTCATAAAGATTGAATAATTTATTGTTTAGTTGGAACATACTTTTATATTTGAATTTCAACGATAGTTTAAAAAAATTAAAATCACATTTTTTGACTGGAATAAAAATAAAAAATTTCATTTTGGTTTTTGGTGTAGGTAATCCAAGTCTGTGGAGTAAAAACTAAATTCATGAAAAGTAACACAGAAACGGAAAAATATTTTCAAAAAAAATTCGGACATAATTTAGGGTATTATCGTATTTAAAAAGAATAAAAATAGATAAAGTTAAATTAATTTAATTTTTAATTAATATGTACACGGGACTATAATAATTGGTTTAATTTCTAATTAATAAATTAAAAATCAAATAACGAACTTCATATACAAAATGGAAAAAATTAAAAAATATTTTTATCATATTCATTAAACAAGGATTAAAAAATTTTGTTACGTGAAATGAATGGTTTATTTCTTTCTGCTTGAATAAACATACAATAAAAAAATAATTTCCAATATATATTTCGCTTCCATTTTGTATTTGAATATTTTACTTTCACAGTAAATACATAAAAATGCGGATTGGAACTTTTCAACTTAATATATTTACAAAAATGTACATATTTATATAATAATCCGATCTGCACTTCCCGACCAAAATTCCAAAATATTCAATAAAAATTTATTTTTATCTTCATACACACAGACGTTAATATTGCACTGTTTATTTTTTGACGGTTTAAATTTTTTGGGTTATCTTTCGTGTTCTTCTTTTTAAGCTGTTTTTCAAAAATCAACGTTCGCGAAAAAAATAGCACCACAGTAATCTCGCTATTTCAAATTCGAGTTTTTTAGATTTTTCTTATCGCACTTAAAAGGGCAGTTTCTTGATAATTACAAAACTAAATTATTACAATTTTTTTTAATGTAAATGAACATAAATAATGAATGACAAATATGTTTTTGATTGGTTTTATTAAATGTCATCAAAACGATGGTCAGTTCTAAAACCAAATTTAATATTAAAACAGGTTTTTTTAATTGACATAATTTCGAAGTCGATAGAAATATTTTTAAATAAGAAAACATTTCATGCAATGAACATTGAGTTTAGTGTTTGTTATGCTTTGACTGTTTTTGACAAGTGAATGAATAACAAATTTAAAATTATTTATTCAAAACATTTTATTTTGTTAAAAATATCGAGAAAAGCAAATGACAATCATTTGATAGTTTTGGATTAAATATCGAGAAACTGGCCCATATACCGTCCGTACAAATTTAAACAATCACCATTGTCTTCACCGGTCGGTAATAACGAATCCATTTCAGGCCGAGTGTCCTAACGAGTGATGTCCATGATTGGCTAAATGATGAAAATACGGCGAATAATTCCCCGCCGCCGCTCCGCCCGGTAACGGGTAAACCCCGCCGTACGGGACATGATGCGCCGCGGAATAAAGTAGTCCGGCCGCCGTATGCGTATGATGTCCCGGAAAACCCGGAAAACCGCCAGTACTAACGCTTGGAGGCGGAACTGTCGGCGAATTGACGTCCATTCCGGGATTTTGTTTCTTCCATTTTGTTCTTCTGTTTTGAAACCATATTTTCACTTGCGTCTCGGTCAGACTTAAACTAAGCGCGAGATTTAATCTTTCGCAAACCGACAGATATCTGGTCGTTTTGAATTTGTTTTCTAAAGCTACCAACTGCTCGTAAGTGAACGCCGTGCGCGCTCTCCTTGGTTTTCCGGCGGATTGTGAGTTTTTATTCGGGTCGGTTTTTTTCTTTTTCGACGAGTTTTGGTCTTTCGATAGGTCGTCGCTTACGTTACTGTCAAGGTCATCGTGGTCTTCTCCGTCTTCTTCGGATTGGTGAAGTAAGATGTCCTTCCCTGGAAATAAAAGAAAGTCGTTTTATATTATTAAAATTTTATTTGACATATATATCCATTAAAAATAATTCAATAAATAAAATTACCGACCAATTTTTCAGACAATATATTAAAAAATATATATATATTTAATACATTAACGTTTCGATATTAAAAACTCAACGAATTTCATTAAAAATAATTAGAAATTAAATATTAATTAAGTACTTTTTATATTTTTTAGATCAGTTCTGAAGAAGATCCAAATCCGGATCGAAACGTTAATGTATTAATTATATATTTTTTTGTTAATATATTGTCTGAAAAATTGATCGATAATTTTATTTATTGAAGAGTTCTAATCAGACGTTAATCAAAGATTTGAACATTAAAAATAATAACCACATTGAAAAAGATTAAGAAAATATCTATACTAATATTATAAAGAGAGAGTACGAATTTTGTAGAAGGTAACCTCCGGAACCGTCGCATCTATTTGAAAGATTTTTTCACCAGTATATTTGAACCTTAAGGCCTAGTTTATATGAGAGGCGTTCAACGCGCGTTGGGCCAACGCGCGTTGAACGCCTCTCATATAAACTAGGCCTTAGGATGGACATACACTTATATATTACCGCGTTAAAATAAAAGCGCTTTTCGTGGAGACAGATTTTGCGACGCAAGTCGACGAAAATCTACAAATTCGAGCGAAGTAGGAACGGGCCACTAAATGCATTAATAAAGACTTTTTTTCTGATTGATATTACTGCCACAGTTAGTGAAGATTGAGAGGAGTTGAAAATACACACGTCTTGCTGAATACCTGAATGCCTTTTGAGACGGAAGAGCCAAAAGTTACAATTTATAAAATTTCCCAGTTTGTAATGAGCCACTAAACATTTTCGTTTCAGTATTATAGTATTTGCTTATATAGATTATAGGTATAATTGTAGGTATAATATATATATCCGAGGACGACACGTCGCGACGGGGACGGTGCGGGTGAGACGCGAGTGGAAATGTCTGAGATATAGACATGGTAATTAATCATGAATCGATTGGATGATTTTTTTAAGGGTTTATATAATAAAATAATTATTTTTTGCGTATGGAACTGGAGAGCCGCAACTTTACATCAAAAGAGCCGCAGGTTGCCGACCTCTGCTGTATAATATTAGAAATAATCTTTTGGAAGATTTACAAAAACTACGCGTAACTACAATTTCTTTTCTTTGCTCAATATTTACTTTCATTTTATTGTTTTCTTTTGGAAGAACAAGGGCTACTTTCTCAGTGTGTTTACACTATGTAGTTAGATAACTGTAAACATGAATCAAAGTAAGTCCCGGCGACTTGTGTAGCGTCGGGAAGACATCCAGAAACGTCCCGTGTAATAAATATAAAAGCTTTGATTTCTTTGTATAAACAACTGAACTTGATATTGTCTATTGTTCAACATGCAAGTTATATTTTTTTTTTGTTGGGATGGAATTTTATTTTTATACAAAGTGGTATTAAAGGGTTGCAACTTTTAACTACTTAAAATTTATTACTTAAATTTTATTTTTACTTAAATTATTCAAAATCAAACTTCTACAGCAGGCCTGGGCAAATGGCGGCCTGCGAAGTCTTTTATAAATTATTATTAAAGGCAAAAATATTATTGTTTGCCAATATAAATTGGCGCATAAAAAGAATTTTAGAAAAATAGTAAATAGTGTTTAAAAACTTGAAATTGTTGTTTTAAGAAAACTATACTTAAATTTAGAAACAAAAATTGTTTGGCCCGCGGTCAAATTTTCATCCGCAATGTGGCCCGACAATCAAAAGATGGGACCATTCCTGTTCTACAGCGATTGTCAGATTTATTGTGAGAATGGAGTACGTTATTTTAATCTTGTAAAAATGCATTTTATCACTTGATTAAAGCTCCGTCGGATTGCCTTAAAAATAAAAATCTCTATTTAGCTTGGATAAAGTGTGTTGACCAACGTAGCAGTAGAAAACTTTAAAATAAACACTCGAAATTGGTTTTTAACTCCATTGAATTTTTCTTAATTTTCTAAAATGGTGCCACGAATATTAAAATGGTGTCACGAATATTAATACAAAAATATTTCTTAATAAATTGTGATTAACTTAAATCTATAAATGCTTAAAGATGTTTCCATTTTAATATTTTTTAACCGCACTTTTTCAGTGTCGAAAAATCGCGTTTAAACTTTTAAATAAAATTATAAAACCTTTTTTTTTGACGTGATAACGTCTTATAAATTGATGAATCACCAATCTTATAAATTGATGAAACACCAGCTGCATGCACGAAAAAGTGTAACGTTCCTAACGTTCCGCCTGACCCTGTGCGTGCTTTTCTCGAAAACGGCCCTAACGATTTGGATGAAATTTACTGAAAAGGGATTTCGGGGGGCAAAAAATCGTTTTAGCTAGGTCTCATCTCTCGAAAAAATCGTTTTCATACAAATTTTATCATTATAAAAATCAATTTTTTGACGTATGATAATACTTAAATATTGTAAGTAGGTTTTGGAATTTTATATAAACAGTGAAACAATTGTTTTCAAAATATTATGACAATTAATCTTTGAGACTTAAAATAAATACGAAAGAAAAAAAGTTAAAAAAAACAATTATAGGTGGTGAGTATTTTAATACATAAAATTAACCTAAATTTGAAGCGAAAGATGCAATATCATAGATTCGAATTATTATAATTATTATATGTAGAATTTAGGTTATGTATTACGGAATACGTTATCACGTAAAACTATCGTCCGTAAACCGACTTTACAGACAACCAATTTTTTTTGTTTTACAAAAAGAATTTCGAAATGTCCAATTAAAAGAAATAATCTTTTTTGATACAGTTTTTATTAATTAATTCAATTGTTGAAATTTCGATACATGTCGTTAATTTTATTGAAAAATAACGACGTAAAATGTAACGAAAATATATAATAACGGTAAAATTTGAATGGTCGTTTTTGAAGTACGGTATTACAATGTTTATATAAAATGTTCGCTCGCAATTAAAACGAAAGAGGGAAGAATTAGTGCTTAACAACCCGCGAACGATATTCTAATTGGAGCAAACCTTCAATCGTAATAATATCAATTAAATACGCCGATTTATTGCTTAAATCGACATCATTAATAAAATACAAATTATTAAACGTCACTAAATAAATCTGATTTTTAACACTCTCTTATTAACTTCACCTGTATGGATGTGTCTCTAATGCAGGGGTCGGCAACCTGCGGCTCTCCAATTCCATACGCAAAAAATAATTATTTTATTATATAAACCCTTAAAAAACGTCCAATCGACCCATGATTGAGCACCATGTCTATCTCTCAACCATTTCCACTCGCGTCTCACCCGCACTGCCCCCGTCTCGACGTGTCGTCCTCGGATATATATATTATATCTATATATAAGCAAATACTATAATACTGAAACAAAAATGTTTAGTGGCTCTTTAAAAACATGGAAATTTTGTAAATTGTAACTTTTGGCTCTTCCGTCTCAAAAGATTGCCGACCTAATTGGAATCTTATTCTTTGGCGGTTTTATAGAACGATTGTTTTAGAATAATAATAATTCGAAAATTTGAATTATCTACTCGGGCAGTGCTTAAAAAGTATTGTTTAAAATTATTTCTCTTGATAATAATTGTTTATAACCAAATAAACTGATCTGGTTATTGTAAACAATTAAAATATTTTTTTCTGAACTTTTCCTCCTAAAATTGATACAAAAATGACGTATTTCTTTCGCAGTTAATAACAAAATATGTAATCAGTTTTCTGATTTACTGAACTAACACGCTAAAAGATTTTGTTTTTGGTTCGTAGCTCATCATTTATAACTCCTTTCTACTGTAATTTAATGATTATAATTTCTAATTAACTTCATTGCCAGATTCATCGGCAAAAACTTAAGGTCATAGATCACCCTATATATGCCAAACCCAACAATGTAACAGCTACGCACATAACATTATAACAGTTGTAATTAAAACAAGGCTCCACAATTAACAATGTTGTAAACGATATTATAAATACTTTATACAATTTACTTTCTCATCTGCGTACAAAGTGTACATTATACTGAATAATCTTCAAGATTGAGAGCACAGGACCGGGCTTCGCTATTCTCACAATTGAATTTTAAATTAACTACGAAATATTTTATAAGCTTCAAGTTATGTAGGTATTAATGTTTAATTTTTTTCTAAACCCTAAATCTAACCGAAAATTCTACCAAACATTCGACAGGTAGAGATTTTTTAAAGTTGTTAAATTTTCCATTTTGAGTTATGTTTGAAAATTGATTAAATTTAAATACAAACGATTCTGAAAAAAACATTTAAATTAAAATACGTGATTACTTCAATAAAATGTCAATTTGACCAGTAAACAATTCGTAAATGACTTCGTACCTTGCTATTACTAAATTTCTGCTGGAGTAATTTTGCTAAATGTGACAGGAATGGTATGTCGCGGAAGTAATTCATAGCTCCAGAATCAGCTACTTTTGAAGTTATATATCTGTCGTTGTACTCAAACCTTAAAGTCTTCTTCGGGGTGTATTATTGTCGGGATAGTTCATGTAGTTATTTAATAACTACATGAACTATCTCGACATAGCTGTGCCAAGAAATTGAATGACAACCAATTATTATTTTTTCTTTATTAATACATTATATTATCAAAATTCATTAGAAAACTCGATGGGTGAAGATCGAGTCAAATTGGGATCTTGTACTATTAGAGATGATGCTAATTTATCATACAACTTTTACTAAAATGCTTTAGCACTAATCGTCTTCTTGTTGATTCGTATTAATTATGAAAAAAAAATATGCGAACTCAAAACATGTGACTTCGAAGAACAGGAAAAGTGTTAAAACCCGATCCTGAATCATTTTAGAATTTACACAACGCGTAGTCGTTACAGAAATGATGCCCGGAGCGACAGAGGAGGCGTCTTTTGTATTCAAGTCGTAGTAACGAAAGCCGGTATAAGGGGACCCGACGTCTCACACTCCTTTCCCAAAACTCCCGGAACCCGGAACATCATCAAACCGGAACATGTAATTAACAGTCTTAACGTAATTGCTCCGGGGAACGTTTGTGCAAGACTTGTGAAACTTTAAGCTTTAATGTTATAGTGGCTTTGAAAGAGAAACGATCTTCCAAAGCCGTTTCAATCCGACGTCGCCGACCGCCGTCGTCAATGCGTGGCCCTTTACTTCAAAAAGAATTAATGGCGTTTTTTTCTAATCACGATTATATTTTTTATTCACTTTGCACTATTTAATTATTTATTTATAGTCGCGCGTATAGTACGCGCCACGAATCAAAAAGGCTCGGAAGCTAGATGCGAATGCAGGCTTGCGCTTGTACAGTCTGTTGAAAAACTACAAACTCGCAACTCAACAAAACTTACATAGCAATAATAACTGGACAATAGCGTTCTCGACTGTACTTAAAAGCAGGAAAGCGACAAGTGACAAAGCAACGAGCGATCACGGCCAATTACCGACGAGCGCACGTTTCGTGCAGGTAGCTGGGAGAGGTGGTGGAAGTATCAACGGCTCTAAAATGTGCCTTTGCGACGCTGTTTGTGACTAGCTTCAGAACCTTTTAGATCCGTGGCGCGTTCTATAATTATTTAAGTAGTTTTTGATATTATTTCTTCTGTGTTTCACAAGAAAACTATCGTGATGAAGTCAAAAAAAATTATCAGATTCTCAAAAAGCAGTTTTCCGCCTGTGTGAGTTTTTTCGATCACAATAATTTCTGCAAAAATGTAACTATTTAATTTTTTGTTTCTAAGTTTGTCTGAGTAACGACTCTATAATTTTGGTGTCAAATATTTTTTAAGATATACGCAATTTTGTACACATTTTTTTATATTAAGAATAATTTTGAAAGACAGATATCATGTATGGTTTTCCATGACGATATTCTGTTTATTTAAGAGTAGAAGCCCGGTCCGGCTCTGCCCGAATTTTAAAATTGCCGCCGTTTTTTCGTCGACTTACGCTGCAAAATTGGTATCCACGCGCTTTTATTTTAACGCGTTAATATGTAGCTATGTCAATCCTGAAGGTCCATTCTAAAATATTGGTGAAAAATTTTTGGAATTCGGATGGAGTAGTTTATCTCCTACATCTGAACCGATTTTAATTAAACATAGCATATATTTAAACCGTTAAATGTTTTAATCCTTCTGTGAAAGTTTCTTATAAATCGACTTTACAAATTAATCGTTTTTATAATTAGCGCGTTATATTCGACTATTAATAATAATGACTAGATTAAGTTGAATTAAAATAATTAATTTTAAAATAAATATTTTTTTTATTTCTTAATCTTAAAAAAGAACGAGTCAATTCGTTCCGTTAAGTTGTACCTACGCATTTAAAACGCACAAAAAAAAACTTCAGTACCGATTATGGTGGAGGTGATGTGATTATGGTGGTGGAAGAGACGTGATCACAAACATTGCAGCATTAGTATCCTCGATGCACATTTCGCTTATGAAGGTAGCATTATCAGTCAAATTTTCATCATTTCTTGATGATGCTGTCGTCATTAGTGAAACCTATGTCGAAAGAAAGGTACTCGTGTTTTGATGTGTTGTGGAAACTTTTGCAATATTCAATGTTTTCACCACCAAAGGTTTCGTTCCTTTTCAAGAGGCTCTTCTATAGCAGTAATGCTTTTTTAAGTTTAAAATATTTAGAATTTCTTAAGGTCAAAAATTACTTAAAAAATTTTAGGTTATGTCCAGTACTGAAAAAATTTATGTTTTTATATCTACAAGAATACTGAAAACGTTTGGTTCTCCATTTTGCGACTAGCTTTTTCCTGTCACGTTTCAAAATATTATGTCAATGGTTTTAATTACTATGTCATTTATTTTGCTACCTTAGAAATGTACATTGCCTAAATGTAGCATTTTTTGAAGTGAAAACTTCTTTAGCGGCGCTGTACACTATTTTGTAATGGGTAAAAAATGTTAAACTCGCGTCAGGAAAAGTAAGAACTGGGTGAGACTCTCTAAGTGATAGTAATTGCCAGATACTTTTTATACAACGCTAGACATCTAGCGTTGAAATATCGTACATAAAAATGCAATCTATGATACAAACCATTTTATTTACAAAACTTCTTTAGCGGCGTTGTACACTTTTTTTGTAATGGGTAAAAAATGTTAAACTCGCGTCAGGTCAGTGAGAACTGGGTGAGACTCTCTAAGTGATAGTAATTGCCAGATACTTTTCATACAACGTTAGACATCTAGCGTTGAAATATCGTACCTACGTAAAAATGCAATCTATGATACAAACCTATTTATTTACAAGTGTTGTCAATAAATAAACAATGCTTTTAAATGCAAAAAATTAAGATGTTAATATTCAAGTTTTCACTTCTGCCGGCACTTCCGGAGTGCAACCCGTCTTTTTTTTGTTAATTTAACAGCTAAAATTGTCTTGATTTTTATTAAAGCACCACATTTTATCAATTTTAACCAATCGTGATGACTTGCTGTTTCTTTGAAAAGGGTTGAATGATGTCAAATTGACGGTTAGACCAACTTGTTGAGCGTCTATAATCTACAATCTATTTTATGTTCATAAATCGATAAGTTTTTAATCAAGCTAACTTTATTCATCTCTCACAGAGGATTTGAAGTTATAATCTTTTTAACTTTACAGTTATTGCGGCCCATATTTAAGTTGTTAAGTTATACTAAAAACACGAACATTCATAAATAACTGTTTATATTTTCGCAACAGCACAAAAAATCTAAACGTGACTTAAAAGTTCTTAATTTCAAAACACCATCTTATCTCGTTTTAAAAATATCACGGATTTTCTAATGGAAACGATTATTTAATTCGTTTGACATGAAACTAGCAACGAACAGTATAAATAAATGTAAAAAGTTGCTATTAATTGCAACCTCCAAGGTAACGCGATCACATAGTATATATTAACTGTTCGAGAGAGAGTGTGTAGGGGTTTTGGTAGGCCGCCATTGCAGACCACGTTCATTTGTTTGGTAGACCGCCGAAACAATAGACTGCGGTGTGACGCGTCAACGCTGCAACCTGTTTGTATGTGTGTATGTGTGCAGTTGGATGACCGCTGATTTTGTGATTTAATTTGCCTCGTTGAACACTAGATTGTTCACACCGCGCCGCAGCTTATAACGATTGGAATGTATATCTATGTTTCCGAATTGAACTATTTATTCCCAAAAGACTGTTATTCAAGATAGAAAAAATACTCTTGATTTTAAAAGATTTGGGAGATCTCTTCGTTATAGATAGATCTTTTGAAAATTATTTACGCATTACGACTTTTAGACTTTTAATTTTAAATCCGTTTTCAAAGCACTTTGAGCATCGTATTCGTAGAAACCTTGGCAAAATTCAACGCTACTTTTATTTTAATGGTGCTATTTTGTATGGTCAATGAAAAAATTGAGTGCTGTTAATTTCTTGTCTCGCTTTTTAACAAAAACGTCATATATGTTAAAGTGAGACAGAAAATTAACAGCGCTGTCAATTTTAACGTTGAACATAGAGAATAGCGTCATATTATCTATTTTCAAAAACATTACAAAAATCGTACATCAATGAAATCATTTAAAATGTTTTTTTGTCTATTTTAAAAATAATCAAATTTTAAAATTTTTGTGGTGGTGTTATGAAAATATTCTCTGTACCGAATTTTAAAATTTAATGCCATTTTAATAGTCTGTCAAATAATTATTAAAAAAATGCAATTGCCGATTTTATACGTATGGATGCAGGCTTTTGACGTCTAACTTTAACGTATTTTCAAAAGCTCTACGTTAACAATAAGCTTAGAACGAATAAGAATAATTAAGTTTTCAAATAAAACTATGTTTTTAAAAACTTTTGAATCGTATTCAATCGGTTTGGTCATCAACAATTTTATATTTAAATGTTTAATATTGTGTTAAAAAACCATCAACAATTTTTCTTAAAAGCTTTTCCGTCGCGTCAGCTCGATTTCAATTTTTTTCGTAATATAAGTTCCTCAAAAGTCGAGATCAATTCCGACGTTTTCTTTAGCTAGCCATTTACTGTCTTCGTGAACAGACAATTGTAGAAAAACTATCTACCTTAAAAAACGTTACAAAGGTACTCGAAAATTACTTTTACGTATTATTAATTAATACAAAAATGGCGGAAATAAGGGGATCAAATTTTTACGAGACGCGTTCTTGTTTTTGTAAATAATATCAAAATATATTCGGTATAATTATACTTTTATAAACAGCATTTCCGTCGTATTTGTGAGTGATTCTTTTACTATGGTTTTTGAATACAACTTTTGTAATATAAACAATGTTCTAATAATCTCGACTGTTTTAAATCTTCCTCTAACTCAATAACTGGAACACTCATCAGGGCTGCCAGATGAACGGATTTTTCCGTTCCAAACGGATTTTTCGAGTAGAAATACATTTGAACGGATAATGGAACGGATTTCATGATCTGAACGGATTTAACGGATTTTCTAACTTTTCCGAATTTTTTACCTTTTTTACTACATATAAATTTAAACTTCACTCGATAATCGATAATTTGGGGACATTCGGGTATTTTTAGCACATTCGAGCATATCTGAGCACGTTTCTTTCACTACCTCTGTCCTACTCCTCTCTCTATTTGGGTAGAAAAAGATAAGAGAGTGTATGAAACAATGTGTTCGCGAAACACACACCTATATCGATGAATATCGACTCGCTATCTTTGTCTGATGCGTTTTTTTCACACAACTGGAGTCAAGTGTTTCGAGTTACACGGATTTACGGAACACATTGAAGATTTAACTGATTGTACTGCCGCGTTTGTTACTATCGCAACATTCTAACAGTCAATATAATATTTTTATTTCATAAAAATGTGAAAAATCTACGAAATAATCGATTCATTGGATGTGAAAAAATGAATCATTTCTATTCAATTTAAAGTCTGTTTGTAAGTAAAAGTAAATTCAACGTCTTATACGAAATTCATTTAATAATGTTAATAATAAAGCCATAATGAAGGTGGAAACACGTCGATGTGTCGTTTATGGTACCGCATACTTCACTTTACTCTCTATCTCTCTCACACTCATTGCATTAATGGGTGAACCGGGCGAACGGATGGAAACGGATTTTTCAGACCACTTCCCCCACCACTTTTCGCCTTACCGACGGATTTCTGAGGAGAGAAATCTGGCAGCCCTGACACTCATTCGGTATATATAACCAACAATTGCGGTTGTTCTTTTTAACACCAACAAAAATACTGGTAACTTAATAACAACAAAATAACTACCTGATTCGCTACCGTCTCTTTCGCTTGACGTCACGTCCAATTGCGGTCTCCAACAACAATTTGCACTTCCGGTAACATTCTGTGATTCCCCGTACAACACTTGTCTTCCGGTAAACTTGTTCGGATCTAAAATATTTTCAACCGAAAACGCCAGTCGTCTGTTTTGTTGCGAAGCAACTTGCGGACTGACGGCTCGCGATGGACTTATTGAACTTCTACTAATATCGTCACTGCAAACACTATCTGATCGGTTATTAACTTTTTCTGAACCCGAGTCACAATCGTCTTTGGCCTGTTGCCTCAACTTACTTAACCTTAAAATATCTGCGTTCTTTGGCACAATTAAATGTTCGTAATTATTACTATTATAGAGTTTATTTTGATCGTTTTGTCTTCTAGTTAAGTCGACTGGTGAAAAAATGTCCTCAGTCTCGCCGTCCACATTTAGTTCTTCACTTATATCACTATTTCTGTCTTCGTCTTCACACATATCTATGTCGCGCGAGTCATCTGTTCCTATTCGTTTTTGTTCTAAATATATTTCATTTGTTTCGTATTCATCTTTCGGATTTGGAAACATTCTTTTGTCCGACGTGTAGCATTCGCGCGACGTTTCACTTTTGTTTTTTATACAAACAATTGACGACGCGTTGTTATTATCGACCGAAGATTCTTCATCCATCGACGCGTATTTGTTCGACGTCGAATGCTCATTTGTTTGTTGCGTCTGTTGATTTAACAGTTGATTGGTGGCCGGATTGCCACGTGATTCGATAAGTCGCTGCATCATCATCATTGTCATCATGACTTTGCGCTAATAGCCGATGAAAAGCGGAAAATCGTTTTATCTCATTTTCAAATTTTGTTACGCTCGATCCGTAACGCGATCGAAATTATAAATACGCCGCCGTTCTTAATCACAAACACATTCGTTCACTTGTTTCAATGTATAACTAAACAGTTGACAGTGCACACAAAACAAAACACACACGTGTTTAGTCAACAATCAACGCGACTGTCTAGGATCTAAACAGTAACTACTGAGCGCTATTAGTGAACCCTCAAAACCATTTGAGATACAAACACGCGGACTCTTCCCCTTCTTCTACAACATGGCGACCGCGACAGTCATCTGTTCACAGCATCAGTGGTCCATTGTCGGGGATGTTGGCGCGCTTATTGGTCGACGTCTGAACGTCGGCGCGACGTTATTGGCTCGCGACCGATCGAACAAATTTCAAAGGCGGGATTTAAGAGATGAGAGCCGCTATATTATGTATGATTATGTTCAACTTGTATTTGTTTTGGTAATTATGGTTTAACGATTAATTTGTTCAACTAAATGGTTTTTGTATAATATGTTATGTAATACCTTGCATATATATATTTACGTGTACAGCGGTAATATTATATGTCGGCATTTATTATTGGTTTTATGTCCCGGAAGCAAGTACTTAATTATGTTTTAATTAATTAGTTTTAAATACTTGTATGACATTTTTGAGAATATGAAAAAATCTGGTGACAATTTTAACACGATTTAATATCGAAGTCTGAGATTTTTTTTTAATGTACTTGGAGCTAAATAAAATTAACTTGACTTACATTTAAATAATAATGTCTGTTATCCTTTTTAAAAATAAAGATAACGATTGTTATATATTTTTTAAACACGTAGGACGCGAACGAAGTTAAGAATTTAATCTGTATCTAAGAGTAGCTCGTTTATAAACTAAAATTTCAATTTTTCGGTGCGTCAACGGTGCTAACTTTTAAAAGCGTGGGTCGAATTTGAACTGAAATATTTCAGTAAGCTCCCATTATGAGTTTTAGAAAAAAAATTAGGAGTTTTAAAACAATTTCTAAAAGTTTTTAGTTTTAATTTATAAAACAAATTATATAATATGCCAAATTTTTAATCGTAATAGATACTGAATTTATATCGCGATCATTTCATCAAAGAAACTTTGTAGTCAATTAAATACTTTTCCCATTTTGTGAAATATCAGATACAATGTCAGTAAACGTTTGAAAATCGTTCCTTTTCACTCCATAATTGTGCACTGCTACCAACTCAACAAGCTTTAAAGGTCAATTTCAATTTAGTAACAAATAAATCGTCAGGCGTGCCAACACACCAGATCAACATACCCTATATAGGTACGGTGTATAGAATCAAACCCTTATCTACACTTGTGTTACATTTGAGACAAGTCAACTGTGTACATAATAGGGTGGGATGGTGAATTGATACCGTTGCAGGGTTGGTTTTGACAAATGTTTTCAATTTTACATTTACATAATTTTCTTTGATAATTTTTATGAATAAAAATTTCGGCTAAATCGTCGTTTAAATTAAAGTTGCCCTTATTCTCAATCCGGTTTTGCCCGAATTTGTTATAGATTGTTATATTGTTTATTCGTCGACTTACGTTGCAAAAATGGTCTCCACGAAAAGCGTTTTTATTTTAATGCGACGTACATAATTTTCTTTGATTATAATTTTATGACTAAAAAATTCGGATAAATCGTCGTTTAAATCAAATTTGTCCTTATTCTCGATCCGGTTTTGCCCGAATTAGTAGATTTTATACCGTTTTTTCGTCGACTTACGTTGCAAAAATGGTCTCCACGAAAAGCGCTTTTATATTTTAATGCGATAATATATAGCCTATGTCCATCTTGAAAGTTCATTGCAAATATTGGTGAAAGCAGTTTTGAAATCGGTTGAGTAGTTTTGGAGATTACCTTTTTTAATGCAAACTTACAAACTTTACCTCCTTATAATATTAGTACCTATACATACTCGTAATGTGTAATTTCTAAACATTTCTCGTATCTAATAAGCTTATTCTAGAATTAATGTTTTTTTTTAATAAAAAAAACGTATGTTTTTGAGTTTAATTGATGGTGGAACATTGGATATTGTTCATAAATGACCTCGTTAAAGAAATATAACTATTTAAAAGATTTTTTAAATTAAAGGCCGCATCTGTATTTTTTTCTGGTACTGTTTCAAATAATATATCTATATTCAAAGTGTATCCATTGATTCATACATCTTATAAATGCGATCAAAAAGTTGTAAAAATGTATTATATAGGTATTATAAGTCCGTTGAATGAATGGTCTTGAATTGTGGTAAAAATTTACCTCAAAAATAACCATTTATAATAACCTCCAACGGTTATAAATTTTTCAGAAAAATACTCGACATAAAATTTGTTAAAGTAACGAAAATTTTGCGATGAAAACACTGAAATATATTTCATTAACCTATACAGAATTATGAATAGATGAAAACATGAACTTATAGATTTATAGAATGCACAAAAACCATTTATACTACATTCATTTCCATGACGAAGTAGATGCAAACACATACATACAAATTCTGCTGTTCGATTGTACCGACTTACCAATCACAACACAAGAAACAAAACGATACAAGCAGATCACATTACATGCATTACTTCGTCTTGAAAGTTGACAATGAATGTTGTATATGATCACACCATAAAATTGTTTTACGCAGTTGTTGAAAAGCAAACACATTCATACAAATTACTGCCGCTCGATTGTGCCGACTTACCAATCACAACTCAAGAAAAAAACGACACAAGCAGATCACATTACTTCGTCTTGAAAGTTGACAATGAATGTTGTACATATGATCACACCATAGAATTGTTTTACGCAGTTGTTGAAAAGCAAACACAAACATACAAATACTGCCGTTCGATTATATCAACCTACCAATCACAACTCAAGAAACAAAACAATACAAGCAGATCACATACTACTTCGTCTTGAAAGTTGACAATGAATGTTTTATATGATCGCGCCATAAAATTGTTTTACGCGTGTGTCGTAGAAAAAATAGCAAAAGACTTTTGGCGCGGACGGTATTTATTAGCATGCGAACACCCGGTATATATCTCGGCGAGCACACAACTTTGAAGAGTTAGCAAATAGACCAAGGGGTGATTCCATTACAACATCTATTATCCCATGATTGGGTCTGAATTGCATTACACACATCCTTGTAAGCATTCTCATGTTAAACCGGGGGCGACTCGATCGTCGTCGTCGAGTGCTACGAAACTACAATATCATAAAGTGGAGTTCCGCTCACCTCTTCAGATTTTCAGTGCAAACATTTATTTTTAATGTTAACCGATAACTTATCAACTGAAAAATGTTATCTGTCAAAGTCGATTATAAGTTTTATTGGGTTTATTGAATTATTTTGAAACACAGAAATCGTGTACGGTTTTCTATGACGATATTCTTTATATTTAAAACTAGTAGCCCGGTCCGGCTTCGCCCGAATTTGTAGATTGTCACCGTTTTTTCATCGACTTGCGTTGTAAAATTGGTTTCCTCGTAAAGCGATTATTACATTAACGCGATAGCCTTTGTCCATCCTGAAGGTTTATTCTAAAAATATTTTGAAATCGGATGAGTAGCTCCGAAGATTATCCTCTTCACACAAAATTTACATTTTCTCTTTGTAATATTAGTATAGATTTGGAAGGTTGTTTAATAAAAAATGCTTTACGGATGATGGAATGAAAATTCGAAAAAAATAAACGTGGCCTATCGTTTGAAAAGGTTTACTTTGAGGATACCAAAAATATTTTTATTTTTTTGATGAGTACCTACTAAAAAGTATGTTCCCTTCATATCTTTTTAAATTTTGGAGAAAATGATCAGTAAAGACTACGGAAAAACCATAACAAGTTTTTTATTTTTTAAAATTTAAAATAGGTACGTCATTACTTAGTACGGTGGAAGCGGTGCGTCGGTAAAAATTCGTTCAACAAATATGACAATATTTTTCGGCGGAATAAATTATTATATTTTATGCGTCAACTTTTTGAGAAAGGATCTACGGGACCCTCGCGACTATTTGACCGGCTTTTTTTTGCAGTAGCTTTGTTTTAAAACATATATATAACATATAACATTTTATAAAATCTTTCACTTGTCTTCAATGTAATCTAGAAAATGTCAGTAAAGAAATAACTTTGCTAATAAAATTTTTTGTTGTTGATAAAGATTTTTGTCACAGCCTGTACAGCCGTACCATGCGGTGTACTAGGGGTTCACAGAAACCACATGAGAATACGGGAAACGGCCACCCCAACGCTTGAGGACATTTAGAATTGTAGTGGCTTTGCTGTAATAGTCTGATATATAGATCAAATATTGTTTCACAGTCCAATATTTGTAACACGAGTTTACTGTAGTTATTTTGTTTATCCAGTGACAGAGAATGAGGGCTCCGCGTTTAAGGAGAACTTAAATACCGAATACTAGTAGCATTATTATCAATAATCAAGTTTAGTAGGTATATATTCTGTTTAATTTTTACTAGCGGCTCACTTCAGCTTCGCCCGAATTTGTAGAATGCCACCGTTTTTCGTCGACTTACGTTGCAAAATTGGTCTTCATAAAAAACGCTTTTTTTAACGCGTAATAAATCCATTCTAAATATTGGTGAAAAAAATTTTGAAATCGGATGAGTAGTTTCAGAGATTATATCCTACATCCAAACCTTACCTCTTATAATACAGTATAGATAATAATATATTGAAAAATGGATTTGATCTAAAGCTCAAATAACACCAGCTGTTGTTACCTTAAAAAATGTAAATGCATTATAATGATCAAACTTGTCGGTCCCAATTTCAATGGAATAAATTATAATAACTTAGAAGACACCCCCCTGTATTCTTTAATGATAGAAATTATTATTAGACGCGCATTTTTGTCAGATAAATTCTTTTGATGTCTCCTAATAGCCAACTCCATTGAAATGCTCTCTCAGTTAAATCATGCCAGAATTGCTTCTTTTTAAATATTAATGAAGCGGAAAAAAGTCATATCAAACATACGAAAATATTACACACAACAGTGACTCCTATTCATGAAGAATTTTCTTTTGTAAGCATATATACTTTTCTTTTTGTGTGTTTTCTTGTAGCAGTCTGTGCATTGATTTTTTTTTATTCTAGTCGTGGACGATTGGATAAAACCTCCTATCTACTTAATTTCAAATTGTGCAGGAATGATAAATAACTATTTACTGTTCCCAAACATTGATTGGTTTAAACTGATGAACATTTTTAGAAGTATACAGCAAATTAAACTAAAATTTAAATAGTTACCTGAACTAATTTTCGACGAAAATAGTAGAATCCTTTATTTAGCAGTCGATAAAATTACCATCGAAATTGTCAGCATCTTTTTAAAAATAACTACATTCAAAGTGATAAAAGTGTGTTTATATTAAAAATAATTAATCGTTCAACGTTAACCCTTAAGTTGTCGTGTGGATCGTAGCTGACAATATATTGTTACTACAACGAAAAATAAACAATGGATACCTTCTAATGGGTGTGGTTGGTGAGACGATTTGCATTTTTTCGTTGATTTGTATTTTAATTTTAGGCGTCGATCAGTTTTGTTTGCGAAAAAAAATCGACCATCTTCGTTGAATACAAGGATATATAATTCAAGTTAAATTTATTATCATGGCGTGAAACTATAATCTATACCAAGAGGCGGGCCAATATTTTGATTGTCGGGTCACATTGGTGATGAAAATTTGATCGTGGGCCAAAAGGTCCTTTCATTTTCGCAACAAAAATTTGGAGAAAAAAAAATCAATTACGCAACAAAAAGCTCGTCTGTTGTGGCCCTTGATATTTACTATTTTTTTTATGCGCCAAATTATATTGACAAACTATTTTCGCTCTTAATAATCATTTATAAAATGCTTCGCGGGCCGGATTCGGCCCGCGGGCCACCATTTACCCAGACCTGATCTATACTAATATAATAAAGACATTAACTTTGTAAGTTTGGATGTAGGAGGCAATCTCCAAAACTACTCATCCGACTTAAAAAAATGATTCACCAACATTTAGAATGGACCTTCAGGATGGACATAGGCTATATATTATCGAGTTTAAATAAAAACGCGACGAAAAAACGGTGGCAATTAACAAATTTGGGGGAAACCGGGCAGGGCCGCTAATTAACATTTTTGTCAAGTGGAAACTTCTTAATTTATATACTCCCTTCATTGGAACCGAAATGGATGAATGATTGATCCACGCGTTAACTTAAGGGTTAAAAATCTCTACACATTTGTTGTTGCATCATTTACTCGAGGCACGTTTCGAAAAGGTGGTTGGTTAATTTAAATTCAACAAAAAAACCCATTAAAATACAATAAAAGCACATTTAATTTGTTTACCGATACGTTTATCAAGCGTCTGAGATAATTAATTGAATCTGACCTTTTTCTATAGAATATTTGAAGAAAGTAATTCTTAACGATCATCTGCAAAACTAAAATTCAGTAGCAAGGCCATTGACTAGTTTTATTGTATCCCATTTATTTCCATCGTGTTACTAATATTAATCTTTCATTTTCAAATAATAAATCATTTAGCTTTTGTTCCTAAAATATTTAAAAGTTTTAATTCAAAATGTAGTCAAAAGATGAAAATTTAATTAAAATGGTTTATATAATTTTATAAATATTTAGTGATTTTATAAAAGGGTTTATAAAAAAAAAATTTCCTTCTTAATTTATACCTACTAATATTTATAAAGAAGTAAACATTTTAAGTTTGGATAATCTTTGAAACAATTCATCTGATTTCGAAAACAGTTTTCACCCTTCAGGATTTTTAATTTTAAGTCGACGAAAAAACTATGGCAATCTATAAATTCGGGCGAAGTCGAACCGGGCCCCAGTTATTTATTTCATTTATTAATTGATATTTTTTGGGTGTTTAATGGGTACATTATTTATGTGTTCATTCGGATTAATAGTTTAATTATAATTAAATAATATATCTGTACTCGATCAGGTTGAATCCAATATCCTGTTCTATTAAAAAACGTATCAGTTCAATAACTAATCGTATATGGTTCTAAGAAAATCAAATAGACAGTACTTCTGTTTAGAAAACCAATCAATCCATAACAATGACTTTTGTATCGATGAAAAAGGCTGGAGTCACATCCAACGTCTATCTCTTCAACTCGTATTTTAGAAATATATTTTATTTTTACTGAAATTAATGATAGATCATTTCACCGCTGCATGTGATGTGTGGTCTTATCAATAAAAATAATATTGATATTATGGATAACTCTTTGAGTTCCATAAAATACTTATTAAGACAATTATTTTAAACTGTTATAACTTTTTTTATTTTACTACTTATGTATATATATATATATTTTTTTTGAGTTTCTTAGGCTTTCGCCTGTAAACTCATTAATACCTACTTATTTTTTTGAATAAATCATCATTAAATCAAAAAAATCATTTGTTCGATTTATTTTAATTAATTTCAGCGTCGTTATATAGTTCTAAAATTTATCATCTGTGCCATTACAATTTTTTTAACAAAATTTCGTCTGTATTTTTCCTGCTAATCGAAAAATAAATAGTATGAAAATCGAGCAAATTATAATGTTGCACAGTATTTTTCTTTTTTCCAAATGACTAAAATATTGAAGCTTTTTATTAAAAAACTAAAACTCAATCGAAGAGTGTTTTGACGACTCGGCACGTCATCCTATGCATAGATATGGTCAGTTGTAACGACGATTGCTTCACAACGTCGTGTCTTCTCCAGAAAAATGTTACCGGGTGCGACGGAACGAAGTTGCCGCCGCTACAAATAATTGCATCTCCAGCTTAGGACGTTAAGCTGAAAATGTATTGTTTGTCATGGCTCTTATTTACATTTTTGTATTTTATCCGAAAACTTGTTCGATTTTAATCTAAAAAACCGATTAATCATAGAGCACTGCAGACTTGCCAGTTCTTATGTTTCGACATTTTTTTAATATCTAATACATATATGTAGACTACAGTCCCTCATCGACGGTTTGACGCAACCGATATAGTAATAGAACGATGTGATTTGCGTGACTAGCGTTTGATTGGCCGCTTGAAATTTAACACGGCGAAATAACCAATCGGATGCTTTGTACATCTGTACATTTGTTGTTCGCGTGATAGAGGTATTGGTGAGGAAGACTGTTGTGTTTTTTTCCCGTTGCTGTAAAATGCGTTGTGTGTGCCTGCACCTTTTAAGGATCACTGACAAGTTCACAAAAGGTCTTTAATCAATCAAACTATTGAATCGTTCAATAATATATTTTATCTCAGCTGGATTTCACACATGAAGGAATGCCTATTACCAAACAAAGACAGTATTATTGGGGAAGTAATTAGTTAAAGAGAAAGATTGTTATACATAGTTTTCTCTCTCTTTTTTTTGTCCTTATTTATACAGGAATTTTACTTAATCACGTGCTTTTGTGCTCAGACGAAAATCTAACAAAAAAATAAAATATATGGAATCTAAAAAACATAAATAGGATACTATTCTTTTTTTGAAAGGAATATGCATTCTAAATTAGTAATTAATGTTTATTTTCATAATTATTGTTTTAAATAATTTTCATTTTGTACTTGAAAAAGTCTAAATTTATAGACGAAACGTCGTACAATTATAAATATAACTATTGTCCACAAACCTACGAATTTTTCTTATTAATTATTATCGATGAACACGATATCTAATATATATTCTAAATTAGAGTTTTGGTTTTGAAATTATTAATTCCATAATTTGAAATAGTTTTTTGGAGTTTGTTTCGTTTTAAGTTTTATTTCCATGTTCGGTAAGGAGATGGTTTGGAGTCTAAAAATCGTGTGATCAGATCTAAATGCAGGTCTGTCTGATTGTTGTCCATAATAGTTTTTGCAAAGACGTACCGACTTCAATATTTTGTTTTAATGTCCCAGAAAAGACTTCTAACTTACTGAGATTGGTGTACATATATCGAATAATTGTTTTTGAAAGTATCCGCCAAAAATCGACAAAATATCTATAATTCATTTTTTAGCACATCTCATTAACAACTTTCAATTAAATATTATTTTTGAATATAATATGGTAATCGCGTATTCTATTCTATAATTCTCCCTACTCAACTTTTAATTCTTTAGTAATTTTATAACTGCGTAAAAATATTTCTGAATGAAAAGATGGAAATATTAAAGTTATAAGTGTTGAAATAAATTATCAGAATGACAAAAAAGTTTAATGCAAGTTTGTACTAACATAAAAGTATTTTAATACTTTCTTAAACTGTGTCAAGAATAATTTTTTTTCTTTTTTTTGTGTTCATTCGTGAATCGACTTCATAAATGAAAAAGTTAACTGAAAATTATATTAAATCGTTTCCACTTCGATACATTTTACGTGATGCAAGTAGCAAACTATTTTTTTTTTAGTTTGTTGTTTTTACCACTTTATCGATTTATCGTATTTTTAACTTGGAAATTACTCGAGGTGTAATTTAATTTATTTTTTTTGACAGATGAGTCTCTTCTTTTTTTAATTGAATCTGTTAAACTAACAGATTAATTTTAAAGTTAGTTATATTATTATATAGTTATTCGATTTTTTTTTTGTGCGAATTTGTTGACGACATTTTTTTATGACACAATAATTTATTTTCGAATTTAAACATGGATATAAATTTTTGCAGTAATTTGAAACATATTGACTTTATATAGGCTTTAAACTTTTTACGATTTTACTTCTCTTGATGTACTATTTTCACGCAGTAGTAAAATTGGTGAAATATCCTAAAAAAACTTGTTGAAGAATAAATTTAGTCAATATTTTAACAAGCTTTAAAATATTTTTTGTATTCATTATTTTTTAAGACGTTTTTTAATACGTCTCAAATTTTGAGTTATCTGCAGTTAGTATCTAGATCTTTAAATTCATCAGAGCACGTAATAGAGGAATATTGTATCGAATCCTAGGATGGAGTGAGCCTCCATCATAAGATGCCATTTTTTTAAAATTCTCAAATCTTTAGCATTTCATTTATAAGTATTTTGATTTTGATGTCAGCTTTTTGTTAAACGCGTATTCTTTTAAAACTGCGGTGACGGTTATCGGTCCTCCAAATTTGTCGCTGGCTTTGTAACCGATGCAACCATTTATAATAAGCGCCACGGATCTAAAAGGTTCGGAAGTTAGTCGCAAACAGCGTCGCAAAGGCACATTTTAGAGCCATTGATACTCCCACCACCTCCCAGCTACCTGCACGGAACGTGCACTCGTCGGTGATTGGCTCGTTGCCTTTGCCGCTTGTCGCTTTCCTGCTTTAAAGTACAGTCGAGTACGCTATTGTCAAGTTGTTATTGTTATTTTAGATTTGTTGAGTTGCGAGTTTTTCAACAGACTGTACAAGCGCAAGTCCGCATCGCATCTAACTTCCGAGCTTTTTAGATTCGTGGCTCTAGATAAATAAATTGTTGGTATAAATTTATTCGGAGAAGACGAAATTAAATCTTAAAAGCTTTCAAGTATTTATTCCATAGTTAATGAATTTACAGATGTCTTCAGTCTAGCTTTAATTACAATATTTTAAGCGGGAGTTTAGTAATATTTAAGAGATCGCCTTCTATCCTGTTGAATGTGTCATATAATCTATTTAAATCGTTTAAATATGACGCTAATAAACTTATAATAAATACAAAACACCTTATTAACACTAGAAAAACAAGGATAAATGCTTCATCAATTTCAATAATTGGAATGAGATAACTAATTTTGTGGATTTCCTGATCTACTTGGCATAAATAACTACATATGCTTTGTACAGTTGAAACTATATTTTTAACACATTTAAATAAAAAAAAATATTACTATTTTCATTTCTTTACGAACAAATTGTCGAGCTTCAGGTTTTATAGCAAATAAACAAAAAAATGAGCGTGTCTTACAGACACAGTTGTGTGAATATACAGGTGAGTTTTAAGTTGATGCTTTTTTTTACAGCGTGTAAAAAGCAAATAGACGAGCAAATATTTCAAATAGTTTTTTTTATCAAAACTCAAAAATAAGAGAGAAACAGCCTTTCGAAGTTTAAATAAATTTTATTAAATTTTCTTTAATTTTGAGGCGGTCCTGGGGTTATATTATGTCGCTATGGAAATATGTTATTATTATCGAAAATAATTGAGGCACACACAATTCTCTCAAAAACAGAACAATACACATACTTGATAATAACAACTTATTTCCATAGTAACATAATATAACCCCAGGACCGACCTCAAAATTAAAGAATAAAATTTATTTAAACTTCGAAAGGCTGTTTCTCTCTTATTTTTGAGTTTTGATAAAAAAACTATTTGAAAAATTTGCTCGTCTATTTGATTTTTACATGCTGTAAAAAAAAGCATCAACTTAAAACTCACCCTGTATTTTGGGTTTTTTAATTTTGTAGTTTTTCTCATATCTATAGTTTGTGATAAAGTTTTTGTTTTCTTTTTTAACGGCACAGTCGATTAACGGAATGCTGTCCAAAATTTTTTGTTTATTTCATTCTACATATTTGTATAAGTAATAAATTGTATCTTAAGATCGAATTTTTCGTTTGAGTCTGTAAAAATAAAATAAAGACACCAGATTCTGGCCGACGATTTTGCTTAAAAGTGTTTATATATTAATGACATGACTGTAGATTAAAAAATTGGTTGTCTGTAAAGTCGGTTTACGGACGATAGTTTTACGTGATAACGTATTCCGTAATACATAACCTAAATTCTACATATAATAATTATAATAATTCGAATCTATGATATTGCATCTTTCGCTTCAAATTTAGGTTAATTTTATTTATTTAAATTACTCACCATATAATATAATTGTTTTTTTAACTTTCTTTCTTTCGTATTTATTTTAAGTCTCAAAGATTAGCTGTCATAATATTTATAAAACAATTGTTTCACTGTTTATAATATAAAATTCCAAAACCTACTTACAATATTTAAGTATTTTCATACGTCAAAAAATTGATTTTTATAATGATAAAATTTGTAAGAAAACGATTTTTTCGAGAGATGAGACCTAGCTAAAACGATTTTTTGCCCCCCAAAATCCCTTTTCAGTAAATTTCATGCAAATCGTTAGGGCCGTTTTCGAGAAAAGCACGCACAGGGTCAGGCGGAACGTTACGCGTTATGAACGTTAGGAACGTTACACTTTTTCGTGCATGCAGCCGGTGTTTTATCAATTTATAAGATTGGTGATTCATCAATTTATAAGACGTTATCACGTCAAAAAATTAAAGATTATAAGTTCAAAATGGTTTTAGTACAGCTTGAAGTCAGTTTTTTCTTGCCTTTTTATCTTATTTAATTTTGAAACTAGACATGTTCATCGTAGAATCTGGACGCGTTTGTAGTTTGTGACGATTGTAGAAATAGAACGAATCGAGAGCGTAGACATTTAAATTGCCTGCTCGTTAGTGTGAAAGCAAATTGGCTGACAAAATATTAATGGCTTCTGTATTTTGTACATCCACATTTATCTGTGTTGTATGCTCAGTATTAATATATTCAAATTATATTAATAACCTGACGCATTTTGAAACAATATTATCGTTATAATTATCAAAGCAACAAAACACCCGTTTTTCGCATTGTTTTTTTTTTCTATTACATATTTTCAAGTTTAGTATTTTCCACCCTAAAAACCGAAATAGAAAATACGCGAGTTTCATGTTCTAAAACATTTTTCAAAATAATTTTTTAGTTTTAAAAAATTCAGTGTACCTACCAAATTTGTTTTTAAGAATGTGGGTTTCCGAAATAAATTTTCTTCATAATTATATTCTAAAATTACCAAGAAAGCTATTTTTTTTTGTTTAATCGTCCTTTTAAAATCTAGTTTTGCAATATTCTATAAAGAAAAATAACTAAATTTTTTTATGCAACCGGGTACTATGTCTAGTTGCAAGAAAGTTACCTTTAAATTTTAATGTAACAAATCATAACAGTATCACCGCATGGTTAACTAATCGTTGAATATCTGTCAAAGTGACAAAGTGTTCAGTTGCAGAAACAGTAAATATTAAAATAAGAAGTTAACTTTTGCAATAACAAATAATTTATGATTGTTCAACGTTATCAAATGATTTTTTAATCATACAAGCTTATTATTTCATTAACTCGAAGATAATTTCACTGTGCTTTTGTGCAATTCGTCATTAATCAAGAGGTTTTCTGTCGCGTATTAATTTCCAAATAGGCCATGCCGATGACGAGGCAATGTCGGTAGGGCTTGTGGGGATATTCATATATAATAATAGAGTAGACGGGGGAAAATTTCCGCGCAAACAGTCAATTTAGTGAGCTAACTTGTTATTCGACGCGCAGAACCATTATAACGTGTCATAAACAGTGATTTGGAGCGGGCGATACGCCGTTCGAGGCAGTGCTGTAGCACGAACCTGTCTCATAAAATTCCTTTATTCTTTGACAATATATAAATACCTTAGCGGTCCCGCCCGGTTTTATCCGGGTGCAAAAAAACGAATGGGGTGGGAGGCACATGAGTACGCACGTTAATCTTGGTTTACCGAGATGAATGTTGTGTCCAAATTTCATAATAATCGGAGTTACCATTCACAAGTTTTTGTTGGACGGACAAATTTTACATTTTGCAACATTTTTCATTGATTCTCTACTCCTATTGGTTGTAGCGTGATATTATATAGCCTATAGCCTTCCTCGATAAATGGGCTATTCAACAAAACAATTTTTTTTCAATTGGAACGAGTAGTTCCTGAGATTAGCGCGTTCATCCAAACAAACAAATAAACTCTTCAGCTCTACATATTAGTATAGATTATAATACATAATCACATAAACACCACCCTACTGACGCTCTTTTATCGACATGCGTTAAGATGTTTTGCGAACCATGTTAGCATCATCTGTTTTAATCATCTCCTTATGATGCTAACAAGGTTAGCGAAACTTGAATCGGGTAGAAATTGCGCGTTTTTGTGGTTATTTTTAATAACATCAATTGTTCCAATTTTTTTCAAGATATTCATCCATATAAATAATTCGTAGTTGCTTCGATTAAGAAATTAGAAATGACAAGCGGATTGTCAAATAGCCGAGATTGCAGAGATATCAGTGTTTCAAAAGCACCTCTATTACAAATCTTTAGATCCTAAATTTTAATCTTACAACATCGCTAAAAAATTTTAATGAATTTTCAATTGTTAATTATATTTACAGTTTGTGGATTCAAATCAATAATTTATGAAAAAAATATTTATGTTAAGAAATACAAATATCGTTTTCCAGAAACATTCATATGAATATATGTATTATGATCTGATTGTTTCAGGATAATAATGATTCGTTGTGTCAATTAAAAGATTTTTTTTGTGTTTCTAAATCAGTGAAACTACGAAATATTCTATGTGTGTGGATAATTTAACTCATTTTAAAGCTGCTTATTGAAACTAAAACTTGTTTTAATCATTTTGGTGTGGAGAACCATTTTTTTTTTGTTTTGGTTTGTCGCACCGAGCGAGCTACATCATTCACTGTTCGTAGCGTGTTATATCCGTAGCATTGCCGTGTTGTGTAGTAGTACGTAGCGATTTATCCCGGGACACTCGACATTAAATATTTATAAAACAATCATCATCCGACCATCAGGAAACATGGCTGCCAACCCCAGAGACCTCTATTCACCTCGCACCGAACTACTATACTGTTATGAGTTCGTTAATATTTGATTTTTGAATAGCATCATGGTACATGGGTATATCTCTTTACACTCGAACGTAAAAAAATCCTACGTATTAAAATATCTTGTTGTTTATTTAATTTTGCAGTTTTTTCTTGCAATTCCTTAATTTAAATTTTACGATTATGAGACTTATTACTCTACCAAGGACTGTTTCTTCGGATTAATGTTAATCCAATCGTATCTCGGCCTTTCGGGTCCAAAATCTGGGTGATTTAGGCCTAGTTTATATGAGAGACGTTCAACGCGCGTTAGCCCAACGCGCGTTTACAGTTTCTATACAATTGTATAGGACTGTTTATATGATAACGCGCGTTCAACGCGCCACCAACGCGCGTTATCATATAAACAGTTCTATACAATTATATAGAAACTGTAAGCGCGCGTTAGGCTAACGCGCGTTGAACGCCTCTCATATAAACTAGGCCTTAGGGTCAGTTTTAAATTTCTGTAATCCAGAAGCCCACAACGGTATCGTATTTGAATAGTTTGTTCATATTTCCAAAGAATAACGTTTGTTGTGTTCCTACTAATTAATAGTACCTACTCAATATTAATATCTCAATTTAAGCCTTAAGTAGCTCACAGAAACTAAATTTGGATATTTATTGTCTTTGGATAGTACACACGCTATGACACTATGTCAACGTGACAAACTACTGTTTACTGCTTGATTCCTGCTAAAAAACAGGTCGCGATTCTGATTTTTTAATCACGCACGCAAGTCTGTAGCAACGTCCCTTCCATTCTCCCTGCCAGCAGTAAGTCCGGAGGCAAAATCCAGCCTCGTGTGCAGCGGCCATCGATCTTTGAAACCCGCATTCAGTAGTAATTTTAAGCATGCTCGGCGACTGTTTTTTTAATCTCGCGACTGTATTTCATCGCATACACATTCGCGAGTTATCATCATCGTTCCGGTGTATCATGTATGATATTGCACCACACTCTGAACACATCCTTTGCCACACACCAACACACAAGAATAAGAATATTATGTGTCTTATATTGCTCTAACCCCGTTCTTAGATATTTGCATATCGTACGTACAAAGGACGCGAATTCAGCGTGTTTATGTACTTTTGAAAAACGTTGTGACGTAGTCGTGAAAGTTTTTTGGGTTCACAATAGTCTTTAAAAAAAAATATAGTTTAAAAAAAACTAAAAAACACGCTTTATATCGGACTAAAAAGTAAAAAATAATTGTTTTAAAATAAGCTTAAAAAGCGTTGGGCGCTTTGTTCCACATTTTCGTACATCGAGCGCCCAACGCTTTTTAAGCTTATTTTAAAACAATTATTTTTTACTTTTTAGTCCGATATAAAGCGTGTTTTTTAGTTTTTTTTAAACTATATTTTATTTTTCACTTTTTAGTTTGAGGATCTATAAAAGAATTTATTAATCCTGGGGGTCCTAATAAGGATAATGGGAAACTGTTATCAAATTATTGCATTGTCATCGGTCCTTGATACGTATGCAAAGTTTCAAATTAATCAGACTTCGGGAAAAGAATTTATTAATCCTGGGGGTCCTAATAAGGATAATGGGAAACTGTTATCAAATTATTGCATTGTCATCGGTCCTTGATACGTATGCAAAGTTTCAAATTAATCAGACTTCGGGAAATTGGTGAAAATAAAGCGTTTACTACAGAGGATCTATAAAAGAATTTATTAATCCTGGGGGTCCTAATAAGGATAATGGGAAACTGTTATCAAATTATTGCATTGTCATCGGTCCTTGATACGTATGCAAAGTTTCAAATTAATCAGACTTCGGGAAATTGGTGAAAATTATGCTCAAAGATTCCGTTACGGACAGTTAGTTACATACATACATACACACATACACACATATTTACAACCCAAACTAATATAAAGCGTTTAATGATAATGACCGCAGTTGTTTAACATCTAATCATTTCATTGGTAAGAATGATTGTTCATGAATCATCCTAATTTTGTTTTAAACGTGTTTATATTAACGTTCAATTGAAAAATACAAAGGCATGAGCACACCTCATGCGGTGAGGATTCCGTATAATATTCGCATAGTATTCATGTAATATTTCTACATGAATTTGACTCTATTCAATAAATAGAGTAACTGTGATCCATTGAAGATAACGATTGGTATTTGGAAAAAATTCCGTGGCATAAGGATCGAAAATGAAACAATACTGACATTTTTTAAACTTGCATTTAATGCTGACGTTTCGATACGTTTTTCTGAAGATGATACAAAACGTAAACAAGTAAAAAAATTTCAGTATTGCTTCATTTTCAATCCTTATGCCACGGAATTTTTTCCAAATACCAATCAGTAATATTTCTACTTGGCTATATTTGCATGCCTTGTTTTTTCTAAAAATCTAACATTTTCGAAGGACGAAAGAGGCACTTTTTTAGGTGGACATCTTCTTTATCTTCTGAAATACTAGGTTTAAAATATTTAAAGAGGCTGGTGCAATTACAGGAAGACTTGCGAATGATGAATCTTTAGTGTATCCAAGGTGTTCATTTTTGAGTGGTTCTTTTTTAAATACAGTAAATAATATATAATGTCTGTGAAACACACTATTCTCTTCAATTTCCTGCGTCGAACTATATCTTTGTAAACTTTAAATGACTGCAGTCTCACAGAACAACATTTTACTGTTCTGTGCTGCGGTCTTAACTATTTGGGAAATGATCGTCTTTATCCATCGAATTAAGAATAAAAATGAAACTTCTGGTAGCATACTGGCGTTGCTTTAAATGCCATCTCCGTAAGTGTCTTTTAATTTATTGTCAAAAATAACTCTAATTATTTAGAGTGATGATGATCCTGTTTAAATGTTGGTAGATGAAAGGATGAATCCTGGTGGCATAGGATCGATGAACTAAGCAAATACTGAAGGTTTTTTTTATTGCATTTTAATGTCTGACGTTTCGGCAAACTTTATTCAATCTTCTTTTAATTTATTTTGATGTAATCAGACGCCAGTGAGTTTAATTATTCAGTGTCTGTAGTTTACAATAAGTAAAAGAAAATGAAAAAATAAACCACGTTTCGCTTTCAATGATCCAGTGCGAGTATCAATCGTTCTTTAAATGAAATAAAGTGAAATAGCTTTTCGATGTCCATATTAATCTAGAAAAGACTACTACAAAACTCATATTAGATAAAAGTAAACACATTTTCTCATATGCGTATATTTTTATAATATATCATCATTGTATCTACTATTTGCATATAGTATGCACTGCAGCAGTTATTTAATTTAAAACTATTTACATTTCTTTAAAAAAATTGATATAAAATGTATAAAAATAATGTCGTAGATATACCTATATTGTAAGTAAATTTTTAAATTAAATAAAAGCGTGTCGTTGGAATATCGTTTTGAAAAAGTGAACACAAATAATTATCAGAAAAGATTATAGATTGTGAGGTTATTTGAAGCAATGCATTGTCTTATTGAAATATCAAAGAATTTTGGTGTACACCCGGTATAAATATACATAATGTCGTATTCTTTTTGCATGATAATACAAAGAAGGTAGCAATTTCTGTTCTTCCAGTTTACATACAGAATTGAGTCACAGATGTTCATGTGTTTAGAATGTTTTATTTTAAGTTCTTTAAAGCGCGAAACTTACAAAAACGGTTCTCATATCAAGTGTAAACACAACAAACGTAATCCAGAGAAATGTTCAATAAAAATGGGAAAATATTATTAAAGCTCAGGTGTCGATGTAAAAGCTTAAATTTTATACAACATTAATTTATAGTTGATACAAAGTTTCAAATATATTTTTTTGTAGTACGATCGATGCAATTTTAAAAATTTTTAGTGGCGTATATTTTTTTTTAATTATTCGGATCTAGGAATAAATTTTCTTGAAAAGGTTTTTTGATAGTTCTCTTTGTAACACTTGCTTTTCTTTTATTAATCCACATACAAACCAAGACAGACCATTTTTGCGCGAAGTGAGATTAATTCTTTATAAACGTATTCATAAATATTTAAAAATGTTCTCCTTTATAGAGACAAAGAAAGTTATTTTAATTATAAACCACTATAATATAATATATCAGCGGTAGTGAATATGTGGTCGTAGACGTATGATTTCAATTCATTAGTCTTCTTGGCATAATATTGTGATACAAATATCCAAATAGTAATCAAACGTTGGCATTTGATTAATCTTGAAGATAGATGTAATATTAGTTGTTAAGACACTGAATACTTAATGAGCGTAACCACAAAACACGAACATATTATATCTCGATGCAGGTTTCGCTAATAATATAGCAGCATCATCATGGAATGATTAAAATTCAGTCATATGCTGGTGATGATGATGACATTACATTGTTAATGAAATCTTCGTTACGAAGAGTTCATGTTTAGATGTTTTGTGGCGTTTAGTAAACGGCTTATAAAAATATAATTTTTTTTGTCAAAACGAGGTAGTACAGTAGAACCGTGATAAGTTAAAAACCTCTGTAACATAAACGTTTTTTGAATTCCCTTACCCTCAAAGCCTAAAACCTCCATTACTTAAAGAACAGAACCTCGGCAACTTAAACAAATATTTTGAGCGTTGGCCCTCGATAACTTAAAATAATATTTTCGTGTCCTCCATAATTTAAACAATAAGTTATCGTGAATAAATATACAAACAAAAGGTTTTGCCAAGAACTTTATTAATTTTCACTTCAGTCTTTCACTAAATCGCTTGATATGTTGCTGTGTTTATGAAATATTAATTAACGAGTGATAAAATGAAGCGAAAATAACATATTAACCTCATTAAGTTAAAAATTGAACTTCCAAAATCTCTTTAACTGCAACTATAAGTAAAAAACTCGATAACTTAAATTTTTCAACATTTCTCTTGAACTTTAACTTAGCGAGGTTCTACTGTCGTTTTTGGATATTCGTGGATTTTATTAAACATCAAAATGATATGAGATTGCTTCCTGAAGTTTGCCGTCACGAGTTGCAGCGAATTATTTCTTGATAGTCTGTCAGTACCAAAGTAACGAATGTGACGGTGGCTACAAAAAAGGCTCCGCCTTCGAGTTTAGCTTGTGGTTATTTTCTTATTCTTGTGCTATATCTATATTCGGACGATGATTTTGTTTAAAGCTTTAAAACAAGCATTCATTTCGGTCTCATTACAATCTGTCACGGGGATAAATTATTGAGTGCAAGGAAGTCGAAAGAAAGAGTGAGTGGAGGGGACGTGGGGTCCGGGTGACCCTGTGCGGGCGCGGGTCGACGCACGTGAAACGTGTAATTTGGCAATTTGTTTGTCGTTAAAATTCTCAGCTGTTACTTATCTGTCACCTATTCATACGCTATGGCATACTATGATACTATACATTTTATATTATGTCTGTGGCCACAAAACAACATTGCTCATGGCTTGATAATTTAGCATTCAAAAGGATTTTGTCTGACGTTATTACATTGTTTAGATTTTATTGGTCTTAGTTATGTGGAAAACAGCGTTATATCTTTATAAAATGCTTATAACGTTTCGAAACGATTTTTTTATATTTAGTATGTTTGTTGTTTAATATAAGCTTTTAAACATCACCTACCGTATATATTTTTGATGAAATTAACGGGATACAAGGCTAAATATAAAAACAATTTTTATTCAATAGAACTTCATTTAATAGTCAACGTTTCGGCAAGCAATTATTGTCTTCTTCAGAACCTTAAAAATGTCTATTAAAAAGTCACAAATTAATTAATTAATTTATTATTAATTAATTAATACCATAATACCAAGGTGTCTTATTTTATTGTATATATTTTTAATTGTTTTAAATCTTGCGACGGATTTTTCACTCGCTTTTCGATAATCGATTGAGTTGAAATATATATGTATTCCCGATGACAAAATTTAATGAAATATTGAAGCTTTTTCGGATGGTCGCAATGTTTTGAGTTTATTTAAATTTTAATAAATTAATTTCGTTTGTTGTTGCGTCGTTTGTCTAAGCAGAAAGATTTCTCAAGGTATCCGATTGGTAGTTGTCCAATTTTTGTTGTTACGGAAAATAAAGATTAATTGTTAAATTGGAATTAATTTTATTACTCCAAAATTCTGACATACATCTTTTTTCTACATGATAATAGATATATTATACGTACGAAATAATGCAAGATGATTTTCCCATATCTTCTTCATCGTCTCTTGTTTCATATTTAGTAAAAAAGTAGTTGCAATGCTTTTTTAAGATAGTTTTTTTGCTAGTATGTGGTGATAGTATCCAACGCCAGTTTAGATTTTTTATCTATAAATTCTAACTAAATCTTATTCGTTTAAAATACTTAATGTTTGTTAAAAGATTTTGTATAACTTATTCATTTGTTATAAATTATGATTTAAATTTTAAATTAAATAAAATAAATTTTTTTTTATACTTTTACACTTAAAATTCATGTACCGACAATGAGATAACAATGATCCAATTAAATTATTCATTGTAAGAAACATTACAGTTCTTTTTTGAAAAATTTTAGGAACGTGATATTTTGTAAATAAAGTATAAAAAAATTTAATGTTTGCGAAATTCATACTATCCAAGATTTCAAAAATGCATGCCATAACAATTTACAGCTTTTTCCTTCATGCGATTTTTTGTTTGTAGATTAAAAACAACAAATTTCGTTGAGACAGTCGGAACTATCGAAAAATAAATTAGTAATGTGAGACGGCAATAAATCTTTAAAATGAATACGAGACGATTTAAAAGATCGAGGGGCACATTTTAATATTAATATTTTGTTGTAATTAGTTTACATCTTCTTAAATTTAACGCTTGACATATCTTGAGAAATCGAAATCCTGTTCGGCCGACAAAACGCTTTCACACTGTCCTAATTAGTTCGTTTTGTAAAGATCGGGAACGACGGGAGACGAGACAAAACAAAAACACTTAACTAAAATAAATCGACATGTGCGAAAAATTTATAGTCTGTATTCCGCAACACATCTATTTTTGAATTCTCGAATTTTCATTGTATTTCATCTAGAGCTGTAAAAGTAACGAGAAATTGTGTACCCGTACCTATGTATTTGTAACTTAAAGAACCAGTACCAGTTACTTTCGTACCGTTACGTTACTCGTTACTTTTCATACGACATACAATCGTGTACTAACAGCATCAAGCATGTACCAACGCATCGAGGCGCGTCGCATACGTGATACGGTATGACTTCGTTCGTACCTATAACGTATAACTGCATCAAACGAGTCGAACTGACATGGATACGATAAATGCGAGTAATGAAATGAATTTGTACGTAACGATTCGTTACTTCGAGTCAGACGATGTACCCGTTACTCAGTAACGAATACATACGGTTTGTTACAGCTATAATTTCATCGCAAACCAATATTTTCACGATTTGATATCAAAAGACGTTATGCCAATAAAAAACGATTAAAATTAAAAATAAACTAGGTGCATTGTTGATTTACGATAAAACTTTAAAAATGCGATAGATTTGAACTCTTCTTAACACGGTAACACATTTATAAATTTAATTAATTACAAAGTGTTGTAAATATTGCGATTTTTTGTCGTCGCTATACATTTTTCCGCGAGCGATTTATTTTAATAAAGCACACTTTTTATCATTCGAAGTCTATAAATAATTGTCTGTCTCAATATTAAATTAAATTATAGAAAATTAATGAGTTTGTTTACAGAAAAACGATTCATAATAAATTAAGTATTTTGAAAGACATTTCAAAACACGACTTTAAGATTCTTTCATCTCAAAACCAAGAAAACATTTATGTTTGGACAGATCTTTTATAAACTAATATAAATAACGGAAAGCGGGAAGTTAATTTCGATCGTTTTTCCTCCCTATTTTTATACGAAGCGCTGTGTAAATCCGAATGTCAAAACTAACTTTCGTCACCCGAAAAAATGTTTGTTTTTTCCTCGTTTAAAATAACCAATTTGTAGCAGACAAATTGGTTTGACAAAGATAATAATAAACTTAATGAGTCAAGAGTGCTGTGAAATAGAAAGAGACAAACTTTCGTATCGTTTAGTTGAACCGAGAGAGACGACGCTGCATATAGTTTCGTTATAGAGGGTGAATGATGTACGAGACGATGTGATGTTTTAAGTGCTATTTTACAAGTTAATTAACTTACAGTTAATGAATTGTTACTTCTACAAATGCCAGAGAGATTTTTCTTGTTTAATTAATCAATACATACTTTTGATGATAGTTTTCTATTTTGGCTGTTTTTTTTTTTGACTTGATAACGTCTTATAAATTGATGAATCACGTCAATATAAAAAAACTTTTTAACAAAAAAATTAAACCGCCGAAAAACTGAAAAGCAAAAAATAATAAATCTTTATTTAACTAAGTTCTATCTAAGTAGTTGAACGTATGTGACAGTCTAGTGTATCTAAGTAATTTTGAGTCGGCGTCAACAATCCTTCACCGGAAATCTCTGAGCGTTCACGAAGTTAATATCAGCGACAGAGCAACCCTAACGGGCACACTGAGGGCACACGTCTTTGCGAGTGGTCGTGTGGAGAGCGCATGTTTAGAATGTTAATGTTTATCGCTGGAGATTTCACGTATCATTGTTAATTTGATTTGGTTATTTCTTTTAGTGATCTTTGTTCATTGATGGTTTGACGCCGACTCAAAATTACTTAGATATACTAGACTGTCACATACGTTCAACTACTTAGATAGAACTTAGTTAAATAAAAAGATTTATTATTTTTTGCTTTTCAGTTTTTCGGCGGTTTAATTTTTTTGTTAAAAAGTTTTTATTTAATAATTTTTTGTGGCTATATAATTTATAATTGTAATATACACAACTCAGCATGAAAATCTGTGAGTGAACAATAAATCACCCCTATTTTCCCACCCTTAGGGTAGAAATTTTGTTTCCAAATTTATATGAGACGAACCTCGAGGTATACCCTATCCAATAAAAAAATAATTATCAAAATTGGACCACTCTGTAAAAAGTTATGTGTGGTCATACATTACAATCAGTGAGTGAACAATCAATCATCCCCTGTTTTCCTACCCTTAGGGTTGGAATTTTTCTACCAAATTTATATGGGACCAACTTCGGGGTATACCCTTTCAAACAAAAAAATAATTATCAAAATCGGACTACTCTGTAAAAAGTTATGCGTGGTCATACATAAATAAAAAAAAAAAAAAAATAAAAAAAAAAATATACGCGTCGAATTGAGAACCTCCTCCGTTTTTGTTTTTCGTCGGTTAAAAAGATGAAACACCGGCTGCATGCACGAAAAAGTGTAACGTTCCTAACGTTCCGCCTGACCCTGTGCGTGATTATTAAATATGATATTCGAGCGGAATACGTTATCACGTAAAACTATCGTCCGTAAACCGACTTAACAGACAACCAATTTTTTTTTACGTGATAACGTCTTATAAATTGATGGTTCACGTCAATATAAAAAGATGAAACACCGGCTGCATGCACGAAAAAGTGTAACGTTCCGCCTGACCCTGTGCGTGATTATTAAATATGATATTCGAGCGGAATACGTTATCACGTAAAACTATCGTCCGTAAACCGACTTTACAGACAACCAATTTTTTTAATAAACAATGATCGTTTTCTTATATTTGCTTTAAAAGTCCACTATAGTTCGTTTGGGCCTAGTACGTATTTATGTTTTCAACTTGTGTTTTAAAGAACCTAAGAATTTGATTGGTATATTTTTTATGCAACGTAACGTTTTTGGCGTCTACATATCATGAGTTGCATTGATTTTTGCAAAAAAAATAGCGTTTGTAGTAGCCGTTCTCCAGATTGTCTTATTAACAAAAAATAATTTAAAAATTTTTTATTAACTCAACTAAGGATCAAATAATTTTTTTATAATTGATTTTCCCTTATATTCATATTAAAGTTGACATTCTTCAAATCAAAACCTAGGAACCGACTGTTTGTATAATGCGCGCCACGGATCTAATAGGTTCAGAAGTTAGTCATAAACAGAGTCGCAAAGGCACATTTTAGAGCCGTTGAGGCTCCCACCACCTCCCAGCTACCTGCACGGAACGTGCGCTCGTCGGTGATTGGCCGTGATCGCTCGTTGCCTTTGTCACTTGTCGCTTTGCTGCTTTAAAGTACAGTCTAGTACGCTATTGTCAAGTTGTTACTGTTGTATTTGTTTTGTTTAGTTGCGAGTTTGTAGTTTTTCAACAGACTATAAAAGCGCAAGCCCGCATTCGCATCTAACTTCCGAGCCTTTTAGATTCGTGGCGTGTATTATAATAGAAAATATCCTCAATAAACAAAGCTATTCCAAAGTCGTTTTCATTTTATTATAATGGTCTCTACGAATTCTGTTTTTTCGTCAGTAACTGCAGACACAAAAAACATACGAAATTAATAGAATTAAATTTTCTAGAATCGAAACTGTTAAATTATATTTGAATAATTAATAAACAAACTGGGTGGCAACAATGCAACAACAAAAAGATATTAGAACGTCAACAAAAACAATTATTCAAAGTAACAAATAGACATTTTTTTTCGAAAAGCAAAAACGATAAGCAAAGAACTTTTGGAATGTTAATTGGAGTTTTAAATATAGCAAATGGATCATTAATTATGCGGTCGTTATAAGATTTTGTTGCAGTACCGCCTTTTAGATCTATAGAGTTTTCAGATTTCTTAGTTTAGTTAAAAGTTCTTACAATTTTGTACACCTATATTTACTTACACCGAAAAAAATATTTCGGGTTTCAGTTTCTTTGAAAAAAAATCTAGTCCGCCCAAATTTTTATTTAATTAAGAAATGCATTGTATTATTTTGAAAAATTTATAGGAAGGGGACCTGAATCATTTTCCCTTCTTAGGAACTTATCGCAAATGCTTACAATAAAAAATGAAAATAGTTTTAAAAGGAAATTAATCATTTTTATATGAAACTAATTTTATTTAAATATGAAAAAAAAGTGTTGCAATAAAGTATGATTGTTTTTACTGTTCATTAAATGATGTTCTTTGTTGATAATTGGTTGAAGCAACAATTTAAAAATCATTGGTTTATTCATAAACAAATTTGAAAATGAAACGCCGATTTTTTAATGAATCGCGGCATAACCAGTTGTTAAGGAACATCGTGAAATTGTACATGTTTTTGAAAATTGGGACTGTGTTTGATTTTTTTGGGGTAACTATATTGTTTCCAAATACACATACCTTTCGGCATATTTCCTGATATTTTTGTACATCTTTCTTCTAAACGTCTTCTCAATTAATTAAACAAATAAACATCTAAATTAATAATAAAACTTAAGTGTTAAAAATGCAAACCGTTGCTCGGAAATTAATATATTCGTGATAAAAATTAATTAATGAAGGATTAAATTTAATAATAAAATGTGTTAAAAATGTATTCCCTTTGTTTTAAAAAAATAATTACTAAACCTGAGTGAATAATTCTACCTTTATATTTTTAAAATGTGATGCAATGAATATATTTTATTACACCTGAATAATTTCCAACTAAATTATAAAGAACTTGCTAACAAAGACGATATAATTAGCAATAATACAGAAAAATAAAATTTTAATTAAAAAACATTACTTTTAAAGCGCGAGTAAAAACAACATCGATTCGTAATTATAGAGTTACGTGTTCATTAAAACTTTTTTTTTAAACAAATGAACGTCTATTGTTTTTTTTTTGAATTGCATCTCACTTGTTGGAAAAAAATGTCCAATTAAAAGTACATTTTCTATTTTTATTTTTGTTTTTCAGATTTATGTAAATTCGCTTAATAATTCGATTTGTTGAGTTAAAGAATTTGTTTCCAAATAATGTTATTTTAAGTATTTTTTACTGGCTACTACAGCGCTAGCGATCGTGAAAGAGCTGGTTGAGGAAAACAGTTGCAGATGGCTGCAATAAAATACTTTTACTACCATCTAGTTAAAACGTTGTAGAACTTGTAGTTTAAATCGCTAAGCGCTTTAGTAGCGGCTTGACTGCTGTTTTTTTTTTCATTGGTTTATGAATTCAGAATTCTCTCTAAAATATGTTTTCAGATTTCCAGAAAGCGCAGAAACAACTATAAAATTGTATAAAATCGTAATTTAACTACAAATATTACAAATTTCGTTCAATAACTCGAAATATTACTTTTAAAAGCTTCGAGATAAAAGTCGACATTTTAAGACTTTGTTTTAATAAAATTTTAAAATGTGGACTTTTATCTCGAACTTTTAGAAGTAATACTTCGAGTTACTGTATACGAAATTTTCAATATTTACAGTTAAAGTACGAATTTTCAGTTTGTAATTGCGCGATAAATAAAATTTTCAAACTGTCATCTTTTATTTAAAGACGATCCTTTCACGCCTTCGGAGAAAAGAGAAATAATTGTTGGGCGTTGTTGATTTTTAAACCGACTTCAAAAAAGTATTCGATTTGACTTGTTTTTTTTTTACGTTCCGTGATATCTCCGCTGATTGTGAATCGATTTATAATGACTTTTTTTCTATTTATAGGGTTTGCTCATAACCACAAAAATAATTAAGTGATTTCATATAAATTTTACTTAAATCAGTTCTGTTGTTTTTTGATCTATTTCCAGTTTTAAATTCAATAATCAAATATAAAAAAAAGAAGTCTGTTTAATATTTAATAACGCACATACAAAACAAAATGAATTTCCTTTAAAAGAGGATCAAAATAATGAAATTATGAGGTCGATGTCAAATGTATAAAAGTAGAACATAATCTGTCTTAGTTTTTTTTGACTGTTTTCAGAACGCCATGGTTTGTATGCTGTCCCAATCCTTTCGTTCAAGACATTACGGTCTCCAAGGCAGCTGATAATGGACTACGGACAAAAGATGTACTGAATTTTGAGAAATGTATCCCACCTTATTATAGACTGTCTCGAATACTTTGAAATTTACGAGATTGTTCCACTATTTCCCTACCTATTTACGTATATAAATTTATAATAAAGCAAACTTGTCTCCTTTACATTATTAAAAAAAAAAAAACATAAAAATCGCTGATTGATCTTACAGAATATTTATGCATATCGTATTTATTTTAAAATGTATGTTTTATTATTTCAGGTTATCCAAAACACTAACCAAATTTTCCTCAGTTACTCCACTCAATAAAACCACATAACAAGTCTTTATGCCCGGTTTACATTATTCCAGTCCAGCGATCCAGTCCAGTGCTGGACTGGATCGCTGGACTGGATTCGTTGTCTACATTATTCCAGTCATTTAGAAGCCGTTTTCATTGTGAACATTACAGTGACAATGATTTCAAAAAGAGATCCGTTTCGAAAATGTTTCAAACGTGCTCAATCACTCTTGCTACAAGAAGTTATTAATGAGGTTGATAATGAACTAAGAAAAAAGGAACGGAATGGCACTGGATTGGCCGTCTACATTATTCCAGTTGCACTGGATTGATCGCACTGGATTCAAAAGTAGACCGCGAATCCAGTTATTGGACTGAAATGCTTACTGGATCCAGTGCATTCCAGTGAGGGTTTACATTATTCCAGTTGCAATCCAGCACTGGACTGGATCGCTGGACTGGAATAATGTAAACCGGGCATTATACTATTTTGTTCAAACAACAATTTCCTCATGAGTTCCTTTAAAATATATTTCCCCCAAAACAAAATATTAAAACATTCCAATAAATCCTCAAAAACTCAATTCTCTTTGATTGCAACTTGCTCGTTTTAAAATCTTTACAGTGTCCTTCAATAAATATTTAACAAACCCCGTTTACAATCCTCTAAAGTCTCAACTTCCTATAAAATAGTATCTGCAAAATATTCACTTATACGCATTTGAGTTTAATAAAATGTATATATTCCGAACAAAACATATGTTCCAAAATATCCTTAACCTCTTTCTCTTTATCTTTATTTCCAGATGTTTACTCTTTTACAGCAATAATCAAAAACCTTTTCGACGTATCCTCTCAATACTTTTAGTTAAACGCCCCCCAAATTAAAATGTTTAGTCCTTTAAAAGGTGTTTGCTTAAGACACTTCCATTCCTATATAGAAATTCCTAAAATATCTCCCTCTGCGTTGATATAAAAAAAAATAAATAAAAACCGTCGATTTTCTCAATGTTCATTAAATTCCTACACTGTCCTTTTTATCTAAAAACTCCCAATTACAGAATTTAAACCATTTTCGGACTTTAAAGTTCGACTGGTTGGTTCGACGAAGAGATAAAAAGGTAGGTGAACAATGGAATAAAATGAAATGACATGTAAATTATAAAAAAAATAATATATATTTCTCCGTGTTTAGATTATCAATTCCACCAATGATTCCCGAAAACTTAAATATCCCCTCTGTGAATAAAAATAAATATATACTTGCCTTTTATTATAATAAAAATGTTCCCTTTCAAACTTCCAAAGTTGTACCAAACTTATAAAAAAATATCCTATGCGTCGAAAAGGTAAAATAAAACAATTAGTATCCTTAATTATATTATTCCTTTCGCCTCAAGGTCATCATCGACGATCATTACCCCACTCTCCAATTTATTTTTTGACTCAGAAATAAAGACATGTAAGAATCCTACCTTTAGTTTTGTGTAAGATCTATCAGCGATCGAGAAATAGAAATAAGAATTACGACTCCGCACTTGGAAGTTGTTTCAACTAACAGGTAGGAGTACCCCTCCAAATATAAATGAAATGTATACACAAAAATAATAAAGAATTTATATAAGACTATTTAATATTGTGCCTTGTTTCATGAACATAAAAATAGTATAAACAAAGTGTAAAAAAAACATATTTAATGATTACGAAATAACTTTGTAAAAAAGCCTCTCCCAAATTTTAAAAAATAAAGATTTATAAAAGTTACACACGTCTATTCATTTATAAAATAAACAATCGCGTAAGCATTTTGACATAACAGAATGCTTGTACGATTACGAAACAAAAATGCACGGCACAGATTGCGTGTCAATTTCAACTAAACTTGCATAATTCAAATTCTTTCAACCCTACCCCCTGGTTGGCGGCAAAATTTTTTCCCGCCTTTTTAGTTAGAAAAATTTTTAAGAAAAAAAGCACTCCGTCGGTTTAAAGACAAAAAAAGAGTATTTATATAAATATTTAATATTATAATATAAATAAGACCCCTGCAGCTTATACTGCGTGTATAGCTAAAAATTGACTATTATAGTCAACTTATATAACAAAAATTGCTATATATAATACACTAATCTTTACATATAATAATACACAAATTTACTTATATATACATATATTAAAAAACCCATACTATGTACACCTAAAAATATCTATATATACTAAATACTGATATTTTTATATAAATTGACTAAATAACTCAATTTTACCTATATATATACCCAAAACTCTCTTTACTATAATATCAAATTTACTATAATACACTCTTTACATATAAAAATATAACACACACTCATATAATATATATTAATCTCTATATATATAATATAATTAACCCCACATTATATCACTCAACAACATACATAATACAAACCTAAATATATAAATTAAAAACCTAACCCTTCACTAAAGCAATCAACTTCACTCTAAACTAAAAAAGTGTACATATACAAATATATATATATATATATATATATTAACACACCTCAAAACTATTATAACTTTGATATCTATTAAAACACCCACCTTATAATAAATAAAGACACCTCAAAACATAATATAAACAAATTAAAACTTACCTTCCTTAAAAAAGAAACCTAGTTATTTTTCCTAATATCCATTACTCTCCCATTTATAAACCCTTATAACCCTCCTGTTTATAATTCTTCCCAACATTAATATTTAAAATCCAACTTAATATCCTTTTAATATAAAATCTAAACTGTAACATACATATAAAAGAAAATATTGTTTGGTTTCCAAAACAACTTTTTCTTTCATAAGTATTTACAATTCAAACTCATATCAAGAGAATATTTATAAGTTTGGATCATAAATATACATGATAGAAAAAATATTATTATTATTAGGAAAATTAAAAGGTTTTATAATAGAAATATATATATATATGAAATAAGGAAGATTATAATTAATTGAAAATAAAAAATATGAACAAGGAATAAAGGTAAGTATTATAACAATATACACAAGATATATATTATTTATTTACAACATATAAAATAATAAACACAATCATAAAAAACATTATAATCAAATATAACACTTTTAAAAACAGTAATTTAAAACAATTTAATTAATATATTATATTGTATTTCATTTATAACATTTGATTTACAAATTACAAAACTTCATTTGAAACAAAAATAAATATTGTTTAAACAATTATATTATAATTCCAAATATTAATATAGCATACAGTTATAATTACTACGCATAAACAATATAAAAATCAATCTAAATATGAACATTAACATTTAAAAGAAATTCTTTATTAAGTTAACTACATTCAATATACTTTTGGAACAGTATAAATACAATTGAATTAACTTAAGAATTTCTTTTCAAATGCAAAATTGTTTGATTGTTTTCTATTTGTTTATTACTAAATAACTTTTTAAATATTATTAAAAAAGCATCGCATGTATATGAAACATAAATATATCTTATTTATTTTATTGTACTACATTTCATCTGTGTATTTAAACTTTTTCTAATGAAGAAAAAATCTAAATTCAAAGACAAAACATCTTACAGTATATAAATCAAATATATGTTTGTCCACATACTTGCGATCTTTTTTTAATATGTAATATTTAAAAAGTTATTTAGTAATAAACAAATAGAAAACAATCAGACAACTTTGCATTCGAAAAGAAATTCTGAAGTTAATTCAATAATTGTATTTATACTGCTCCAAAAGCACATTGAATGCAGTTAACTTAATAAAGAATTTCTCCCAAATGTTAATGTTGTTCATATTTAGATTGATTCTCATATTATTTATGCTTAACAATCATAACTCAAATTCACTTAATGCAGGTTTTGTATACTACATTAACATTTAGAATTACAATCACAATTTATCCAACCAAAAAATACAAAAGAATACCCCAATCACTGGTCAATTTAATTATTGCAATTATAATCAAAATTGTTTGCAATTGAAAGAGAAACCAATTTACGCTTGTACTCAAAAAAAACTGGTTGTCTGTAAAGTCGGTTTACGGACGATAGTTTTACGTGATAACGTCATAAAGAAACATTGATGAACTCTCTGACGTCACGCGAGAAGAGAGAGAAATGCGTACAAGCCGACGTTTGGACCGATCGTGCCTCTCTATCGCTTATACCGCGCTCTCGCTTGCACGCTCAGGCTCAGGCGGAACGTGACACTTTTTCGTGCGTACAGCCGGTGTTTCATCAATTTATAAGACGTTATCACGTTCAACGCGCGTTAGCCTAAGGCCTAGCACACATAGAGAGCGTTCAACGCGCGTTGGCCCAGAGCGCGTTTACAATTTCTATACAATTGTATATAACTGTTTATATGATAACGCGCGTTGGTGACGCGTTGAACACGCGTTATCATATAAACAGTTATATACAATTGTTTAGAAATTGTAAACGCGCGTTAGGCGAACGCGTGTTGAACGCTCTTCATGTGAGCTACGCCTAATTCACAAAAAGCCGTAACCAAGAATTTACTTTTGGTCGCACTCTGGACCGAAGAATGAATAAGTAACAACTTTACTTTAAAATTAAAATAAACATACATTATAATTTTCCGTTTGATTCTGTCTGTTCAAACCAATTACTAATAAATTAAAAGGTAATCTTGAACTCTAAAACGTGTATTTATTTTATTCAATTGCCAACTTTTTGACTTTAATTATTAAGTCTTTTTCAAAACTGAAATCCAATTGTCAATTCACAAAATCCAAAATAAGAATCTAAAATATTTTAGTAAATTTATATAAAACAGTGGGTTAACTAAGGTAATTCGAAGTGAGGAGAGTTGAACTCCCTGAACTTCTCCTTAGCCTATGCGCCTTGCTTATGCACACATTTTCAAAACTCAATTATCGGCCATCTTAACTGTGAAGACAAACATAACAAATGTACATTTAATAATAAATAATTTGTTTTTATTCACAAAACATTATATGATGCGCGCTTGTTCTGCTTGCCGTTTACATTTAGTATCGACGATAAACATTTAATTTTGGATTTTCGACTTTGGATTGCATAAGAAATACACCCTTAAGCTGGCACTCACGTATTAACAAAATAACAGTTTTGTAGCATGAAAATTTTAATATCAAACGTACGTGTCACATTATAATACCAACACTTTGTTGGTTATAATGCTATATGTCACGTTGTACCCGGTTGTTTAGTGTTTACTGATTACCTACGTCACAGCATGGCCGTCAAGGTCAATGAACGTTTTGGCGCAGAATTTAAAGTCAAAATAAAAAACAATTACTAATAATTAGTCAAATCTGTTATATGAGAAAAAATATTTTTTACGGGTACATAGGTATACCTTTATTCTTTAATTTTAAATACTTTTTGAAATTTTGTCAATAACCCTATTTATACTTTTAAGACTGAAGACAATATATTTTATTTTAAACAACCATACAAACATTGCAAGTTAAATAAAAGTTTATCATTAACAATCGATGACAATTTTAGTAAGATTGTAAATTATAGACGCTCGACGTCAAATGCAGCAAGAGTACAAACATGTCTTTAAAACGAAAATTTTAAATCCATTACTTCACATACTTCTTTATTTAAAAAATATAGTTTAAAAAAAACTAAAAAACACGCTTTATATCGGACTAAAAAGTAAAAAATAATTGTTTTAAAATAAGCTTAAAAAGCGTGGGGCGCTTTGTTCCACATTTTCGTACATCGAGCGCCCAACGCTTTTTAAGCTTATTTTAAAACAATTATTTTTTACTTTTTAGTCCGATATAAAGCGTGTTTTTTAGTTTTTTTTAAACTATATTTTATTTTTCACTTTTTAGTTTGAGGATCTATAAAAGAATTTATTAATCCTGGGGGTCCTAATAAGGATAATGGGAAACTGTTATCAAATTATTGCATTGTCATCGGTCCTTGATACGTATGCAAAGTTTCAAATTAATCAGACTTCGGAAAATTGGTGAAAATTATGCTCAAAGATTCCGTTACGGACATACATACATAGTTACAACCCAAACTAATATAAAGCGTTTAATAATAAGGATAATGGGAAACTGTTATCAAATTATTGTATTGTCATCGGTCCTTGATACGTATGCAAAGTTTCAAATTAATCAGACTTCGGGAAATTGGTGAAAATAAAGCGTTTACTACAGAGGATCTATAAAAGAATTTATTAATCCTGGGGGTCCTAATAAGGATAATGGGAAACTGTTATCAAATTATTGCATTGTCATCGGTCCTTGATACGTATGCAAAGTTTCAAATTAATCAGACTTCGGGAAATTGGTGAAAATTATGCTCAAAGATTCCGTTACGGACATACATACATAGTTAGTTACATACATACATAGTTAGTTACAACCCAAACTAATATAAAGCGTTTAAAAATAAAAACACTCACAACCCTTTTATATCAACATATCCAATGAGCTTCCACCGTCACTCTTCAAAAATCTCCCAATGGTAAGTCGTTAGGCTGTCGAATGTCCAAGATCTCCAACAAAACGAATACTCTTCACTGTAAAAAAGAAAAGCGAGTATTAAAACACTGAAGAAAATATATAAACTATAATATTACAAAAGGTATTAATCAAAAAATCCTTTATACGAAGTAAACAATTAGTTCTACATATTATCCTCGTTGGTTCTATAATAGCTCTTATGTGCATAGTTGGCAGATTTTACGTTTTTTAGATGAAAAGATTCAGGAAACGAAGCTCTATACACTAGTAATACCTCCAAATTAATTTTACAGTAACCAACAAAGCGAAGTAACTTTTATGTGAAAAGTTGTATCAAATAATTCCTCCCATGTGCCAATAAATCCGAGATTAACGTTAAATATTTTTTAAGAAAATATTTCGTCTTAATTAAACATGTATAGTGAAGTTAAGTATGAATTAGTAATGTATCTCTGAAATTGCTAGTTCTTACCATCCATTGCTGAAATAACCTCTTTTTGGCCTTTCCTGCAAATTTTACTTTTTGCACATAGGTAAGAGTTAATTACAGAACCAACGACGATATGATAGTTTTAAAATATCAATAAATATACTAATATTATAAAGAGATAATGTTTATAAGTTTGGATATAAGAAGTATTCTCCGAAACTACTCTTCCGATTTCAACAAATTTTTCACCAATATTTGGAATGGACCTTCAGGATGAACATATTAGGCTATATATTATCGCGTTAGAACAAAAGCGCTTTTCGTGGAGACCAATTTTGCAAAGTAAGACTGCAAAAAAACGATGACAACCTACAAATTCAAACGAAACTGGACCAGGTGACTGGCTTAAAAAAATCATATAACGTGATGACTGATGATGCTAGTTATATTAACGACACGCAGATTTAAATTTTAATTGTGTTAATCTATAACTAGATTTTTAAATTTACTATCATCGAAAACAAAATCTATGAAAATTGCACTACTACCGACATCTGTTCACCGCTGCGCGACTACAGGGGTTGAAAGCGTAAGGGATGAAAGCAGAGAGATATCTTTCAACATGAAACTCACCCTTATACTGTGTGTAAAATACTGCCACTAGATGGCAAAACATACTCATATAACAGTCAAAATATAATATTCAACAAGTCTTCCAAAAAAGTATAACACTTAAAAACATCTTTAATTTAGTATATTCACGTCCGTTATTACTAGATTTTTATATTCTTTAACGGGAAAGTAAAAAGGTACAAATTAATATAATAACACCAGCTCATTATAGTATTATTAATTATAAATTTTAGATTTTTCGATCGTTCAAGTATCTATACTCAATAAACTTAGTAAAATTCCTAAAAAAAATAAATTGTAACCATTGAAAGTGCATTTAATCAAGGCCGTAGCCAGAAATTCACATTAGGGGGAGTCCGGGCTCTGGACCAGAGACAATATAATTAATAACTTTATTTGAAAATAAGCATACATATTGTAAGCACTATATAAAGTTCTTACTTTAAAATAAATAGAACGCTTAGACTTGAATTATTAAAAATTCGTGATAATCTGTTTTCTCAGATGAAAATAATTGAACTGATTTTTTCCAAATTAATAACAACATTCATTTTTCTAACGTAGCTAAGGAAAACTAATTTTGACAATATTACAAAAAAGTGAGAGAGAGTTAATGTAACAAAGCTTGCTACATTAACACCCCCCCTACGTTGGAAAAATGAATGTTGTTATTAATTTAGAATAAATCAATTCAATTATTTTCATCTGAGAAAACAGATTATCACGAATTTTTAATAATTCAAGTCTAAGCGTTTTATTTATTTTAAAGTAAGAACTTTATATAGTGCTTACAATATATTATAATTTTACATAAATACAAATTTAATTAAAAAGCAGTCGACGTAGATTCCGACGAAAGAGTTTAATGATTCATTTAATTTATTAACAATGCATTACATTTCGATTTTACTCATTCCGAAAACCGTGGAATCCAATTATCGTATCACAGATCCGAAAAAAAGTCAAACATATTTTAGTGAGCGTGTATAAAATGGTGGGTTGGCTAAGGCATTTCGGGGGGGGGGGAGAGTGAATCCCTAAAACGCCCCCCCCCCTGCCTACGACCTTGCATTTAATTATTAATGTGCCAGTTCTTCAATAGTCGGTTATTTTATAATTATGTACATAAACGATTATCTTTTTACAGTATCAATTGAACAAAACATTAATATCAATTTCTAATACGAAAATCTTAATGCTGAATTTATCCATCAAAAAAAAATAATTGCAAAGAAACAACTTCCTGCTACCGAATTACAAGATCTTAGCCGATAATAATAACTTGAACAGGTGTTGCAATTAATTAAATTTATATTTTATGTGTGCAGTTTTTTATGTTAAGATTTATTAGCATAAATGTCACCGGTGTTAATAAGGACATTAGCGTACAATTATCTCGTCGGATCATTTGCACAAGTACAAAGTAAGCCGAATTTCTTGTTAATAATAAATTAACATATTGTTAATACCCAACAAACGTGTCTGCATTTTGCATACATTAATGTCATTTGCATACCTATATAAAATAATAAATTATAACATCAAGTATAATAAAACATGAAATGTGTCAAACCAATTACTAATGAAGTAAACGCAAAATGTTAATTTTAAATAGATAAAAAAAATAGAAAAATAGTTTTTGTTGTAAGCACTATAAAGTTCTTACTAAAAAATATAGTTTAAAAAAAACTAAAAAACACGCTTTATATCGGACTAAAAAGTAAAAAATAATTGTTTTAAAATAAGCTTAAAAAGCGTTGGGCGCTCGATGTACGAAAATGTGGAACAAAGCGCCCAACGCTTTTTAAGCTTATTTTAAAACAATTATTTTTTACTTTTTAGTCCGATATAAAGCGTGTTTTTTAGTTTTTTTTAAACTATATTTTATTTTTCACTTTTTAGTTTGAGGATCTATAAAAGAATTTATTAATCCTGGGGGTCCTAATAAGGATAATGGGAAACTGTTATCAAATTATTGCATTGTCATCGGTCCTTGATACGTATGCAAAGTTTCAAATTAATCAGACTTCGGGAAATTGGTGAAAATTATGCTCAAAGATTCCGTTACGGACATACATACATAGTTACAACCCAAACTAATATAAAGCGTTTAATAATAAGGATAATGGGAAACTGTTATCAAATTATTGCATTGTCATCGGTCCTTGATACGTATGCAAAGTTTCAAATTAATCAGACTTCGGGAAATTGGTGAAAATAAAGCGTTTACTACAGAGGATCTATAAAAGAATTTATTAATCCTGGGGGTCCTAATAAGGATAATGGGAAACTGTTATCAAATTATTGCATTGTCATCGGTCCTTGATACGTATGCAAAGTTTCAAATTAATCAGACTTCGGGAAATTGGTGAAAATTATGCTCAAAGATTCCGTTACGGACATACATACATAGTTAGTTACATACATACATAGTTAGTTACAACCCAAACTAATATAAAGCGTTTAAAAAATAAAATGCTTTAATTGAATTATAAATAATTCGTAAAATGATGTTTTCCCTAGAGAAGAAATTAATCAATTAAATTTTTCCAAAATAATAACAATTAACAACCTTCATTTTTCCAGCGCAGCTATTAGGAAAACTAATTTTGATAATATTACAAAAAAGAGAGAGAGTTAATGTAACAAAGCTTGCTACGATGTATATATCGCAGCCATATAAACTATTTCATAAAACGGCTGAACAGTTCACGAAATGATAACAGACTGTACTAGCAGCGCGATCCGGCTTCGTCCGAATTTGTAGATTGCTACCATTTTTTCGTCGGCTTATGTTGCAAAATTGGTCCCCACAAAAAGCGCTTCTATTTTAACGTGATAATATATATTATAGTCTATTCAAATCTTTGATTAACGTCTTCAAATAAATATGGTTTGAAAAAAAATTGGTCGACAAATTTATTTATTTGAATATATAATCTATGTTCATCCTGAGAGTCCAATCTAAATATTGATGAAAACAAATTTGAAATCGGATGAGTACTTTTGGAGATTACTACAGTTGTTAAAAACAATATAAATTTCAAATTTTACACTTGCACAGTGACTTTTCGATCACATTATAGCAATAAATAAATGTTTGTGAAAAACAGAGACAGTCGCTTATTTTTTAAACAGCACAAAAATGAAATTGACAAAACACGTTAGAAGTATTGATAGTACCGATAATAATTAAAAAGGGTCGACCGTACACCCTAAAAGTAATTACGCTTAGCCAGTGGCGTGCGAAATACAAGGGCCAGATAGTTTTAAACTTATAGAATGTACATTCGTATATAATATATATGCAATGTTAATCTTACCATCTCAACCCTACAAGTCGGGATTGTTTACGTTCTTTTAAATAATATTTTTTATTTCACGTGTCTTACTTTTTGAACTGCATCATATTGAAATTTTTACCGCGTCTGTCTGTCTGTCTGTTTGAACGCGATAAACTCAAAAACTACCGAACAGATTTTCATACGGTTTTGATCAATGAACAGAGTGATTCAAGAGAAAGGTTTTTGTGTATAATTCATTAATGTTTTGTGTAAATTGGTTGAAATAATATGACGATGATTGTTAAAGATATCGGAAAAAATCAAGCCGACTGGGAGCTTTCATCGAAAACGCTGCCCAATCCCTTTGAGATATAATAAAACAATGTAGTATGGAATTGTTCCTCTTTTATAGGTCTAAAGAAAAGTCCGCAATGGCATAAGTCTGTCTTTTAACGATAGCTTACTATAATCATTTGAATGTTAAGCGTTTTACGCGGATATCAATTTTGCAGCGTAGGTCGACGAGAAAACGGTGGCAATCTACAAATTCGAGCGTAGCCGGATCCTGGTATTAAAAATCCATTTGACACCCATATCAATAACTTTCTGAATAAATGTCACGTTCGACAATGATGCGGCTCTTTGGAACCGAAAAAGTTGCAGGGGAAATATTGTCAAACGCTTCTACGTGACCGTATAACTAAAAAAAAAATCCATTTGCACTCTGGGAGTGCCGGCGGAAGTGAAAACTTGAATATTAACGTCTTACGAATTTTCGATCAAAATGGTTTGTATCATAGATTGCATTTTTTTATGTACGATATTTCAACGCTAGATGTCTAACGTTGTATAATGGTTTGTATCATAGATTGCATTTTTATGTACGATATTTCAACGCTAGATGTCTAACGTTGTATAAACAATTACTATCACTTAGAGAGTTTTCTCGCTCACCCAGTTCTTACTTTTCCTGACGCGAGTTTAACATCTTTTACCCGTTACAAAAAAAGTGGACAACGCCGCTAAAGAAGACCTGAACTGGACCATGGAGGACCGGCGGCTCACCGGGGAAAGTCCCGCTATTCCCTGAAGTCAATCCAACGCTTCTCAGCCGCCATATTGGATTACATTTTCAATTATCCAGTTCGACCTATCAGGACATACACACTGAAATCTTGATTTGAAAGCAGCAAAACGTCTACCGCACATTACGAAATTCGCAGATTTTGTGCGACTTCGTGCTGTGCTAGTCAAGCAGGGTTATGCTTGACATGTGTGCGCGATCTTTAAAAAAGACGACTGGTTTCAAAGCTAAGCGCGCGACATCGACGAAACATCTGTTTCGGCATCGAAAGAAACGACGATAAAAGTTCATCGGTCGCACGTCACTGTTCTCATTTCGTGTCCGATTGTGTTGCAAGTTAAATACTTGATACACGCACTTTAATTTGAGTAGAACAGGATTGTGTGTGCAACTTGTACATATGTGTGTTTTGTTTTGTGGCGCGTGATTGGCTCCAAGCATGACATCATCAAAAGCCAACCAATTACACTAATAGATCCCTAATTGAGTGTCCAATGGCACAGAGCCATTAGACCAAATTAACACTTTGTTCGACAACAACAAGAAATTAACCGATTCCGTGACCGATGTGCATTAACCCAAACCTTGCAGTAGCTCAGTTCGTTCAGCTATCACAAGACAGTCGACAGCTGTGAAAATGACAGTAATTTCGTTCAATAACGTAACGTCGGAGTAGGAGAAATGAACAGCTAGAGAGGAAACCGAATCCGATTGGCAGGCGGGTAGTTTAGAGACGATTGAATTGGAGAAGAAACTCCATTGCGATCACAGGGCAAAGTATCCCATATCGACTGTTGAAATTAAAATGAGAGTAATTTCGTTCAATAGCGTAAAGTTAGGGTGGGGGAAATAAGTCGCTATAGAGAGGAAACCGAATCCGATTGGCTGGCGGGTAGTTTAGAGACGATTGAGTTGGAGAGGAAACTCCATTGCGATCACAGGGCAAAGTATCCCATATCGACTGTTAAAATGAAAATGAGAGTAATTTCGTTCAATAGCGTAAAGTTGGAGTGGGGGAAATAAGTCGCTATATAGAGAGGAAACCGAATCCGATTGGCTGGCGGGTAGTTTAGAGACGATTGAGTTGGAGAGGAAACTCCATTGCGATCAAAGGGCAAAGTATCCCATATCGACTGTTGAAATGAAAATGAGAGTAATTTCCTTCAATAGCGTAAAGTTGGAGTGGGGGAAATAAGTCGCTATAGAGAGGAAACCGAATCCGATTGGCTGGCGGGTAGTTTAGAGACGATTGAGTTGGAGAGGAAACTCCATTGCGATCAAAGGGCAAAGTATCCCATATCGACTGTTGAAATGAAAATGAGAGTAATTTCCTTCAATAGCGTAAAGTTGGAGTGGGGGAAATAAGTCGCTATAGAGAGGAAACCGAATCCGATTGGCTGGCGGGTAGTTTAGAGACGATTGAGTTGGAGAGGAAACTCCATTGCGATCACAGGGCAAAGTATCCCATATCGACTGTTGAAATTAAAATGAGAGTAATTTCGTTCAATAGCGTAAAGTCGGAATGAGGGAAATAAGTCGCTATAGAAAGGAAACCGAATCCGATTGGCAGGCGGGTAATTTAAAGACGACTGAGATGAGGGAGAAACTCGGTTAGTTGTATGTAAAAATTCAACTACATAGAATAAGAGGAAGTGATTTTAATTCAGTTTGCAAGATTTGACCTAAACAAACATTACAAGTTAAATAAGAGCTCGTAAAAAATAAAAAAATGCAATGTAGAAGGTTATAAAGGAATATGCAAAAAACAATTCAAAAGCGTTCAAACTTTTAAAAAGAACAATTTTTGTAAAACGCAATTATCAAATTAATAAAAACGTCTTATGACTTATTACCTACACGCTTACTGTATATGATAACAATGCACAAATAATTTATGATCAATAATGACAATTTTTCAAAAGTGCACGATATGTCACACACCGTATATATTAACATACTAATTTTGATTATTTATGTACGTCTAAAAATAGATTGGCTTAATTTTCATTAATGATAAAACCTCAAAAAAACGCATTATTAAAAAACACTCCTAAAATTCTTGTCAATTTGATGTTTGATAAGAAAATATATTTTATCACCTATAATATTGTTTGAAATAAATTTAACTGCGAAAAATATTGTTCTTCCTTTTAATAATTTTCAGTGATATACGAATTTCAATTTTTTGAAATCGGTTAAAACAATTTTAGAAAATGAAACAAACAAATATTGATTTATTATAATAAATAACTAGATGTATTTACAAAATTATTGAATAAGTTACAACGAAAGACTTGTCATTCGAATGAGTTTGACGTACAAAAGTGCAATAGAGTGTCAGAATCTCTACATAGTATAAAACAAAGTCGCTGTTTTTCCTCTGTCTGTTTCTCCGCTTACTTCTTCTAAACCACGCAACAGATTTTGAAACGGTTTTCACTAATAGAAAGCGCGATAAACAAGGAAGTTTTGTGTACATAATTGGTAAATATTTTGTAAAAAGTGGCTGAACTACGGCGGTGTTTTGTCAAAATCTCTATCCCTAAAAACAAAATCGATGTCTGCCTCTGTCTGTTTCTCCGGTTACTTCTTCTAAACCACGCAACAGATTTTGAAACTGTTTTCACTAATAGAAAGAGCGATAAACGAAGAAGGTTTGTGTATATGACAATGTTTTGTTACTGTTTTCGTACCCTTACATGATGGCTAACGCTGACCAAATCTTTAGAGATACATCAAAACAATAAATGGGAAGATCAATATAATATTTCCAAAGAGAGAGGAACAGGGAGAGAGAGACTAATAAATCTTAGTTTTGCACCCGAGCGAAACCGGCCGCCAGTTGATTATAAAAAAAAATTAAACATTTTCAGAAAGTTACCTTTCGTGTCCCAGTTAAAACAAACATGAACGCATTACATTTGCATGAATTTCCAGTAAATTAATGAATTAATAAGGCAGTAGGCACCCAAATTAAACCGCGTTATTATGATGAGCGGGTGCGTGTTTGAGTAGAGTAATTATGTCTCACGACAAAGCGTATATTCTCTTCACAATTTGATCTATGAAATATAAATAAAAAAGTACATAATTCGAATGATAATGGAGCGGGCATATCGCCATTATATACAGTGGCATATAATACTTGATTACATTTGACTCTACTCGCCTACCCAACAGTATCTACTTCCATACTGAATGTTTGTTAGTGCTCGTTCACGTTAACTCGCGGTGGCGGGCGCGGTCGCGAAACATCAAACATATATCATGATAAGTGTTCACGAACAAAATATTTTTAACAAAAAAATTGAACCGACTTCAGAAAAGTAAAAAATAACAATTATTGATATTTTTGGAGTCGGTGTCACATCGGAATTCCAAAGTAGCAATTTAAATCTTACATGTCTCTAGTTCTCGGAATAGATTTCATTTTGCCTGACACCGACTCCAAAAATAACAATAATTATTATTTTTTACTTTTTAGTGCATATTTTGAAGTCGGTTAAATTTTTTTGTCAAAAATATTTTATTTTTCTCTTTTTAGTGTTAGATAAAGTATTGCAATGGGTAGGCCAAGTATGCGTGCCTTTGAAATTTGAGAGTTTCCCTCGATTTCTTCGGATTCCACCATCAGATCCTGACTTGGTTCCGATGGGACCACCTCGAAAGTGCACTCTTTCGAATAAAAAAAATTTTTTGAAAATCGGTCCATAATTGACGGAGTAATCGGTGAACATACATAAAAAAAATATACAATCGAACATAGAACCTCCTCCTTTTTTGAAGTCGGTTAAGACGCAGAATCATTGGAAGTAGCGAGCAAGTTCGTGTAAATCGGTTTGAAATGATGTCACATAGCTTATCGTATTCTACTCGGCAAACCCTTTCAATAGATGTTCAAGTCAAGGTAATTGTAAAGAAACCGACTATCCGCCATCTTGGAAACTTCCGCCATGTTGGATTTAAAACGATATTAGATATATTATATTGCATTCTCACCGGACAAAATTTTAAAACGCTAGCTAAATCATAATTTTGATTTGACCCAAACTGATTGATTGACAAAGAAGCCTCAAGTTGAATAAAAGCTTGTGAAGACAGTCTGTATACACACTTTTGTTTTATAATGTTGGTACTATGTATTTTATAAAGTCCATATAACAGCACGCAAAAATCTACTAAACATGGTCAAAGTTGAATGCAACAACACAAATTACATTATCCGTACATCAGTTATCTAAGTTGGCCGTTTCCCATTAGGCAAAAAGCTTTTTTATAGAGCTTAACTTCGCGTGCCGCTGCTGTTTCTATCTCTCCACTGCACTGCTCTGAAAGAGCCGCTTCAAAATACAATGTACTGTGCTATACAGCGTTAACAAAATATATTATAAACATGATCTCGAAAAGCAGTTTAAAAAAATTAATTGTAAACAAAAATTTTTTTAATATCAGTTCAGAAACTAAAACCCGACTACTGAAAAGTATGAAACAAGAAAATATTCTCATCTGACGATAGCCGTGGTCATATGCCGCCTAGCCTAACAAAACATTACATTTTAACTGTAGTAAGCGATCATAAGCTCTAGGGCAGAGTGCATCATGCTATACATCTAGAAGAGCCTCATGAGATGGCATACGGCCACGGCTATCCTCAGGTGAGAATATTTTATTGTTTTCATACTTTTCAGTAGTCGGGTTTTAGTTTTTGAACTTATTTTTTATTTGATTAATTTTTTTAACTTATTTGTTTTCAATTTACTTCCCTCTGGAACTAAAATTCACAAATATGTTACCCGGGTCTTAATAACGAATCGATTGACACCTTATTTATCAAAATCGGATGAATAGTTCAGCCGCTACAGTGGAACATCCGTAAATACAAACATTCATGCATAGACTGCTAAACGCATAACCCTTTCTTTTGGCCTAGCCAATTAAATTAAAACAGAAATGATTTAAACAAAATAGCTGTTCCAAGCACATTTCTTTAACGCAAACAAAACACAGTAAAAACAAATGCGTGCGTTTTGTGTGTGTTGTAAAACTGTTCCTTAACCGGTGCGATTCATCAACGTCAAAACAGACACCATTATAGTCGGCCACCAGTTACAGATCGCTGATAACACGAGCGCGCTTGTTGTCCTCGTCTATCTACCTCTCACTTCCTCGCGAACCAATTACGGAATGATAACAGAATCACTATTGTCCTAAAGCGTCGTTTATACAATCTCTAATCGTAGATTAATTTGACGCATAAACAAGACTAAATATCAAATGAAATCTATAGTCTTTCGCGATCAATAATTATTTAAAAAAAACGGGCAAGTGCGAGTCATACTCGCGCACCGAGGGTTCTGTATATCACGGGAATCGAGTCTCGAAGATTTTTCCCGCTTTGGCGTTGGAAAACTGTTGCCCCCAAATGTCGACATACGTCGCGATCAGTCTACCAACAAAGTGTTTATGTGATTGCAATGAGTTCAAATAGACTACCCGACCTATATACCGTGACTATATATGATAGCCTAGCGGTCGTACCGTGATGTATCCGAGAGTTCTCATAATTGTATTTTAATAAATGTTCGAGTACACTACTGTATAAATGCACCGTTAGCGGTTTCGTTGGTTTCGTTAGGCACCCTTCGGGTACTTTACCCAACAAAAAAGTAATAATTATTCTTCATCAATCAGACATTTGTACGTGTAAGTAAAGCTTTATTATCTACAAGTATCAAAATTTCCTTTCGCTGATAAAAGTATCTTTTTTCCTGTAATCAATTAAGGTAGAAACGTAATACAAAGAAAGGAATTCATATAGCATTTTGCGTGCTAAATGTTATAACTTAATGTGTATTTCCCATGTGTGAATACAATGTTACCAACTTAAGGATGTATAATATGGTAAATGAATGAAATTTTGTCAAGTTATTTCTTTATATATACCTATATCTGCAATAAGCACCCAAAATTTCAGCACGGTTTACTAATTCGTTTAGAAAATTTAAAATAATGAAATTAATATAAATTCTTATAGAAAAATCGCGTATTCATAGTTTAATACCGGTAAAACCATAGGGTAAAAACGCGTTATAACATAACCTAGAAATAATCGCCATTTTCAGAATATGTTTGTCACATATGTATTCGAAATTCTATCTATTTTCACCGTTAAAATTCATGAGAGAAATATAATTATTACTGAAGAGTACCAAACAAAATGAATCCATCCCAAATATTTTATCTCGGTACTTGTACGTTACACGTCGTGTAAAGTCAGAAGTCGATTGAATTCCACTGACTGTTTCATGATGTACCGGTAACATATATCACAGTCGCAAGAGAAGAGGGAATAGCGATCTACCTTAACAACACGTTACGATTTTATAGAGATACTTGTGTAGTGTACGCCAAAAAGTAAAAAATACGTGTGGCACTCGGGGACTGCCGCGGTAAAGCTATTGCATATTCTTTTTAGGTCTTTAAGTTTTTCTTCTCTATAAAACGAAAATAGCTAGGTATAAATAATAAGGTATAAATAGTGTAATTACACACCAAAACAATTATTCATTCAAAAAATTTGAACAAAAAACACGATATTAAGAGTTTGATCATAGAATTTCGCGCGATGTACATTTATATAGATACAATATCATATATACTTTCTCTGCACATAACCTAAATAATTTAGGTTATTTTTATAGCAGTACGTCATATAAATTCATTTATACACAAATAAAGATAGAATCAGTTATGAGCAGTTATGCAGTTATGAGCACACAAACACCGTGCCGAAGTCTGCCGAGCTGAAACGACGTTAGACGATGCACGGCTTTCAACGCCGCACCGCTGTGCCGGTCGGAGTGGGGGGTGTGAGGTTTTTTCGTTACGGAATTTCTTGATTCGGTCGCCGCGCTCAAAGCCCGCGATAGAAGCTATGCAATAGCTTAATAAATTACAATATAATAGTGAAATAAAACATTTCAAAAACAAAACTTCGTCAAAATTAGTGAATTAGCCTTGAAGTTAGTCCGTTGAAACATCCATGCATATTTAGATAGATAAACGTATTGTATTCTCTACTTTAGTTTCATAAGGGACATTCTGTATTATACAAAGCTCAACTAAAACTTTAATTATACTACATATAATTAAGTTGAAACAACACGAATATAAAATACATAAAAACATAAGCTTTAACAACCTAAAAAGCTTTATAATTAGCTTTGTATTGCAGGAAATGTTTATTTTATAAAAGGTGTGCCCGTTGCGAATTACTTTTGCATTTTTAAATATTTCATTTGCATTTAATGATGATTACACCTTTCCGTTCATTAAGAACATTGTAAAGAATAATCTATATTTAATATTTTATTGCGTAATTATTTTTGCTCACAAGTTATTTGACGTACAAAGACGATAACAATTTTACAAACTTTATGAAAAATAGGTCATTTACAATATTCAAATCTTTGATTAACGTCTGAATAGAACTCTTCAAATAAATAAAATTGTCGACCAATTTTTTTCAGACTATATATTGACAAAAATAAAATTATAAATCAATACCTATTACAAAAAATGACGTTTCGATCTGGGTTTAGATCTTCTTCAAAAATATCTAAAAATATAAAAAAATAATTAGTAAAATCTACTTATTTTATAATAGAATGCAGAAGTTAATTATTTATAATTTTAATTTTGTCTGAAAAAAATTGGTCGACAATTTTATTCATTAACAATATTGATAAGACAAAACTGATAAATTAATTTTTGCCGTGCTAAAAATTAATTATCAAAGATTCACCTTCAGAAAGTGACATGTTTTATATAATTAATTAATTTCAATCATGACATTTATCAATTTTTCAAAATGGAAAACTTTTTCACAAAAAAAAAAAATGTAATCACATTAAACCGAAACTTTTCAAAACATTTCTCGTAACAAATATATTATATTTTTTTTTTGTGTGAAATAGCGACTATAGCTCAGTTCCAACCGTCACAGTCAAGCGGGTTTGAAACAAGTTTTAGCTACTGCGCATGACTATAACGGTTCTGTTACCGTTCGTAGAGAGCTTGGAACAGAGCTTATCAGAGCTTTTCAGTATTGTTTGTACGAGTTGAGGCTGCGACGAGAACCGTCTAAAAATACTATAAGAAAATAAATATTTACTCTTCTTCTGTATTTAATGCGAACCTAAAACGATTTTATCAAAAAGCTTCTCGCTCCTGCAAATTTTTTACAATTTAACATCTCATATAACTTTTCGAGCTCTAATTGAACGTTATTAAAGGACCAATTAATAAAAAGATTTAAAAGGGGAATATTTTAAAATGAATAACTGGTCAAAAATGTGTTAAAACTCAACAGAGAGAGAGTAATCAAAGGGTAATTCGAAACAAAAGACAAGAGGAAAAATAGTGTTTGTATCAAACAAAGTAGGCTGTTAAAGTTACTTACTTTTTAATTACTCGCTCTTTTGTTCTCTGATGTTGCAGTAATTAGTTATTTAAAAGTTACAAAAGACTCTGTGCAGAGAAATTCGTATCATTAAAAACCTTTTTTTAGACGAATTAAATTAAAAGGCAACGGTATAATATACCTATAACTAATTTGTTTTCTCACTTACCTATACCTACGGAATTAAAAAAAAAAATTTTTTTTGGCACCGCTATTTTTATTTAAATACAGTTATTTTTAAAATCTATATTTTAAACTATACTAAATAGTCCGATAAGCCTACAAATAGATTAAAATTTAATTTGTTTTACTCGACTTCTTGTCGTATTGAAAGTTAGTAAACAAACATAACCTCACTTTAAAATCATGTTTTCACGAACAACAAAAATGAATATCGAAACGTACCGAATTTAAACAAAATCTCTTTAAAAATAATCTCGACAAAATCTGTCGCCATTTCAAACATAAAATAACATAAAATTGTAAAATTCCCTAGTCTATTCCCGGTTTATACGGGAAAAAAAGCATCAAACAAAACAAAGTGAAAAACAAGTAAAAAAATTGTTTCACGCGACGGTGATGCCATTTTGTTTTACAAATGAAAAACAAAACATAGCGGCGATACGACAAGCGAACATCTAGACACGAATAGATCCAATCATAAACGTCTCTCTACCAAGAAAACAAATCGTGAACACATTTTGTATTACAGTATACGTTTTAACCGACATTCGAAAATAAATAAAATCGGTTATCTTTATCTTTCTCATACGATAGTGAAGGGTGAGTATCTTTAAAATTTTCTGCTCATGCAATCTTTAAAAAGTCACAAACGATTCTTTTGATGATGAATACTTTTATAAAACTGCACGCAAGTTAAAGAGATAATTATTTATTGTCTTTTCGGGTGCGGAAATTCTCCTACTTATTTTCGGTCGATTAAAAAAAAGCTGACAAAAATTACGCAAAAACTATTCTACTTTAAAGCTGACAGAAAAGACACACAGCCTAAACCAATGGGTTTAGAAGCATGAAATTTTGCACAGGAGTTCCTTATATAACGTTGGCGATACCAAAAAGGTTTTTTTTAAATTCATCCCTTAACCCTTTCAATTCGATTTTTTTTTCTGACACCACGCATTTTTATCAGTTTAAAATTTGATTTTGCCCATAAATGAAAATTTTTATTTATCACTTATAAAGTTTGTTTTTGCCAATGGATGTTTAAAGAGAGCTTGATGGTACATTTAGAAATTTAAATGGGACAGTTAGAAAAGGATTGATTAAATTGAGATATATATCCCAACAGAATCGAAAGGACTAAGGGAAGTTTTTGACCCAAAAAAACTTCCCGTTATTTTCTACATTTTTTCAACTTCGACTAATTAATAGCAATCGGCATATGGAGGAATTTCAGGATATTAGGATAAGGTAGATAAATTTGGAGCATAAAAGTTTGACAGGTAATCGGCCATGGCCTTGACTAAAGAACCATCTCGATATTTATCTGGAATTATTGAGAGAAACCATGAAAACCAAGATGGCCGGTACAAGAATTATTATTTCTCGACGTGAGGCAGCAGGAAATAATCCCAGCCACATCTGTCCCCGCCGGGATTCGAACCCGGTAGATACCTCCCGAATGCGAGTCTAGTGCTCTCATCACTACGCTACACCGCTCGGTCACTGGATATAAAAATGTTAACTAAATAAATATCTCGATTAAAAACTAGAAGTAGCAAAAGATAATGTTTGTTTCTTGTCAGCAGGTGTGCTGGCCATCCTGTTGTCGATTTGACGTGTAAACGGATAGAATGTCCGGTTGCAGAGAGCGCGGAGCTCCGCCGTAGAAAGAGAACGAATAGTGACTGTCAGAATGTAGTGGGTTCTGAAATCCCCGGGGAAATATGGCTTTCCAACAACATTCACACTGTGAGGTGTACAAACGGGGAAATAACCGTACTGAATTTCAAATATATATACACCCACCGACCGCAAAGATACAAACAACGCATATATTATATAGAACAATAATTAATATATTTGCGTTTCATTTTAATTCTCTCGGAACGTTAATATACGGTTCGCTGAATAATAGTAGCGACCTACGTACAGAAATTTATTTTGAACGATTTTTTTAATTGCAACCTGAAGTGAAATTTTACTCGGAACATGTAAGATTAAAAATCAGTATTTTCTGTCTGTCGGCCATACTGGGACGGTTTCATTGAATATCTCTCTTTAGCACATGGGAAATGGATTTACTTGGTATATTATCTAGTGACTTTACTACCAAGTTCCACAAATTAAAATATTTTTGCACCAGGTTTCACCCGGGTGCAAGAGAACGAATGGGGAGAGGCATGATTACGCACGTTCATCTTAGTCAACCGAAATTAATGTTGTGTCCAAATTTCATGATGCTCAGAGTTACCGTTCAAAAGTTTTTGTCGGACGGACAAATATATATTTTTTACATCTTGGATTACATTATTGAAGTTTACGCAGGGATCCATAATTTAACTCGAATAACAATATAGCCTATTGGAAGATTAAAGGATGAATCCTGGTGGCATAGGATCGATGAACTAAGCAAATACTGAAGTTTTTTTTTTCCAGGATTCATCCTTTAATCTTCAAACATTTATGCAGGATCATCACCACTCTAAATTATTAGAGTTATTTTTCACAATATAGCCTATATTACTCAATGATAATGCAGCATTCTATTAGTGAAAGAATTTTTAAAATCGGTTCAGTAGTTTTTAAGTTTATTCATTACAAACAAAAATACAAATCTTTTCTCTTTATAATATTAGTAGATATAGATATTATATATAATGTATATATATAAATCAATGTTAAAACTCACCCAATAAAATGTCTTTTTGTTGATGACGCAATCTGAAAAAACAGAAAAAAAAATTAGTTCATAGCGAATAATGACATTACGGAAAAACGAGAGTTAGCGAAGTTGTTTTTATAAAAAAATGTTAAGTATTTTTTTTTAGTATTGAAATTAAGATAAACCTGTACGAAAATTATGTTCATGCTATTATATATCAGGTAAAAACCCTACTATAAGCAAATATTAACCTGCATCCTACTAAAACTCGACCCACGGTTTATTAAATGGACCCGATAACGTTAACAATATTTGAATCTTCGATTAACGTCTGATTAGAACTCTTCATTAAATAAAATTATCGACCAATGCTTCAGGCAATATATTAACAAAATATTTTGTTAATATATTGTCTGAAAAATTGATCGATAACTTTATTTATTAACAATATTTGTCCCAGTTAATTTTTTTTACATAAAATACACCTCCAGATCATTCGAGTAGTTTGTTCAAAGGACCGTCGAACAAGCATTTTTTTATTTTCCCGAGTTTTAAATTTTTAACTTAGGTTAATTTATCCTTCTATCCCCATTTTCACTTCACAGGAACACGATTTCGATAATAATTTGTTGAACACCGATTTCTTCGTAACAAAGAATTCGTGTTCCTCAAGCAGTTTAGAGAACAGAATCTTGTTAAAAACGATAGAATCTGTCCAAGTGTGCGGACTTTCCAAATCTTCTTGGCTTCCGGGTTTGCAGGTCGTGGTTCATTGGTATTTCTATCTGACGTATCGTCTACAACTGCGGTAGACATTATCAAAGACGATGTGGCAGCGGGAGAGATGTTCTTCTAGACAGCTTTGAGCTCACAGGTAAGTGTGCGTCTTCTCTGCTCGGGCGTAGTCTGTATTTCCTACTACGACCGAGTAGAAAACACACTCATGCAGACACCAGTCATCGACACACTGTGAGTCACCTAGAAGGACACTTCGCCCGCTTCCACATCGCCTTTGATAATGTCTACCGAAGTTGTAGACGAAACTTCAGGCGTAGAAATAAAAATGGACAAGGATATTTTAAAATATTAAATTTTCGGTTTAATTTTTTTTTGGGGCAGTTCGGTGTATATAATACAGAAATGGGATTTATAGGAATGGAAATGAAATACGGGATAACTTTTCGCATGCGAATGCGTCCAGTCATTTATTTTATGTAAATTTCTATATCAGAACTTTGACATTTCGTACGCGCCAAGCGCAGTACAAACTGTCAACTGTTTCTTATGATGTATACCCGTGTGCGTTCAACTGTTTGAAGTATAGCTTTTGTTTCGCTTGTTGCGGAAAAGATTCGTTTTTCTCCCGCTCTGTCTTTTCGTATCAAAAGAAATAGAATAGAGTTTTTTTCTTATTTTTTTTTTGTTTTTAGTACCTACTTACGTATGTAGGACCGTAAAGAATTCTCTTTTTTTGACAGAAAAAAGTTTTGTTCCGATATCTAAACTAATATATAAAGCTGAAGAGTTTGTTTGTTTGGTTGGTTGAACGCGCTAATCTCAGGAACTACTGGTTCGAAATGATTTTTTTTTTGTGTGATAGCCCATTTATCGAGACTATATAATATCACGCTACGACCAATAGGAGCGGAGCATCAATGAAAAATGTTGCAAAATGTAACTCTTTTGTCCGTCCGACAAAACTTTTGAACGGTAACTCCCATCACCATAAAATTTGGATACAACATTCATCTCGGTAATCTAAGATGAATGTGCGTACTCATATCCTCCCCCCACATTCTTTTGCAGCCGGGTAAAACCGGGCGGGACCGCTCGTTTTTATATATATTTCGTTATTTTCATAAAAAATTTGATAAATATGAGCGTACTTAAAAAAATATGTAAACACTGTGCCGAAAAAAAAAACAGTCTGTCAATATATTAAAAGAATAATACATCAAAGTTCTGCTTGTTTAAAAAATAAACTAACGAAGTAATAACATCATGCAATACACGTTTTTTATTAGAACTTTTGTAATATTTCGAATCACCAAATGCAAATCATTCAATACTCGGTATCTTATTCAACATTATAAATATAGAAATTTAGAAATAGAAATAAATTTATTATTATCGACCCTATGTAGGGTTTAAATTCGTCAAAAAATACATAAAATATATATTCGATATAACAACATATTATTTTAAAAGCATGGAGCACTTACTAAAATACCTAAAGAAATTAAGCATCGAGCAGTAGACTTATTCAAAAATATTCTCATTAAAGAAATTTGACTTAAACAAACAAGAAAACGATCTCTATGTTTGACAAATAAAATTATAATTTTAAAAATTCCTCAACATTGTAGAACGGTCTTTCAATTAAATATTTTTTATTGCCTTTTTGGAGTTTTTTATTTCCATACCTTTAATAAAATCTGGAATTTTATTATACAATTTAGGTGCAAAATAATTAAACGTGAATGATGATTTTTTTATAAAATAACTAATTGCCCGGTCCGGCTTCACCCGGATTTGTAGAATATTGAGAGGTGCTTAGAGACTAAATGTTTAGGATTATATGTTTTTTTTAGTCGGGACACAAGACTAACAATTTTGAAAACAATTTTTATTCACTAAATCAGTCTTCAATGGCCAACATTTCGTCAATATTTTTTGCTTTCCTCAGGAAAAAAAATTGCCTAAACCTTGAATATTTCAGTGAATAAAAATTGTTAAAAAATTTTAGCTTTGTATCCCGTAATACTTTAGTATATCATTAAAAACAAGATGTCTTATTTTATTGTTTATGTGAGAAATCCAAAAAAAAAACATTCACAACAATGAAAACCAACAATTAAAATAATTTAGTTATCCAATTATACGAAAAATATCAAAACAAAACGTTTAAAAACTATATTTAAGTTTGTTTAAGAAATCTGCGAAAAAACAAAATTTAATGTAAAATATGGTGGAAGTACGTGTCTATGTGGTGGAAGAACGAGTACGTAAATTATGCATGTACTAACCATTCTTAGTTATTATGCAACCAATCATATTGTTATAATAGAGTCACTAATACGGCGTATACAGTTTTGGAGCACCGTCGGATTATCGGGAAATATCGGATTACCGGAAAAAACATATAAATAGCGTAATTGCATAAACGTTATTTTTTCAATTTTATAGCAAACATATAAGTAAACTTGATATATTTGCCGGATTATAGTAAGTGCTATACGGCCAGAGTACCGTAAGCGTCGAACTATAGAGTAACTAATGCGTTATAAAAGACGGTGAAAAAAAAATGATTAAAGTTGCTACAAAAAAGAAATCAAAATGTGAGCAGATCTAAAAAAAGTCCCATTTTAATTTTATGCGCTTTTCGTGGATATCAATTTTGCAACGAGAGTCGACGAAAAACGATGTCACTCCACAAATTCGAGCGAAGCCGGACCGGGCCGCTAGTTAAATTTATAATAACAAATCTTATAAATCGATAAATTAAAAAAAAATTAGCTTCAATGAGACGGAGTAGAATGTTACTGCAGAGGAACAAAACTAAAAAAAAAAAACGAGTGGCTGACAGTTAAAAAATCATATCACGTATATTATATCTGTTAATAAGTTATTCAAAAGTCCCTTTTGTGAAATGACTCGTCGTACGAACATCATAACGTTATTAACGAATGTCAAAATATTGTACCTCAAAAATACACTGACGTTTGAGCACCAACTATCCTTAAAATGCGACTACAGTGTGTTCAAAAACATCTCGAGTTATATATATTAGATATCGTGTCCATCGATAATCTATACTAATACATAAAGCTGAAGAGTGTGTTTGTTTGTTTGTTTGAACGCGCTAATCTCAGAAACTACTGGTTCGAATTGAAAAACATATTTTTTGATGGATAGCCCATTTATCGAGGAAGGCTATAGGCTATATAATATTACGCTACGACTAATTGGAGCGGAACATAAATGAAAAATGTTGCAAGATGTGTCTCAAAATTAGTCCGTCCGACAAATAATATCAGGTGAAATGCCTTAACTAAATACTGCAATATTAGCGTTCAAGAGTACAAGCCCGGATAGCTCAGTCGGTAGAGTGTAAGACTCTTAATGCCAGGGTCTAGGGTTCAAGCCCCACGTCGGCAAATATATTTTTATTTATTTTGAAGTGAAAACTTCTTTAGCGGCGTTGTACACTTTTTTTTGTAATGGGTAAAAAATGTTAAACTCGCGTCAGGACACGTGACCTGATCGAAAATTCGTAAGACGAAAACTTTTGTACACTTTTTTGTAATGGATAAAAAATGTTAAACTCTCGTCAGGACACGTGACCTGATCGAAAATTCGTAAGACGTTAATATTCAAGTTTTCACTTCTGCCGGCACTCCCGGAGTGCAACCCGTCTTTTTTTTATTTTCTACATTGCTTTCTTCTAAGGTTTACATTTCAATTTTTTAAAATTTTATTACGACTAATTAAAATTAAATAAATCTAACTAATAGCTCCTTTGAAAACTGTTACAACTATTAATAGGCACCTATATATAAAAATAATTTTCCTACAGCGTTTTAAATTAAATATTTATTATATTAAAAGAAATTTATTACTTGCCGTCGGAAGTTGAAATTCTATGCCGACTTTAGCTAGCTTTTTAAGCTGTCGAGCAGTCAACATCACGATGAAATTTCAACAGTGTAGTTGCAACAATTATACCGACTCAAGCTCTGTTTAGGCAACGCGACACACAGAAGAGGGAAACACTTGTCATATTGAGTCATTGTATTTTTCGAGCGGTTGACTGTAACTGCTCGAGCGGTTCGTATATGATGTTACTATGTGTTATCCGAACCTCCGAGTGCAATCGCAAAAACGCTCGTATAATTTCATACATTCGCGGCCACTCCGTACAGGCGATCGCAAATTCGATAAAATAACACCAACACGTTTAAAATAGATACATCTTAATTATCAAATACCAACATAAAAATGCTGTACATAATTTGAATAATCGTATTGAAAGTGTGCGTAATGCTGATTGCAAACTAATATTGGTACGAGTTTTAAATAGGGTTTTATATGGTACAAGAGGGGTGCAAAAATTAACAGATGGCCAGTCCCTTGACATAAGGGTTGTGTATGTGTGATTATATATATATAGGCACCTACTAATAGACATATCTTTATTCTTCAGGGACTCTTAATATTACCACAATGGTTTTGTTAGGTTGGTACCGCATCAACGATTACGGATGAAAAATTAATATACTGGAAATTTTCGTTTCAATTTTACATTCGCGTGTAATTTTCAAAGACATATCATTTGATTCACCAGCTGTCGCAGTAACCAAGGTCTAGTACTAATGCAATGAATTTATAATGTCTATAATTCCAAATCGACGAATACAATTATCTAAATCTTAGATTAACGTCTGAATAGAAATCTTCAAATAAATAAAATTATCAACCAATTTATTGAGATATTGAATTATAATTTTTTGTCAATATACAATCTGGAAAAATTGGTTAATAATTTTATTTATTTGACGATAATATCTATAGTTAAGATGTTAACGCGTGAATCATCCATTAATCCATTTCGGTTCCAATGAAGGGAATATACAAATAGGAAGTTTCCAGTTGATGAAAATGTTAATAATTAGTGGCCCGCTCCGGTTCGGACGAATTTATAGATTGCCATCGTTTTTTCGTCGACTTAAGCTGGCAAAATCGGTATCCACAAAAAGCGCTTTTCTGTTAACGCGATAATATATAGCCTATAACCATCCTGACAGCTCATTCTAAATATTGATGACAAACATTTTTGAAATCGGATGAGTAGCTCCTACATCCAAAGTTACTAACTTTGCCTCTTTATAATATTAGTATAGATTGAGTAAAAGAAGTGTAAATCAATTTATATCTTTGTATAAGTCATTAAAAATATATTTCCATCGAAACTTTAGATAATTAAATGCAAAAAAAAAACATTCAGTATTGCATATTCTTTTAAATTTCGCACCACGCGAATCAACCGACAGCTAATTATTTAATAAATAAAATTATCGACCAAGTTTTCAGACAAATATATTAACAAAGAAATATAATTAATACATTAACGTTTCGATCCGGATTTGGATCTCTTCAGAACTGATCTCAAAATATAAAAAGTAATTAATAGTTAGTTTCTATTTAATTTTAATGAAATTAGTGGAAGATTTTTTAATATTTGTTATTATTTTTTCAATATTTCAATATTAAAAAATCTTTCACGAATTTCATTAAAAATAAATAGAAACGAAATATTTATTACTCTTTAAATTTAAGATCAGTTCTGAAGAAGATCCAAATCCGGGTCGAAACGTTAATGTATTATTTATATTTTTTTTTTTAATATATTTGTCTGAAAAATTGGTCGATAATCTTATTTATTGAAGAGTTCTAATCAGACGTTAATCAAAGATTGTTGATTATTTAAGTTTATTGTAAAATAGTTATCGGGCATTTATTTATAATTATTGATAAACAGTGTTTTCAATAATCAGAAAGTGCCAATCAATAAATAGAACATTAACTAATTGAAGCGTTATTTACAATTCCAGCACATAAAAGTCCATTGACGAAGTGAAATATATCGGTGAGTATTTTTGTTTGTTGAAAAATAAACTACTTACAACACGTAAGAAACCACCGAACACTTTCCTTCTTGTGTGAAGAAGAAAAACCATTTAAACACCTCTTAAAAACTCCCCTTTTAAAAACTTTCAACTCGAAACACGACCACCAATACCTCTACTTATCTGCCACCTATGAAATTTCTCAGTATTCGCTTACTTACTTTCTTCTTTTTTTATTTTTATTTACTTTGTATGTTTTCTTTTGTTCCGCGTCATACAAAACAGTCAGTTTGTACTGCAGTACTTTCCCACCGACACGAAACAACGATTAGATTTCTTTCGACGTAACAAAAACTATTAAAAGTATATGCTACGCTAACGGCCGGACTTGTCGAACGTCTATAATCTACAAAAACTAAAAATGTGTTACGAGAACGCATTACAGAAGTGAAACTTCTAGTTGCAAATCGTACGATTGCATTTGGACAAGTGGAAAAAATGTGTTACGAGATAGTTTCACGTTCAGATATTTCGTCTGTACAAGTTAATTTGATTTTTTCCACTTGCCCAAATGCAATCGTATGATATACAACTAGAATTTTCACTTCTGTAATGCTTTCTCGTAACACATTTTTAATTTTTTCGCAGGTTTACTGCAAATAATAAATATGAAAAACACAAACAGTCAACAAAATTTTCGCAGGTTTCCTGCAAATATTGTTTTTATTCTGATAAATTAGTCGAAAATTTTATATATAATAGGAAAACTTAAAAATAATTAAAAAACCTTTTGCGCGCATCTGACGCTAATCGAACCCGGGCCGGCCGCAGGGTATGCCAACATTCTACCACTGAGCTATCAATGCTTACAAAAATTCATTGTTTATATAGGATTACCAATAGTACAATTTCGTGACAAAATCCGTTACATAGGGAAATGAGTTTACCACCATTTTTACACGCATTATATTAGTTTCACTTGTAAGTTTGTATGTATGTATGTTTGTAAACTCGTTTGGACTACAGCAAGTGGTTTATATAGTGGTATAATATGCCAGCACTGTAAGTACACTGGCCAGCCGTGCGGTCTAAGGCACAGGTCTTCGCTGACGTCAACTCTCTGATTCACCGGTCGTGGGTTCTAATCCCGTCCACGCCGAAAAAAAAATTGTTTTTTTTTTCGGCAAATTTTTGACAATAAATCGAATTAAAAAGTGGAAAATAAATATAGTTTAAAAAAAAACTAAAAAACACGCTTTATTTCGAACTAAAAAGTAAAAAATATTTTTTTTAAAATAGCTTAAAACAATAATGAATAAAGTATTATTGTGAAAAAAGCGTGGGGCGCTCGATGTATAAAAATGTGGAACAAAGCGCCCCACGCTTTTTTCACAATAATACTAGTATTTTTTATTCATTATTGTTTTAAGCTAATTTAAAAAAAAATATTAAAGTATTCACTTCAAAAATCGTTTAGAGATATTTCAATCGGAGAGAAGTACGCAAAGTGAAAGCTACCGGAAGTACAACAGCTTTAGTATCTATCGTCAAGTGAGAAGTACGGTTGGTTAATGTAATTACCAACCGTTAGGTGCTCACTGTTACTAGCTGGGAGCACTACAAGAACTTTGCTAACAAGCTGAAGATGTGTGTTGCCTTCTCGCTCGTCTATATAGTGTCGACCTCTTTCATTCACGTCAAATGTGTTGATTGTTTCGTTCTTTTGCTATGCGTCTGTCTGAATATTCGACTTTCGTCTAAAAGATGTCATTAATCTAAAAACCGGCTGTGTATGTATTTAGTAGAGCTGCAACAAACCTTATGTATTCGTTACTGAGTATAACGGGTACATCGTCTGACTCGAAGTAACGAATCGTTACTTACAAATTCATTTCGTTACTCGCATATGTCGTATCCATGTCAGTTCGACTCGTTTGACGCGGTTATACGTTATACGAACGAAGTCATACCGTATCACGTATGCGACGCGCCTCGATGCGATGGTACATGCTTGATGCTGTTAGTACACGATTGTAAGTCGTATGAAAAATAACGAGCAACGTAACGATACGAAAGTAACGGGTACTGGTTCTTTAAGTAACGAATACATACGGGTACAAAATTTTTACAGCTCTAGTATTTAGTATATAATAGATTATTTTATGTGCGAGTTCTCACATTATGCAAACACGAGCGATCAGCGAGTTTTAACAGTCAAGATTAGTGTCCAACCGAAGCTTCGGTTTCGGCTTCGACCACATTCTCCGAAATTGAACGAACTGTCACGAATGAGCGAAAGCACGATGGACATGGCGACTTCTAGAGATTATTAAAATTACATTTTTGTATTAGGTAGTCAAAGTAAACCATCAATTTAAAAGTTTTAAAATCATTTATATTATTAATTGCAGCTTGTAGCTGTTGTAGCCTATCTTGAACTGAATTTCTTAGGGTTTTTAAGTCTTCGGCTTCGGCCGAAGGTTGTGGCGCAGAAATCGACCTTCGGTCGGACACTATCCACGATACACACCACATATTTTGGATGTATCTCTTATATTATTGCTGATTTTCACAACGTATTAAGTATACTTGTAATACGTTTGACAGTTGTAACTGATTTTAATTACTAACTAACGTAATTATATTTATTATGAAGCAAAGAAAGGGTTAAAAATAATAAAATGTTTTTATGAACAAACTAGCCGCTACCCGCCGCTACGCCCGCGATTGAGATGGAAATCGACTTTTGACATGCATATCAGGGGTTGAGGTATTGCACATATTTTGACAAACAGTTTTCTTATTTTTCGTAAAAAATTTTTATTTTTTTTTAATAAAAAGTATCCTATGTTACTTCTAATACCTTCAAGAGTGTATGTGCAAAGTTTCATGATGATCGGTTAGGTAGTTTTTGCGTGAAAGCGTAACAAACAAACTTACATTCGCATTTATAATATTAAAAAAATAAAAAAATAATATATATGAAAATATGAAATTTCTTATTTTTCGTAAAAAATTTTTATTTTTTTTTAATAAAAAGTATCCTATGTTACTTCTAATACCTTCAAGAGTGTATGTGCAAAGTTTCATGATGATCGGTTAAGTAGTTTTTGCGTGAAAGCGTAACAAACATTCGCATTTATAATATTAATATGATATGATATGATTTTTCGTAAAAAATTTTTATTTTTTTTTTTAATAAAAAGTATCCTATGTTACTTCTAATACCTTCAAGAGTGTATGTGCAAAGTTTCATGATGATCGGTTAAGTAGTTTTTGCGTGAAAGCGTAACAAACAAACTTACATTCGCATTTATAATATTAATATGATAATATGATTAGCAATTATACTTGAGATGATATAAAACGCACCCAATACAAAACTGAACTTCCGTTCAAAGTTTTATTCCCGATTTATATGTAACATTACATCCTTTTCTATCAGGGAATATCTATTACGCATCGATCTTTCTCTAGCACATACAACCTTAGAAATAAAGTGGTGATAATCGATGCTGGCGACAGTGGTGTCCGCAAAACTTTTAAGAGCTCGTGTTTTATCAGAACACATACCTACTCGTATTTATTTATTAATTTAAAAACTGGATATAGGTTTAAGATGTTATAATATCGTTAAATTATAATATATGTATCTGAACAAAAAGTTATAAAATCCCATCAAAAACAGAAATGTGAAAAATGGGACCAAGTTCTCGTCAAAACTGTGTTTTGTTATCGTAAAAAAATAACTGAAAGGTAGAATATATGCCAAGTTTCTTGTCTACACGTTAAGCAGATAATATTGCATGAACTGATAAATTTACAGGCCAAACTTGGCAAGTTTGGCCTGTAAATTTACCAGTTCACGCAATATTTTTTGTGCTTGACGTGTAGGCAAGGAACTTGGCATATTTTTTACATTTAAGTTATTTTTTTAAGATTACAAAACACAATTCTGACGACCCTTTTTTTTACCCACGACGGAACGGAGCAGGTATATGCGTTTAGGGTGGGAGATTGTTTGTTTGTGCACTCGAATATCGCCATTTATCTCGAAAACGGCTTGATTAATTCAGATGCGGTTTTCTGTAAAAGGTTTGTAATTCATCTGCGATGGTTTTTAGCGCAAAAAATCTCTAAAAAGTTTAAAATAAAATAAAAAACAAAATTTATAATTTTGAAAAAATCACGTTGTAAAAAAGTGTACAAAAGTTTTCGTCTTACGAATTTTCGATCAGGTCACGTATATCCTGACGCGGTTTAACATTTTTTACCCATTACAAAAAAAGTGTACAACGCCGCTAAAGAAGTTTTCACTTCAAAAAATACGACGGATGTAAACGTTGCATTTGAAAAATGATTAAATAAAATTTGGAACCCCCCACTAAAAGGAGGTAAATAATAAAAGAAAATCTGTCGGCTGCTGCCATTCGCTGCCGTGAAATTAACTAAAATATTACAACTTTAAAATCACGATGGGTGCGTAAATAATAAATTGTAGTCTTCAATTGATATTTTCCTATTCTTAATTCAGGCCAGCGAGTGGCGGCCCCCGACGGATTTTATTTGATTACTTATACCTCCTTTTAGTCGGGGGGTTCCAAATTTTATTTAATCGTTTTTCAAATGCAACGTTTACATCCGTCGTGTTTTTTGAAGTGAAAACTTCTTTAGCGGCGTTGTACACTTTTTTTGTAATGGGTAAAAAATGTTAAACTCGCGTCAGGACACGTGACCTAATCGAAAATTCGTAAGACAAAATTCGTAAGACGAAAACTTTTGTACACTTTTTTTGTAATGGGTAAAAAATGTTAAACTCGCGTCAGGACACGTGACCTGATCGAAAATTCGTAAGACGTTAATATTCAAGTTTTCACTTCTGCCGGCACTCCCAGAGTGCAACCCGTCTTTTTTTTTTCAAAATTTTCAATTTTGTTTTTTATTTTTCACAATTATGTATTACATTGAGCCAATCGTTTGCAATATATCGGTGTTGATACGCCGCTGCAAAGCTGGTGGGTAGATTGAACGAAGAAGATAAGAATCTTTGTTCTCAATATGTTTTTGTTCTGTGTCGACATCAGGTTAGGTTATAATGGGTGCGGGAACGGAGTTTACTTTTAGTTAGTTTATAAACTTAAGATTGGATTGGGGCCTTTTAAGACGTAACCAATATCCACAAATAAGAACAAAAGACTACGCGACCAATCACGGCAAACATTCATTGCTCGCTACCTACGGCATTTCTCTGTAAGAATATACGTACTTAATGGAAAAGTCAGCCTTGTATTATATTGACGAGACGGTATAACGATGAAATAAAAACGAGAGATACAAGTTGCAACTAAAGTTGCGTCGACTCCGCGACCATAAATTAAATCGTTCAAGAGAAACTTATGGCGGAGTCGTTTGCAAAAAAAAAACCTGTATAATACGCGCCACGAATCTAAAAGGCTCGAAAGTTAGATGCGAATGCAGGCTTGCGCTTGTACAGTCTGTTGAAAAACTACAAACTCGCAAGTCAACAAAACTAAAATAACAATGAAGATTGACTCTATTCAATAAATAGAGTAACTGTGATCCATTGAAGTTAATGATGAGTATTTGGAAAGAATTCCGTGGCATAAGGATCGAAAATGAAGCAATACTGAGATTTTTTTAAACTTGCATTTAATACTAACGTTTCGATACGTTTTGTATCATCATTTGAACACTCTGAAGATGATACAAAACGTATCGAAACGTTAGTATTAAATGCATGTTTAAAAAAATCTCAGTATTGCTTCATTTTCGATCCTTATGCCACGGACTTCTTTCCAAATACTCATCATAAAATAACAATAGCAACTTGACAATAGTGTACTCGACTGTACTTTAAAGCAGGAAAGCGACAAGTGACAAAGGCAACGAGCGATCACGGCCAATCACCGACGAGCGCACGTTCCGTGCAGGTAGCTGGTAGGTGGTGGGAGTATCAATGGCTCTAAAATGTGCCTTTTGCGACGCTGTTTGTGACTAACTTCCGAACCTTTTAGATCCGTGGCGCGTATTATACTCTAGGCCACATGCGGCCCTCGAGCCATCTCAATACGGCCCGCGACCACAATCTATTCAGTGAAGATTTTAGACTATGCATTTTTAAAATTTATGGATCCTCAAGCTCAAGATAATTTATCCTGTTTATTACCTTTATATGAAAATTGATTTAAATTTAAATAAATTGCCCTTTAGAAAAACCAGTCTGACACCTCTGGTCTAGACAACAGATCAACTTGATAAATAATAAGCAAAAAAAAATGCTACAATCAGAATCAGAAGGAAAGTCGCTGATTGAAGTCAAAAAAGTTCACGAAAACGGCGCTTCAATCAGGAAGGCAGAGTAAAACAAAGAAATGTTTGTTTTAATGCAATTTTGCATTTATATCAAAATTATTTAGCCAAATTAAAACTAATATATTTTTTTTTAAATTACTTACATTAAAATATAATAATAGTTAGATGAAATTGTCTTTTAGTCCAGCGCGTTATGTAAATCCAAGAATGCTAGATTTTTAACATCTACACTTGACACATCACAAGTCTATTTTTACGTTTTTTAGTTCATTTCGCGTAAACTTTGTACAAGTCCATGTTAACACAACTGATAAATGTTTATAAAAATAATATTCAATATCCATAAATAATTTTAAAACACTTAAAACAGTTTTTTTCACTGGAGATTTCACACAATGCTAATAGTAACAAATTATACTATATGACCTTCTCAGTTCTTTTTGCTTTTATGTACCTAAATGATCGAACAGTTACATAAAATCAAAAAGTTAGACGAATTATGTAATATTGCTGTTTAAATATTCGATTTATGTCTGATTACTCTTTAATAAAGAAAATTATCGACCAATTTTCCAGACAATATTATTATAAAAATATTAAATTATCCAATAATCCCAAAAAAACAATTCACTTTAATATCCCACTGCATGAAAATTAAATTGGAGTTTAAAAAAATTAAAACTAGACTTGATTCCGATGATAATTCGATCATCAAGCTGACTTTGAACTTTGAAGTTTTCATATTTGAGTTAGAGTCATAGAGATATTATACTAGAGTACGCTAGAGCCGTGAAAGTGTCTGCAGTTCAGAGAGAGAATAGTTCCTTATCTCTGTGACAACTAATGATACAAAACAATGCTGATTTGAGTAAACATATATCTGGTTTTCTGGACCCGCTGCAGCGTTCTCTCTCTCAACTGAGGACACTTTCACTTATGGCAAGCATACGAACTTGCGAACTCTAGTTACTTATAACTCTATGGTTAGAGAACGATAGCTCGATGTGAAAAATATTCACTGGAAATACACAATTATTATTTTATATTACATATAAAAGTGTTATTAGCCGTTTTAAGTGCGGAAAATTGATTTTTATAGATTATTTTTTTACGCAGTGAAAAGAGGAAGGCGTTTGGGAGGAGTTCTTTCTAAAAACAATTACGGGGTCATGTCGATGCGATGGCGTTTTTTTTTGCGTAGTGAAAAGGGGAAGACGTTTCGGGGGGGGTCATTAAAAAACAATTACGGCGTCGTGTATACAGAATGTGATAGTAATACAGTAATTCTACATGAGTTGCTATGACGTGTATATTATGTGATTTCTGATTGGTTACATTCAAAAAATGACAGTGAAAGACGAAATGTAGTTCCAACGTATTTTTGTGAAAATTTGTAAATATTCCGCAAAGTTTTTTTTTGAAGATCGAAATTTAGCGTTTTCTATGACTTAAAAAAAGTCAAAATTTAAAAGTTTCTTCGCAGTTCCAATTCCAGAACAATCTGATTATTGTTGAGAAAAAAATAACAAACAAATATTTTATACAATGTATAATAAAATAACACACTCCAAATAAAAAGTGAACACTGAAATATTAATTTCCGGTCGTTAGTACTAAAAATCGCCACGTGTCACTATAATACGCTTAGAACAATGAAATATACCCTTTCTCTTGTTTTATAACAATACATCCTCGACTCATTGTTGAAACTCAAACGCATTTAGTGCATTTTTGTTTACTTGTATTAGATTTATACAAAAGAATTACGTAATGAAATGCAATCAGTTAGAAAAAACAGCCGCGGGATAAATTTTTTGGTCGAGTGTTTTACCAACTTAATACAGTTAAAAAAATGAGTGCGCTGTTATATATTTATTAAAGTGAAACTTTTATTCTATCGCCCGAATTTTTCTGGCCGTCTGTTGCATGTCGCATTACAGGCGGCCGCGAAGTGAAAGGCGCTCGGAGTAGGCGCTCGGTAGAGCAGCCAAAGCCAATATGGCGGCGCCCATGGTTAGCATCAGCTGACCGTGTAGTTAGTATGTATAACACATAGTCAGTCTGTCATGCGGGCAAGTGCTGTACAGTGTTTACATGTTTTTATTCGTGTATTCATGTAAATATTGTTGTTTATAATTAATCGTGATGGATAAGTGTCTACAATCCAATAAAAGTTTTACTTGCGTCGTGGTTTCTTAAAACCCCACAACTGTTTTTTTGTCATTATTTTTGATTTATTAATAATAATTATTATTTATAGATAGATGAATATTAATTTTTATAAATCACAAAATTGGTTTACGTCCGTAACTCTGTTTCACTTTTCGTTCATGCCCCATCTGTCAGTCGATGCTTTTAAATAGCAAAGACTGCTTACTTCTGTCCGAAAAAAGACCTGAGTTACTCTCAAGTCGCGCTTAAAGACATTTTACTTCAAAAATGTGAGAAAATGATTTCCTATCGAAATAAATAAATTTAAAAATAAGTACCTTCTTGAATTTTCTCGATTCAATTTATTGACAATATTCTATATTATATGGGAGACAAAAAAAGTAATTTAACCTCAATCTTTATGAATCACATTGTAGCTTTTGTTTCGCTTCAATATACGAATTTCTAACAATATATGATCGGTTCTCTTTATTTTTATCGTGCTGGAATTGTTAGCAAAATACGGATTTTCTAAATAGATCAATTTATTTTCGAAACAGAAACAATTTCCCCACATTGACTAAAATAAATAAACAGCAGAACACAATTTCACAAATATCTTCGAGAAATATAAAAAATATGCCGCCGACATTATTTTTTCTGCGCAAAATACGCTGTGAAGTTAGGCTTTTCATAACAGAATTGAAACTATACACTTGTGTCTTGTGGTGGGTTGCAGAAAGTATTGACCTTAGACTGTGATCATCAATTACAGTTTAAATAAGTGTAACAACAGTCTAAACTAGTTGTCGACAGACACTAACCTCGTTATTAATTTATCTTTATAGATTAAGAACACAAATCTAATTATTTCGATTATTAACAACAGAGTAAAAATGTCGATAAAAATCAACATTTTTTGTATTCTGAATAGGTTAGATGAAGTCAAAGAGAAAAAAATATCTTTCAACAAGAGTTTATTTGGCAAATAATAGCACAGTAGGAAAGAATAAAAAGAAGATATATTTTTAAAGTTTAAATACTATTTTCAAAAACCAAAAATCTTTGTTGGAACATAATAGTGTAGAGCCGTATTATGTATGCTATAGTTAACATGGATTATTTACACTATGGGGTGTCAGTGTTTACGGCTTGTACAAAAAATCGGTACTCACAAAAGCTACCATTGTCACTGACAATGGGAAGACGCTATCTATATTGTATTTAACAGAACAGTGATCGAAAAATCCTCATATTTGTATTTTTTTTTTATTGGAAGAAAAAAATATACAAATATGAAGATTTTTCGATCACTGTATTTTTTTCTTCCAATAATTGAAAGAAAAAAATATACGAATACGAAGATTTTTTGATGACTGTATTTTTTTTTCAATAATTGGAAGAAAAAATTATACAAATATGAAGATTTTTCGATCACTGTATTTTTTTCTTCCAATAATTGGAAGAAAAAAATATGCAAATATGAGGATCTAGAAAATCTGGAATTATCATAGAATTCACTGCAACCTAGAATTTTACAAAGTTCTAGTTTTGAAAATGTTTTGTTGTTTTAAAACTACCTTCAGGCTCGAAAAAAAGTTTTTCCAAGCTTTATGAATATCTGGTCATTGAGCCTGCTGTTCACGCTTCAATTTTTGTTTGCTATGCGCTGAGATATCGGCGATTAAATGAAAAGTAACCTTTGGTTTTTTACCATCGATATCTCTAACTAATGATCGTACAGTAAAAAGAAAAATTTACTAGTTTAAGAGATAAAGTTTTCTACGCATAAAAACGCGAGAAAATTGTTTTAATGTTCAATTCCGATTTGAAAAAGTACAAAATCATGGAAAGGTATTTATAAATTTCCTGGAAAACCTGTATTTATCAGGGAAATTTGAAATCATTTTTCTGTGGCCTGTGGCCACCCTGTCCATGTTCTTTTCGATCATCCCTTAAAGATTATTTGTATTGTATTTACAATAACAATACTTAGCGGCGTATTATATGTAACAATTTGTTTAAATACTAACAGGGTATTAGTAGCATGATCCAATTTCAGGTAGCAATTTATATAATTCAAATGCAGTCACCCATTTATAAATTATGAAAATTTAGCGAATATATTTATCACAAAAGCTTACCTAATAAATACGAACAATATTGGATTCAAAATTTATATGCAGAAAAATAATTGTGGTCGATACTAAAATTATAAATGCGAAAATAATTGTTTTGTCCGTCGGTCTGTTAAATTTTCACGTCCAAAGCGCTGAACAGATTTCGATAAAATTTGGCAAAGAGAAAAAGACTGCATCCTGAGGAAGGACACAGGCTATTTTTGTTTAAAAAAAAAACTCTCAAGAGGATGAAATAGAAGAGGAAAGTTTGTGTGGGGAATCCATCATTTCTCAAATTGCGGGAATATAAAAATTCACATTAAGGCTTTTGGTAAGAAATAAAGAACTGCGTGTTTCAGTGTTCTTGAAAAATCATCCCTCAAGGGTATAAAATAGGAGATTTAGTTGCCTAGTGGGACGCAGTCAAGTGATGAAAAACTGTAATACGGTAGAGCCGAAAGCTCCACTACTGTTGCCGTGTCTAATTAATAGTTAAACATTTCGTGTCGTAGGATTCGCAAATATGCTCGGGAATTATAAAAAACGCAGTCGGCGGAAAGCTCGTATCGAGAGGAATCTAAAAAGTACAGTATGCCGAGCGAAAGCGAAAGCTAGGGCAGTGTCGAAAATGGAATAGTGATGAGCAAAATCGGTCTTGGTCTTGCTTTTTCGCAAGACCAAGACCTTACTTAAAATTAAGACCAAGGCTGTCTCAATCCTATCAATATTAATTGTAAATAATTTATAATTTATACCTATAAAAAAACTTTATGTTGATAGTATTTTAAAAAATTATTAAAAAGACGTAAAGTACCACGTTAAATAAGCATGATCAAGACTGAATACGCAAGACCAAGATCGAGTTTTAATGGGCAAGACCAAGATCAGAAGTATTTGAACAAGAACAAGATCAAGACCGAGGCTATCTCAGTCTTGGTCTTGCTAGGCTCATCACTAAAAGGGAACGAAAAAACCCAAACGTCTACTGACCATGTGCAGGCGATACAGAAAACAATAATACGAAAAATTACGGCAGGAACCCGAACTGGGTCTTTTGTTTGTTTGTTTTTTTGACGTGATAACGTCTTATAAATTGATGAATCACCAATCTTATAAATTGATAAAACACCGGCTGCATGTACGAAAAAGTGTAACGCGTAACGCATAACGCATAACGCGTAACGTTCCGCCTGACCCTGTGCGTGCTTTTTGCTAATTTCTCGCTCAATTTAAATCAGATCGGTTTGAAACCAGTCTTAAACGAAAGAGGAGAACATTTTACATAGATTTCGTATAACAGAATTTGCCTAAACAGTTTTTTTATACAAATTTATATAGAAAAATATTTTATACAAATTTATATAGAAAAATAGCTGTATAAATGCAATGTTGTCTAATGCATGGCGCGACGCGGTCGGTTGTCTTTGTTTGCCGTACATGGAAATTAGAAGCAAACGTATGTCTTGTCTTAACATGAAAACGGCTGCATTTCTAATGTTTAATTCAATTTTTTGACATTAGTATATTGTGAAATGCAACGCCTTATAAGTTAAGTATTGGAATAACTAATTATTATTAGAACATAATACTTTGTAAGTTGCAAACGTCACTTTTGACATTTCTTATCATTCCGACACCAAGGATAAGCGGATTGAAACCAAATTTTGGGAGGTTTAGGTTATGTATTACGGAATACGTTATCACGTAAAACTATCGTCCGTAAACCGACTTTACAGACAACCAATTTTTTTTTTTGAAAATGATTCAATTTTCGGCATGCACTGTGCACCAGTTAAGAGTGAACAACGACCTTAAAGTTTATTTAAAAGCAAATAGCCAGTACAGTATTATTGTATACATATATTCCATTTCTTTATACCACTCTACTTTATTCCATTCTCCCGATTCCATAAACAGTAAGAATGTTTTCTCTATAATCCGGTCAGAGCTTTGAAAGCATATCAAATGGCCCAAAGGTCGAAAGCTTAAATAAAAAGCTTCTGGTTAGGCAGATTCTGTACAGAAACCAACTCCTTTACTCCTCCACGTGTATCCCTTACATCTTCATGAGGATTATTTAAGATGCAAAAGATTCTATATACCTACTTTATTATATCACATTATTTTTGTATTTCATATAAAAATGTAATAATATAATATTAAAAAGACATTTCTGTTTATTCCCTTTTCATTTTAGACAGCTAAAGAAAGATTTAATAATAATGTCTAAATATATTTAAAACGAAGAAGGACCATAAAAATTTAGTTTAAATCAGGTTATCCAATAATAATATTTATGTTGGATAAAATATAGATTACAATATAATTTAAACAGATAATATATTTAATTTTATATATGCGTTGATATTAATATAATTGGAATCTATATTTTCATTATATGATAAACAAGCGGTCTCGCCAGGCTAAATAATAATATTTTGTTTTCATTATCGTTATGTTTATATTTTTTTCTTTTTACATTAGACTGTTCTGAAGGAGATTTATTTGGTTGAGGAACAATTGAAATAAGCTTTACTAAAGTATCGCTTCTGGCCAACGTTTCGAAAATTATATTTTCATCCATAGGGCCTCAATGCAAGTTGATATGGTAAATTGTACAGATTATTGTAGTATACATGATCATTTAAAATTATGAATTACTAATATTAGACTGTTCATTTTGTTCTTGAACAATTTTATGAATTATTATTTTATGAATTTTCGGTGAATAATAACAAATTATGGCAGGAAGAAGTTTTACTTCAGTCGTGTAGTCTAAAGCATACTCGTTTTTTAAATACATCAGTACTGTAGGACGACTTACAAGTTTCAATCAAAATGCTCCGACATTACACATCCGATGTTGGCTGTGTGTAATCTGAAAGCTTCAACTTTAAATCAATTTTCATGTTTCCTTTCAGAAAGGTGAGATGTGTTTAGTTTTGAAGAAGGACCAGCATCGGCAAGACTCTAAACTAAATTCCAATAAGCTATTAGACCGAGCATTAGCTCAAGCCCGTGAGTTAGACTCTGGGGATTCGCTCTGTATCCCACCCTCGCCCTTTCGTTTATAGCAGTGTTCCCCACACAACGCCCCCTCTATATTTCTCCAGGATCGTCCAGACGCCGCGCGTCGCGACTCTCGCTTATAACCAATAACATCCCGTAATTGCATCTACAGTTTTCTTGGTAATGTATAAGTTGTATTAAAATTGGAAGGCGTCAGGGCGTGGCGTCGACTTGATGAATAGACGAACCTTACGCAATAATAAGAGCATAGAAAACAAAGTATAAAAGAGACTCAGAAAAAATGCTTGTTTTTGAATTTAGAACAATTTTAATTTGTTTTAAACATTTTCTAGGTCAGTTGTTTATTGTCTAGGGCAGGGGTCGGAAACCTGCGGCTCTTTTTATGTAAAATTATGGCTCTCTAGTTCCATACGGAAAAATAATTATTGAAGTGAAAACTTCTTTAGCGGCGTTGTACACTTTTTTTGTAATGGGTAAAAAATTTTAAACTCGCGTCAGGGACATGTGACCTGATCGAAAATTCGTAAGACGAAAACTTTTGTGACATGCCCTAAATGAAATCCATTGTATTAATGTGCAAGGTATATATATTTTTTTTGGGACTTGTCTGCAATCGAATGGTTTTTAACTACACTATAAGTTGTGTTTTGGCGACATCAGACGGAATTTCTTGGAAGTTATTAATTCAAACTTTTCTGCGCTTTGGTCGTTTAACATAGACGTTAATATTCAATTTTTCACTTCTGCCGGCACTCCCGGAGTGCAACCCGTCTTTTTTTATTATATAAACCCTTAAAAATCGTCCAATCGATCCATGATTGAGTACCATGTCTATATCTCGGCCATTTTCACTCGCGTCTCACCCCCACCGCCCCCGTCGCGACGTGCCGTCCTCGGATATATATATTATACTTATATAAGCAAAAACTATAATACTGAAACGAAAATGTTTAGTGGCTCTTTAAAAACTAGAAAATTTTGTAAATTGTAACTTTTAGCTCTTCAATCTCAAAAGGTTGCCGACACCTGGTCTGTTTTAGAAATATTTTTGGTGACAAGTTCAAAGTTTATTTTAGGAATTTTTAAGACTATTTTGAACATTTTCGCGATTATTTTAAACATATTGTTGAAAAGCAACATACATCAGTTTATCGATTTTTTAGGTTATAACTGCGTCATGCGTTTGAAGAGTGAGTTGTCGTTTTTTGAATAGACGAAGCCACACCTTCGATTCTTCCAATTTTAATACCACTATATAAAGACGAAACCTATGCAGTGATTTATAATATCACAAATTAAAAGAATCATGCTAGATTTGCGGTACGACTTTTAACACTAAAAGTACTATCAGCTCTGGATTGCCATGGAAACCACCATAAATATAAATTTAATGAATTTAGAACTGATTTCGGCAAAGTATTCGGAACCCAAAGGAATGTTGAGAAACTGTTATAAGGAAGGTTTTTGACAGGTAAACATTGATTTAGAAAAGCTAACCCAGTCTCCACCATGCTTTTCTAAATCAATGTTAGCATCCATCATGCTTTTCTAAATCAATGTTAGCATCCATCATGCTTTTCTAAATCAATGCTTACCTGTCAAAAAACCCCCTTAGGACAGTTCGGCGCATTTCTCACCAGAGGTCTCACCATTCCTCTAGGTTCCGAATTTAAAAAAAATAAGTCATTATAACTTCACGGGTTACTTCTAAATCTGGTGATTTATTCTGAAAATATGTGCGGATGAAAGAGGCCACGCAAAAAAAATACAAAAGATTTATTTTTAACAGGGTATTAAAACATTTTCATTTTATAATAAATACACACGTGAATTTTTAATTAATATTAAAATATAAAAAAGCTCCATTATTTTATTATCATCTACATAATATAGTAAAATGAAAAAGCGTAATAGAGAGATGAAAAATTAAAACCTTTTGCAAAATCGAGGATTTTACAAGCGAAGTATTATTATATATAATAATACAAAAAAAAATATATGATTACGCTTATAAAAACTTACACCACGGTGGTCAAGTCTTACAATTGAATTTTCGCTACGACTTTAAATAAAATGCGAAACTCGCGTTTTAAAATTTTCAATTAGCATCCTGTTGTAAAATATACACTTTGAATGGCAGGAACTTATTAAATAAATCTCTAGCTCCCATAAAAATGTTATGATTCAGTAAAGACGACTTAAGTAAAAAACTTAAAACCATGAAATAACAGTGGTTAATATGTATTATGTATAATCCACGAAGATTGAGGACGCCTGTTAATAAGATATTATATAATATATATATTGATATATCTTACAATCGGGTATAATACGCGCCACGGATCTAAAAGGTTCTGAAGCTAGTCACAAATAGCTACCTGCACGGAACATGCGCTCGTCGGTGATTGGCCGTGATCGCTCGTTACCTTTGTCACTTGCTTTCCTGCTTTAAAGTACAGTCGAGTACGCTATTGTCAAGTTGTTAATGCTATTTTAGTTCTGTTGAGTTGCGAGTTTGTAGTTTTTCAACAGACTGTACAAGCGCAAGCCCGGATTTGCATCTAACTTTTAGATTCGTGGCGCGTATACGATGCATATGTGTACTAGCTGCTCGCGCGCCAGTAGGTAAATATAATTTTATTACAGTGCCATGCGTAACACGTCTACTCATAGCTACATTTATACTGTTAACATTAGCTTGTCTCATAAGATTTTACCCATCCAAAAATCGCCTAGCGTGACATGTAGATTAAAAATATTTATTAATAAATTACAAACTGAATTTGAAAATAAAACTGGAACAAAGTTCGCCGGCAGAAAAGATTCGCATAAAAAATTCGTTCATTTATAATGACAATGTAAACTGTACTTTATGAGAATAAAAAAGTACAGAATGCATAGGAATAAGCGCCCCGGAGAAAACACAGAAATAAAAAAGAATAAAAAAAAATATTTCGAACTCTGATACAGCGTCTATATTATATGCACGTATCAAAAAGAAGGGAATAAAAATAAAAACCTTTTTTATATTATAAAAGCATTTCAGACCATTACTGACCGACGACCGCGTTTATATATATACAGGGTTTACAAAAAAAGACTAAGGTCAGGGGCGTTGTAAAAATTATCAGTATAGAAACTTTGTGCAAAATTATCTTTAGACTATATATTTTATACCCTCTATATTGCTAGCAAAGATCGGGAGAAAGACTTAAACACTGCGGTGCAAACATACTTATTATACTCTGAGTCTCATACGCATGTCCGTGAATGGATGCGCGTCAGTTTGCACATGGAACTAAGCTGTGAAAAGGGAGGTGACTTGCTCTATTCCACTTACTAATTGCCCCACTACAGACGCGACACTTGCGTACAACGGGTCAAGTAAAAATAAAGAAATAGATAGTCATTTGTTATCTCACTTCATGGGCCACGCTTCCACTTACGGCCACTATCAATATAGAAGTTATTAAATATATGCTTCAGACCGCACGTCAAATTAAAAATAATAAGGCATTCGAACAAGAAGTCTGTTCTTTTAAACACAGTTTAGAAAAGGTGTATTTGAAATATTGAGAAAATCTTAAGCCTTGCCAAAATGAGTTGACGTTTTTAACCCTACTATTGCAGATTTAGGGGTTGATAACTACTGGACAAAATGTTTGCACTGATTAAACTATATTATCTATCTATATATATAAAAATGAATCCCTATATCCCTTGGTCACGCCATCACGCGTGAACGGCTGGACCGATTTCAATATTTTTTTTTGTTGTGTTTGTTATTGTCAGGAGAAGGTTCTTATGACAGAAAAAATTTAAAAAATTGTGCGGAAAAAGAGAAAATTTAAGAATCCTTATTTAAGAAAACTTAACAACCATATATCTAGATCGAGGATGTAAAAAAACTGAATATCGTTTAAAACAAATGCTTTTTTTTTCGAGCACGACGGCGCAGCCGGAGTGAACCCTCGAAATAGAGCAAGTGTTTTAAAGACCAGTTATCCACGAATACTTTACGACATACACACATATACGCACATGTATATTTTAATATAGCTAGCAATTAATAAAATAGATAGATAGATGTTCCAATTAAATTATTTTATTATTTCACTTTATACGTAGCGAAGCACGTACAGGGTCGCTAGCTAAATATAAAGTATGCCACTTCCATCCCTAAATAAGCTTCCAAAAAGTGCAGTAGCTCTCGGTCTACAATGATAAGAAAAAATATGCATTTTTTACTTAACCCAAAAAAATAAAGTTACTATTTCACGATTTGTTTCTTCAACTGTAGAACTAGACAATTACTAATTATTAACTTAGTAATTTCAAAAAGTACACATCGGCTTATATTTTATATTGATTATGTATTTTGATGATGAATAAAACACTTCATTTCGCGACAAAAACTACATGTACGCAAGATCCAATGTTATATAAAATATTTTTGACTGTACTCAAAAGCGCGGGCATTTTTGTATTCATTTTTTTATGATGCAACGGCTCTGGTCACTATAGATCATGAATAGGAAGACTAAATAATATGCCAATACGTGTGTTTGTATGTGTGTGCCGCCCTTTTAATATGGTGCACATATCAGAAGCCACAAAAGAGTTCTAGATCGCTTTGGCCATTTTTAAAATGAAAAGTTTTAACTTTAGTTATATAACATTATACGTATGTCGGGGTATTACTCGGGGCTGGGTGAAAAATAACAAATCACACGGGCCAGAGAAACTCAACGTTTGTTGGATTATATTCAAATCATAATAAAAGGTTTCTTTAATTTATTAAAATAGTCGCGGTAGATCTATTGTTCACCAGCGACACTATGTCACAAGCTCAAGTAGTCGGAGTTCAATAACAATTGCCATTGTCGAAAAATGACGTACAGGTGTTTAATTTACAGCGTTTGAACTGTACGTAGTCCAATTCAAATTGGTGCAGCCGTTATGTAGAAACAGACAGACCAAGTATCATTAAAAATTATCCAAAAACAATGAATTTGTATTCTGCAAGAACACAAAATTACATGTACTATTTTATACAGAGCATGACCGGTAATTGCTCGTATTCCTCTCGAGAGAAGAAACTATGGCTAATTTGGAATGATTTAACCTCTATCACTTGGGGGTCGGAAATGCGTCATTTTCAAGAAAATATATTTCGATTTTCTTTTTACGAAAATCCGAATTTTGCAAGATAAAAATTAAAAAAAAAATATTCTCACTTTTTTGCCTGAATTTTTCCATTACTAATTGGCCAACCTTCCTAAAGCAAAAAACCACGTTTACTGTGAGATTTTATGTTGTGCGTTAAAACTTACAACAAAAAAATAAAATAAAATAAAAATTCTCCACAGTAATAAAGTTAAATCATTTCAAATTAGTCATAGTTACTTCCCTCGAGAGAAATACGAGCAATTACCGGTCAGCCTGTATATTAGTGTTGATTATTTTTAGCGATTCACTCAATTGATAGTACATATTTGTACAGCCCTGACATTATGATAGTAAAGTATAACATATCGAAATATGTAATATCTACATATGGCTCTCACTTTATCATTCAGATAAAAAAAACTTGTATTTTTCTAAAAGTATATTCACTAATAAAAAAAAAATGCAATAGAAACGAACTTTTTTATGTGAAACTTCTATTGGCGCGTTCGGCAGCAAAACCATGCCATGACGGAACCGGGATCGCCCTCTCTTATGGCCCCTCTACGCCACCGCTTTCGACTTCCTTGCCAATTTCGTAAATCAGCCAGACTTACTTTTGATTATAGTTTATGATAGTATCAAATGGTACATTAAATTTCAAGCATGGGAAAATAATGGTTACGGATTTCAAAAATCGGTCAAATTTTTGCGTCCGCAAAATTTCAGCCAGACTGACTTTCCTCCACTTGGGATGTGCTAGACTGTAATTTCCATTAATAAAATAATTCACTTGAATCAATGTCAAATATTTATGACTGGGAAAATAAGTGGACTTGCCTATTTTTTATCTAGTGAACCCATCCCAAAATTTTAGCCAGACTCACAAATTATCATTTTGTGTCACCATCCGAACAAACTATTTCATATTCGCCGACTGGGAAAATAAGTACAAAAAAAATCACTGCCTCCTGGACTATAGGTATATGTTAAACATCTGCCAAGCGTCCCACGACGGCTCATGATTTTGTTTATTATACAGAGTGTTTCGGATTGATCGCCCCCAAACAGTACAGAAAAATAATGAAAACAAATTCTGAGCAAAAACGACTAAAAGGTATTGTTTTGAGCGATTTCGCCTTGCGGCTACAAAATATGGAGTTACCAAAACAAAACACGATACGAAATAAACAACTGAAAGGAAAGCCCTTGACAATATTATTATAATTATTATTATAGTATTGCTGTGATATTCAAATAAGTTTGTGAACGCAACGCTTGTTATTTCAGTGTAATCAAAACTTTTAATTTCCCCAAAGAAATCAGCAGAGCAACAAACAGGCGATAGTGTTCTGTTTTCAGTTCAGTTTATTATGAAACACCGCTTGCTATTTATTCGCGCTCGTGACATAATCTGCTTGGAATACTATTCCTTTAGCAGGGTCTACAACGATCTTTTCAGTGCCCTGTATCCCGTACAATCACGTAATACTACCCAAAACAGATACACAGTACAATGCACGGATCCGAGACGCAACAAAGTAAGAACGGGTTCATCAGAACACTGTTGAGCTGTTCTGATTCTGCTACAGAAGTGTCATTGACTGTGTTAAATATTTCACTGAGTTAATCTTTTGAGCGATTTGCATTTGTATTCCGTACAATCACATATACCGCCTGCCTACTACCCAAAACACAAACACATTACAATGCACGGATCCGAGACTACAGGGAGTAAAGATGCAACAAAGTAAGAACGGGTTCATCAGAACACTGTTGAGCCGTTCTGATTCTGCTACAGAAGTGTCATTGAATGTGTTAAATATTTCACTAAGTTAATCTTTTGAGCGATTTGCATTTGTATTCCGTATACAATCACATATACCGCCTGCCTACTACCCAAAACAGAAACACATTACAATGCTGTACTGGATCCGAGGCTACAGTGAGAAAGATGCAACAAAGTAAGAACTGATTCATCAGAACACTGTTGAGCTGTTCTGACTTTGCTACAGAAGTGTCATTGAATGAATGAATTAATTGATCCATTGAGCCGTCGGATCAGAAACAACGATTCTTCTGTCTGAGTCGGAACTCTGAATCGGTTCAGAAATGAGTAACGCAACCCTACTACAAAAACCATGGAACTAGTTCCATGCCCAAAACCGAAATTTGATTTTTTTTTAATCTATAGTCATCTCACTTAAACTGCGTGATCCGCATCTGATTGGTCGCTAGAAAATTAACACAGTTAACCAACCCAATCAAATACATACAGAGCAGATGCTGTTCACGTTATAACTATATCTGTTGGTAGTAAAGACCATAATATTATAAAGAGGCGTATCTTGTTTGTTTGCTGACGGCGGACAAACTCAGGACCTGCTGAATCGATTTCAAAAATTCTTTCATTGCGTTTAAAAGCCTACTTCTTAACGAAAGATATCGCCTATCTATTATTAAGGTACGACAAGTTGTTATAGCTTAATTTGTTTTATAAAATATAAATCAAAAAGTTTCTATTAATGCTTCAATGAATAATATTTTTAAAAAGAAATTTATCCCCCAAGGCGTCGTAGTTTTTTCAGAATGGCGCAACAAAATTTTCATTTTCAAAGTATTTCTTTCGTTGTCAAAAGTTTTAGGGATTAGACAATAATAAATGAAATTATCGACCAATTTTTCATACAATATATTAACAAAATATATAATTAATACATTAAGGTTTCGATCCGGATTTGGACCTTCTTCAGAACTGATCTAAAAAATATAAAAAATAATTACTATTTAATTTCTAATTCGCTTTTTATAAAATTCCTTTAAAATTATTAATGAATATCGAAATATTGAAAAAATAATTACAAACATTAATTAATAAATTATGTTTTTATATTTTTTAGATTAGTTCTGAAAACGGTCCAATCCGGATCGAAACGTTAATGTATTAATTATATATTTTGTTAATATATTGTCTGAAAAATTGGTTATAATTTCATTTATTGAAGAGTTCTAATCAGACGTTACTCAAAGATTTGAATTAGACAATAATAAAAGAAATATAACTACGATTTATTCGTCGAGTCAAATTGGAAAATATTCGAGATAAATCAACATAAAAAACAGTTGAGTTTACATAAAAAAAAATAATCACTCTCAAATGGAAACCAATCATAAAATATTGTTGAACACTAAAAAATTTGAGACTACACAAAAAAAATATTTCCAGAGTGAAATATTTCAATCTTAAACCGGACGAAAATTGCAATCCAGCTAATGGAGAAAATATCACACCTTTTATATCGTCATTCACTTGTTCAATTCATTCATCAACCAACGTACTAGACAGAGAAAAAAATATCTGACAAAAACGTATCAAAAACCCAACAATGAAGCATCTCATAAAACACTAATCTTTCATTTGTTATTTACCTTTTTATATATACATTTTCAATTTATTAACAGATAATTTCTTGTCCGTTCGACCAGCGCAACAGTACGTCATCAATAATATTGAATCACGACCAGTAATGATCATGGCCTACTTTTATTCATGCTATTAAGGATTTATATGTATGTAAGTTAGACCAAAAATATATAAGAAATTTATGTAAAGAGATGACATCAAATGTTTACATGAGCGACTGCAGAGCTATTAGGGGTGGTTTAAGGGTGGTTTATACAAGAACCAACACTGATATCACACAAGTCCTATACATATATATATCTCACTCACTCTAGCATCTCTATTAAATACAACCTCCCTTTTATATAAAAGTTACCCTCTCGAATGTAAAAAAAAATCCAGCATAATTGTAGTCGAAATATTTCATTTTAGCCACGATGTCATAAAAAATTAAACTCAACACTCTCTAAGCATGAATTAGTTAAATTTTCACTAATTGTGTAAGTGCAACCGTATTCACTTGATATAATCAATGATTTTTACAACAAATTAGTGAATTTTCTCTAATAAATTTACTCTCTAAAACAGAAATAGCGAAAATGTGACTATTTAAAATAGTGACTTCTGATTTACTTCCGGAATAAAATTCAGTCAGGTGAAATTTAATGGTCACTTATATAATTAGTGAATTTTTATATCCACTTATATAACTTGTGAATTTTTATATTCACTAATTCATATTGTGAGTATTCACCAATTCTGCGTGGTACGATTCTAGCATTGACAAATAGTGAATATGCACTTGTAATTAGTGAAATTTCACTGATTTATGTTTAGACAGCATAGAGTAGAGCGAAGACCCCCCCCCCCAAATTATATGCTGAATTGACTAGCGGGGACCCGAAATTGTGTCAGAAACAGTTTTGTTTTTTTTTGGGAGCGGAACCAGCGAGTTGACACTCAATACTTTTAGATAGGATCCTTTTTCGACAAAGTCTAGAGTATTACCATCTGAATTGAAATGGGTAAAAAAGTAACAAACTAAAAGTAACTATACAAATATGTAATTGTTATATTAAGATTTTTGTTTAGTAACTTAGTTTAGTGTTTGCTGAAGATGAGAGCATAGCTCCCGAAATGTACATCCGCTAATAAAACTGTTTATTTTTTATTAAAAGTAACAAAATATCAGTACAACTTTTAAGTTTTCCCAAGTTTATTTTGATTCATAATAGATTATAACAATTTCTTTTATCACAATTATTATTTTTCAATGTTATGTTCAGCACGTGGCCTTGAATTATTTTTGAGGTTATCTAAAATTCACCACCATTATTATTTTTAATCAATGATACCACTCTTACCACTTGATTTCATTAACAAACATAATTTTTCTTGTTGTGGTATGAATAGATTGGAGTCAAATAAGAAAGTAGAAAAGGAGAGCAGCTTAATTTGATATTTTTAATCCTGCAATTGATACTGTCACCAGTTTTCAAATTACAACTTGAGAACTGGTGCAAGACGGCATTGGACAACGGACTCGATTAATGAAGACGTAAAAATCTATACACAAAGCACGATCCACACTCATACTCTGGGAAGGTGATTTCAAAGCAAAATTTAAAGTACGTTTGTATATTTAATACTCTTAAATCACGGGTAAAATTGGAGAGGTGATTTTATACTATTACATCTGAAATGTTTTATGTTACCTCCATAATATGTTTCGTTTCTTTCTATACGCACCGACAATCATTTGTTCGGACATGCACTTATCTCTTTCTAAACACTACGAGCCGGCATATATACGTCTCTTTCCATACAAATAGAAGTTAATATTTCACAACACGTCACTTGCTTTATATATGTCGATATTAAAACTGCCTCTGTTCTGTTTACAGCCTACTCTTTTAAAAAGGGGCGATTTTTTTATAACAAAGTGTTCATTAAATTACTCCTTTTTTAATTGAGATAAAATGATTTTATTTGTATCTCTTTTGTGTACCGGTTTTTTTAATACGTCGGGGTTACTCTATATGGAAAAAATTATATTATTTTGATACAATTTTGGTACAATGGAATTATAGGTATATGTAGCCAGGGCAACGGTATTATAAATTCAAAATATCTAATTTACAAATATAGACGATACATAAAATACAATACAGAATTTATTATTTCTCTCTTTATATAAAACAAATCCCTCCGCCGCGTCTGTTTGTCTGTCTGAACGCGATAAACTGAAAAACTACCGAATGGATTTTCAACCGGTTTTCACTAATAGAAAGAGCGATAATCGAGGAAGGTTTCTGTATATAATTTGTAAATATTTTCTCCAAAATGGCTGAACTATGATGGTTTTTTGTAAATTCGTACGCTTACATGGCTAAAGCTGGCCAAATCTTTAGAGAAACATCAAAACAATATACTCTGATAGTTCTGCTGTTTAGATGGGAAGGTCCATATAATATTTATTTCCAGAACAATTTTGCACCCGGCTGAAACCGGACCGGGCCGCTAGTTAGTACTAAAAATCGCGCATACTTGTCAAACATAAACCAGCACGACATGCACCGTAATTCATTAATTTTTTAAGTTAGAAGTTATTAAATAACCTCAATTACGTTCAAATTGAAAAATTTAATGAATTATTATCGAACTTAGGTTACTGGCGACCACTACTTTTGATAAATTTTATTTATTATTTTTTAATAATATATACGTTTAAACTCTATATAGCGACACTCAAGGGACTGCGCACTTTGTGGTGTTATTGAGAGTTGTATTTAAACGAAGAGAAGAAATAATCCATTCATATTTTCGTCAATACGCCATATTCACAGTTTGCAAGTTTGTGGGCAACTAAGAATATGATAACTTATCGATTAAGCAGCTTAGCTAAACATATAAAAGATAATCCCAACAAACAAAAGAACGATTTTCTAAGAATCTTCGATACACATGATGCCGACAACAATGCAACAAAATAACAAACAAGTACTGTTTATTGCTTAATGAAGACGTATTGTCGTCGTTATTTAAAGTGAGTGTGTCGCTATTTAGAGTGTATCATTGTATGAGCAACAAGGTAAACCAACTAGAGTTAAGTAATTTCGCCGTTTTAAGGAGTTTGTCGTTATATAGAGTGACGTTAAACAGAGTTTACACTGTACTAGTCAATTAGATCATTATAATAGCCGCACCGAATCTATAAATAAAAGAAAATATATTTTGCAGTGTGTCTTAAAATAATTCAACGTGACCATATTCTGTTCACTGCAGCGGATTAAATATATAGAGACCGCAAATATCTAGAGCGCCGGAGATCATAGCAGGCTAGTGATTCAATAAATGACACAGCCCGTTAGAGCGAAGGCGTTGGGGTGGATATAATTAACTTGTGGTTAACCGCGCGAAGTGCTTTTGCACAGTAATGTTTTATTTATGTTGTTTTTATGCTCAAAATGAGCCGAACATTACATATAAATGAAGTTATACTATCGCGGGCTTATTATCTACTGCCCGACGTGTTAGATTAATTTATGTATATCTGCTAAAAGCTCTACGACCTTTCAACTGTTCCGCCGTCGTTCATTTGTCGTTTTTTTTTTAGAAATATTATTACGAAAGTTTAAACAAAATTTAATGTTTCACGCTTTTGTTTTAAAATTGCGCGTTTTTTTAATTTTGGCCACACACTATTACTATAAATTAACATTTATTTTAAAATCTTTGATTGACGTCTGATTATATTCTTCAATGCAATTTTAATTAATTTTGTCTGAAAATTAGTCGAAAATTGTATTTATTTCCCACTTATTTTGTTTATCTACAAGCTTTACCAGTAAAACAAACATTATTAGTTACTAGCGGTCCCATCCGGTTTCATCCGGGTGCAAAAGAACGAATGGGGAAGGGAGGAACATGAGTAGACACATTCATCTTAGTTTACCGAGATGAATGTTGTGTCCAAATTTCATGATGATCGGAGTTACCGTTCAAAAGTTTTTGTCGATAAAAAGCAGTAGGGTAGGACGGGGGAATGGCGTTCACTTAAGGAAAACATGGTGTATTTTTTAAATTATTTATTATAAATCAAAATTAAGAAGAGTAACAAAGTCTTTACTTATTGAGTAATCAACAATTTAACAACAAAAGCATATATCTTTCACCTACTAGTAGTAGGAAAACATTATTAAAAAAACATATTTGAGCGGCATTGCCCCTGACTTTGGGTAATGCCGCTCAGGGTCTCATAAAGTAGTGTCCCCAATCCAATCCGGCTGTTTTACTGCTTTGATCATAATTGTTTTTGATATTGTTGCGCTCAGCAAATTTATAAACAAGTTTACGCAAATCTGCAACACTGAGTCCATAGTATAGCGAGCCCAGCAACTTAACTTGTTCAGCACCTAATTAAAAATTAGATCAGCGCGGCCGCAAACAAACAAACGCTTTTCACGGTCGCATGACGCGAGCTGACTGTCCGATTGCATCGCTGTCTATTAGAGGCCCCCTCCCCTCGCGCTTCACGCGACGTGACGTGTTGCTACGTTCCTTTTTGACAGAGTTACAGAGGTGAGCGCTATTACCCAGTGAGCGCCATTCCCCCTCCCTCCCCTATTTATACTTTTTTTAACTAATAAATTTTTTTTGTAATTAATTAAATAAAATTAAAATAAATTTAAATGCCAGCCGGGGTTGTTTACTCACAACGCTAATATGAGTATATTTAGTAAGTGCATTTCACTTGAATAGAAGCTTATTTTTGAGATACATTTTCCAACATTTTTCATTAATGCTCCGCTCCTAATGGTCGTAGCGTGATATTATATAGCCTATAGCCTTCCTCGATAAATGGGCTATCCAACAACAAAAAAAATTTCAATTTGAATCAGTAGTTCCTGAGATTAGCGCGTTTAAACAAACAAACAAACTCTTCAGCTTTATATATTAGTATAGATATAGATTTTCGTAAATCTAACCTCAAAAGCTATGAATTAAAATGAAAAATAGAAAATTTTTGAATATTCAGAACTCGCCAACAATGCATCTTTCGAATTATACCGACAAAAAAAATAACAGTAAGCCAAAACGATCAAAACTTTTTTCTATACATTCAAACAAGCTAACTTCCTTTGTCTAGAGTCCATTTTGTGTCCGAGTCTAACGTTAAGCTCTAATATCGTTGTCTTTTGTTATTGGATCATGAATTGGGTTTCACTATTTGTACAGTTGTGTGTGTGTGTGTGTAACTTGCTGGTAAAAGCTCTCTCGAAAGCTCTATTAGCAGTCTTTTTGTTCCCCTCTATACACACACGAGTGTGCAAACCAAAACCAAGCTATTTCTCTGACAACGAAGAGCTGACTACTACACCAACTGGCCAAAATTTATCGCATAAATTTTTATAAGTTGAATCTAGAAGTCATCCCAGAATTCATGAATTTTTTCTGTCGAGATGATTTAATTAAGTGAGGCCATAAATTCCCCCCCCCCCAAAAAAATTTGAATCTTAACTTGAAATATCATAAATCGTATTGCAGCCGCCTTAGCTTAATGTTCTACAGCCGGTTTTTATAGTAGGTACGCGGTGTAAGTGTAAGTTACATTTTGAATCTCAAGAAAGAATTTTATCTCGCCGTGCCGAAAAGAAGATATATTTCAAAAAAATGCCTGATAAGACAAATTTCGCATCTTAGGAATGTCTTTAAAATTTTGCCTGGTCGTTGTAAGATACTGATGGGACGATTCTAGACTTTAATGCCACTGGACATATTGTGTACGTCTCGAGCGCATGTCCTTTTATATTGTATAAACCAGCGGTCACCAAAAAGTTCCTACTTTTACTGCCTATACACGAGACTTTATTGAGAATTAAAAAAATACTTCTGTTAATTTTTATTCCGTCTTAAAACTGTTGTGGATCCGCCTCTTCATTTTGTTATAAACACTTAATGAATTTAATTATTATATTAATGTTATTGAAAGGCAATTGATACAATAAATATAATAAACTAGCAGTACTCCCCGGTTTCAAAGATCTAATGGGGAGGAGGGACATGAGTAGGTACACGTACGTTCATCTTCGTTTACCGAAATGAATGTTGATCCAAATTTCATGATGATCGGAGTTACCGTTCAAAAGTTTTTGTCGAACGGACACATTTTGAGTTATATTTTGCAACATTTTTCATTGATGCTTCGCTCTTATTGGTCGTGGCGTGATATTATATATCCTATAGTCTTCCTGGATAAATGGGCTATCCAACAAAAAAAATTTCAATTGGAACCTGTAGTTCCTGAGATTAGCGCGTTCAACCAACCAAACAAACAAACTCTTCAGCTTTATATATTAGTATCTATAGATAATGACCTATTGTTTCGCTATTGAGAGTGGTTGTTGCGCTATACAAGGGTTTTAATATATCGGTAACAATGTAAACCAAACAAACCTTATTGATTTCTACGTTTTAAGAAGTTTTTCGTTCAATAGAGAAGTTCGCTATATAGAGTTTACACTGTAGGTACTTTATCTTTGTCAGTAATTGAAGTATCCGCAACTACATATTTTATGTGGACTATATATCAAAACAGTTAACGGTTAAAAAATTATTGAAAAAAATAAATAAATCATCGAAATGTGTTGTATATTAGATGAGACGATAATAACGTAATAATTGTATGTGTGCCACCTTTGACAGCTAAGTATAAACTAAAAAAATGATGTATGTTTTGACTCACCAATTGCAGTTGCATATTAAGGTGAGACGATATAGAACGGGAACCGTCGTTTCTGGACCGCTGTCGTATGCAATTTTCACACTGGCTGGCTCACATGCTGTAAATAAAATAATGTAGTTGTTTACAACGTCATTTGATGGGATGATGGGACATGAAGATGCTGGGACAAATGCCACACATAACATATTATTGTACTTGTATGTCTGCAGAAGGAATGGTCGTATTTGCAGAGACGATGCATTATTATTGGGACGAGTTGAAATATCAAGTACCAACAAGGTGTCACTGTCCAATTTAATAATACAGATATCATGGAAGAAGAGTTATCAAAGATTTTTGGGTAGATATTGAGGCAGCGTCAAATACTTCTTTTGTAATGTCAGAACACAAAATCGAAGACCTGGTAGTGGAGCCTAGTCAAGCTTAGAATTTTTAACTTTGCGAAATTTTTTTTGCAAAAAAAAACATTGAGGCATTTTGAAATTTTAATACCTTAAAATTTAGTATTCTAACAATTAATACTATTTTATGCAACATATTTATTAACGTGAGTTTGTAACATGAATATTCTTTAAGGCCTAGTTTATATGAGAGGCGTTCAACGCGTGTTAGCCCAACGCGCGTTTACAGTTTCTATACAATTGTATATAACTGTTTACATGATAACGCGCGTTGGTGGCGCGTTGAACGCGCGTTATCATGTAAACAGTTATATACAATTGTATAGAAGTTGTAAACGCGCGTTGGGCCAACGCGCGTTGAACGCTCTTCATGTGTGCTAGGCCTTATTCAACATGTTTATTAACGTAAATTTGTAACATGAATATTATTTAATTCAACACATTTATTAATTTAAGTTTTTTTTAAATAAACACTACTTCCTAGTTCATACGCTCCGGTGCCATCTTGCCTCTGTTTTTCTACATGACCACCAGGGTACACCAGTGGCGGAGTGGCTTTTTAAGACGTGGTGTTACAGTATTTAATAAAATAAAAAATTAATAAGCCAGATGTCTGCCAGGCGGTTTAAAAAACTGTCTATTATGAGTGAATGAGTGCCAGTAAGACGCTACGGGTAGGTTGAAGTGTAAGAGAGTGCATATATCGGCACACAAATAATTTTCAAAATAAATTGTCTAGTCAAAAAAAGCAAGTTATTTTTTTTGTAAATATTACTCACATTTGAAAATGATTAGTAGTTGAAATCGTCTTTTAATTTAGCACGTTACGTAATCCAAAATTTCGAATTTGAACCTTATACACTACACGAGACGAACTTTATGTTTTTTATTTCTAGATAAAATGTTGTTCACATTGTTAACAAAACCGACACATGTTTAGAAAACTATAATTTAATATTTATAGATGATTTAAAACCAGCTAAAATTGTTTTTTTCCACCAGAAATTTAACACAGTACTACTGACAGCATAAAATAATACTAAGGTGACCTTTAGATATTTTTTCTGTTTTATGCAAATGACCAAGCAGTTACATAAAACCAATAAAGTCAATCATCAGGTGAAAAAACAAGTATCTATGTTCTAAAATGTCGATTCATAGAAAATGAAATTATTATTTTTTGATATTTATTTTTGTGGTCGCAAAATTTTCCCACTAAATACTTATACCAAAAGGTGGGTTGCTAGTAACTGGGTTATACTACGTTGCTAGTTTTATCATGCACCCTGTGCCCCCTGACAGTTGCGACTAATGTTTTGGATCGTTTCTGACAACAGACACGAGTCGCGTCCTGAGGAAGGAAAACCAACACAAAATAAAAAAAAATACTCAAGATTTAAAAAACTTAATTTGTTATAACAGACAAGATAAGAATTTTCTTCTGTATTTAATTAATAATTGATATTTGTTTGAAGTCAAAACTCGTCTATCTATTAAATTCCGTGAAGCATAAAAAACTAATTTCCAAGTAAAAAAAAGTTCTCAACTTTCGAATTAAACATTCAAATTTAATTTAATTAAAACATTCGGAGTGCAATATTAATAAATAAATAAAAACATAATACTGTGTTTAAACATAAAGAGATGTAAAACGAAGGGGAGGGCGTCGCGACGGAACCGGACGACGTCGAATGAATAGAGAAACGAGTGAGTTTTCATCAAATCAAAACTTTAATGTACGGTGTTTGAAGTTTATATAAAAACATAATCATCGTAATCATCATTGCTTTGAATATAAACTCGACAGCTATAATATATATACTTTTACTTATTTCATCTACAGGCGACATCGAAAATCGCCGCTGGTAAATCTGTCCTTAAGGACGCTCTTTAGTCCTTGCGTGGACTGTATAAAAACAAGGATCGAAAGTGACCGAATAGTATGTGGAACACATATCTCAAGAACTATTCGACCTTGTAACAACTGGTGTACCCTGGTGGTCATGTGGAGAAACAGAGACAAGATGGCAGCGGAGCGTATGAACTAGGAAGTAGTGTTTATGCTAAAAAACTGAAATTAATAAATATGTTGAATTAAATAATATTCATGTTACAAAGTTACGTTAATAAATATGTTGAATAAAATAATAATAATTGTTTCAACCTGAATTAAACATTCTTTAATTTGACTCTATCTTCACCCATCGAATTTTCTAATGAAACTAGATAATATAATGGATAAATAAAGAAAAATTGACTTAGTTGCCATTCAATTTCGTGGCACAGCTATTTTTAATAAAAAATTAAAGTTGTTAATTTTATTTCCGAAATTTAGTTATTAAGTTTTCAGATAAATTTATTACCAATCGAAAGTAAAATATTTTATTTTATTTGTAAATCTGGCAGGCTAACAGACAATGAGTGTCCAGTAACAAGCCTGCTCTCAATATTATACAATAATTATTATACATTTGCAGCACTTTGCTTTACAAACTATATATATAAAAGAAAGAAAAAAAAGCAATAAAATAAGCAACATAATTGAATAGGTAATATAGAACTTAGAGAATCGAAAAGATATAATTTTCACTTCAAAAAAACAGAAATTTGTCTTTTAAAATGTTTTAGAGTATCCCCAAAAATATCAATATCCGTTCTATTGTTGATATCGTTGAAAATGTACGCCATTCTGAAAAGCGGAGAGTTAAAGGCATAATAAATATGTATATAAAATGCCAAAGTTTGGTCGACACTTTGATTCCTGGCATAAAATCAGGTAGACTGGCACCTTCGAATTAGTATTTTGCAGTTATAGGGTTTTCTATATTGTCATATATGAAAATGTAGATAATTTTATTGCGAACACGTGGAACATATTATATGTAGGTAACCAAGGCAACGAATAACAAATATCATAATATTTAATACTAAACAAATACAATAAAATTTACAACTTTAATTTTTTATTAAAAATAGTTGTGCTAAGTAACTGAATGGCAACCAAATCAATTTTTTTTTATTAATTATATTATCAATTTTCAAATTTCATCACAAAGCTCGATGGGTGAAGATCGAGGCAAATCGGGATCTTACCAATCCAAAGAATAGCAACTTCAAAAATATTAGCCAAAGCTTATCAGCAACCTAACTATATTTTATTTTTTGATAGATATCAAGACAAGAAGGCCAAGCAGTCCCTCCGCTAGCAAGGTTAATATTATTCTAATCTTTGATTAACGTCTGATTAGAATTCTTTAATAAATAAAATTATCGACCAATTTTTCAGACAAATATATTATAACAAAAAATAATAATTAATACATTGACGTTTCGGTTCCGATTTAGATTTTCTTCAGAAATATGTAATCTAAAAAATATAAAAAAGAATAATTATCTACTTATTTTACAATAGAATTAAGATTGAATTTTTTAAATAATTTTTGAAAATTAAGAAAAATTAATAACAAACAATTTTTATTTATTATTTATTATTTATATTAGATTATTTATGGCTGCGTTCTGAATAGACGTGTTTGTGTCAGCTCCTCACTAAATTTGAATTTCTTATGGGATATAATTGATATTTTTTTTTAATTTCTGTATCACAATTGTTCCCAGAGGATATAGTGTATTGTGAAGGTGAAGTATAGTGAAGTAGTGAAGTGCATAACACAGTAATAATCATGCCAAATTCTCAGATAAAAACGCGGTCGAATAATAGTAGTAACAAGTCTGATAATGATACTGGTACAGACACATTAAATCTAATACTAGCACAATTAAAAACATTGACTGACAACGTATCTTTAATGAAGGAGGAACAAACACAAATTGTTAAGTCGTTGGATTGTACACATGAAAAAATTGATGATCTGGCAAATCAGGTAACAATTCAAAATTCTAAACTGGATGAATGTTTCAACACAGTGGAAGAATTGAAAACTGAAAACAAGTTGTTAAAAAATGAAATGGCTAACCTCAAATTAAGGATGAATGAATCTGAGCAATATTCACGCCGGAATACTTTAGAAATAAAAGGGGTACCCATGATGCAGCAGGAGAATATTAGTCAGGTAATAAAGCTGATAGCGAAGGCATTGAGATTTGATGATTTTGAAGATGGAATGATCGATACTGTTCATCGTTTGCGTGCTGACCCGAATCAAGAAGGTAGACCTCCAATTATTATACTGAGATTTATTAGGCGAATTGATAAGGATACATTCATGGCGAAGAAGAGAATTAAAAGAAATTTAAAGGCGACAGATTTAGGATATGTGAGCGAAAATATTATATATATTAATGAGTCATTAACGACTGAAAACAGAAAAATTTTCTTTCTTGCTAAACAAGCAAAATCTCGTAATGGTTATAAGTTCTTATGGACCCGTAATGGAAAGATTTTTATTAAAAAAGATGAAAATAGTGCCCCCATACTTATTACAAGTGAAACAGACTGTAATTCTTTGTAGTTTAGATAAAATTATTAAAATCAAGTCGTTGCAGCTGACGACAATATAAATACAAAATTATATGGGTATTATCAAAATGTTAGGGGACTTAAAACTAAAACACAACTTTTTTATTTAAATTTAATTGGAAATGATTTTGATTTTGTCGGTTTAACAGAAACTTGGCTAGATAATACTGTTTCTAGTTCAGAACTATTTAATGACAATTATCTGGTGTTTAGACGTGATCGTGATTTTACACGGGTTAATAAAAGCAGGGGTGGCGGTCTAATATTTGCTGTTAAAAAGCATTTCAATGCACAAAGATGTGTACATTTTGAAACTGAAAATGAAGATATTTGGATTAAAATTACGAACTCTAGTAATATAAGTTATTATATCTGTCTAATATATTTTCCTCCAAACAGTAAAATTGAAACATACAATAGATTTTATGATAATTATGAAAGTTTAAACCTTAATAATAGCAACGTACTAGTACTCGGTGATTTTAATTTACCTATATTTGGACCACGGTTTGATTTAAATCCAGGAAATTCTTTATGTCGAGAATTATCCATTTTCTTGGAATTTAATAACTTAAAATCTATTAATAAAGTTGTCAATTCTCAGAATAAAACATTAGACGTTGTTTTAACTAATTTTGAACCATTTTCAGTTACTATAAGTGATAATCAGTTAGTACCAATTGACATTTATCATCCTGCTTTAGAATTAAACTGTGCAATTATAGGTCGTCGTAAAAGAAACAATACTCTACCAAATGAGGAAAAATATAATTATCGAAAGGCTGATTTTGGTAAATTTTATGAAATGCTTCTACACTCTGATTGGTTAAAGTTATACAAAATACAGGATGTAAATTTAGCTATTGATTATTTTTATAAAATTTTATACACTGCGCTTAACGACAGTGTACCAAAAATAAAACATGTTAATTATAAGAAATACCCAGTCTGGTTCAATAAATCTATCATTAATATTATTAAGATAAAAGAAAAATATAGAAAAAAAATTAGAAATCAAACTTGCAACTGTATAGGTCTTGTTAATAGCGTCTGCAGTTATTGTTTTGATAAGTTGAATTATCGGCAAAATAGATTACTGTTGAAAAGAGAAATAGAAAAGGCTCACCGTTTATATTTGAGTAATATTCAGCGAGACATTATAGGCAATGTATCTGAGTTTTGGAATTTTGTGAAATCTAAAAGAAATAACTCATCTCAACAGTCATTTATGAAACTTGATGATAAAGAATTAAAGGACGAGTTATCCATAGTAAATGCGTTTGCAACATATTTCAGTTCTGTTTATGAGCCTTCAGGTGAAATAAACATAACTGAAATTTTGCAAAATTATCCGAATTCCGAAATTTCTGACGCATTGGTTATAAATGAGATATTTTCACATGAAGTTGGCGAGGCTATTTCTAAACTTCCGCCCAAAAAGTCAGTTGGCCCTGATGGGATTCCTTCATACATTTTTAAAGCATGTTCTGAAATTTTAGTTCAACCACTTTGTTACATATTTAATTTATCTCTAAAATATAATCAATTCCCTGATCAGTGGAAACTTACTAAAGTAACTCCAATTCATAAAAAAGAAGATCAGAATGATATAATAAATTATCGACCAGTATCCATATTGTCAGTTCCAGCGAAAATATTTGAAATTATCTTACACAAACACATATACTCACATATACATCAACAAATATCAGAGAATCAACATGGTTTTATTAAAAATCGTTCTATTAATACAAACTTGATCAATTTTACTGAATTTATTTATGATGCACTTGATTCTGGAAGTCAAGTAGATGTGGCATATACAGACTTTCAGAAAGCCTTTGACAAAATTGATCATTTAATACTAATAAATAAATTACTTAACTTTGGTTTGTCCGATAATTTAATAACTTTTTTCGCGTCATATCTGGGAAACAGACAACAGTACGTTTCTAGAAATAATTTTAAATCCAGAACATACACAGCAAATTCAGGTATTCCACAAGGGTCAAATTTGGGACCGCTTCTTTTCAACATTTTTATAAATGATGTGACAGAAAAAATATCACATTCTAAAATTATTTTATATGCAGACGATCTAAAAATGTTCAAACAGATTGATAGTGTACAAGATATTGCAGACTTTCAATGCGATCTATCAACACTACAGAATTGGAGTCAAGAGAATAAATTAAAATTCAACTTATCAAAATGTTACGTAATGACATATACAAGAAAACTGCATCCATTTCTGGAGAACTATAAATTAAATGACAAAATTCTCACCAGGGTTTCGTCTATAAGTGATTTGGGAGTCGTATTTGATCAAAAACTAACTTTCAATGATCACATTTTATCGACTATTAAGAAAGCATCTTCGCTATTGGGATTTATAATTAGAAATGCTAAGAGTTTTACAGATATAAATGTTTTAAAATTATTATATTTCTCTTTGGTTCGCTCACGCTTAGAGTTTGCATCAATTATATGGCACCCAAATTACTATATGTATGATAATATGGTTGAGAAAGTACAAAAAAAATTCTTAAGATATTTGTTCTTCAAACAGTTTGGATATTACACTTATTTAATACCGTATAATCAACATTTGAAAACATTTCATATGACTCCATTAAGTGTTAGACGTAAAGTTGCTGGTTTGATGTACATTTATGGCCTAATCAATGGCCATATTGATGATAATGTTACATTATCAACAATAGCATTACACATTCCTACATTTTATAGTCGAAGTTCTAATATTTTCAGTATCCCACGGTGTCGAACAGTTCATCGCGCTTCTTCTCCCATATATGGTATGTTAATGTTATATAACAGCTTGTCTTCAAAATTAGACATTTTTAAAATGACTAAAACAACGTTTAAAAAATCATGCTTTAATTTACTATCCGGTGACTAATGGCCAAATATCGGTAATAAAACATTGTCGTCTGTTGGTTTGTACTGGTTAAAATGCATTTTGTTTTTTTGTGTACTTGTTATGTAAAATGTAATTTCAACTGTAATTGGGGTTTATACCCTGTTGTTGAATTAAAATAAAATAAAAAATAAAAATAAAATAAAAATATTATTCTGTTTCTTTAACCCTTGGAGATGGTAAATCAAATATTATTTATTGGTGGCTGAAAAAATTGTAGGAATAGTTGGTCTTAAATCGTTAAATTCGCTGGGAAGGTATGCGGTAGCTGCCTTAATTTAAATAGAAGGAAAACAGTCAGTTAAGAATCAGCGACTTCCATTCAACAAATACGCCGAGAGAAATTCCACAAGTCATTAAAAAATAACTGTCAAAGCAAATGTTACTCATCAAAGAGTCATTCAGTGTGAACGATATTGAAAACACGCCCTGACTTTATATCCACCAACACAAATCAAGGGCTGGCCAAATATCTAACAGTAATTACCTCAAAGTTCTTGTTACATCTTTTGCGAAAAAAAAATCTTGGAGAACTTAAAAAATTTATTAGTTTTTTTTCAGTAAATATTAAACGTTGGGAGAATGTTTGACTGAAAAAGAATTTAAAAAGAAGATTGTGGTCACCATTTCCATTTTTTTTTCATCTTCAGGGCATCATACTAGTCGAACGATGGTAAATTGTACTAATCTTAAAGACATCCTCGTCTTTTTCTGAGTTAATAGAAATTAGAATTATTTTAATTTCTTAATCAAAAAAAACTAAAAAACACGCTTTATATGGAACTAAACAGTAAAAAATATATTTTTTTTAATAAGCTTAAAACAATAATGAATAAAAAATACTAGTATTATTGTGAAAAAAGCGTGGGGCACTCGATGTACGAAAATGTGGAACAAAGCGCCCCACGCTTTTTTCACAATAATACTAGTATTTTTTATTCATTATTGTTGTAAGCTTATTTTAAAAAAATATTTTTTACTTTTTAGTTCGATATAAGGCGTGTTTTTTAGTTTTTTTTAAACTATATTTTCCACTTTTTAGTTCGATTTATTGTCAAAAATGTGCCGAAAAAAAACAATTTTTTTTTTCGGCGTGGACGGGATTAGAACCCACGACCCGTAATTCCGAGAGTTGACGCCAGCGAAGACCGCACGGCTAAACACTGTAGTTACATTGCTGGCATATTATACTACTGTAATGAACCACTTGCTGTAATCCCAACGAGTTTACAAACAAACATACATACTTACATACAAACTTACAAGTGAAACTAATAATAAAGCGTGTAAAAATGATTATGTGCAAAATTAATTTAAAAAACGAAACATTTGCAAAGCTTCTTTTTAAAATTGTACCCCGGGCAAAATTTCTCTTAACATTAAAATAATTTATGTTTTTCGAAAACAATATTTACGCATTCTTCAAAAACGCCTAGAACGTTTAAAAAACACCTCAGAACCGTTTAATTTCTAGCCGTCGAGAAATGCCGTCAGAAACCCTGCATAATAAATACGTATTCGAGGCAAACAAGTTGCTTTACAACTATGAATATACATGTTTATATAAAGACACATATACCTATACACATTATAAATAAGATGAAAGACATGATGAAATGTATAAAGTTTATCTTCTAATTTAACTTTTGATAGCGCGCATAATATAATCTTATATACATAACCTATTACTGGAATGGAACACTACCGTGAATGTAGACACACTCGCATACATAACCTAAGCGTAGATTCTGGCTGATCTGAATATAGCCGTGGATCGTATACGCCTAACCTACAAACAGACACTAGTTTGAACATAGCTGTAGATCATATCGAGTTGCGTAAAGATTGACGAGAATGTATAATAGACATAACCTATAAAGTATAAACATGAATATAGCAACGAATTTATAAAACACTAACATAACCTCTACATTCACACTGAATGTAGAAGTGTATAAAACAGTTCACCTCTGAAGTATACACACATGAACATAGCTGCGGATTATAAGCACACTGAAACAACATAACCAACACAGATATACCGGCGTGAAGATAGATGTAAGTGAAGTTGAGGTGGTACCGCCGAACGGAGAATGTAAGTTCGGTTCGAGAAGACACGCACTCGTCGTGTTGAAAAGATATGACATAACGTCACTTCAACTATCGACCGAATCAAGAACTTCCGACGAAATATTGATTACTAGCCGTTACCCGGGGTTTTGCACGCGATTGAGACAAAACACGAGTGCGTTCCCATTATTTGGCATCTAGTTACTCCTTTCTCGACGTAGACCCCCCTAATTGATTTTTAGACTATTTACACCCTCTGAAGAGATTGTTTTAGAAAAAGCATGAAACACGTGTTTGTTTATTTGTTGACGGGAGTAATCCTGCGCATTTTCGAATTGATGCATCTATCTCATATGATTTTTCCATGCAAATGAACCCTCGTTACACCCTTTTAGGAGTTGAATTTTCAAAAATCCGTTCTTAGCGGATGCCTACGTCATAATAACTATCTGTGTGCGAAATTTCAGCCCAATTCGTCCAATGGTTTGAGCTGCGCGTTGATAGATCAGTCAGACAGTCACGGTTTCCTTTTATATATTTAGACACGAACATTCCTGATGTGTTTTGTAGTCAAGTGATTTTTTAAAAAGTTTCATACAAGTACATCTAAAATAATTTGTTATTAATAATCTATGACTTATTTTTTTTCCTTTTCGGTACCTATTCAATATTTTTTATGATAAATTATTAAAAATAAATTAAAAAATAGTAATTAATTCTTTATACACAAACCCAATTAATCAAATAACTCTCTAGAGTTAACTACTTTGTTTTGTCAGTTTTTAATGTTTCTTGCCCTGTCATTGACCATTATGGACAACTAGACTTTATGAATAGGGAAAACCGTTAAGAACCACCCTGTATAATAACCATTCGCTGAAGGGTTTTAAAATCAAAACTTTGTGTGTTATACGTTCTTAGTATAACGTCATACAATATTAAATAGACACCGAAAACGCTAAGATGAAGTTGTGGGGGCGGTGGATTTACGGGCTTCGTCGACGGGGGGAAGGGGGGCAGAATGTATTCTAAGAAAAGATAACTAACCTAAGTAATCAACTTAATGTTCATATATTACACACATTGCTATACAGTGTGTTCAATAAAAGGTGGATGCTAAAAGATGTTACACAATATATTATTATACAATGAAGTGCAGCTCTTCCACCACAAATACCCGTGATCCCACCATAATTGAAAATACGTTTTTTTACATATTATTATAGACAAAAATAACTTATATTCCGTTATTTTCCGAGTATTTTTGATAACGCAACGTAAATAATTTCTATAGAGACGTCCATTCATTACGTGAGCTCAAAATAGGGGGGTAATCCCGCAAAATCTCACCAAATCGCATTTAAATTGAGGGTGGAATCAATGAAAATCTCACATTTTAATTCAGAGAATATGCATTATTATAACAAATAACATTTTGTATCATTTTTCTCTTCTTCTTTCACAGAAAAAAATGGAGTACTTAAAAGACATCAGTATTAACGCTTAAGTATTTAGTGATATATAACAAAATACATAACCATATCAAATTTTAATCACTTATTAATTATAGAATAAATCTTACCAAATCTCACCAAGTGGGAGAGAGATTCAAATTTTAGAAAAAAAACGCCGGACAACTACAGAAAACATTTTCCAACCGCGGATTTCGCAAAGAAAATAGGCTCAACAATAAGAAAAATCGCAGGATTGTGGACAAAAAGTTAGATTTATTAATGTACAACGTTTCGTCTATAGATTTAGACTTTTTCAAGTACAATATGAAAATTCAAAACAATAATTATGAAAATAAACATTAATTACTAACCATAGCAATTAACAAAAGTTAGTAATTAATGTTTATTTTGATAATTGTTGTTTTGAATTTTCATATTGTACTATTATTACATAGTTCGTTATTTTTTTTTTTAATTTTTTTTGCTAATCTAATTGATTCAAAATTGATAAAAACAAATAATTAATCATTTATTCTTTCAGGTGGGCTATAGCAATTTTGCTGAAACCCCTATATTAAATTGTAAATAGCTGTAAATAATTATTATTGTAAATAAAGATTTCTTCTTCTCATATTGTACTTGAAAAAGTAGTCTAACTTTTTGTCCACAATCCTGCAATTTTGCTTATAATTATTATCTCGACGGACACGATATCTAATATATAGAAAATAGGCTCATTTTCTATTGTCAATTTGATTTATTTTTTTCTTTTGTATGCACTTAAGGACTCTAGACGTGTTAACATCGGTACAAAAAACTGTAGAATTGTTTTAACTGCATTTTGATGCATACGACCCGTAACCAACTCAAGTTTTGTGAACACTCGGTATACTTAAGACGTACAATATACAAATAAGCGACTTGTACGGAAAGCGAGCAAGTATTAAGCGACTGTAGTCAACAAAATAACGCTTCAATACATTTAAATACTATGAGAATAATTTGTGTTGTATTGACGCAAGCGTACAAATGTTTAAGTTAAGATTTAATACCAAAGCAAACGAAGTTAAAGACGTTTCAAAGTTTAAGTTGTATTAAATATTATTTAACCAATCAGTCATGCAAATTATACAATCAAATATATTCCATTTAAAGCCTTAGGGTAGAATAAAAAAAACAACTATACGACTCTACTTCTGTTGTCTACACGGTGGAGCCGAAGACGCCGCTACTGTTGTCACTGCAGTGTTTCGTGTCTATCGCGTTCGAAACCGCGGGTAACGGCCAGTAATTTATATATATACTAGCGGTGCTGTCCGGTTTCACCCGGGTGCAAAAGAACGAATGGGGAAGGGAGGGACATTAGTTTACCGAGATGAATGCTGTGTCCAAATTTTTTGCAGTTTTCGGCAGTTCCCTGCTTTGTTACTTATTTTAAACTCAAACCTCCATTTTGATGAAAATTTTTACATGTATGTGTCATCTAATGTGGAATTAATAGCAGAATAAGCAACACAACTTAACCGTCCATAGATGGCTCTAACTACTTTCACGTTTTGCTAAAAAATACAATGATAAAAAGCAGTATTTACACATTTTTTAAGTAAAAGTTATTTCTTATAAATCAATAATTACTCTATAATTAATAAAATATAATAAATATTTAATTGAAAACACTGTAGGAAAATTATTTTTATATAGGTAGATACCTATAGTTGTAACAGTTTTCAAATGAGATATTAATTAGATTTATTTAATTTTAATTAGTCGTAAATAAAATTAAAATCAATTTAAATGATAGCCTTAGAAAATAAAAATAAAAAATAAAAATACATTCGTCCAACGTGGGGCTCGAACCCACGACCCTGAGATTAAGAGTGCATGCTCTACCGATTGAGCTAACCGGGCTTGTGAATGTGCGACGCTAATATTGCAATATTCAGTTAGAGCATTTCACCTGGATAGAAGCATATGAAGAAAAATTCTGTTTATTATTTAAGTTTTAAAAATATTTTCCGGCATATGTTCAGCACGACTAGCTTTGAGGAACCGCATTCGATCAGACCAATTTTGGACTGCTTTTTCGAGTAATTCAGGCCTTATTTCATCAATACTACGAGTTACAATAAACTACCGCATTTTCGCATAGGTAATATTTTTAATGATACCCAGAAAATTGTCGACGCAAACTTAATACCATATTATAATGGACACAGCCTCTGATCACATCGAAAAGGATCCATTTTAATGGTTGTACAAACGGACCCAGCAGGCGTTTGTAATCACAGCACTCTTCTATGGATAATTGGAACACAAACCGCCAACAATCAAACACGTGTCTTCCTTATATAATAGCTCTCGATATAATAGCATTATGTCTATGTTAATAATAACGTTACTATATTTTATTATTATACCAACGCTACTTGTTGGTTATTTGTTTGTTTGTGTAAATGGCTTTTGTTACCGATTTTATGGAGTGATAGGTTTCACTATATTGTTGCGAGTTACACTTGGTTGATCGCAAATTAATGTACCCTGATCCATAGGCGGCGGACGGGGGAGGAAATCGACAACTGAATTAAGGGCCACTGCACACGAGGCTGGATTTGCAGTTAGATTCCTTGCTAGATTGGACTACTAGTTTTCTAGCGCTGGTTTTCATGATTGTTGTAATGTGCTCGCTTCACACGAAACGTCTTTTCAAGCTTGTTTGGTGGATAGATCTGGTGCGCGCGCACTGACAGTTCAAATATTAACACAGAGCAAAACGTGTCTGTTGTCTGAATCTGAGCAGAATGACGCCATGTTGGTTTGTGGTGCGTTTGTTTATGTCACCAACGTGACAAGATACCGATTTCTGATTGGTCCTTGCTCAAAACAAGCAGTTTGAAAACAACCAATACGTATACTAATATTATGAAGAAGAAATATTGTCGCGGGTAACCACAGGAACTGCTGTATCGATTTGAAAAATGTATTGACTATTTCGAAAGCTTACTTTTTTCAAGTGACTTGAACTAAATATTATTACACTAGTGACTAAGACAAAAGAGACTTCCGCATGTGATTTCCTGGTGTCCGATGGCTAAACCATAAAAGATATTGAAGAATGATAAATAAGCTCTTTTAAATAAAATATACCCGAGAAAAGCCGGACATGACAGCTAGAGTAACTTTGAATATATAAAGTTTGAAAGTGTATAACAACAAATTAAACAAAGTTAAAAAAAGAAGATAATTAAAAGATAATATAAACGCGATTAAAAATTTTATAAAATTAATAAATAATAATTAGTTAAATGTTATAAATTATGTAGAAGCAATCTTTGTATTCTGAGAAGCGAAGCACTTTTAACTCATTATCAAGGATTGTGTTTAAGAACCAACTAAATAACTGTAGCACGACAAGACTAATGAATCAAAAGAAAGCTGAAGCAATATTATACACCGAGGGGGATTTGCTTCGGCGTAGCGCAGACAGGCGAGCCAAAACAACCAGTACACTAATCGGCGACGAGAAGATTTGAATCAACGCCTCTATCGGCCAGTCGCGGGACTGATGAGAGATAGACAGCAGAGCATTAAAACATCTAAGCATCCAAGTGAAAAAAGTCGTTCTCTTATATAGAGGTTTCTTTTTCTTACTTTACAAAGGGTTACAAAGACGGTACCTGGCAATTACTTTCACTGAGAGAGTTTTCTCGCTTACCCAGTTGTCATTCATTCAGGTTTTACTGTACTTTATGACGACCAATCGGTACGCGTTAAAATTGTACAGCTACTTTCAATCGAATGAAAAATAAATATAGTTTTAAAAAAACTAAAAAACACGCTTTATATCGAACTAAAAAGTAAAAAATATGTTTTTTAAAATAAGCTTAAAACAATAATGAATAAAAAATACAAGTAGGTGTTATAGTGAAAATGTGGAACAAAGCGCCCCACGCTTTTTTCACAATAATACTTGTATTTTTTATTCATTATTGTTTTAAGCTTATTTTTAAAAAAATATTTTTTGCTTTTTAGTTCGATATAAAGCGTGTTTTTTAGTTTTTTTTAAACTATATTTATTTTTCACTTATTAGTTTGATATAAAGCGTGTTTTTTAGTTTTTTTAAACTATATTTATTTTTCACTTTTTAGTTCGATTTATTGTCAAAAATTTGCCGAAAAAAAACAATTTTTTTTTTCGGCGTGGACGGGATTAGAACCCACGACCCGTGATTCCGAGAGTTGACGTCAGCGAAAACCCGTGCCTTAGACCGCACGGCTAACTACTGTAGTTACAGTGCTGGCATATTATACTACAGTAATAAACCACTTGCTGTAGTCCAAACGAAGGTTACAAACAAACATACATACATACATACAAACTTACAAGTGAAGTTCATATAAAGCGCGTAAAAAGCATTCTAACGTTCCGGAATTGGAAAATCGGTATATATAAGTGCACAAGAAATATTTCCTCAAAAACTTAGATAGTTTGAGATATAAAGAAGAGCTGCAAGAAGAACTGATTGTATTAAGTAAAACGAATCACTTGTAAATACGTTTAAGAGCTTGAATAGGGTTGAAGGAGGATAAAAGAGAGGGCACCGGTGTAAGAAAGAGAAAGTAGAGGTAGAGCACACGGGCGCCAGAGTAATCTAGCGGTAGCAGTGCTAATTAATGCGACATAAACTGTATTTAATGATGTCACGGAAGAAGCGAAGAGAACGAGGTTTGAGAGATTTTATGTTTGGAGAACGCAAGGATCAGAATTGAGTATAATTTGTATTAAAAGCCTTTAGGTGCTCCCCCCGCCGCTCGCGGAGAGGGGGGAGGGAGAAATAGCGGGTTTATACTAACACCGGAGGGTGTATTTCTACTACTATACTACTGGAGGAGGCATACATAACATTAATTCATTAATTAAAATACTACTTCAACTCTTATGTAACCAGAGTAGAGTTTGTCGTAAACTGACACAACACAAAGTGAGACGGGTACAATCCGTATCAAAAGTTTGACTAACTTTTTAATTTCCACTTCTACAATGACACTAAAAGATAATTCGAGATTTTAACACGTTTATATACCATATGCCCATATTAAAGATAGAAGTTACTAAAATAAATTTATTCGCTAGAATAAAATTTGCTTTCAATTCATCAAGCAAAATATCAGGTTGAAAAATTAGTTAAACACTGTTCTATACTACTTGCTCTTTTCGTTGAATATTTTGACGTTCATCCAAAAATCCGACCGATGGCGTTAGTGTAAACGTCAAAAAAAGTTTCACAAAATAATAGTGTTTTATCTTAACCCAATTGCACACAAAACTTCCACTAACCTTAATGTTTTACGACTCACAAAAGGTTAATAAATAACATAAATAAATTCACAAGAGCAAACTGTAGATAATGATATTCTACGTTTATAGGTTAGGTATTTATGTGGCGCTCATTATAATTTTATCAGCCGAATAAATATCTATACCATCGAAGTAAGATAGTTTTATATCTGCAGTAAACATAATTATATTTGGTGAATTGAATTATCGCTATTTGTTCGGAGGAATAGCTACCTAAAGAACAAATGAACCGAATAAATAACTACTTACGTTTGGTGAAAATGGCCATTAATGCTGGGTTGCAGGGCACATTGTCAAAAACTCTGAGCTGACAAAGATTTTAGATTGTGATTAAATAATTTCAATTTTATTACAAGCGTGTTCTCGATCTAATTATATTTTTTTTTATTTTTAACTAGCAACCCGGCCCGGCTTCGCGCGAATTTGTAGATTGCCTATTAACGACAGACATATATTATATAGTCAATCTTTGATTAACGTCTGATTAGAACTCTTCAATAAATAAAATTATTCAGACAAATTTTATTGAATATATTGTATAGAATACAGCCCAAAAATAAGTGCCCATCTACAGCATAAAACAGAAAATTAAATCTGCTTGTCCAAAAATTCTAACCTACTTGCAGATAAGCAGAAGAATTTTAGTATATTTATAGATGTACCACCCCTGACAGAAATAATTCAAAAATCCAAAAATTCTCATTTTAAATGATGGTAAGCTTTAAAAATATCGTTCTCAAAAACGTTCTTCTTCAAGTTTATTCATAAATGGTCCGAAAGAAGTGAAAGTCGATGACATTTTTTAAAAGTAAATCGAAAAAATTATACATTTTTTGTACAGAATGTACCAAGAAACGTACGAACGCAGTACGTGATGTATGGTAGATATATATATAGAGACAACATATGTATGCTGAGGAGAGGGGAGTGCTTATATAAAAGGGTAGATAGCAGATAGGGAATATAACGTGGCGTAATTAACCAACGTGAAGCTGGCAACAACACACACATACTTGTTCAGGGTCGGCCAACGTCAAGTCTGTTAGAAGTGCGCGGAACAAAGACGTACAAGTGAGGTTATGTTGACGATATACCAGATTGTGAGGTTATGCAATACGGTAGACATTCCACTAAGATACTTTTCATACTGGAAGCTTTTCTACTTTTTCGTAGTCGGGTTTTTAAACTTCTCTTTATGTTTAGAACTGTTTAGGTATTCCTTTCAGTATATTTACTTTGCTCCGCCATATTGGATCCGTAGTGACACATCATCCAAACGGATCGATAGACACTTTATTTGTTGAAATCGGTCCAGCTACGAGGGAACATCCCCAACATCTATATTATATATACACTTTCTTTTTCGCAATCGGATAAAAACAAAAAACAATCGGGTCATCCCTGAGCGTACACAGAAGCACACATGGTAATGTAAATAGACAGAGACAGAAAGACACAGAGAGCTATATAGCTCCAAGCACTAGTGACGGTTAATTGCGAAAACGTGTCGCCATGTTTTATCATGTGGCCACTCAAATATAGCTCGGAGCTAGAAAGTCGAGTTATACTCCAACATTCTAGTGTGCTGTGAACTTTCCGGAGCACATATTATGCTGACTTTTATAGGCTACTACTTGGCTGGATACATAATTATATAAGACTGGGGGACTATTAACTCACAGCTTTGGGTATATATACAAAGCTCAGCCTTAATACAATACCATGTCAATAAAATAGTGGCTTCAACAAAACGCTGTCTCCACACATTGATTTAATCACGGTTTAAAATGAAAAACTTCATGAAATTATTATAGACAGTGCCATCTACGGGCGCATTAAAGAACTTACACGTTATGTTTTTTTCCATTGTAAGCCATTTAAGCCTCACATAAATATATTTAACCTTTTATTTTCGGATGCAGCCTACATAATATTCTAATAGCTGAATATCAAGCGCTTTTGCTTTTAAAAAAAAACTATAGTGCTGCATTCTATAGAGACAAAATGGAGAATTAAACGGGCTGAAACTTAAAATATTTTTTTAATTATTTTTCCAGTAATCCCCATTGAGACATATATACATTATACATACTTTTTTAAATATAAATAAAAATCATGCGTTTAAGGGTTAAAATGAAACATTAAAAATATTCAGCATTCATTTAAAAATAGCGTATATAAAAAATAATAATAAATTTTTATTTCTTTAGTTTTCATTAAGTTACAGTACAATAAATATCTTGAAATATTTTCCCCCTCACTAGGTAATCATATTTCCTGTCTCGAGAGTAAATACATATAAATGTAACTTTTTAAAAGTCTGACGTCACTGCATCGAAACTGAATTTAGTGAGCTTGTGTGTATGTGTAGGGTAATCTACGGAATCACTGCACCTATTTGAAAAATTATTTCACCACTATTTAGAACGAGTCTTCAAGATGGACATAGGCTATATATTATCGCGTTAAAACAGAGCGCTTTTCGTGGAAACGTTGCAACGTAAGTCGATGTAAAAAAGCGGTGGCAATCTACAAATTCGGGCGAAGCCGGACCGGGCCACTAGTCGATCTATAATTTCCACGAAATAATGAAGGAGAAATTAAAAATTCAGGAATTATAGAGACAGACAGTCTGTATATAATCTGATATTGTTGCAGAACGAGTGGAAATTGCGGAAAGCTCGGAAAACGTCGGAAACAGAATTTACATTTTAGGTTTGACTGAGTTTAATTTGAATGGATTTATGTGTACGTGTATTCATTGGAGTGCGGAGAAGTGGATTTTATAGCGATGTACGGTCGTCTCAAAAAGTCCAGTATCAATCTATACTAATATATAAAGCTGAAGAGTTTGTTTGTTTGTTTGGTTAAACGCACTAATCTCAGGAACTACTGGTTTAAATTAAAAAAAAAATTTTTGTTGGATAGCCCATTTATCGATTAAGGTTATAGGCTATATAATATCACGCTACGACCAATAGAAGCGGAACATCAATAAAAAATGTTGCAAAATGTATCTCAAAAATAGCTTCTATTCAGGTGAAATGCCGTAACTACATATATCAATATTAGGTCGTACATTCACAAGCCCGGCTAGGTCAGGCGGTAGAGCATTCGACTGTTAATATCAGGGTCGTGGGTTGGAGGCCCACGTTGGGCGAATATATATTGTTTTATATATCCACATTGCTTTCTTCTAAGACTTACATTTAAATTTATTTTAATTTTATTTACGACTAATTAAAATTAAATAAATTTGAAAATTTTTATAACTATAAGTACCTATCCTACAATGTTTTTAATTAAATATTTTTTATATTTTATTAATACAGTAATTGTTATTGATTTAAAAGATTATTTAAATAAAGTATAAATACTCATGCTTTTTATCGACAAAAACTTTTGAACGGTAACTACGATCATCATGAAATTTGGACACAACATTCATCTCGGTAAACTAAGATGAATGTGCGTACTCATGTCCCTCCTTTCCCCATTCGTTCTTTTGCACCCGGGTGAAACCGGACGGTACCGCTAGTTTATAATACAGCCAAACCTGAGTGTGTGAGAACTGAGTAAGCGAGAAAACTCTCTAAGTGAGAGTAATTACCAGGTCTGTCTTTGTAACCCTCTAAAACCTCTACAAGTGAGAAACAGAAACCTCTATAAGAGAACGACGTTTTTCATTCACGGACTTCTATAACTGAGACTACTACTTGCCTGTACCTCTATATATAAGCAATAGGCGAACGTCTTAATAGCTCCGCGAAATTTAAGAATGAGTCATGAATAGCTGAACTAAATCCCTACAGTACAAGATCGCAGATCTTAAATCCCATCCAGATCTCAAAAATGTCGAAAATTTTCAGTCAAAAACGCACAGCGTTCCTTGGTTCAAACCTATACAACAGCATACCGGTTGAATTCGAACAAATTTGAAACATTAGAGTTTTTAATAAAAAAATATTCAGGTGGTTATGCGACAGAAAAAAGTCTGAAGTCATTTATAATACTCGTATCTTAAACTAATCCTCAACTAACCAATAACTTTTTAAATAAAAAAAAATGTATCATTTGCTTGCTATTATCATTATTTTATTCTTTTTTTTCCTTTTTTCTTTAATTTTAAATATATACTCACTCTCGCGTACGTCCATAATAATCCAACCCTAGCACTGGCAATAGCCAAGTAGGGTTGGAAAATTCCAAATCGATCTTTTGTATATGATGTATTTTTTTTCTTTAAGTGGAATAAATTATTATTATTATAAGCCTAACATTGTTTTTGTATAGTTTTTATGGACCTTTGTAAGTGAGAAAGGCCACACCTGTATTTCTATAAGCTTAAAAGGATAGAGTATGTTTAAGGTCTATTTGTTTCTGCTATTCTGACGAAGATGGTTGAAAAAATTTTAAATCTTGTAAATTTAATTAAATCTGCGCTGGTAACGTTTAACACAAAAGTTCTAAATATCTGACACAGATTTTATAGATGCTAAATTGTCGAGTGTCTAGAATCTATAATAATCTATGCACAGATGCTATCATATATAGGAATGGCGGAATTAAATATACCCTAAGTGTCGATATTCAAAAGTTTGTAGCGAACTTTTTGCATGCACCGACGTTATGACAATAATATGAATGTTTCGCCACACAACCCCGTAACATGTTACGAGTTACGAGGTTACGACGATATTTTACTTCATGACATTTGTGTCCGCTGTTGGATTTCAGTTCAGATATCAACGATAAAACAATGCGTACTACACGTTCACCAAACGATATGTTTCAACTTTAATAATAGGTTTTAGATGAGTTTAGTTACAGTTAGTAATTATTATAATATATTGTTTATAGAGTAGCTACTGTTTGCTACAATTGTTAAGAAACATCCTTTGTTACAATGCCATCAACATAGAAAAATTAGTTTATTATTTTCAACAATGTTCAATGTTCGTATCCCGACGGTGACATTGTTGAAAATAATAAACTAATTTTTCTATGTTGATGGCATTGTAACAAAGGATGTTTCTTAACAATTGTAGCAAACAGTAGCTACTCTATATTTAATAATAGGCTTACCTCATTCAAAAATGGACAGAACTGGTTTTGACTAATTGAAAAATGCGCAAAACTATTTTTGCTCATTTTATAACAGTCAATACCCGTTTAAATGTAAGATTTCGGGTTTGGTAAATATTCCTTGGTCAAAACTAGTTTTGCGCATTTATTTCGGACATTGACCGAATTCGGGTATAGACCGTAACATATACACATCACTAGAGCTGTAAAAGTGACGAGAAATTGTGTACCCGTATGTATTCGTTACTTAGAGAACCAGTACCCGTTACTTTCGTATCGTTACGTTACTCGTTACTTTTCATACGACATACAATCGTGTACAAACAGCATCAAGCACGTACCATCGCATCGAGGCGCGTCGCATACGTGGTACGGTATGACTTCGTTCGTATAACGTATAACCGCATCAAACGAGTCGAACTGGCATGGATACGACAAATGCGAGTAACGAAATAAATTTGTAAGTAACGATTCGTTACTTCGAGTCAGACGATGTACCCGTTACTCAGTAACGAATACATACGGTTTGTTACAGCTCTACACAAGCACTAATGTTACAATATTACAATAATGAAAATTAGAGTCAAGATAGACAAAAAAACTTTACGTAGATACAATAGAAGTTTTCACTTCAATAAAAAAATAAGCGAGTATGCTTTAGACCCCGCACTGGCAAGTAAAGTATGTGTCATTCTATTGTTAGTACTACTGCTTATATTTTCGGCCACCTGATGGCTCCACTAGCCAGTGAAGTATTAGTCATCCTCTTTCTATCTTCACTAACTTATATCTCCCTCTCAACTTCCGTTCGCCTTGCCCGATCACACTTCCGTAAATCTCTCGTCACGCATTCACCGCAGCTTACTTCCCAAGTCAAGCGTGCGTAAAGAAGTTTTACTTCAAAATAAATAAAGGGGACGTGAAGTGAAATAAAACCGTTTAAAAATATGGCCTTGGCTAAAGTTTAAAAAACAGTTCTAAAAATTTATCAAGACACAAAATACGAACGAACAGTAATGTCGTATGTGTGTGGCACACATAAAATAACGTTATAATTTGGTTTATTGCCAAGCGCAGAGGTGATTTTCAAAGTGGCTATTTAATTATTGCAGATTAATATTACTTCCCATCTGCGCAACAAAACACAACCCACAATGGCTCGGTTGACTGTTCAATATACTAAATCAAAGCGTTATTATTATTCGTTTGAACGGACGAATTTCAACAATTGTATAGTTGTTTGTGCTGAGGGACAACTTTTATTTTTTATCGCGAGGTGAATTTGCGTTCGAAATGAAATTTAATTTCGTGTTTGTGACGAGCAACGATTTTTCGATGTGAAACATCTACCGGCGCGTTTGGACGGGAGTAAAATGCGGCGATGCTCGACGCTGGTAATGACACGTGTTATAATACGCGTCACGGATCTAAGAGGTTCGGAAGTTAGTCCCAAGCAGCGTCGCAAAGGCACATTTTAGAGCCGTTGAGATTCCCACCACCCCACGTGCCCTCGTCGGTGATTGGCCGTGATCGCTCGTTGCCTTTGTCACTTTCCTGCTTTAAAGTATAGTCGAGTACGCTATAACTGTCAAGTTGTTATTGCTATTTTAGTTTTGTTGAGATGCGAATTTGTAGTTTTTCAACAGACTACAAGCGCAAGTCAGCTTTCGCATCAACTTCCGAGCCTTTTAGATTCGTGGCGCGTTTTATACGTTTAATATAGCTCCTGGAATTTCATTGTGTGTTATTAGAATATACATTTCAAGTAATTTAAGGGGTTACGCCACCTTGAGACTTTCAGAAAATCGTTTTTTTTTAGGGTATAGATGAATCGTTTATACATTTGAGAATATTTTAAGCGTTTAACTATCCCAAAATTCAAACTATCACCGAAGTTATAGCAATAACGAGTTCATATTAGTCATAGAACATTCAATAGTTTTTTCTTTTGCGTTTTTCTCTAAACTACATTTTTCAAAACAGTGTACACGATATCTCTAGATTCACTGAACCGATTTTATTAAAATTTACAACACTTATTTTTTAAAAAAATTTTTTAATATTATCTACAATGTGACTGGGCACCGTGTTTAAAAGCTATAGAGTATAGATTTTTCAAACTCAAAATCTCCATGAAAATACGAGTTTCTACAAAAAATGGTTGTCTGTAAAGTCGGTTTACGGACAATAGTTTTACGTGATAACGTATTCCGCTCGAATATCATATTTAATAATCACGCACAGAGTCAGGCGGAACGTTAGGAACGTTACACTTTTTCGTGCATGCAGCCGGTGTTTCATCTTTTTATATTGACGTGATTCATCAATCTATAAGACGTTATCACGTCAAAAAGAATTGAAAATTTTTATCCTACGTCACATTGTACCTATTTTCCTTTTAAATAAAGAAAAACATTTTTTATGTTTCCGGCAATGCCTAACAGAGAAATAGTTTTCCGAGCGCCAAGGTGGGCTAGCCCCTTAAAAGTAAAAAAATTTTATCGGGTCAATTGTTTTTATATATAGTAGGTACCTATCGAGTGATTTTTTTTATTCCCATGAACAAGTGTCTCAAAATAACTAACAGAACTTACAAAGTAAAATTATGCTTTTTGCAAATAAAAGACGTCTAGACGTAAGGCGCCGAAAATAAAAATAACAAAAATAAACTGTGTGTAACAAGGTATTTAAAAATGTATTAATATAAAACGGTTAAATGTAATTATTCCAGTCGTTTGGGTCAAGCAGATAAACTTAACTACTGTTAATATCCAAAAAACCATTCGATATTTTTGTTTTACTAACCGAAAGATATAAATATATTGTTTTTTTCCCATAATAATGTTAAGCGAATCGTGTGTGTTCCTTAAAAATCACTCATCTATAATAATTTCACATAATTTTTGTTCAACTAAACATCGATCTTCAAAAACGATAAAAGAAAGCCGATACATTATAAAAAGAAGACGTACGAAACAGAAGAAAATCATCATGCTTAGTTACACAGATCGTCTTTTGTTCACTGAACTTTGTTTAGCGGCGTTCTTTTATTTTACCTGAAAATGGCGCCGGATACATAAATGTGTATCCGATATTATATTTTATTTTTTTTAAAGAAAAGATTATTTTTACGAATGATTTTTTTGATTTTTATTTCATTTGACGGCGTAAATAATATTCTATACAGATTATTTATGAAAACATCTGCCATTTACGTGAATTTGTCCTTTTTATTACAATATCAAACAGATCAAAATATTATTTTTGTCGTTGTCCTGACCACAAATGCACGACGACAGAAAGAAAAGGATTAAGGACAATGCATATTTATACTTCACGAGTCATTTAATATTCTGAAAAGTATAAATCTATTAGTTACGGATATTCAGTTCAATGGCAACCAATAGTATTAAATCCTTTCGATTATTATTTCAGAAAAATATGCCAGGAAAATGTAGGTATCTATCAAAATATCAACACATATATTTAATTCCCTCTATATTGCTAGCAAAGATCGGGAGAAAGACTTAAACACTACGGTGCAGTTTCTCGCCGAGAAACGGCAATTCCTGTACCGGCATAGTATTAAATCCTTTCGATTATTATTTCAGAAAAATATGCCAGGAAAATGTATCTATCAAAATTTCAACACACATAATATATAATACCCTCTATATTGCTAGCAAAGATCGGGAGAAAGACTTAAACACTACGGTGCAGTCTCTCGCCGAGAAACGGTAATTACTGTACCGGCCAGCTTGTTGAGGTTTTCCATGGTTTCTCTCAATAATTCCAGGTATAAATATCGAGATGGTTCCTTATTCAAAGCCATGGCCGATTACCTGTCAAACTCCTATATACTCCAAATTTGCCTTCCTTATGATAACGCCCTAAAATTCCTTCGTTCGCCCATTGCTATATTAATTAAGTGGAAGTTTAAAAATATAGATAATAACCAGAAGTGTGATAGATGGGAAATAATGTCTGTTATGACATACGTACGTTAAACGCATTATTATTATTAAGTTCCCCAGCTCTGTACGACGAAAAGTAACAGAAAAAAGTTTTATGTTCGTCAGATTAGTTTCAGTACTTTCCCGTGAAATCTGTAATGTTTAAAATCTGATAAAGTCTACGTTTCCCAAACCAAAAGCGCACAGACTTTATATTCATCAATTAAATATCAATATAAATAAAGGTGAACTGGTTTATCCGATAGATAAACCTAAAACGCTGCTATAAAGGCGGAAAACCTAGTCCAGAGGTCGCCTTGACCATTTCAGGCTTTAATAATGAACGGTGGAATGAATGAACAAAACGTTCGAACCTATGTCTATACTCTATTCAAAACAAGACCTCCGATTTCAAAAGTACGCCTTTGTTTATAAAATAACATTTCCATATTTATAAAAAAAAATACGTGTGGCACTCGGGGACTGCCGCGGTAAAGCTATTGCATATTCTTTTTAGGTCTTTAAGTTTTTCTTCTCTATAAAACGAAAATAGCTAGGTATAAATATTAAGGTATAAATAGTGTAATTACACACCAAAACAATTATTCATTCAAAAAATTTGAACAAAAAGAACGATATTAAGAGTTTGATCATAGAATTTCGCGCGATGTACATTTATATAGATATAATATCATATATACTTTCTCTGCACATAACCTAAAGAATTTAGGTTATTTTTATAGCAGTATTGTATTATATAAATTCATTTATACACAAATAAATATAGAATCAGTTATGAGCAGTTATGCAGTTATGAGCACACAAACACCGTGCCGAAGTCTGCCGAACTGAAACGACGTTAGACGATGCACGGCTGTCAACGCCGCACCGCTGTGCCGGTCGGAGTGGGGGGTGTTAGGTTTATTTTCGTTACGGAATTTCTTGATTCGGTCGCCGCGCTCAAAGCCCGCGATAGAAGCTATGCAATAGCTTAAAAATCAGTTCGTGCGCGCGTTCTATCAAAAAACAAAGCTAATTTTTAAGTTATTTACTAGCTGTACCCGGTCCCGCGTTGCTGTGGCTCAGTCTGGTTTGCGTGTGTTGCTGTTACGTTCAACAGATGCCACTCCCGTCGCCGTAAAATGTTTAATATAGCGTGTGTTAGTTCAACGTCCAACAGATGGTGCCGTATTCAACATATGGCGCTTCGGTTGCCGCAAAATATTTAGTGTAGCGTGTGTTGTATGGAGAACAAAAATTTACAGTGCCCTGAAGAAACTCGTAAGAAAGCGTATCGAGAAAAAATGTGAATGAACTGAAATAAATTTTTACAGTGTTCGGCTGAGAAGTAGATGTAATAAATTAATCATGAACAAAGTGTAGCAGCCATGATACAAGATAATGTCCTGATGGCAATTAGCCATAGTTGACCACACGTAGTCATGTAAAGGTCAGGTTAGTTATCTACAATATGGGTCTAAAGTCTAAAACGGGTACAGCACCGGGGAGAAACTTTTTTAATCATAATATATAATTGTGATACTATTTAAGATCCTTGATGATTAAATAATTTAATAAAAATCAGAGGAATAGGATCAAGAAATCAGTCAAAACTTCTTGATTACTCGCGACGTTTCGGCTTTAATTAAGCCTTCCTCAGGCGCTCATAAACTATCGCTTTAACATAGTCAACCATGTAAACCTCGTCATGATCTATTAATAAATACAGTATAGAAATAACGTAAATATAAGTTTCCAAAATAAATAAATTTATAATATATAAACTTATATTTACGTTATTTCTATACTGTATTTATTAATAGATCATGACAAGGTATACATGGTTGACTATGTTAAAACGATAGTTTATGAACGCCTGAAAAAGGCTTAATTAAAGCCGAAACGTCGCGAGTAAACATAAAGTTTTGACTGATTTCCTGATCCTATTCCTCTGATTTTTATTAAATTATAATATATAATCTATAAGAAAGTCCTTCTGTCTGAACGCTATAAACTCAAAAACTACCGAACGGTTTTCACTAACAGAAAGAGCGATAAACGAGAAAGGTTTCTGTATATAATTTGTACAACATGGCTGAACTATGACGATGTTTTGTCCAAAAAAAAAAAATGGTTTCGTACGCTTACATGGCTAACGCTGGCCAAATATTTAAAGATACATAAAAACAATGCACTTTGATAGTTATGCTGTGTAGACAGAGAGATCAATATAGTATTTCCAGAACAGTTTTGCACCCGGGTGAAACCGGAACGGACCGCTAGTATGTATATATAAATCATTGTTAAACTTACCCATAATAAAGTTTTTTAGTTGATGATGCAATCTGAAAAAAACAGAAAAATAATTAGTTTACAGCGAGATGTGATTTAAAAAAAAAAATATTTGTGTGTGCTTACGTCACAAAAGGAACGTACTGTCAAAATTTCAAGTGAGATATGATGAATGAGCGAGTGAGTGGAGTGTTTCGCTTATAGTATATTTAAGACTAGAGTGACTTGTGCGAATTATTCGCACTAAATAAGTATAATAATTATTATCACTTTACAAAATTATTTTTTAAGTATGATTGCAGGTATTCAATTCGTTTCTAATTTTGCACACTGCTTATAACGTTCTTCTTTTTGTTGTATTACAATATGAAGCTCAGATGACAGATCGAAGAAATATTTTACTAAAATTGTCATATAGAGACGCAAGTAGCAAAAGCGTTGAGCTAATCCGTCAGATGGCATCATGTAGCATTGCTGTGACGTTGTTCAGCGTTGCTCGCTGTTTCAAAATTAAAGCCGTCAGATGGCAGTATGCAGTATTGTGTCTGTTGTATTACAATATGAAGGTCAGATGACAGATCGAAGTGTTGACGTTGTTTCAAAATTAAAGCCGTCAGATGGCAGACGTTGTTCAGCGTTGCTGTATTTTAATTAATTTACAAAAACAAAAGCAACAATACATTTTTTAGTTGTCGATGTCAGTAGAGCAAGCAATTATCTGTAAAATGATATATAATTTATGTGGAGAAATTGTGAGGTTTTTTCTAAAAAGGGAGGCAAACATCTTTAATCTCAGCGTATTAATATATATGATAAATATACGCTTTTTTGAGTATGTAAACCGCGTTCATGGAATACAAATATTTGCACAGCACTGTATAGATAGCACTGACACCGTATTATTTAGGTGCGCTGCGGGGAAGCACAGCGCGCTGTATTAGTGTACTGTACGGCCACAAGTGGCGTAAAGGGCAGTGTCATTAACGCTAATTGCGCCTCTATCGGCCGCCACCGCAAACTTTACACTGTCCGTTTTAGATTACACATGGGCATTACATGTATACTGTCGCATAATATTATACAGGTGAGGCGAAAAATCACGGACAATGAAAATCACAAAATAAATAAAAAGATGTGTCAGCTCCGACGCACGACTGGAGTTTACTCCTTAGATACGCTGTGTAATGTATTCCATCTCATTCTTTCGCACGTCAAATCCTACACATATATATGTTTGTCTCTTTTGTATTCCATCTCATTCTTTCGCACGTTAAATCCTACAGATATAATATATGTTTGTCTCTTTTGAAGCGGACGAGCGTAACGCCACACTTGAAGCGGTGGAGTGTAACGCCTCACCAATTGATTTTACTACTCATAAAATTTCCGTACCGGGACTTATAACTCAAAATCGTTTCTTAAGGAATACACTCCAATTCACTCCAAAAAAGCTTTTAAACATAAGTTTAAAAATCAATGCACGATTATTAATATCTTATTTTAATCTGATTCAGAAGAAACAAGACGATGTGATATTTTTGTGCATTTATGGAGAACAAAATGACATCCTTAATAACTTCATTCTAATTTATACTAATATTATTAAGAGGTAAAGTTTGTAAGATTTAGGAAGTAATCTCCGAAACTACTCATCCGATTTCAAAAAAATATTCACCAATATTTAGAATGGACCTTCAGGATGGACATATCGCGTTAAAATAAAAGCGCTTTTCGTGGAGACCAATTTTGCAACGTGTCGCCGACAAAATCTATAAATTCGAGCTAAGCCGGATCGGGCCGCTAATTATATAATGAAATAGAGAAACTAACACAATTCGTATGAAATAGTGAAAACTATATTAAGAAAATGTTCATTACATTAATTTTTCGCATCAGATTGTATGCAGAAAATAAATAAAAGAGATACGCTGGAGTAGCCAATCAAATAAACTTCAATACGGTCAAAAAAAAAAAAAAAACTTCCAACAATAGTTAATTGTTCAACTGTTCGCGAGTGGTTTTAAATTGAAACTAGACAACAAAAGAAACACATAATAAAAGAAGAAAGAAAATAATACAAAAAATAAGAGATCTCAATTTCTAGCATCAAGAATTGTGCAAAAAAGAGACAGATATATATAAATAGACGATTTGTTAAAAAAAGATGACAATAATACGAGTAAATTGGACTTCGATTGTCGTCTCGAAGAGTTGTGATTGTCATTTGTCCCCGGGTTATATAAAATGTAGTGTAGGTTACATATATACATTATTTTTGTACAGTAAATTCCGCTTATAAAATCTTACCTCTACTAATAAAAAAAAAAAAATAAAGAAAAAAAATACATCGTAAAAAATAAAAATATGTTATGTTCCATTGGGGATTCGAACCCGCGACTTTCGCGTTATTAGCATGACGCTCTAATCAACTGAGCCATAGACGAGTGATTGCTAAGTGGCTTACACCGGTAAACAAATACATATCTATCTTATATGATTTCTCCATGCAAATTTTCATTACACCCTTTTAGGGGTTGAATTTTCAAAAATTCGTTTTTGGCGGATACCTAAATCATATTAATTATCTGTGTGCCAAATTTCAGTCTAATCCGTCCAGTAATTTGAGATGTGCGTTGATTCTCTATTCAAATTTTAAACCCTTGTTACACATTTTTTAGGGGCTGAATTTAAAAAAAATCTGTTGTTAGTGGATGCCTACGTCATAATAACTATCTGTGTGTCAAATTTCAGCCTAATCCTTCCAGTGGTTTGAGCTGTACGTTGATAGATCAGTCAGTCAGTCAATCAGTCACGGTTTACTTTTATATTATACTATAGCGGTGCCGCCCGGTTTCATCCGGGCACAAAAGAACGAATGGGGAAGGGAGGGACATGAGTACGCACATTCGTCTTAGTTTACCGAGATGAATGTTGTGTCCAAATTCCATGATGATCGGAGTTACCGTTCAAAAGTTTTTGTCGGACGGACAAATTTTGAGTTACATTTAACATTTTTCGTTGATGCTCCGCTCCTATTGGTCGTAGCGTGATATTATATAGCCTATAGCCTCCCTCGATAAATAAGCTATCCAACGAAAAAAAAAATGTTCAATTTGAACTAGTAGTTACTGAGATTAGCGCGTTCAACCAAACAAACAAACGAACAAACAAACTCTTCAGCTTTTAGTATAGATATAGAAGTATAGCTTTAGATTACTAAATAAAGAATAAGGATCGCTGTCAGCACTTAAGAGTATTCGTCCCTGCAAACACCCCCTGCACCCTTCACCTCAAATCTTTTCCCCTCGCCTAAAAACGGCTCGCGCTCTCCCGACGCTATTTTTAAAGCTAGAGGGTTCTGGTAAACGCCAAATGAAAGACAAAGAATCAGACTACAGATCCTTCAGGCGATTTTTTTGAAAAACAGTTTCGCCTACGTGTGAAATATTACGTAACTTATTATTTTTTTCAAAAGGTTGTAAGTTTTTACAGGAATTTTTTTTTCAAAAAATTCGCCTGAAGGATCTGTAGTCTGATTCTTTGTCTTTCATTTGGCGTTTACCAGAACCCTCTAGCTTTAAAAATAGCGTCGGGAGAGAGCGAACCGTTTTTAGGCGAGGGGAAAAGATTTGAGATGAAGGGTGCAGGGGGTATTTGTAGGAACGAATACTCTTAATTTCTTGTCGCCACAAACCTGAACACAATAAATTTTTAAGCGTCGTCATACTGTAGTTCGTATACTAGCAAGTTCCTGTGTGTGTATATGTGTTAGTGCAAATATATCGCTTTGAGGCCAACAGAGCATCGCTTTGATTTCGCTTTAATCATCGTATAGTCGCTGTATAAGTAGTGTCTCTATGTATGCAGAGATGGGACGACTTGAGGCAATGGAAGAAATGGAAGAAGGACACCAACACACACATACAAATGCACCCAAACACACACACTCTTCTCGTATCTCGCGTATACAGCATGATTTTAAAATAGACAGTGGGAAAAATGAGTATAAGAGAACACGGTTAGCATGGTTTAAAAAAATACTATATTACACCACAAGGGCCGAAAGTATGACATTCTTACCCTGCGCATCATGAAGCGCAGGGAAAGGTTATCACACTTTCGGCCAGTGTGGTGTAATATAATATTTTTTCAAACCATGCTAACCGTGTTCTCTTATACTCATTTTGCCCTAAACAAACTAACACACAAACATTGCAGGTTCATTAAAATCTTGCAAAAAAATGATTAAATTAATGAATATAGTTATCATAAGTGAATTTTGACAACTTTTTCTGTGAATTTATAGTATTATTTGTTTAGTCAGGTCACCGAATTTCAATATTTGCTAAAAACTGTTATATTTTTTTTCTTAAAAATGAACCTGCCTATTTCTCTAATGTCTCTTTCTGAGTCATTCTGTATAAACAAGAGACACTGTTCTCTTCTGTTACGAGGTACTGTTCTAGAATGTTTTCATTTATAACTGTATACAGTGTGTACGATGCAATGTGGAGGTGAGTACATTTTCGCGGTTCGTATTTTATTAATTTTTCGGTGTTCGAGTCACACGAAGCTTGCTTTGTAGATGGGTTTGGTACGCAAGCAGTGACAATTAGACTGTCAACAAAAGTGGACGTTCATTGTCTCTGAACGGAACACACGCTATGACGCCGTGTTTGTTTGTGGACGTTTGTCCATGTCGCTTCCTGTTTCCTGATTGGTTCTTTCTCAAAACAAGCCGACGAACAAGCAAGAAAAACGGCCCCGGTTCTAACTTTGAAATCCACCTAGTGACTTGTAAACCACTGAGTGCAATTATATAAATCTGGTTTTACATAAATAATTGTGTGAATATAGTACATAGCCAAGTGCGAATAAGTGTGCTAGATAAACTTCGGTGCGTTTGTGGATTGTAAATATTTTGTGTACAGAATTAGTGACTTTATATTTTTCTGTTACTTAGTCTTCTATTTTATTAGTCAGAATTTATTATTTAGAACTGTTGTTTTTTATTTCTGTTAGCGTTATTATTACTGTTAAGTTAAAGAAGTACTTTTTCGTTTGTGTGTTTAACTGTTTTGTTAAACATTTATTACTGTAAATAAATAATTTCTACCACGGACTAGAACAGTTTTGTTACAATATATTTTAACATTAAAAACATGCGGGCCCCAACTTCGTACAAAATAGCTAATGTGGCCCGCGATATCAATGTTTGACATGCCTGCTGTAGATGGTAGGGTTGTTTTATACGCGGACCTTTGATATTAACATTCACAATAAAAAATGCACAAACTATATAACAACATGAGTGCCAGGATAGCAGCTATACGAGTAATAGTTAAGACACACGGATAATTGGAAAAAAATATTACTTCTATACTGCACCGTTACACTATAATGACAAAAAGGACTTGTGAGACAAATTGTTAATAACGAACATATGAACACAACATCAACCGTCCCCCCTCCCCATCTTCCGCGCCGTTCAACTCGGTAGGTACTTTATGGAAGAGAAAAACACTATCAAGTGGAAAATGTGTTTTGAACAATTTGGGGGACAGCGTTTTTTTTTTTTGCAAACGTATGATAGTATTTTTTTACACTATACACTACAGAAGTAAAACTGATATAATTTAAAAAAGCGAGTGTGCTTTAGACCACACGACTGAAGTAAAACTTCTTCCTGCCATATATAATACCTATATAATAATGATACAATAATATTCGATAATCTATCACCATATTTTGATTAGACATCCTGATTTAACGACACAATATAACCTCACTCTGTAGCACATATATACAAAGACGAAATGTTTAAAATATAATTTTTGATTAATTAATAGGCAAAATATGTATTATAGCACGGTAGTGGAAGGATTTCGGGTAACGTAGGTCCATTCCCACCTGTGAATAAATAAAAAGGAAAAGACGGACAGATTTCTCAAAACGGTGGATTGTTTGGGCGGTACCGGTGTTATTTTGGGCCCATAGTGATCAGAGAGGGTACAGCACCACTTCCTCTACCATTCTGAGAAACTTGTGCAGTAATGTAACTAAGAAAAGAATATGCAGTTGATCGATAACAATTATATTTAATAATCACTTCAAAACGTGACGGTGATAAGGTACAAGGAAATTTGATTTACAAAATACATTCTTACGATTAATAATATGGTTTGAGCAATAACATTCTTAGGATTAACAATATGGTTTAATCATGGCTAACAATTAGGAGCTGGGGGTGGAACCCTGACAAGGTGATCACTTAATTATCTAGGGAGGCACATTTAATAAGATTGATTAAATTAAAAAAATACGTGAAAGAGAAAAAAAAACTAGACGTGAGCTTCATACCTTTTTGAAGAGTACTTTACTTACACATGAACATTACTTATTCTATTAATACTTTACATAATTCGTGGATGACTACGGGTAGTTAGGCGCTTCATTGTAGTACAATGAAGTCTAAAATTTAGCTTGGAGAAGTAGCTGGAAGATGATTCTGTGGTTTATTCCATGAGCGTCCTTTTCGTGCGACCACCTCGAATCCCGGAAAACAACTTAATGTTTGTTATTTTTCCGTAACTAATAAATATTGATTTTAATTATTTCAAACCTAACAACTATTGTTTGTCACTTTTCACTTTTGAAATCACAGATACCGCGTTTTTAGAGTCAGCCGACTGGATCACACGATAGACACACTTATGTTTATAAGTCCAAGCCTCGCGATCCAAATCGTACCGCGCATGCAAATACCCGCGAATTTAGTGACTTAAGATTTCCTTATTTATATTTTTTATAATAATTTTATGCTAATATTAAAAAATTGTCGCGGTGCTATGGCACCACGTGACAGTATATATATTTATTAACATAATTTAAAGATTTATTAACTACATTATTTCCCATTAAAAAATGCAGCAAAATAAAGAAATATATTTTTAAGAGTTACCTCAAAATAATGATAAAACTCGACAAACGATTATGTGAAAGGCTTAAAGGTATTAAAATATTTTCTATAATCTTAAAAATAAACACTTAACACTTTCTAGTAAATAAAACGATCTACAGAAGCCGGGCGCAAATGGCGTTTATCTATAGAAAAGGACTTAAGATACGGAGGATTTACCAAATACAATAAGAAACCAACCAACACTCAACAACACACAAATAGCAATCCTTAATCCTGCTAATGATGATCGTACAAAGTGTTAAACAGGACTCGATGTGTTTACAAAACCGAGGATAGTTATTGTGAAATCTGTTACACAGAAGCGAAGCTTTTTAAAAATAAAATATATTATACAAAACCTACTTATAACGACAAATGGACCTTAATCCTTAAACGTTAAGAGATCTTAAACAATAAAATACGGTTCAGAGTCTCGTTGACACATGTGATCGATCCCAGTTAAAATTTAAAATATTATTCAATAAATAAAATTATCGACCAATTTTTCAGACAAATATATTAACAAAAAATAATAACTAATACATTGACGTTTCGGTCCGGATTTGGATCTTCTTCAGAACTGATCAAAAAATTTAATTACTAATTCGTATTTAAAATTAGAAATTAATTATTAATTATTTTTATATCGGGCAATGTCCGAAATCGGACAAGGTAGTTTTGATTTTTATTTTTATTGCTGGAATAAATGTGAGTTCTGAAATTTAATGCATTGAGGTATATTAAGTTTATTGTTCATATCATATAAATAATAAATAAATTAAACGTGTTTTCAATCATCAATAATTGTATTATAAATAGAAATTTATTGCATTGAGATATATGGTTTACTGCTCATATCATTATTTATAAATAATAAATAGATTATACGTGTTTTCAATCATCAATAATTGTAATAGAAAGCTGAAAAATATATTCTTCAATAGTTGATATCAGTGATAAAAATTCCATAAAGCGTTAATGATAACTTATCATGATAAAGATACAATCAAATGTCAGCGTTTCATGTTTATAAAAAATCTATTTTTTGAACCTTGTCCGATTTCGGACATTGCCCGATGTGGCTCGGGCATTGTCGACATTGCCCGGATTCCTGACATTGACCGTAACATATATATGTGGATATGTATGTCTATTTCTTTGACACGCCCTACGGAAAAGGGAGAATAAAAAAAATGTTATTATAACCCTAAGACACCACAGATCAGAAAATTTCTTTTAAATTGCCAATAAAAAATGTCAAACTGGTTCAGTAGTTATCCATACACACATAAATTTTACATAACATAATATTATGTCAAAATTATAGGTACTTAAATTCAATTATAACAGAATATTTAACTTGAAGAACACGGTCGTACCACTGTAGCAACAGAACACAGCGCGTTAAAAACTTCCTCGAGGCAAATTTGCAAATTATAATTCACAAAATGTGCAAACTGTGGGTATATATTTAAATTCAAATTAAAACAAATTAACAACAAGAAACAATTTATAAAATGTATGTGAATATAAATTTCAAGATGACATATTTAACCCTTTAATAGACAAAAGAAAGATGAAGTATGTACTGCTGGTTTCAAAATATTTTTCCATTGATCAACGAGTTCAATCAATGCATACATGTAAATTAACTAGATTCGTTGATCAATATTATGACTGGCCATCAAAAAAATGCCTAAAAAATGTTTCTTTTTTAAATAGCTCACAGAGAAACTTTCGTCTACACGATTTTTTTTTTGTAAATATTTTGAATATGAATTGTATTAATAATTAATTCTTCAGACTTAAAAAATGTATTTATTTTTGACAATAATTCGTCATCAATAATATCGGGATTGTTAATAAAAAAAATAATTCTTTATTTATTTTATTATTTTAGTATTTTCTTGTATTGCCATCTAATTTTGAGTTATGTTAAAAATTTCAAGTCTCTATCTCACCAGGAAGTTAGTTTAAAATCAATTACAAAGTTCCGCCCGACATACACAAAAAGCAAGTTAATATAAACGTGCAGGTAAAAAATAATCCGCAACGCAAATTTCGGGATCACTTTTTTTCGAAAATAATCCGTAGCACTGATTTCAAGATTATTAAATTGAAAAAAACAAATTATTGATCCAAAATAATGCATTATTTGCAACCGTGGAACAGTCACAGTTAAAAATATCAAACGAGATCGGAACCAACCCAGAAATCAAACCGTATTTCACTATTTTTCTATAAAATAATCCGTAGCACTGATTTCAGGATCAATAAATAAAAAAAAAAAAAAATTATTGATCCAAAGTAATGCATTATTTGCAAGTCTGGAACAGTCACAGTTAAAAATATCAAACGAGATCGGAACCAACCCAGAAATCAAATCGTATTTCACTATTTTTCTATAAAATAATCCGTAGCACTGATTTCAGGATCAATAAATAAAAAAAAAAAAAATTATTGATCCAAAGTAATGCATTATTTGCAACCGTGGAACAGTCACAGTTAAAAATATCAAACGAGATCGGAACCAACCCAGAAATCAAACCGTATTTCACTATTTTTCTATAAAATAATCCGTAGCACTGATTTCAGGATCAATAAATAAAAAAAAAAAAATTATTGATCCAAAGTAATGCATTATTTGCAAGTCTGGAACAGTCACAGTTAAAAATATCAAACGAGATCGGAACCAACCCAGAAATCAAATCGTATTTCACTATTTTTCTATAAAATAATCCGTAGCACTGATTTCAGGATCAATAAATAAAAAAAAAAAATTATTGATCCAAAGTAATGCATTATTTGCAAACCTGGAACAGTCACAGTTAAAAATATCAAACGAGATCGGAACCGACCCAGAAATCAAACCGTTCACTAAAGGGTAAAACGAATTAAAATTGTTATTTAATTTTCCTTTAAGCTATTTCATACATGTATTAATATAAAACACAAGACGTACTTAAATTCAAATTACAACAAATTAATATAATAAATTCGCAATAAAATGTATTTAAAATTTAACAGTTTTGTAGCGCGCTGTTTATTTATAAACAACAATGAAAACAAAGACGACTTAAATCCCGTTTCCTGAAAACAGCTATTATATAATTTTACATTAAAGCAAATAGCTTTTGCAAATTACGTTAAGTACACCGGTGTTTATAATTGTGTATACGAGAGTGCACGAATATCTACTCGGAGTTAAAAGTGTATTTACACTGACAGTTTCAAACGAGGACAGTGCGATAAAATCTTAAGCGGCCAACACACCTTGATACAAGCTGCGATGGAGGCATCGACTCTTAATGTTTCATGATGCAAGTATCAGTGTGTGTAGTACTGAATCACGTATTTGGCATCAGTTGCGGCTTGCAGCGATGCAGAGTCTGGAATCCCATTTTGGTCGGCGAGCCACGACGCCGAGTCGGTGATGCCGATGCAAGTTTCAGCGTAGAATTGCGTCGATGCCAAGACGATATTAGTTTATTTTCCCGCGCTACCTACACACCTTGATACAAGCTGCGACTCTTATGTTTCATGATGCACGTTGCAGTGTGTGTAGTACTGAATCACGTATTTGGCATCAGTTGCGGCTTGCAGCGATGCAGAGTCTGGAATCCCATTTTGGTCGGCGAGCCACGACGCCGAGTCAGTGATGCCGATGCAAGTTTCAGCGTGTGTAGAATTGCGTCGATGCCAAGACGATATTAGTTTATTTTCCCGCGCTACCTACACACCTTGATACAAGCTGCGACTCTTATGTTTCATGATGCAAGTAGCAGTGTGTGTAGTACTGAATCACGTATTTGGCATCAGTTGCGGCTTGCAGCGATGCAGAGTCTGGAATCCCATTTTGGGCGGCGAGCCACGACGCCGAGTCGGCGATGCCGATGCAAGTTTCAGCGTGTGTAGAATTGCGTCGATGCCAAGACGATATTAGTTTATTTTCCCGCGCTACCTACACACCTTGATACAAGCTGCGACTTATGTTTCATGATGCAAGTAGCAGTGTGTGTAGTACTGAATCACGTATTTGGCATCAGTTGCGGCTTGCAGCGATGCAGAGTCTGGAATCCCATTTTGGTCGGCGAGCCACGACGCCGAGTCGGCGATGCCGATGCAAGTTTCAGCGTGTGTAGAATTGCGTCGATGCCAAGACGATATTAATTTATCTTCTCGCGCTGTTTTAGAGATTACTTTGTTGTTTGTGTGTGTAAATTCCATGATGGAAAGTGATCGTGTATTTTGGGAAGAGTTCATAAACATTTATTATCTGCATACGTGTCTTTGGAATACAAATGTACTTTTAGCTCTTCCAATAAAGCATTTGAATGTTTTCTTTCTATAAACCATCTTTTTGACCATTTCCTTTTTGATTTCCCTTTTCTTTTATGGAGTATAAAGAGTGCCCCAACGACTGCTAATTAAACTGGTGTTGGCAAAACGTACCTCATTTTATTCGTCAAGCACTAGGTGCCTAGAAAATAACTTAACCTACTATTCTTGTGTTGCATGAACATGGAGTCGATTCAGGAATCGCAATAGGTTTCGATTTAAGTAGGCGTTTATGCAACTAATGCAAGTTTCATGAAACATAGAGTCGATGCCTGCACCGCAGCTTGTATCAAGGTGTGTAGGCCGCTTTAGAGCGCTGCACACGAGGCTAGAAAAACTGTTTGGATTTCTGTTGGCCGGTAAGCTGGGTACGAGACTGGAAACGACGTCACAGCGGGCTCGCCTGCTAGCTCAAAAGATAGGTTTTAAAATTCGAACAGGGACTATTTTTCTTGCTAGGTCCTCTGCTTGCTCTGAGCAAGAACCAATCAGGAACCAGTATCTTGTCACGTGGGTGACATGAACAAACCAACAAGGCGTCATTTTGCTGCGAGTCAGACGACAGACACGTTTTGCTCTGTGTTTATATATGAACTGTCACTGCGCGCGCACCAGATCCGTCCACAAAACAAGCTTGAAAAGACGTCTTGTGTGAAGAGAGCACATCAAAGCAGCGCTAGAAAACTAGTATAGTCAGATCTAGCAAGGAATCTAGCGGCAAATTCAGCCTCGTGTATACAATGGCCTTTAAAACGCAGGTATTTACGCCGTATGTGTGACCGTATCTTTAATTCAACATAACACAGTATGTAATGTTAATTTCTATATAATATTACGTAAGGCTTGTATTTTATTTAAATAAATGTAATTTCGTATGCAGAATATAATGTGGAAGAACAACCGTGCCTTGTGTATAGCATGCATAGGAGCATAAGAGCAAACATTACATACCCGGGGTTCAACTTATTGCATACATAATATTATAGTAGATATGCTAAGTCCTCATAGCATCACTTTATACTTTGCATTTAGCGCGTTACACAATTCCCCTAATTGCATAAGTGAACACAGAGACGGATTCAGTAAAAATTCAGAAAGAGTTTCTTATTTTTTCTATCGATCAGAGTTTTAAGTAAAAGCTATTAGAGGTCATCTGTTAAGGTAGTACCTCCACGACTGTCCAGTTAAAAAGTTTACGCTTAATACCCACATTATTGATATGATTGTTACTAAGACAGCAGACTATGCTTTTTTAAAGTGAGTGTACTCCTACACTACTATATCCTCTATATGAATACACAAACTCTATGATATATTATTTTGTGTAGAAATCTGACATCACCGCATATTTCCATAGTTTCCAAATCGAGGAAACAAATAAACTCTTAGTATTTTTTGTATACGTCATAAAGAAAGATTTATAAAAAAAAGTGTTTGATAAAAAACTGAAAATTGCCACAGCTCTACGCGAGAAAAAAGAGTCAAATAATTTAACAATAAATAATGTTGGATCAGCTGAATCTAATCTATGCGAGGGCAAAAATTTTTCTTAAAAAAATTTAATCATTTCATATTTTAGCGCCTTTCTCTTTTGTTACATCGTTACCACATAGTTTCCACGCGACCGTTCTCACAATCCTTCCACTGCAAATATTTGTCTAAATATGTTTTTCATTTTTATTTTTTATCAAAACTACGTGGTAAATAATGTTTATATATTTTTTAAATTATTCGGAATATATTATTCTAACAAATATTAGTTTTTCATCAAGATGGTGAAAGTCCTTCAATTAAAAACAAAAAAAAAATGTCCTTTTCTCACGCTTTCCCTATGCTATATGTATAAAAAATGTCATTTTTAATTGCAATTATTTCATGTTCGGTACGGTAAATCGTTTTCAAGTTTTAACAGAGTGTGTAGTATGCATTTAATTACTTATACACCAAATTTCAAAGACTTCCTAAAATATTGAATTTGTGGAGGTACTACCTTAATTACGTCACACTGTTTTTGAAGATTTCTAGACCCCTACCTCTCACGTTAAGTCACAATATATAAATAATGTTTATAAACATAGTCATTTGAGTGTTAGTTTTTAGGGTTATTAAAATTTGAGTTAAAAAAAAAAACAAAAAAAATGTTGCAATTAAAATTTATTTTTTACTTTTTGCTCCACATTGTTCTAAAAGAGTTTTTTTTATTTTTGTTTCTCTAAGCCCTAATTTTAATTATAACCCTAAAAACCAACACACAAATGACTAAGTTTATATAAATTATTTATATATATGTTATTATACATATTTATATACATTATTGTGTTGTCGTGGGTTCTTACGTATGCAAAAATTCAACTTATTCAGACGGAAGTAGGTGAAATTCATTTGTAAGATTCCATTAGATAGACACATACATACATAATACATACATCCAGTGAAGTTAATAGAAGAGTGTTAAAAATCGTGTCTACAGAATAAGTTTTCGAATAAAATTTCGAGTACGGACCTGTGTCAATATTTACATGTCAGACGCGTACACAATATTCATATCTAGAGTAGATAAGCAATCTATGAAGAGGTATTTTGTACACCTTTAGTTAAGATTAATGCCGTAGTTAAAATCCGAGTTTCTGTAACGTTTAGATGTGTATCATTCGCTTGCTAATATTATAGTAACACAGTGTAAGATTATTAAAATGTAGTGACGGTCGAAACCAGTATAAGTAAAAATGAAGTCCTTTGAGGAAAATTGTAAATAATATTTTTTTATTACAAAATAGTTAAAAATGATGACAAATATTGCACTGGCTAGTGACGTCATCAGGTGGCCGAAAATATAAGCAGTACTAACAATAGAATGACACATACTTTACTTGCCAGTGGCGCTATCGGGTGACAGAAAAAAGTTTTGTAAACCTACTTTAAATAATATTTCATAAAGATTTACGCTTAAAATCCAACGAGAGCTAAATAATTGCAATGTATTACTTTTGTTTTCATTATCTTTATGTTTATATTTCTTTCCTCTTACATTAGACTGTTCATTTCGTTCTTGAACAATTTTATAAATTAATATTTTGTTCCATACATTAAATGTTCTACGTATAAAATTGTAAATTCATTTTAAAGTTCATATTTTGAGAATTTTCGGGTGAATAATAACAAATTATGGCAGGAAGAAGTTTTACTTCAGTCGTGTGGTCTAAAGCACAGTCGTTTTTTTTAACAATTACACCAGTTTCACTTCTGTAGTGTGTAGTGTAAGTGTATCTTTTTTACTCGCGATATGTCGGTTCATTTAGCCGCACGCTGCTCTACTATGATCAGACATAATTATGTCAGAATTTCTCTTTAATATGTCGGTAGAGTCACAGAGTGTGCTGTGACAATCCTCGCACCTATTTCTGTGTTGATGCAACAAAACACTAACGTACGCAGAGGGCTGCGTTAAGACCGTAATCTTAATCTGTGCACAATGGACTATAAGGGTGCGTTCAGGCGTGCGGTCTTAAGTAACTAGCGCTGAATGTGTGCACGAAAACACTTGGACCAACTAGTATTATAATATTGTCACCTTTCAAACCGGTCGGTCACACAACAAACGGTGAATTTCAGATAAGACGTAGCATAAGCGAGTTTCGTTCTGTTCGGTATAGCTATGACAATCATTGATGCATTGCTGAAAATCGTTCCACTTAAAATGCAACACACGCCGAAAAAGAACGAATTTGACGAGTGAAATTTTAATTTAAAAAAATGAAAACATTTGGACCAGCTTTTGTAATATCGGTGAATTTCAGATAAGACGCAACATAAGCGAGTTTCGTTCTGTTCGGTATAGCTATGACAATCATTGATGCATTGCTGAAAATCGTTCCACTTAAAATGCAACACACGCCGAAAAAGAACGAATTTGACGAGTGAAATTTTAATTTAAAAAAATGGAAACAGTTCGACCAGCTATTGTTATATCGGTGAATTTCAGATAAGACGCAACAGAAGCGAGTTTTGTTCTGTTCGGTATAGCTATGGCAATCATTGATACATTGCTGAAAATCGTTCCACTTAAAATGCAACACACGCCGAAAAAGAACGAATTTGACGAGTGAAATTTTAATTTAAAAAAATGGAAACACTTCGACCAGCTATTGTAATATCGGTGAATTTCAGATAAGACGCAACATAAGCAAGTTTTGTTCTGTTCGGTATAGCTATGACAATCATTGATACATTGCTGAAAATCGTTCCACTTAAAATGCAACACACGCCGAAAAAGAACGAATTTGACGAGTGAAATTTTAATTTAAAAAAATGGAAACAGTTCGACCAGCTATTGTAATATCGGTGAATTTCAGATAAGACGCAACAGAAGCGAGTTTTGTTCTGTTCGGTATAGCTATGACAATCATTGATACATTGCTGAAAATCGTTCCACTTAAAATGCAACACACGCCGAAAAAGAACAAACTTGACGAGTGAAATTTTAATTTAAAAAAAAATTAAAACACTTGGACCAGCTATTGTTGTATTGGGACTTAGGCGAGTTTTGTTTTGTTCGGTAGCTATACGAATCATTAATAGATTACAGAAATGCGTTCCACTTAAAATGCAATATACACCGAAAAAGAACATAGATACATGACAAAATTTTAATTAAAAAAATGAAAATTGCAAGTTTTCAAAAATATCACTATTAAAGGCAAAGTATCGTAAACAGTTATAAAAATTATTTAAAACAAAATCCTGGAGATAAACGTTTACGAACTTGTCAAAAAATCTGATTTGACAACATAGAGATGAATATGATCCTTGGTTGATAATGATGTTTGGATGAAGAAATTCTTCGTAGCATATAGGTTCAGAAAAAAAGCATTTGAGATCCGAAGTTGACAAAAATAATTGCCGAAACGTCAGCATAATAAATGCTATTTCTACTATAATAATGCTTTTATTCTGATCCTATGCTACGAAGAATTTCTTCATCCAAACATAATTGACTCTTAGATTGTGTATTAATTCTGCATACGAAAAGCAATGTAAAGTTTTAAATCGACATGTGTTTAGATCGTTTTTTGTGGAGTTTCAACTTCAAAATAACATTTCTCTACGCATTTTGATCAAAATTTAGCATGAAAAGTTGTCTTCTTCTATGTGGAACAATCATTAACTGTTTTTATGTGTGTACAATCTAATATTCTAGATGACAGGGAGACTAGTACTCCTGATGCATAAAAACTGTAAAAGATGTTCACAATTTTAGGTCGCTGTCAAATAAAAAATCTTGACATTGGTTCCTGCAACCCGGCCTCAGTGTCTTCACACCAAAGGTTCCACGACTCTTCATGGTTATAGATGTAAACCTTTCGACGAATGCCAGTTACGTGTGTATGCGACCCTATATAGACCCATTATCGCCTTATGCAAACACTCGACATGTGGGCTATTGTTAAGTTTCAAGAAGCAATGTTAACACCGAATGCTCTTTAACGAGTTCGCCGCGTTGCTAAGAGCGTATTGGGTTTCGGATGATTACACATAAGTGTCTATTCAGAACTTAACTAAGTGCACTTTAGAATTCAATCAAATATATTATATAACATTCCGATTCAGAAAAAAAATCGTTTACAATAATTTCCAACGTAAGACGCGTATCTAAAGACTAAAGTCACTGAGAAATGGCTGAAATTTTGTCAACTTATTTTTTAATATATATCTGCAATAAATATCCAAAATTTTAGAACGATTTACTAGACTTTAAAAAATTATAATTACGAAAGTAACATGAGAAATTAACATGAGTAATTTTTAGAATAGATTTATCTATTGCCACCGATGAAAATCACGAGAAAAAAAATTATTTTTGCTGAAAAGTATAAAAAAAAACAGAGTTGAGCTATTTTGTACGTTGCAACGCATATTATTTATTATTTTTGAGTAATTTTAATTTAATAGTCTAGGTCACAAACTCAAAAACGTGTTAACTGGTTTGAAATAGCTAATGACCGATGACTCATTGGATTCGAAAAATTGTTTAAAATATTTTATTAGCACATAAGAAATTGCAAAAGTTATAAACAAATTAAGATGAAGATCGGAAAACAAAATTCTTAAACAGGAGGAAATTTACAATAAAAAAGATCCATTTCCCGGGACTCTATATATCTCTATTATTTATAGTTTTAAAATTTAACGTTAAAAATAGGGTTTCGTGCGGCCCTGTTGAGAAAGTACAACACATAAAAAAATTTTCTTATAGTATTAAATAACAATTTAAAAATTTGAATAAATTATGGTGTCATCTTAACACTTGAAAGAACAAAATTCCGTTGAAAACATTTTTTAAATTTATTTTTAAAAAAGTGACGCTATTATTAACTATTTTCTTTTCGAAAAAACGCCTATATTGACAACAACAAAAATGTTTAAATAATTGGCCCTTTTTATTACATATTATATAGACTTAACAAGATTAAGTCATATAAATATTTAAAAGTTATTTATTTTGTTTATCATAATTTTTAAATTCAATAATTATGAATAATGGGAATGCGGACACATAGGTATATAATTCTTTCCTTTATTGCTAACGTTTCGTCAAAATATTGACTTTTTCAAAGCTCAAAAAAACATTTTTTTTAAATTAGAAAATAAAATTAAATATAAAAAATTATAATTTATTTTCCACTTTTTTATGTCAAAAAATGAAATAAAAATTTTTATTTAATTTTTTGACATAAAAAAGTGGAAAATAAATTATAATTTATTATCTTTAATTTTATTTAAAAATATTTAATAAATACTACGGACTTTAAATGGAAAATAATAATAATTTTTAAAGTTAACAAAAAATGACAGATTTGTCATTTTTCGTTAACTTGAAAAATACGATCAATAATTAATAATTTTTATAGCTTTCCTATCAACATAAGCAACATCAAACTTTACGGAAATTATTTTGGGAATTAATTTGTCAATAATAAACACCATTCATACTTTTACCAGTGCAAGTGAATAAAACCAGTGGCGAGGCGAGATAAAATAACAAACCGTAAAATTAGAGAAAATATTTTAAACAGGCAATATAATTTATCAATACAATCAATGAACGCGGCCAATCAAACCATTTGAATCAAAAGCGTACTGAAAATCATATCGTATCATAATATAATAAAAAAATCAAGTATACAAACACAACATGTTCGAGTTAATAACAAAACTACCCCTATCAATGTGAAAAGCCATCACTGTCAACTCTTAAACGAGAAAGACAGAAAATTGAAACGATACTAATAATACGCCGTGTGCCCTCGAGACAGACATAGAATGTTCCCCACCGCCGAGCATCGACCAATAGAACGGCAGACAGACAACCCCTCGTCGTCACGAATTAACCGGCGAACCAATAAGCGCCGGCCTATTCTATAGTCAATAAACATCTGAATGTTATGTTATTAGGCCTCTTTTGTGGTTTATGTGTAAGAATGATTTTGTGGCTTTTGAAGTTGGAAATTAGTTGTTGTCAGCCATGTGAGGTTCGAACGTGTGTCTGGGGGAAAGGTGGACAAAACTGCTCCGTTCAGCTTTTAGTTCAGCCGTGTACGGCGGCTCTCAGTTAGCTGCCAACCATTTCGATAGGGGAAAGATGATCATACGAACGTCTAGGGGAAAGGCGGGACAAACTGAGTGAAACACATAACTCTCGATTTTTTTAAATTCAAGTAATTCGCTATCTTAAAAGTAATGTAGTATTTAAAATCAAAATGATAAAAATACATTTTATATCATACCAAGAGGCAACTCTCCCCTACAAACGATACTTTGTTTTAAAAAGTTTACACAATCACTAATGATTCCATAATCCACTGTGTTTCATGTAAGTGCATGAAAATTATTTTTCAGGTTCTCTGTAATTTTAAAGTTAAAGAAATATACGGCCGCCATTTTGAAATAGTACTTTTTTTTTAAATTGTCTGATAATTATATATAACAGGTAATTATTACAATATATATCAAAATTAGAAACGTACCATGCTATAAAAATACCCATCTCTTCCACCATGTGGTGGAGGTTACGGGTTAATATTATGTATCATATTAATTACGATTATTTTTGAGTTCATTAACTCGTCTAAAAAGAGCTACAATAAACACTTCATGGCGAATTTAGTGATACGAAAACACTAATTAGTTTGAAAAATGTACTAGTTATTAAGTGCCAATAAAACATAGCATAAATAAAAATACCCACTTCTTCCACCATGTGGTGGATATTGCGGGTTTATCTTGTGGATCATAGCTACATTAATATTATAAAGAGGTTAACATCGGAGGTAGGAGTCAATCTCCGAAACTACTCGTCCAATTTAAAAAACAATTTCACCAATATTTAGAATAGACCTTCAGGGCGGACATAGGCTATATATTATCGCGATAAAATAAAAACAATTTTCGTGGCAACGTAAGTCGTTAAAAAAAAATTATGGCAAAATACAAATTCGGGCTAACCGGATCGGGTTAGTAATTCATGATATTAAATCGGCACACAGTATAAAAAACATGTCGATGATTTCTAATTTAACTACACGCTTAGAAATGTGTATAATCAAAATTTTACGTCGAATTTAATGATAAATAGTACGAAAAAATTATAATAAGTGATATAGACACTTTTTATCATTTATTGCCTAGAAATAAATTTTATATTAAAATTAAACTGGAATCTGTATTATCATTTCTTTTTTATTTACCACAAGGGTTTTTTAATTACGCAAAACAACTATAGCTAGCTCTGTCTAGAGATCTATAGATGGACAGAATAATTAAAAATAGAATAATATTTATTGTTCCAATGACAAAACAAAGTTTTATGATCAAGTAGAAAAAAAATATCAAAATCTGTAAAGTACAAACCGTTAAAAACCCTTGGACAAAAAAAACGCCTTGTGTTTTAAATAATTATATACTTTAATTGATTATATCTAGGTATATATATAAAATTTCCGTGTCATAGTTTTGATCGCGCTAATCTCCGAAGCCACTGAACCGATTTTAATTAAATTTTGTAAATGTGTCTTGCTTGGTGCAACTTACGCTATAGGATAGTTTTTATTAAATATCAGTGTACAAAACTTTTTACGGGATTTTTGCTCTTGAGCTGCTCACAGTTATGTTATCGAAAATGTACTTTACAGAAAATAATCAAAAATCTTATAACACCCGCAACAACAATATCACTATAAAACACAATACGACTTTTTTGAAAAAAGTCCGTTATATATAGGTTACAAAATTTTCTATAAATTGCCTGATTCAATAAAAAATATAAAAAAATTATAACATTTTAAATATAAATTAAAACAATATTTTTGCAACACTGTGCCTTTTGATTTGAAGGATCTTTTTTAATATTTAATGTATTTTTTTGACGTTTGTATCCACATCAGTGGCATCTCAATAAAAATGATTATTATTATTATAAGGTGTCTAAGATAAGACAAAATCGTTATGCCCATCCTAAACTTCATTCGAAGCCCGCTTTAAGAAATATAGCTCCATAAAACTCAAAGATTTTTCTGCGCCATTCTATCAGCTTGCGTTTTATTTTAATCAAATTCAGTTCTAATAAAATGGGATTGTCGTTAACCCTTAAGAAGCAGCGGTACGTCTATGACGAGACGTTATACCCTTGCACAGACATACGCACACCGACAAGCACAAGGGGTGTTGCCTTAAAAAGGGAGGACGCACGCCAGACATCCCTCCGCCCTCGTGTTTAAGGGGAATGAATGCATGTTCCAGTAACGGTAGTACACTATCTGTGGTCATTCCCGTGACAAGCGTATTCTATTATTGCGTATAAACAGTTTAACACCATAGAACAACTGACTGTCTCGTAAAAAAAACACTATCTACGATCGTGTTCTGTCTATAAAACAAAATAGCCGCGTTACGAATATTTTTTTTTGGTGTTAAGTATTTAAAACAAAAGACTATTATGCTTGTGAAATGTGTTAAAAAACTGGTGAAATGTTGTCATGATTTTTTTAAAAATATGTGACAATTGTGGTTATGGAATTTTTGAAGATTTTACTTTTCAAAAATAGCCAATAAAGTTATTTTTTTTAAATAATTCTTCACACTGTGAAAATAAATTTTGTGAACTAAATTACTGTGATACTAAAAAAACAAACTATACAATACAAACACTAATAAAATAGTGTACTTTACTTATTTTACAAAATATTTGTTGTAAGTATAAAATTGAATAAGAAACTGTATTTTATAGAAAAGACACAAAAAACGAAAGTACAATTTTCAGCAAGAGTTTCGTTAAGTGAGAGTGTTGTGTAATGTAATTACGCGCTTTTTAAGACCTACTAGTGCCATCTGTTAATGACAGCAGAACTAATCCATCAATAGAAATATAGAAATAAAATGAGTTCTCAGTCACCGTTAAATGACTCATCATCTCACGAGATCGAAGTGAACGTCGTGTCAAGCCCGGACTCATCAAATCACAGCCGCAACGGTTCCCCGGAACTGAGCGCCACCAGCTTCCGGATGGTCAACCACATACCGCAGACCGCGATACCCAACGGAATCACGTGTTATCCGATCATTAAAACAAATGACGACAGCTGCAGTGATAAACAGAACAATAGTGGTAGTTATGAACAATCGAAACAAATTAGAATCGGTACGGGCGACAGTCAGCTGTCGCCGAAAACAAATGGCGGTAAGCCGGCGGCGACTTCGAGTAGTTACACGTCGTTTTCGATATCGAGTATCCTGAGTCGACAGGAACCGACGGCCAAAAGGATAAATGCCCAACAGAATGTGATAGAAGCGGCGGTAGCTGCGTCTTTAACACCGTGTACGGACAGTGCAATGCTATCAAGGTTTGTCACAGTCTAATAGTTTTTTATCAACCCCAAAAAAAGAGTTATCAATTTTTATTTTATTTATTTATTTATTCCTCAAACGTGTTACAAATTTGTTAAGTAAGTAAATATTATAAGTAAGGATTTCCTGCCCAACGTTCATGTATATTTTTTTATATTTGTTTGGACATAACTTTTCGAGGAATTATCCGCTTTGAAAAATTTCGACACCAGTTTGTTCAGAATGTTTAGGGATTGCTGCCATGTAATTTTTTTTTTTAAATCAGTTCAGTCGTTTTTAACTGACTTCTAGAAAAGGAGGTATGTTAAATCATTTCTCCATCATTTGTGAACCTATTTTGATGATTCATCTTCCACTTAATAAGACATGCTTTCAAGGTGATCTCACATAAATTTTATTTAAATTGGTTCAGCAGTTTAGTTATAAAATGTAAAGAAATAAGGCGGTAAATAACGTAAGAACTATATTTTGATAAATCACTAAAAAATAAAAAATCGAACCTCCTTCAAATAAAGAAATTGACGTACAAAAAAATATTATTTTACCCATTTTAGTCGCCTTTTTTGAGGGAGTTTCAACATTTTTTAAAGTTTTTTTTATCGTAAACCGGACAAATATAGAAGTTATATACTGGATCTTTGAATATAGTTATTAATTTGTCATGTAGGCTTTGCCAGAAATGTTTAAAAAAATTAATCCAATAATGTTTTTAATAGTCAATTAAAGAAATATTTTATTATTGAATATTTATATATTTTTAAATTGTAATCGGTTACATTTTTATCGCATTAGGTATACCTACGATTTTATCAATGGTTTTTAATATTTTAAACTCCGGGTTTTACGGATATTTTTTTTAATATAAAGTTGGTATTAAAGTTCGCTTATTATATTTAACGGCATGCGATCTGGAATTTATCTATCTATATGTACATGAAACTCAAAATCAAAATTTGTCTGTCCGACAAAAACTTTTGAACGGTAACTCCGATCATCATGAAATTTGGACACAACATTCATCTCGGCAAACTAAGATGAATGTGCGTACTCGTGTTCCCACCCCCACGCTTGTTCTTTTGGCACCCGGATGAAACCGGGACGGATCGCTAGTATAAATATATAAAAACATCAATTTATTTATCAAATATAAAAGGTTTCATTTTTATAACACAGTTGGAAAACAAGCAAATTATCTAATATAATAATTTCTTTAAATTGTGTTTATAAGTTGAGTTTATATTCTTTTTCATAAATGAATTGGGAGTGGCAATGCCTCATCACCACTAATTTTTAAAATTAGTTTAGTTTTGACTGTTCGAAAATTATTCAATATTAATATTAGATTTATCGTGATAATAATAATAAGAAAAAATCGCAGGCATATAATATTTGATAGATTTATTTATTGTACGGCGTTGCGTCTAAATATTTAGACTGTTTCAAGTACTGCAAAATTAATAACATTTATATAATAAATCTATATACTATTTTTATCTTGCGATTTTTTTTCTTATTATTAATTATTATTCAATATGAATAAATAAAATTATCGACCAATTTTTCAGACAATATATTAACAAAAAATATAATTAATACATTAACGTTTCGATCCGGATTTGGATCTTCTTCAGAACGGATCTAAAAAATATAAAAAATAATTAATATTTAATTTCTAAATAATTAATTAGTATCAAAATATTGAAAAAATAATTAGAAATTAAATATTAATTATTTTTTAGATCCGTTCTGAAGAAGATTCAAATCCGGATCGAAACGTTAATGTATTAATTATATTTTTTGTTAATATATTATCTGAAAAATTGGTCGATAATTTTATTTATTGAAGAGTTCTAGTCATACGTTAATCAAAGATTTGATTATTCAATATGATTTGGAAATTATTGTTAGAAACTTTTTCTAATGTCCACTGCCTCATGAAAATTTAAGCTATGATTTTAGTAACGTTTAGCAAGATGAATTAAAAATAAAGTTCGTTATGTTTAAATAATCTGCCGCCGTTTTCTTAGCGCGACTAGACCACGCCCCGGCCTCTACTAATTTTAATATTATACTATTTAAAAGCGCACATTTGTATTTATTATATTTGAATAGACAGTTACAATGTTGAAAGATGTTAAGAAGAAACAAGTTAAGAAGTTAAGAAGAAAACGTACAAATGAAACAAGACGCGACGCCCTCTAGCTGTTTGTATAATCGTTTGATATCACACGCTTTCCGTCAATCCACAGTTGGGTTCCGAAAAATTCTCGTCCCACGTTGTAACCTACTCAAAATACGACTTTCTTTATCCAAAATATCGTTTAAAAGTAATTTTAAAAACTAAAACCCGACTACTGAAAAGTACTAATCAAGAAAATATTCTCATCTGAGGATAGCCGTGGTCATATGCCACCCACGCTAACAAAACATTACATTTTAACAGTAGTAAGCGATCATAAGCTCTAGGGCAAAGTGCATCACGCTATACATCTAGAGGGGCTTCATATATTATATGAAATGGCATACGACCACGGCTATCCTCAGACGAGAATATTTTCTTGTTTCATACTTTCCAGTAGTCGGGTTTTAATTTTTAATCTTATTTTTTATTTAAATTAATTTTTTTGAACTTATTTTTATTTATTTTTTAATATGCTCCCCTCTAGGACCAAAATTTAAAAATAAATGTAGCCTTTGTTACCCGGGCCATAATAACGAATCGATTGACATCTTATTTATCAAAATCGGATGAATAGTTTAGGCGCTACGGTGGAAAATACAAACATACATAGACTACTAAACTCGTAGCCCTTCATTTTGGCTTCGCCGTAGTCGGGTAAAAAACAGATTGACGCAGAGTCGACATACGTATTTCAATTGATGACGATTAAGAAAAAGAAATTGTACTTCCTTCAAAAAAGGATCACTAAAAAGCGTAAAATAAAGTTTGGAGGTAGGCACCAATTTAATATACCTATAAGTACATAAAACGTGATAGTAAATAACTTGGTTCGTATCTCAAAACTTTGCTATTTTAGTGAACCTTTTTTGAAGGAGGTTCCTTCGAAGTATAAATGAACCGAAAAAATAACCACTTACGTTTAGTGAATATGGCCACCCGAATTGTAAAAATGTTGAGAATGTAATTCACATATATATTAGTGACTGCAATTTGATAATTCGGTACAGTTTGGAGGAGTTACACTGTAACAGTATTTAAGACATTGGGGATGACACCCCAACAGCCCTAGGATATACTTGTAAGATTTCACTTGTCAAAACTTCACCACGACTTCATTCATGTAAGAGGAAAAGCAATCTACTTTTCGGTGTAAAAGTGAAAATAACCAAACGACAATTTTATTCACCAGAAAATATTATTGGAAGATTAAAGGATGAATCCTGGTGGCATAGGATCGATGAACTAAGTATAATATTATATGAACTGAGTATAATTTTAAACAAGTTACATTGGACACATTTATATAATTTTCAGTAAAAATCCGTTGTTTTTTCAAGAAAAATAGTAATTTTAATACCCGTTGATGACATTTTTTATTTTAATTTATTTTATACATAACAACAATACTGAGAAAACAGACAGCATTGATTCTCCGAAGATGGCATAAAATTTGCCGAAACGTCAGAAAATAAAATGCAATTAAAAAAACCTTCAGTATTTGCTTAGTTCATCGATCCTATGCCACCAGGATTCATCCGTTAATCTTCCAACATTTAAACAGGATCATCATCACTCTAAATTATTAGAGTTATTTTTCACAAAGAAAATATATTGGCAATGCAAAAAAAAAACATACTACGTTTTTAATTTGTATTTATTTTTTTTTATCACATACACTGAAAAACTCTATATAGCGACACTCAAGGGACTGTGCACTTTGTGGCGTTATTGAGAGTTGTCGTTAAACAGAGAGAAGAAATAATTCATTAATATTTTCTTACTGTAACATGCATTTACTCATAATATATAAAATTTACAACTGACCAACAAACATTCATTCTTATCGATAAGCAGCTGAGCTAAACATAGGAAAGATAATCCGAACAAAGAAAAGAAAGAATTTCTTAAAATCGTCGGTACGCATGATGCCGACAACAAAGCAACAAAATAACAAACAAATACTATTTATTGCTTAATGATGACGTATTGTTATTTAGAGTGGGTGCGTGTCGTTATTTAGAGTGTATTATTGTATGAGCAACAAGGTAAACCAACTAGTTAAGTGATTTCGACGTTTTAAGGAGTTTGTCGTTATATCGAGTGACGTTAAATGGAGTATATCGTCGTTGGTTCTGTATATTTGGCAGATTTTACGTTTTTTAGATGAAAATATTCAAGAAACGGAGCTCTATACACTAGTAATACCTCCAAATTAATTTTACAGTAACCAACAAGGGGAAGTAACTCTTATGTGAAAAGTTGTATCAAATAATTCCTCCTATGTGCCAATAAATCCGAAATTGACGTTAAATATTTTTTAAGAAAATACTTCGTCTTAATTAAACACGTATAGTAAAGATAAGTATGAATTAGTAATATAACTCTGAAATTGCTAGTTTTTACCATCCATTGCTGAAATAACCACTTTTTGGCCTTTTCTGCAAATTTTACTTTTTGCACATAAGAGGAACCAACGACGATATGCAAAAATGTCTGTCAGTTTCTAATTGCCAGCGTAATTTGAAAATGTCAGGCCTCAAAATGCTTTAAAGTGAATAAGCAAAATTCAATTTTGATCAGCATAACACTACGTGTTTGATTCGTGAGAGAGAGGGAGAGAGAGAAAGAAAGAAATAAACTGATATTTAGTATCGTTTAAATGGACACGCATTACACAATAGCTAGAGCAATTTTCAAATACCTGAAACCTGTTTTTTTTTTAACGAAACGACTTGTCAAAAGTACAGTACATAAAAGCGTTCAAATATAAACATACGCGGAGAGATGTATCATGTATTATATGTTGGCAACAATGAAAACAATAGAGAAACAGCGATGCTCACGTCACGGACGATCACAACGATGAGCTTTGTTATAAGCGATGTTCACTTGTCAGCTATTGCTGTTATATGAAGCACGATCATCAGCCATCTTGTTATAAACAATCAACTGTTTTCTATTCGGTAGCAGCGCGGGAAAATCACAACCTTCCATAATGTTATATTTCAACCAGGGCAACGTATTTATTAGGCGATCCATTTAATAAACATAATACAGTGTATCTTTTGATATAATTCAACAAGATCTGCCATTTTACTGCTCAGAGATAGTCAATTGTTTGAATAGGAATCCATTTATACCTCGATATGCTTTTGTTATAGCAGCATATACCAACCAAGCGATGACGCAATGCTACCAACTTATTTGTATTCATACAGAATTAATTATTTTATACTCAATTTAAACCAGATATCTAAACAAGATTGTAATTGGATACTATCTAAAGAATTTAGAATAAAAACTACCGTTTACGCGGAGGGTACGCTTAGGGCTTTGCAAGTAAAACAACATTTTTGGAAATATCGTTTGCGTCTTGCGATAATTGACCACATCTCTTCGTTTTGCGTGGATTCGATTGCGCCTCCGAGTCGATCGCGTTTTATTGCGGTTATGTCGTTTTCTTCCCATCATGGTCGCAAATTTAGATAGCGTAAATTGACTGCGGATTTTGATATTCATCGCAAGCAAAAAATATAATTACTAATTTTTTGTTAAATTGGCGCAATAACTTAAAAAGTTTTCAGTTTAAACAACGTTAAAATTATGTATAAATTTTGTTGCATAAGAAATGTACGTTGTTGAAATAAAATCTGGTCTTCGAGTTACCCGTTTAGACAAATATTGTTGTAGCTTGAGAACTACTGACCCGATTTTAATCAAAGTAGCCTAAAGGATGATCAGATACTGGAAAAGAAAACCGTACGTAAAATGGTTAATTGGTTCTCGAGTAATAAACAAACAGGTACATACCATATCCGGGCTTGGAAACAGTGGTCCACTGGTATCGTCTGCAACAAACAAAAAAGGAAAACGTTTGAATCTAAGTAACATCTGGATTTATATAAGAACCAAAGTCGAATTTTTTTGTATTAAACACACCGTTGCTAAATTCATTAGATATACAAATCTTTGATTAACGTCTGATTAGAACTCTTCAATAAATAAAATTTTTCAGACAAAAATTATTTAAAAAAATTCAGTCTTAATTCTATTGTAAAATAAGTAGATACTAATACATTTTTATATTTTTAGATAACATATTTCTGAAGTAGGTCCAAATCCGGACCGAAACGTCAATGTATTAATTTTTATATTCTTCGTTAATATAATTGTCTGAAAAATTGGTCGATAATTTTATTTATTTATTAGATATACCCTTATTTGTCTTACATTTTTTAAAACAAACAGCTATTTTTAAACAAACATTGCTCTGATCGCGTCAGAACAAACACAAAACTATTTTTACTTGAAGTTTCATCTTGCCCTATTAATTATTATTAGACGACAGATGTAGGTAATATAAAGAATGTTAGAAATATGTAAAGAATTTCGACTTAAAAAACAGTTATTCACGGGAGGTAATGCTAATTAGGACTATAAATTTATAGACAAAAACAATAAGGCAATTAACATGAATTGTAACAACAGTTAAAACACAATTAATTTGGTTTTGATATCGCGTTTAAATAAAAGTGGCTATACTTTGGCGTGTGAGGAATTCTCTCACAGTTAAAGATAAAGGAGATTATGTGCCAGGGAAAAAGCTTTTTGTATTATGAAACAGTCGATTCTTTATAATATTAAATGAGTGAAAAGTTTAACTTATATATAGGTACTGTCAGATGTATAACTTCAATATATAAAGACGGATTTAGACGAAGCATTTACGCGCTAAAGACCTCAATTGTCGAGCGTCTGTATTCTACATTTATTTAATTGTTGTACATGTAATGTGTGCTAGATATATTACGATGGGTTTTTTTTATCTATACTAATATTAGAAAAAGATAAAGTTCGTAATTCGGATGTAGAAGGTGATCTCCGAAACTACTCATTTTTTTTTCACCAATATTTAGAATGGGCTTTCAGGATGGACATAGGCTATATATTATCGCGTTAAAATAGAAGCGCTCTTCGTGGAGACCAATTTTGCAACACAAGTCAACGAAAATCTCTACTATTATAATATTTTCTGAGTTTGTGTGTATTCGGAGGGTATCTCCGAAACTACTCATCCGATTAAAATGTTTTTCCCCAGTACTAAGAATGGGCCTTCAGGATGGATATAGGCTATATATTATCGCGTTAAAAATGAAATCGCTTTTCGTGGAGATCAATTTGGAACGCAAGTCGACGAAAAAACGGTGGCAATTTATAAATTCGGGCGAAGTCCCGGACCGGGCCGCTAGTATGTGATAATAGTATATTGTGCAACTAGTGCGACAATGCCGCACGAGTTGCACATACTATTTTTTATTACGAATAAATTAAAATTCCCAGAACAAATAAAATGTTCAATTTTAAAATACACATTTTTTGCTGTCCTAGTTATTATTATAAAACTATATGAGAATATTTCATATTCAAAGACACGATATTGTCTCGTCTATGTCTACGTGGGTCTATTGCAAAAACAAAAGAAAACTAAAGAAGAAGTTATATAAGGTAAGTTGAACGGAGGCAAAAGTCGATAAATCTTGCATAGTATAAATATTCCCAGAAGAATTATATGTTTGCCTTAACCGGTCTTCGGCATTAAATTTGCATTGACTTTTAAGTGTTTCCACTCTGGCGTTTACTCTAAGTTTGTGAACACTTCCTGTCTTATATTCCCTTAAAGGGCCGACATCCACCTTCCAGGACCGCACTAGCCGTATCGAGAAGACGTACGTTTTTTTCGTCGCAAAAAACGTGCAGGACGAAAAAAACGTGCAGAGTTTTTGTTAAAACAAAAAGACGCCAGAGCAGTACCCACAAAAACTCACGAGGAAGTTAAACTTCTTTCGAAATTGATGACGTAGTTGATATCACGCATGCGCTGACACTCAACAAAATGCACACAGTTTTTCTATTATATAATGGGTGTTTTTTTTAGAGGTATACAACTTTAAAATGAAATAAAACACGTAAAAATAAGGTTGCTGGCCACGTTGTTGGCTTTGTTTAAAATATAATTTTATGCCATTTATGTTTAAATATGATTTCGGGCATATGGGCGCCACGGCTGGCTTGAATGAAGCGCAATCGGGAAGTCCAATTTTCGATCACTTTATCGAGCATCTGGGGCCGTATATCGCCAATAGCGCGGCGAATGTTGACTTCCAAGTGATCCAACGTCTGTGGTTTATCGGCGTAGACTAGTGACTTCACGTATCCCCAAAGAAAGTAATCCATAGGTGTGAGATCAAAATTTTGCGTTGAAAAAGAGGATCAAGCTGAATATTGTTTTCGGCCCATTCACCGAACGACGGCGCGCATAATGGTCACGCGGCTTTAACTCTTGCACAAGCTGGATCTTGTAAGCTTGTAAGCCAAGATCTTTTCGCAAAATCTTCCACAACGTGGATGGGCACAGTCCCAATTGCTGTACACGACGGCGTATCGACTCATTCGGGTCCTCCTCAACACTACGCACCACAGCAGCAATGGCATGTTCTGTGCGCACTGTATGGCGTCTTTGTGGATGCGTATTATCAACTAGAGTATGCGTAGTTCGAAAACGATCCATGGTTTTCCGAATAACTTGCTCGGATGGACGATTATGTCGACCGTAAAATGGACGTAGCGCATGGTTAGTTTGGCAAACTGAACCATAATTTTCAAAATAAATTTGCACAATTTGCAAGCGTTGTACTGATGTAAGTCTATTCATGGTGAAATGGCAAAACATACTGACCACAAATCATCTGTCAACTGTCAAATTAACTGTCACTTGAAACGGTGTTGCCAATTTCAAAACCAAACCTCCAAAAAAAACACCCTTTAGTACTTTGACAGTTATATACAATATTATAAAATTCATACGCAAAAATATGGAATAAATCAATCACGTATAAATGTGTATTTTCTTTTTTATTAAGTTGCCCAACCCTAAAATTGGGTTGAAACATTCCACCATATTATGTTTTTGGAGTTTACTTCTTAGGAAACGATTTTGAGTTATAAAGCCCGGTACAGAAATTTTATGAGTAGGTAAGATCAATTGGTGAGGCGTTACGCTCCACCGCTTCAAGTGTGGCGTTACACTCGTCCGCTGCAAAAGAGACAAACATTATCTGTAGGATTTACCGTACGAAAGAATGAAATGGAATACAAAAGAGACAAGCATATATATCTGTAGGATGTAACGTGCGAAAGAATGAGATGGAATACATTACACAGCGTATCTAAGGAGTAAACTCTAGTCGTGCGTCGGAGCTGACACGCACACTTTTTTGTTTTTTTTTTTGACGTGATAACGTCTTATAAATTGATGAATCACCAATATTATAAATTGATAAAACACCGGCTGCATGTACGAAAAAGTGTAACGCGTAACGCATAACGCATAACCTGACCCTGTGCGTGCTTTTTGCTAATTTAAATCAGATCGGTTTGAAACCAGTCTTAAACGAAAGAGGAGAACATTTTACATAGATTTCGTATAACAGAATTTGCCTAAACAGTTTTTTTATACAAATTTATATAGAAAAATATTTTATACAAATTTATATAGAAAAATAGCTGTATAAATGCAATGTTGTCTAATGCATGGCGCGACGCGGTCGGTTGTCTTTGTTTGCCGTACATGGAAATTAGAAGCAAACGTATGTCTTGTCTTAACATGAAAACGGCTGCATTTCTAATGTTTAATTCAATTTTTTGACATTAGTATATTGTGAAATGCAACGCCTTCTAAGTTAAGTATTGGAATAACTAATTATTATTAGAACATAATACTTTGTAAGTTGCAAACGTCACTTTTGACATTTCTTATCATTCCGACACCAAGGATAAGCGGATTGAATCCAAATTTTGGGAGGTTTAGGTTATGTATTACGGAATACGTTATCACGTAAAACTATCGTCCGTAAACCGACTTTACAGACAACCATTTTTTTTTTAATTTAATTACTTATATGGAATATATTATTATTAAAATTGCTTCTTCCTTTCTCTCGCTCTTAAGGTTACCCTTATATTTCTCCGGTGTGGATTCACAATTTCAGTCGTTAAAGAAGTTTCACTTCGGAAACGAAACCCCTGCAGCCATGACTGAACGCAGAATCTGTCGGAATATAACAATCTCGACAAGCGATCGTGCGTCTTATGTATGTTTAACTTAAAGACACACAGAGAGAGAAGTCGACGGGAGAAACGTCTTCAGGGATTCACTTAGTTATAAGTAGCTTATTCTGAACACAAAGTGGTTGCGATATATTCGTCGATAAAGATCGATAGACACACTTCACTTGTTTTAGCATAGCTTCAACTTATATAACTTCATATAACAATATAAAGTACCTACGCTAAAATCATAACACAGTCTGTGAAAAATTCAGGGAAAAAAAGAAGTTTAAAAAGTAAAACCCGACTACTGAAAAGTATGAAACAAGAAAATATTCTCATCTGAGGATAGCCGTGGTCGTATGCCACTTACCCCAACAAAACATTACATTTTAACAGTAGTAAGTGATCATAAGCTGTACGGCAAAGTGCATCACGCTATACATCTAGAGGTGCCTCATATATATGAGATGGCATACGATCACGACTATTAATTTAAATTATTCTTTTTGAATTTATTTTTTATTAGTTTTATAACGAATCGATTGACACTTTATTTATCCAAATCGGATGAATAGTTTAGGCGCTACGATGGAACATCCGTAAATACAAACATACATATAGATTGCTAAAACCCTTTCTCCACGGTACAAAATTTTCCAAAATTTGCTTGATTACGAGTGTGAATTTTGTGAGTTTATTCGGAGGGTAGTCTCCGAAACTACTCATCCGATTTCAAAATTTGTTTTCACCAATATTTAGAATAAACCTTCAGGATGGGAACATAGGCTATATATTATCGCGTTAAAATAAAAGCTCTTTTCGTGGACACCGATTCAGCAATGTAAGTCGACGAAAAAACGGCTGCAATCTACAAATTCGGGCGAAGCCGGACCGTGCCGCTAGTCATTATATAAAACTTTTTTCAAGTAATGCAGTTAGTTCATAAGTATAATAGGTATCTATATTTTATATCTTCAAGTATCTTGTTTATTAATTTTATGCACTGGAGAACGTTTCTTAATTGTTAATTTGTTATAAACAGACTTAATAATGTATGTATTTAAAATTATTCTTATAATTATTATAACCTGACGATGGTAACAATGTAAGCAAAATGTTGTAATTTAAATTAATAATTAATTTAAGGTTATAATTAAAATGTCAAAATTGAAAAAAAATCTGTAAATTTTTTAAAATATTTTGACATTTTTATTATAACCTTAAAATGTTTACAATGCGTATCTACACTTAAGAACTCAGCTGTGAAAATTTTAGTTAATGTTTATTTACATTATATAGACGCTAACACCTTTCAATAATAACTAGTGGTCGCCCAGTGATCGAAATTCGGCCGTAATTCATTAAACTTTTAACTTTGAACGTTATTGCGGTTCTTTTGTCATTATATTTTCTTCTGATTCGATTTTATCGGCGTTAATTCGTACACATCGTGATTAAACATATATTGTGCACTCATTAAAACGAAGAGAACGCATACATCATGATGTGTGCGAATTAACACACTCAAATCGGCACCACACTCCTTTTCTCTTTCCCGTATTTATATGTAGATTAGCGGTCCCGCCCGGTTTCACCCGGGTGTAAAAGAACGAATGGGGGAGGGACATGAGTACGCACGTTGTTTACCGAGTTTAGTTAACCGAGATTAATGTAGTGTCCAAATTTCATGATGATCGGAGTTACCGTTTTTAAATTTTGAGTTGTATTTTGCAACATTTTTCATTGATGCTCCGCTCTTAGCCTATAGCGTTCCTCGATAAATAGACTAACCAACAAAAAAAAAACAATTTTCAATTTGAACCAGTAGTTCCTGAGATTAGCGCGTTCAACCAAACAAACAAACTCTTCAGCTTTATATATTAGTATAGATTTAATAATAATTTTCTTTCTTGTATGATTTCAGACTGGGTTTAATGTCGCATTTCGGCGCTTTAGCAGCGGCAACGAGTAGATATGCAGCGCTTTATCCTGGCGCAACGACGGACCCCAAAACATTGCCTTGGTATTGGGGCAGATTACCACCAACACCCCATCAACCTGACAGACCTAGCCCTCACGGTAAGACATTATAATCTTCTTCGATATTCATCAAACGAAAATTGTTTACTTCTTAGAAATGTTTTAATTTTACGTCGTTCCGCCATTGCTCACGCATTATTGGTTTCGCAGTTATTAGCGATTCAAACCTGACGGTATTTTGTCACATAAGAAAGTTCGACCTGAGAATAGACGTTTTCACGTAAAAAAGGTTTCTGGTGTCTGGATTGTTTGTGTTCAAAAATAATCAATGAAGACACCGTAATCAAACAAAAACAATATTAAGGAGTCTACCAATTATAAAATATTTTTAACAAAAAAATTGAACCGACTTCAAAATATGCACTAAAAAGTAAAAAATAATAATTATTGTTATTTTTGGAGTCGGTGTCACATCGGAATTCGAAAGTAGCATTTTAATTCTTACATGTCTCTAGTTCTCGGAATAGATTTCATTTTGGCTGACACCGACTCCAAAAATAACAATAATTATTATTTTTTAATTTTTAGTGCATATTTTGAAGTCGGTTCAATTTTTGTGTTAAAAATATTTTATTTTTCTCTTTTTAGTGTTAGATAAAGTATTGCAAAGTATGCGTGCCTTTGAAATTTGAGAGTTTCCCTCGATTTCTCCGGATTCCACCATCAGATCCTGACTTGGTTCCGATGGGACCACCTCGGAAGTGCACTCTTTTGAATAAAAAAAAAAATTTTGAAAATCGGTCCATAATTGACGGAGAAATCGGTGAACATACATAAAAAAAAACAATAAAAAATATACAGTCGAACATAGAACCTCCTCCTTTTTTGAAGTCGGTTAAAAATTAGCAAGTAACTGACACACTTTTTTTATATTGGTGTATCTTTAATCCCCGAAACAACTCATTCTATTTTAAAAATTCTTTCACCAATATTTATAAATGGACACAGGCTATTTATTATCGCGTTATAATAAAAGCGCTTTTCGTGGAGACCAATTTTGCAACGTAAGTCGCCGAAAAAACGACGGCAATCTATAAATTCGGGCGAAGCCGCTGGTAGCATATAAACATATCCTTAGTCTTGACGGAAAACTTTTTTAACGGCACAGGTTTCGAGTTACTCTAGATTCATAATAACAGAGAAAGCAAAACGGTAATCCAATACTTTAATAATAATAAAGTCTGAATAAAAGCGAAAGTGAATGAAGTAAGTAATCGATATTTGTAATAATTAATTGTATGAAAGCAGAAAAGGGCATTATATCACTTATATCCAACATAAAGGAAGAGAAATCTATACTTTTTTATTCGGGTCTCAAATCGTTAAAAAAAGACGCGTGGCGAACTGACTACAGAGATATAGTTCTCATTGCATAAATACGTTTAACAGTGGCGGTTCCGCTACGAGCTTTGCAGAGCTGCAGCACAACCAAAATCTTAGGTACTTCATAATTTTAGAATGAATTATAATTATAATTAGGAAATATTGTAATAGTTACACAATGAACGCTAAAGGAAGACCACAAAACTCGCGCGTGTTGTGTGTTATGTGGCAGACTTTCTTGCGTTCAGGCGCCGTTCTGTGTGTTCATCATCAGATACCCCTGGTGTACACGGAACTTCTGACCCACAAGTTATAGCGCGTTATTTAGATCGGCTTTGAGCTGCATTTACCATCAGCACATTAGTACAAATAAGCATCTATCACTGTCGTATGCTAGAAGTGTTCACTGAATTTATCTCATTCAGCCAACACCTTTGACTCAGCGGTATACACATAAATGATACACGACACACGGCTTATGGCAGTAATGACTAGTGTTACAGTGTATATTGTAGATTGAAAAAAAATAATGAAACATCATAAACATGGTTATTAAATTTAATTAAATGGAATGAGGGAGAGGAGTAAATATACTCCTCTGGACCTCTCCCTCATTCCTGGGTCGTGTTAAGAGGTACCTCCGGTTGATCCTGTACACACCTATTTAAAATGCGCCGCCATTGATGTTTAATATTAAACTTTCAGCAAAGAGTATGCAATAATATGATTATAATTATTATCAGACGACATTTAGAGATTTCTTTGAAGCAAAATAAAACACTCTGCAGAGCTAGCCAATGAAAAGCTTCTAGTGACAACAATGCATGATAAAAAGCGATTAGTAAGCTTGTGTTACGTTACGTCAGAACAATAAAACCTGATCGACTGAACACGTCGACTATCTATACCTATATGTCATATACCGTTGCATCTGAATAAAGAAAAAATTCCAGCCAATTGGGCGACGGGAACTTCAAAATTTTGACATTTGATATAGTATAATAAAGAAAATAAAATTTCTGATATTGAGTAAGGCGACGCGGGTAATGGCTAGTATTCAATATATTTGCTATTCGTTGACACGATTACCTACATAATATGTTCCACATCAAATCAAAGCATGCTGGCAGATCTACAAAATAAAAGAACAGCTGATTTTTTATGTTCAAAATATTTCCGAAAATATAATATATCTATAATAGAAAAAAAAATTTCAACGAAACTTTTTTGAAAAAATAAAAAGAATAATAAGCCGTTATGAAAAGTATACCAAAATTATATAAAAACACCGTTATAGCATATATCTCTTCTGCGCATGCGCCTATTTTCCCCAAAAACAATAGGGCTCTTCATATTTGCATACCAAACATCCTCCCAAAATTTGATTTCAATCCGTTTGACCTGTATCGTGTTCACAGACAAACAAACTCAGAGTTTTTCCAAAAATATGTTTTTTGGATTTGTTGAACCTCAAGACGAAAGGATATTGTAAAATTTTGAAAAGTGATTTTTTTCCTACTTGTGGGTTGGAATGTAAATATGGGAAACTTCCTAATTGGTCCCCTTTATAAAAAAAAAGGAATAAACGGTATAGGATATTTACTATACGGTGAATGATTTTTTTAAGTTAATTAAGCGTAAACGCTAATAAGTAAACATTTACACCTGCGGTTAAATAAAAACCCGAAATGAAACCGTGTTTTGTTTTTTTCTTGCGTCAGGTGTACCAATAGAGAAAGAGACAGTGCTTAATAAATATATTATGTACTAAACACTGGCATTGGAAGACTTACAGCAGCACAAAATTGTTCTTTGGCTTGTTTTTAATACCGTTGCGTTTTCATGTATAACGATATACGATAGTCGTTAGAAGACTTACAAAACTATTTATTTTTATACCGACTGTTGTACATTAGTTATTGGCGTAACTAGTAGTCTAAGTCATTCATGGCGGCGCGATGTTTTCAGCACGAGTCGTAGGTGCGAGGGCACGAGCGAAGCGAGTGCATACTGCGCACCGGAGACGAGTGCTGAAAACATCGCAACTGACACGCCATGACTTAGCCTACAAGTTGCGCCCATAATTTTATTCAACAAATGCGCGTTATTCATGTTTTTAACACGGTTATACGTTCATATAAGGTACGTATACAAATATCTATTAATTTTTTTATAAAAAAATTGTCAATACTAACAGCACGATTTAATGTTTTGGTTTGAGATTAGCCGGTTATGAATAAACTCCATGTCGAAAACATTTGGCATCTCAATTTAAGCATCAATGGATAACAAAAGAGAGTTGTTGTTACCTTCTATTTCGTTACGACTCAGAAAATAGTTACGTTTATTTTCATTACTCCACAATGGCCGAGCTAGTAGGAATCTTCATTGAGTTATGACAAGTAATTGTCACCAGTCAGTAAATGGCTATTTAGGGTTCGGTTTTTAGGCATGATAAAACATGAATAGCGCGCATGAGTTGAATAAACTATTTTACGTACGGGTTGACTGGGCTAGATCCTAGGACGACAGAATTGCAGGGGCAGTACGACTTCATTTCAATTTTAACAAGATAGAAAACAATAATCAATAAATCTTAGAAACTTCATAATTTTAGAATGAATTATAATTTCCATATTTAACGAATGTTTAATGTTAGAAAAGAATGTAATAGTTGCGCAATCAACGCCGTGTGTTCTGTGTGGCAGACTTTCTTGAGTTCAAACGCTGTTCTGTGCTCCGACGCAGCACATGAAACGTGCCACTCCTGACACACAAGTTATTATTTAGATCGGCTTTGAGCTGCATTTACCGTCAGCACATTAGTATCACTGTCTCATTCAGTTAACACCTTTGACGGTTTTGACTTGACGGTACGTATGTCGTACATACACGGCTTATGGCAGTAGTGGCTAGTGTTACAGTGTATATTGTAGTTTGAAAAATGTCTTTAATCAAAACGTCATAAAGATTGATGTGATTTATAATTTAATTAACTGTCCCTCACTCCTAGCCCGTGTTAAGAGGTACCCGTCACTGGCCAAATCTAGATTTAAAGCTGAACGTCGTTTCAGAAATTCGGCCTACATTACTTCAAACGGTACGTGGCGTTAAAAACAGTCTGTATACGAGAGGATCGGTTAAACAGAGTGAATTAAATACGATTGAGTAAGTTAGTTAACTTGTTCCATCATTCCACTCTCCACCCACCATCCAACGCGCCCCTTTCATCCCTTTAAACAAAACGTTGCAGGCTATAATGTTCAGAGTTTACTGTTATTACAATAATCGATTTGGAAACGATGTTCAAATAATATTATGCAATGCAGGTTCACTAAGTTATAGCGGGAGTAAATAATTTCGGGGCTTAAGAAATGCTGGAACGCCGTTTTTAGGGTTCCGTAACCAAACGGAACTGTTATAATTTCATCATGCCCGTATCTGTCCATCGATCTGAATGAAATTCAGAATTCTTCATCACATACTCTGTTCTTTCATAGCCATAGAATCAGACATTTCTTCATTGAACAAAGACACCATGCGATACTTACATAGGAGTGACGTCAGAAGCGGACGCCATGACACCTACTGGCGTTTTTGCGCTTAATTCAAAATAGAAAGATAAAAATACAACAATCTGGGTTAAAATTGAATTTAATAAATAAAATTATCGACCAAAATTTTTCAGACAATATATGGACCAAATATAAATTATAATTCAATAGATTCACGCCTTTTGATAAAACTCTGTTTTTTTTTCATCAATAAAGACATTATTATTATTATTATTAACGTTTCGGTCCGGATTTGAGTCTTACTTCAGAATTGAGCCAAAAATATAAAAAATATGAAAATTAATTATTAATTTTTCTAATAGAATTCAAAGTAGATAATATTTCGATATTTTAAAAAACTCAAATTGAATTCTATTAGAAACTTATTAATAACTAGCCGCTACCCGCGGCTACGCCCGCGATTGAGATGGAAATCGACTTTTGACATGCATATCAGGGGTTGAGGTATTGCACATATTTTGACAAACAATTTTCTTATTTTTCGTAAAAAATTTTTATTTTTTTTTAATAAAAAGTATCCTATGTTACTTCTAATACCTTCAAGAGTGTATGTGCAAAGTTTCATGATGATCGGTTAAGTAGTTTTTGCGTGAAAGCGTAACAAACAAACTTACATTCGCATTTATAGTATTTCGTTTTCATAAAATTTGTAAGTCCGGTCCTGTCGGGCCGATTTTAATGAAATTTTAATAGCACATTTTAATCATTACTAAAGGGTTAAATTTCAATTTTGAAACGATTCGGAGAAATTTTTCGGTATTTTTGGGCCCAAAAAATGTTTTCAACCCTTTCTTATTTTTCGTAAAAAATTTTTATTTTTTTTTAATAAAAAGTATCCTATGTTACTTCTAATACCTTCAAGAGTGTATGTGCAAAGTTTCATGATGATCGGTTAAGTAGTTTTTGCGTGAAAGCGTAACAAACAAACTTACATTCGCATTTATAATATTAATAATAATTAATTTTTATATTTTTAGTTCAATTCTGAAAAGGACTTTTAATATAGCGAAGTAGACAGAAAGATTGAAAAATCAAGAACCCGGGAGAGAGTCATTTATTTTTTACATAAGCGATATTGGTTTTCTGTCCATAGCTATTTACTAACTATTAATAAACAAAAACATGGAATAATTTAAAATATTTCAATCAAACCGGATTTAGAAAAGAGCAATTTGTTAGAAGTTTTTCAAACCCTTCAAGTAATTCAAATCGAAAAAGCAGATATAAAACATGAAAACAAAATCTCTACATTAAAATAATATTTTTATGGCATCCCATTGTTGGTATTATTACTATTAACAAAGATTATAAGCGGGTGTATTTTTATTGTTTCCTTTTTTATACGTAGAACGGTAGAACGAAGTAAGACAGAGCTATCGTTATTAAATAAGATCTGAGAGAGACAGAGCGATTGTTTCAACGGCTAAATCCAACTGTCAACACGCGTCCGATAAACCACGAACGAAAGCTTCAACCAAAACTTTATCTTTTGGAACACTCTAAATGCCACCCCAAACATCGCTTGAAAGGTTTCAAGTTCGATATATTTTAACGGTTCACATGTACTATACTAATGCTACAAGATTTCTGAATTAATCAGGGTTGCCAGACGTACGAGAAATCTTACCATTACGAGATTTACAGTTTTTGTACAAGATACAAGAATAACACTGGTACAATTTTGTACGAGATTTTAACAATGATGACTGTCTTCGCTAGGTATCAGTCAAAAAGTGTAAGAATTTGCATATTTACCTACTTCACACACCACAAAACGATCGACTGGGCGCATCACTAAATGCACTACCTCATCACTATATGAAACTAGACAACTTGAGTGGGGAATCCCCGTTTAATGTATTTATTTGTTGTTGTCCTTATTACACTAATGTTAATCACTATCAGTTCTAATTGTTTCATTTGAATTGACTGCTAAAAGTGCAAAGAATATGACTACTCAAAGTTAAATAGTACAGTAAATAGCATTAATTATAAATTTTATTCGATATACCTACTTTAAAATACTTGTACAAGATTAACTGTTAGTACGAGATATTTAGCAACACTGGTACGAGAAAAAAAATCCACAATCTGGCAACCCTGGTATTAATGATACAAACTAAAATTTACGAGGCTCAAGTTCAAAATATTCATTCAATAAAGCCTCCCCTAAATTTGTTTAGGTAACTAAAATGTAACTATTAATAACAAAGACATAGCTATTGTTTGCTACAATTATTAAGAAAGATCCATTGTTACATCGCTATTATCAGAAAAAAATGATTTTTCAAACGAACCCCGAATCTTTCCACAACTCTCGCTTATGTGAAGGTTCATGTCTGGCGTCACCTCTATTTATTATTATACAGTCCGCCGCGATAGTATTTAAAAAATACATTTTTCTAATACAGAGAAGTAACAATGCGATTGTTTCTTAACAATTGTAGCAAACAATAGCTGTGTTATTAATAATTTTAAATTAGGTTTTTATGTTTAACGAAATAAGTTATTCACATTTATGATTTTATCTTCTTAACAATATCTGATGTTTACCCTTAAGATATTATCTTCTTCCAATATTTTAGTAAGGCTTCTTCATATACGCAATGTTATAAAATAAATTATCGTATAGTTTTGTAAGGCGTATAAGCGCACTGATTTTGACAAAACAAAATTAAATTAAAGTGTTACACGAAAAATTATCCAATTAGCTATTTTACTAATTTTTACAAATAAGTTTACGTATAGAAACATAAAAATTAAGAGTTTACGTAACAAATTCAATTATCATAAATATTGTTTTAAATAGGCACATTTCTATAAAACGTGACTAAATTGCTAGCAAAATTGCGGAAAATGGCACAAATCCAAACGTAGAGAATCATAAGAATTTAATTTCACTGCGATCTTTGTTTTGTACTGATGAGGGTTTATCGTTTTGTTCCAGAAGGTTCCACAACAAATGACGACGCAACTCCTCCCACATCGCCGCACACCGAAACGTCAATCCAAAACCAACAATCCGACACGAATCGAACATCACGACCGAGCAGTCCCGAGCACAGCAATAACAGATCACCCCCTTCGACCCCGCCTCCTCACCATCTATCTTCAATGCTTTCCACGCACACTCACCCAGCCTTCCTCGATTCGAACTACCACCTCCAAATCAGCAGATCGAAGAGTCCTTATCGCGACAACGAAAACGTAGTCATCGAAGAAGACGACGTAGGCGACGACGAGGACGATTACGACGACAAGGACAAATCGAAACAGTCGACGCCGGGCTCGATGAGTCCCGGCAATTCGATGGCCAACAAGAGAAAGAAAAAAACCCGCACCGTTTTCTCTCGATCGCAAGTCTTCCAGTTGGAATCGACGTTCGACATGAAACGTTATCTGTCATCTTCGGAACGGGCCGGCTTGGCGGCCAGTCTACATTTGACGGAAACGCAGGTGAAAATCTGGTTCCAGAACAGAAGGAACAAGTGGAAGAGGCAACTCGCCGCCGAATTGGAAGCGGCCAACATGGCGCACGCGGCACAACGGCTTGTGCGCGTGCCTATACTGTACCACGACGCATCGGTCAACGCCAACCAATCGCCGTTGGGGACGCAGATCCGACATCCGTTGGCGTTGCACGAGCCGCCTCATCCGGCAGCGCTCGGATTGCATCATCACCTCCAAGAGGCGGCGAGGGATGCGAGCGCGGCGGCGGCAGCGGCCAACGCGGCGTCGGCTGCCGTCGCGACGTCGTATCCGAGCACCCTGTCGTACTATCATCATCAGGCGGCCGTCGCGGCAGCAGCCGTACATAATTTACCGGCAAGTCCGGTTGCGACCAGAGCGCCAATGTCCAGTCTAGTTTAATGATGTATATCGTTGGGTACTGTGTGTATATTATGCGAAAGGTTTTAGTTTCATCTGCTGTCTGAATAAAATATAACGACCTAATTACCGTAGATTGGCCATTTTTTTAAAAGAACTATCGGCATTTTTTTGACTTTGTCATTGAATTCTCAAATACAGTTTTTGGATTTTAGGTACATTCGATTGTCGCGAATTGTAACTACGAAATATATAAGAAATTGTCGAAAAATAAAATTTGATACCTTTATTATAGTTTTTATATAAAAATTTTGCTCAAAATATAATTGAGTTCAATTAAACCGAAAAATATTTTATTTCGACAGCTAGTAGTTAGAAAAAAAATTGTTTATTTTTGTGTAAACTGATTTTAAAAAAGCTTTAATTTTTTTATGTACATTAATCGATTTGTAAATATGTTTAAAATATTAATTTATTTATTGTTATTTAAAGAAAAAAAAACTGATAACCGATTTATATAAAAGTAAATAAATTTAAACTTAAAGAAAAATAATACAATTATAAATTTTGTAGTTCTACGAAGTTCAGTAAATATTGTTCAATATCACTTAGCTGGCAAAATTATGTATAAAAGTCATATCGGTGTATTAAATGTAGGAATTGTTAAAAATGTGGAGAGAAAAATAAATGTGGCGGAAAAATCAATTAAAATATTCTTTTATTTCTGAGTGTTTGTTTGAAGATATTAAATTTTCAACAGTAAGACAGCTATAGTTTGTTACAATTATGTCACACTACAGCTATTTCATTGTTATTAATTTAATGTGTAAGGTGTATTAGTTTAGTCTATGTTTAATAAGAAAGGATGAATTATTTCGGAGAAGGAGGAAGGAAATATATTTTCCGAAACGTCGGCAGCATATACCATTAGAAATCATTTATAGCCTTCTCCGAAATAATTCATCCTTTCTTGTTATTAATTTAGTCTTACGAACTAGACTGTAACAATATTGTTGTTCTTTTATCCTTTATCTCGCTTCTCCTAAAATAATAACTAATATTAATATTATAAAGAGGTAAAGTTTGTAAGTTTGAATGTAGAAAGTAATCTCCGAAACTACTCATCCGATTTCAAAAATGTTTTTACCAATATTTGGTAAATACCTTCAGGATAGACATAGGTTATTATCGCGTTAAAATAAAAGCGCTTTTCGTGGAGACCAATTTTGCAACGCAAGTCGACGAAAAAACAGTGGCATTCTACAAATTCGGGCGAAACCGGACCGGGCCATTAATTAACGCCAGATATGAACCTGTTCTCATGCGAGAGCTAAGGATGAATCGAAGATGTAATTTTTCCATTTATTAATTAGCTCTAGCATGATGAGAATTTAATGTTACAAATATGCTTTAAATTTAAGATTGATTGCTTAAATATGTCACTGTTGAATAAATATTAGCTCATCCGCCGCGATTGTATTAATTCCTCGACGGTTAAAATCAATATTAATTGTAAACTTTAGCTAGAATTCACTATTAAATAATAACTGCAAACAAATCGTTAGAGAAAATTAAAAACTGAAAAAAACCCATCGACTTTTGATAATGATGATCACCAATCACAATAAACTTCCATTATCTATTAGCTTATCGATTGAAAAAAAGAAAAAGACTCCAACAACAATGGCACGAAAGCAATCTACCATTATTATCGTGCATAAGAGTTAAATGAAAACGTTAAACAATCAATGTAACCCCACTTAACCCACTACGGAGCAAACATCTGTTAATGTTTTGGATGCACAGCCTACGATGTTTCGTGTTGTTTGGTGCATATAATGAGAGAGGCTCGAATTAACACAATGCCTTTATAATACGCGTTCAGATCGGACAGGGTGGCGTGATGAAGACGAACCAGTTTATTGAGAGGATTTATAATATATAAGGGGTAAGTGTGTGTGTATTAACTATTACTCTAGATTATTACAACACGGGATGGTTTCAAAACATTAGACCAGCGTTTCCTAAACAGGCTGTGGAATAGTCAGTAGAGCGTAGGAATGAACCAACGAATTGGCATCTTAATCTATACTTATATTATGAAGAGGTAAAGTTTGGATTTAGGAGGTAATCTCCGAAACTATTCACCAGATTTCAAATATGTTTTACGCCAATATTTAGAACGGACCTTCAGGATGAACGTGGGTGAACAAAAGCGCTTTTCGTGGAGTCCAATTTTGCAACGTAAGTCGACGAAGAAACGGTGGCAATCTACAAATTCGGGCAAAGCCGGACCGGGTCGGTATTCTTAATAAGTTCATTGCATCAATAACGCCAAGCTATTGAATCAGTTTTAAAAGTTCGTAGCGTAATAGGCAAGGACAGATCCACTCTAAAGCGATAAATTTAAGAAGACGACTTCTAAGACATTAAGAATCTTAATGTCTTAGAAGTCGTATTGAATCTTAATTTAAGATTCAATAACTATATAGATTGAGAATTGACAAGACATTTTTAGACAGCCTATACGAAAGGTTTAATATTACATCCCTCTAAAGAATGAATACAAAAATATAAGGAAAAAAGTTGCAGGCGATTTAAATAATATTCAGCTATTCTAAATAAGCATTACGTAAAAATATAACGAATGTTTCAAAACTTGCAGACAATATGAGCATCTCCGCCCATCACGAATTTCAATAAAAAAACGTTGGTTATAAACGAAAGCTTCATTTTCAACCAAACATTCCCTCACTCTTGTTTCACCTTTTTCTCTTTAGATATTTCACTATTAAGATAATAATATTAGGTTTGTTTCAAGCGCAGCCAGAGAACGGCAACAGAACCGTCACCGTCTTGCACAGTAGCTAAAACAAAACTGTTTATTTTGATTTTTGAGCTACTCCACATGACACTCTTGCGCAGTGGCAAGACTGCAACGGTTCTGTTACCATTCTCTGGCTGCTTGGAACTACCCTATTATTAGGATTCAAGTCTTAAAACATTTCTCAAATTAGAACCTAAGGACTGGGATGCAACTGATCACTGCTCTGATAATACACATAATGTGTATTCTGACAGCGTCGACTATTTTTTCAAAAAGAAACAAATGCGACATCCAGTAGATTTAGTGGCGTTGCAACAATCCAACGGCATGAGTTCCTTTTCAATGTATTATAATAATAATAGACAAATGAGAAAAGGAAAGACATAGCACGACTAGTTGAATCGACACACGTTGTCATTTAGGTTTATAGAGTTGGTATAACTGTATATACTTATAGACGGAGAGCCCACCGTCAGATTTTCTATATGTATCATCCTCTGATGACGTAGGCAAATGAAGAGTCACAATTAGAAAATGTCCCGTATTTTTGAAGTGAATTTTTTTTAGGCGTGCTTGAAGGGTAAATTGATCTGCAGCAGACGAAAAATTTCACATAACCTTTTTCTAATCCTGAAATAATAAAATCGTCAACCAATGCTAGAACCTAAGAAGTTTCACTTTTAACGTCTCAAACTTTACTCTTAATCATAATCTCAAAAACCTCAAAATTTATGGCGCAAAAATTTTTTAATAGCTTTAAAAATAACAACATTAATCTACTTCAAAATTTAAGTTTGACAATTCTCAGTGATAAAGACGTCACGCGGCACAAATCTAATATTTATAGTAACTAATAATATAGCAAGTCGTGAAGACAACAGCCATTTAACATTCAAAGAGATGTAAAAATTAATGTGATGTCAATTTAGATGTTAGACATATCTGAATATATCGTAAATTCATGACTTCCTATATTTTCACGTATTAGTTATGCTTCATACTTTGCCCATGCATTTGATACATAAAAAAATCAGACGGTCGGCTCTGGGTCTAGCGTACTTTTCTACAGCGTAACTGGAAGAGGTAGGTATATCGTTTGTTAGTTGTGCCTGTTTTTTACTACATATTATATTATTATTGTACACCGTGTTTGGTTTCAGGCCTGCGGCCAAATAGCCCATTGTTAAAATCTGTTTTGTCATTATACATATCGTGTTTTTAACCCTTAACGTACCAAATTACACATAATAACTCAGTAATACAATATATTAAGATGTCGGACTTCAACATTCAAAGATCGTTTATCCAAAAAAAGATTGGTTCGGTGCCGGCCTTTGGATCAAATTGCCATGAATTCAAATCCTATACCTCCGCTATGTTGTGATGCAATTAGACGCTCACGACCTTAGTTATCGAGCGTCTAAATAAATAGAAAGAGAGTCATTCAAAAAACGCGTAAGGATTATAGCATAATTCTATTCATCTTACTAAAAATAATAAGTGTTTGAACTCTAAAAACTAACGTTCGAAGAAAATATTCCGAATATTATTAAAACTGGTTCTAAGACAGCTTATTTTCGGGTAAGCGGCATAGGAAGCAGGTAGAAAATTCCAGAAAGACGTAGAGATCTTTGCGACCTTCAAAAAGTACCTCTTTTTGTCACCTTTCCAAAATAATAGGTAAGTCACTAATAGAACATTCTCGAAACGCACATGTGTATAAATTTTCAACATGGCACGTTAAGGGTTCATAATCGCAGCTTATATTAATATAGGCTACATATAAAGCAATGGATTATAAAACTGAGAAAATTATCACGGATTTTATTTGTAATGTAGTTTGTAGTGTTAAAATCACCTCTTGAAGAGGAGGGGCAGGGGACGCAACAAACACCCCGTGGAGGATTTTATACAATTGGAACTATGTAATTAACACCATTTGAGATTTGTATTAAATTGTTAGTTACATATGGTTTTATGTATAGATTTTATTTTATATTATGACTTTTGTTAAACACTGCTTCGTGTATACGATTTTTCTTTCTCTTTGCAAATAAAAGATTTGTAAAGGCGTGGTGACATCTTTTATTCCAAGAGAAAATTATTATAATTATTTATTATGGACACATTTTCAAGGTTCGTGTTAACCTCAGTTAAAATGTAATCTTAAAAAGGATATTATCATATACTTTTATTCTATACTGAGCATAGGAATAAAATCGCAATCGAACTATTGGGGTGCAAACATATACTTCTGTTTTTTTTTACACCGTAAGCACTGGCGTATCCAGGAGGGCAAAACAAGCACGGGGGACCCGGCTTAAGAAATTTCTAATTTGAAATTTCTAATGTGCCAAAAGCTGGGTTAACGTCATAGAAAAGACAAAGTTTTTGAAACAGAGATACTTTATTCAGATTGAATACAAGTACATCAACCAATCCTATCATCGGAGAAATCAGGGAATTAGATCATGAGAAAGAGACGCAGATATATTTTCGATACGTTTTGTTGCGTTCACTCACCGCACATTGAGTAGATAGGCAATGATTCATATAGTTAATTAATAGATATATATGGATATTATAAAGGAATTCCTGTACAAGCAGCGGTCGTAAAAAATGGTTCCGATTTTATAGAGCATGAAACTTTTAGAAAAGATAGTAAACCTACGAGAACCTGATCCCGGATAGCAAGAAACACCACTTCAACATACGATTTAGGTATAATCATTTGCTTAACAGAATAAAAACAAACAAAGAAACACTTGATAATCATTGAATGGTTATTGTCTGTAGAATAGACCTGAATACCTATTTTTTCGCTGACTGGATTTATTTTAACAACACGGCGTCTAAGATTCGACATATTTAATTTTATAGGATGACATATCGTCGTTGGTTCTGTAATACCTCTAATGTGCAAAAAGTAAAATTTGCAGGAAAGGCCTAAAAGTGGTCATTTCAGCAATGGATGGTAAGAACTAGCAATTTCAGAGGTATATTACTAATTCTTACTTATCTTCACTATACATGTTTAATTAAGACGAAGTATTTTCTTAAAAAATATTTAACGTTAATTTCGGATTTATTGGCACATGGGAGGAATTATTTGATACAACTTTTCACATAAGAGTTATTTCCCCTTGTTGGTTACTCTAAAATTAATTTGGAGATATTACTAGTGTATAGAGCTCCGTTTCCTGAATCTTTTCATCTAAAAACGTAAAATCTGCCAACTATGCACATAAGAGCTATTACAAAACCAACGACGATATACTCAGTGACATTATGATGAATCTAACGACACCTCATTTGTGAAAATCCGTCCATCCGTTAGAACACAACAATGATGCCAACTTAATGAAGACACAATCCTCCGCGGTCAAAAAATTTAAGAAACCGAAAAGCCAATAATTTTAAGACTCTCTCCTACGACCTAAATGAAAAAGAGCGCTTTCTATCATAGTAAATACGCACCTCAAATACGCGGGCCACAGCACTGAGCTCTGGGGAACGCACCGATGTTTTGTGTATAGAAAGAGGGCTCGGGGGCTCGTGACAAAACGCGTGCAGTGATGCAGAGGGCGAAGTCGCCGATTACAATCAGAGATCCTATCAGAGCACATGCGTCCTTAGTCTGTACCCAGTCCAGCATGTAGTCGAACTCACTGGTGCCCAAATCAATTATAGGGTTGAACTTACTACGATTCTATTTTACTACTACCCGTACCCGACCGCGCGTTGCAGTGGCTCAGTCTGGTTTGCGAGTGTTTCTTTAGGGTTTATATGCTGCTTTGGAGCACAGAACAGCATTCCAAATAATGATATTGTGCCGGATATCCGTATCCGTATCCGCGGATATCCTAGGGAGAAGAAAGATCCGTATCCGTATCCGTTAGTTTTTGGCGGATTTTTTACCTTATTAATTTTCAATTCATAGATGAAATTTTATATATAATGGTGATTAGGTAATTAATGAAAAACTGTTAAATTCCATTCAGATTATTTTTTATTTTTTAAAATCGTATTTGGCACCTTTATATTGCAAACATTTATCGTAGTGAGTACTATACCAATACTCAAAGGTACTAAAAAACTATCTTTATAATGAGATATTACACATCGATCTTTGGAAAGAGACAATCTGTTAAGAGAGTTAACTCTTAAAGAGGTCAATAATTTTTTCCCATAACAGATAGTCTCTTTCCAAAGGTCGATGTGCAATATTTATCGCCGCGTAAGAAAGTTAAGATCCGTATCCGTATCCGCGGATCTTGAAACCAAATATCCGTATTCAGATCCGTATCCACGGATATACATTTTTAGCGATCCGGCACATCACTAATTTCAAAACATAGATTGATGGCAAAGTATCCGGTAACCTGATAGAGAGGATATTTGTGGTGAAGGGTTCTTTTTTAGAATTTGTCCAACCCTGGCACAGACATAATACCGCATTTAATAGTACATTTACTTTTGTATATATTGAAAGTGCACTGTCTGCATATACGGTGGGCATTTATTATACACTCTCCGAGCTAAGCACCCCAATTAAATGATTATCTAAGCAAATAAAATCAGCCATTTAATTAGTGGCCCGCGCTAACACCGGAAACTGCCTGTTTGTGGTCGCATGCTACACTTCCAAAAAACTAACATTACTATTATTATTTTTATTATTGATGTTTTTTGTTGTTGTTTAGCTTGTAGCTATCGTAATAGTTTCTCTCCCTCTTTCTCCTTTTGTAAAAGTGTACACTGTACAGGTTCGGGCGAAATTCTAACGTCAAATAGACAGATGAAGTGTGATCGGTATTCCCCGTTTATCAGGACTCGTTAAACCCGCTTTAAATGAAACAGTAAGTACCGATTTGAATGAAATTAAGTCATCATAATGAAACGTGAAATTTTGATCAGAATTCGACATTTTCAGGGCAGTGTGAGTTGCGATTAAAATTTAATAAGGTCATTTCAAACGGAATCAGTTTTATTATCAAAGGTGGATCGTCCAGTTTTTTTTTTAAATATTCACTCTAAACAAAACTAAAATGGAATTAATTACAAAAAAAAATTAAAGCACTGTTGCACGAAATTTAAAAAATGACTTTAAGGACACCAACAGTCTGGGTATGTTTTAAGTTTATCACTTCTTGTTTGAAAAAGAGTTTTGGATCATTCCGTATGCATTAATTACTAATTTTATACTTCTGGTTCGAGTTCGTATCTCGCTAACATAAGTGCCTTAGACAGGGGCGGTTTGTTAAGACCGATAACATCATCACTAACGCATTGCAACATGCAGTTAAAAAAAATACGTTGCATAATCGATTTAGTCAAATCAAAGAATTGAATAAACCGAAAAAGTAATATACTATTAAAAATTTATGGTAAAAATGTGTGCATCGAATTTTGGCATTCATCTATTAATATCTACTAATATATAAAGCTAAAGAGTTTGTTTGGTTGAACGCGCTAATCTCAGGAACTACTGGTTCGAATTGATTTTTTTTTTGTTAGATAGCCCATTTATTGAGGAAGGCTATAGGCTATATAATATCGCGCTACGACCAATAGGAGAGGAGCATCAATGAAAAAAATGTTACTCAAAATTTGTTCGTCCGGCAATAACTTTTGAACGGTAACTCCGATCATCATGAAATTTGGACACAACCTTCATCTCGGTTAACTAAGATGAATGTGCGTACTGATGTCCCTCCTCCCCCATTCGTTCTTTTGCACCCGGGTGAAACCGGGCGGGACCGCTAGTCACACAATAAAGACGAACCCGTAACGACAGTATAAAATCGGTTTATAGACGGAGCAATTACGCGTTTAATTTACAGAATTGAAACAGTTTGGTTTTGCGTGTTCAGTTAGAAATATTTAGAGGAAATGTTTACAGCGCGTGTTCCCGTTCCTATTTTTCTGTTGGCACAAGACTAATGAATGAACAAGGCTCGTTAATATGATTATAATCTGTTGGCAATTTATTATAACAAGTCGCAGTGGCGGCACGTCGTTGGTTAGGAAAGGTAAACGGCATTAGATATCTAAATAAACAAAATTTGAATTGGGAATATCACGGCATTAGCGCTCGTTTAAACATAATGTCACACTCTATTATAAAATAACTAGCGGTCCCGCCCGGTTTCACCCGGGTGCAAAAGAACGAATGGGGGGAGGGACATAAGTACGCACATTCATCTTTGATTACCGAGATGAAAGTTGTGTCCAAATTTCATGATGATCGGAGTTACCGTTCAAAAGTTTTTGTCGGACGGACAAATTTTGAGTTATATTTTGCAACATTTTTCATTGATGCTCCGTTCCTATTGGCCATAGCGTGATATTATATAGCCTATAGCCTTCCTTGTTAAATGGTGTAACAAATTTTTTTTTCAATTCGAACCAGTAGTTTCTGATAAGTTATCAATATTGCTCTTTAGTCCTTTAATCAGTAGATACTATGCTACAAGGATCTTCTTATCAACTTCTATAAAGAAAAGTTACAATAAATTAAGAGACGCCACTGAGCTAGACTGATGCATCCGCTTGTCTTATTCATTGGCCCACTGGTCTCTCTGTCTGTCAATGTCCAAAAAAAAGTGTTTGCAAAACAGCTGATATTTTTTAATATCCACGGCACGCTTTTGGTATTCAAATTCAAATCGTTATCTAAAAATACGAATGTTGCTTAATGCAAAAACCATTAATTCATTTGTATTAATTCGTAATGCAAATTTTCTAATTAAAATTATTACGATTATCTAATATTTCCGTCATGCCTAAGTGTTTTTTTCTTGATAATTAGTGTTATTTATTAACGCTGTGATGGCAAAAAATTACAAGGTTTTGTTGTGGAAGATTATTTCGAATCTTCTTGGTTTCCGGGCTTGTATGCCGTGGTCCATTGGTATTTCTACCTCACGTTTCGTCTACAACTGCGGTAGACATTATCAAAGACGATGTGGTAACGGGATGCAGGTAAGTGTGTCGACAAGTGCGGTACTTCCTTCTTTTATGGACAGCGTGCTCGTGTTCTCTGCTCGGTCGTAGTATGCTCTTCACGAAGAGCATACTACGACCGAGCAGAGAACACGATAATGTCTACCGTCTAACGTCAGGTAGAAATACCAATGGACCACGTCATACAAGCCCGGAAACCAAGAAGATTTGGATCAACACCGGCCGTGAAAGCCTACAATTTTATGTTAGTTTGCCATCTAATTTTGACGAATTGAAAAGGTTTTCTCTGCAATTAATTACAATTTTTGGTAGTAGTACTTACTTATGCGAACAAACCTTTTCGATTCTCAATTACAGGAAAAATAAATATGCTTCTCGTCTCACAGATGAGCATTTGAGAGCTATTCTACGAATTGCAACTACAAACCTGGAAGCTAACATACAACAAATAGCCACTCAAATACAATCTCAAACGTCACACTAATTTTTGTAAAAGAACAGGTTCTATTTTGAAGTTCTCAGTTAAATTTTTAATAAAATTCAAATGAAATATTTTCGAATTTTTCACAAATACCTATTATTAAAATTATGAACAAGTGCGGCCCGCCTTTATTTCAATTTGCCACTATGTGGCCCTTGCTTGCCAAAAGGTTGCCGACCGCTGGCTTTAGCGAGTAACTTCATCCTGTTAATTTTGATGTTACAAACGGCAACTTCAACATGTTAATTTTGATGTTACAGTCGGCAACTTGAGGTACATTTTTTTGTACTTCAAACTTAAAAGGAAGTGTACATGCATTGTTTTTCAAATAGCAACATACATTTTTTACAGTTCCGAAATATCCATTTTTCTCTGTAAGTTCCTTTAAAATTTTCATACAATTACATAAGAAAATATTCGAGAAAAACATGGTCAATAATTTATTAATTAAATACACAGTAACAAATGTATTAATAATAATTTACACGTGTGTGGAGTGTTATGAAAAATAATTAATACTGATGTGTATTTAATTAATAAATTGATAACGCTTTTCTCGAATATTTTCTTATGTAACCTTATGAAAATTTTATATGAATAAAGAATTATGATCTTAGATCGTACGAATTTACTCTCGTATTTTTTTATAAGAAGTACAACTTTGAAAAAAACAAGCTTCAATAGTGTCACAGAAAATAGACTGTGACATTTAACACAAAAAACGAATAAACCACTCGGCAGTAAATAATAAATTTGTTTCAAATTACAAATAGAAAATTCAATTTAAAAAAGTACAATTCAAATCGATACACAAGCAGTAAAAAAAAAGAATCCCATTAAATTTAACACCTCGGTTTATTTGCAAATAGCATACAAACAAATTGAATAAAATGTCATATAGAAAAATCTAATGCATTCAATTCACAATGAAATGACAATTGTGTATTGTATTAAATTATACGGTGGCTCGATTGAATTTAAACTGAAATCAAATAATGACATAGAATGTAACGTTACACCTAAGTTTTTGTAACCTCCCTCAAAACGAACGACTATTGCGTTTGAAAATCGTCTTTGTTAATTCGACCCTACAAATAAGTTGTACTCTGTATAAGAATCAAATTACAGTCAGGGACGTAAAAAAAATAGTACCGGAGCGTAAAAATAGTATATTGTGCGCCTAGTGAGAGAAGGAGAAGATTCCAGGAGTGTGAAATTTGCCGCACGAGCGGCAACACGCGAGTGGAAAATTCTCCTTCATCGATGGTCGCACATAATACTTTATTCAACTAGCACGAGTAATATGTAATCGGGGCCCTGATAAAAGAGAGAAAAATAATAAATCACTTCATTGATTGACGTACCCACCACCCTCGATGCACACAAGATGGCCCTGACTTTCGCTGAATTGCGATGCTGTTTTCATATATACAAATCGCTACCGCGTTCCTATTGGTTCAGAATCTATGCAGTAATAATTCATTACCGTACAGTTTCGGCTCGCTGCCGCGTTCCTATTGGTCCAGAAACTATGCAGTAATACATTATCGTACAGTTTCGACTCATTATTAGCACTCTACGCGTCAACATGAAGTAATTTATTATTTCTCCCGAATTTAGCAGGGGCCCGAAATTATATATTACTCACGCGTGTTGAATAAATAATTTTAATAACGACCTTCCAACTTATTTGAATACCGGAACGAATCCCTGGTGAATCGTGGCAAGACTACGTCCCTGATTGCAACGTCAGAATTAGATCTGTTCTGATCAATAAAAAAACTATTAGGCCATCGGATCGGGTGACATATTACATAAACTACAGTTAAATCTCCCAAACGAATTTAAATACAGTTGAAATAACTCCCTCGTTCACATTCCAGCCGGTACTTCACTTGGCTTTTTTTCATTGGGATTTTATCTATTATTTAATTATCGTTCAAATCCTTCATTCAAATTTTGATTTAGTTCCAAAGATGACTTGAAACTTGATACGTATCCGTAGAAAAGAAATTTATTTCGTTAGCCAATATTATATTTTTTTTTTTTAAATTATACTTTTTTGGCACGCTATGAAATAATGATGCAAGTATTTTACCGTGTAACATAAACATTAACAGCATGAAGTTGTTCGCAGACGCGCGTGAATATTGTAACCTCAAAAGTAACATGACGAAGTTGCTCGCAAAAAAGGCCACTAACAGAATAGAGGTTCGCAAGCACGTAGCGTCTAATGACTGTATTTTTGCAAATTTTGAGAAGAATGACAATTATAGGCCCTGATGTACAGAGTATCCTTTTTTTCGATAATTTTGCGACAGTAATGAAATGCAGCTATTATGTAACGTTCAGATATTTACGCTACCAGAATACGGCCTTTAGGATACAATCTATCTGTCAAATAAATCATGAAATAAAATTTTAATTAAAAAAATAATCAAATATTCAAAACTAACCTCAATACAAATAATACCTAATTATTTTATAATGTCTTAGTTTCAAAACTAAACAGTTTCAAAACTGTATAAACGAAGCGACTCCGTTTTTTATAACCGGAAACAATATTTCATAAATTCAATAAAGTTTTCATTGTGTGCAACACAAAAAATAATAATTTTTAACGGCCACGCGACTGCAATCTAACCTCCAACAGCTGACTGTATTGTCAAAAAATTTAGAAGCCACGTAAATGGTAATTATTCAATTTGTATGTTTATAAAACGAGAGCGCAACGATACACAACGAACGATGTTAATATGTTTATGCCTAAACAAGAGAGCAGCGCCTATTATAAGGTGATGTTCATATGTTTGTTGTTTTATAAACAAAAGCGCAACCCTATAAAATATACCGTGTTCTCGAAGAAATTGAAAAGTTATTTCACAAAAAAATTGTGTGTCCTTTTATGCCTGTTTGTTTTCACACTTCAACCTACCCATAGCGTCTTACTCGCACTCACGTATATAATATTACCGGATCACGTGACAGGTAAAAAGTTCCACCAAAATCGCCTTTTTTATAGGTATAAATATTATTCCGTCTATAAATCTCAGCGTGCCTCAAATACATTTTTTTCGACATTTATGGCTTTTTTGAAACCGCTTGGCAAACCTTTAGACCGTACTAAATTTTACTTATTTATTTTTTATTTTATTAAATACTAAATTTGAAAGCGTTAAAATTTCAAAATGTCTCAAAGTTAAAAATTCAAGGGTTGACTAGATCCCACTGCCGTTAAGACTTAAGCCAGGTCTTCGATTTTGTGTTCAGAATTTTTTTTTTCTGTTTGTTCTACTGATTAAAACTATTTTTTTGAGGAAATAAGTAGTTTTTCAGTAAATAAAATTATCGACCAATTTTTCAGACAATACTTATATTAACAAAAAAATATATAATTAATACATTAACGTTTCGATCCGGATTTGGACCTTTTCACAAAAAAACTAATTAGAAACTAAATATTAATTATTTTTTATATTTTTTAGATCAGTTCTGAAGAAAGTCCAAATCCGAATCGAAACGTAAATGTATTAATTATATATTTTTTTGTTAATATATTGTCTGAAAAATTGGTCGATAATTGTATTTATTGAAGAGTTCTAATCAGACGTTAATCAAAGATTTGAATAAGTAGCTTTATTTAATTCAATAAAAATTGTATAGGGAGGGAGCAGTGATGAGGTCTTGTCCAGGGCCCCAAAAAAGCTAGTTACGGCCTTGGGTCTTGGACTACAAGCATGTTACAATTATTTTCGGGTATAGGATATTTTCAACAAACTACAGTCACAAATGATATAATAATTAATCAATGACCGCGAAGTAGCGTATCGGACAGCCGGTATAATAATTTACATATCTGTGAGACAATCAGCGCACCGTCTAATAACCATATTAATTACCATCTGTGGTCTGACCCTCCATGGTATAAACCATTATATGATGGTCATAGAACGCGTGTCTATGACTCGAGAGATAACCATATAAATGTATATAAATACTATTCAAATATTTCATGTTAATTTTATGTAAATCTATTTAATATCACTAACAATTAATTACAGTAACAACATTCTTAGTTAGGCTTCACTAACCCACTTTAGAATACATTTAAATATATTTTAGAATTTTTAGGTGCTTTAAATTGACTATTTATTTGATAGTGACACGATATTGATTGCGACTGCGCGGTGGATAAAGATTAAAAGAGTCAATTAAAAAACGGAAATACCTTTTAAAAATTTATAATTGCTATCACGTGCTTTCAGACGAACACCAACGTTTATCATTTTAATACTAGCACGCGATCGAGGTGAAACCGTCAGTAGTAGAGCCTTCGGCTCCACCGCATTACTATATTATTTGCTGGCTATTTATTGAATGTCTGCAATATTAATTAGTATCATCTGAAATTAGCTGTCATCGTTCATTCTTACATAAAAATTCTGACATTTAAAAAAACAAATATTTTAGAAACGCGTTTGTATATTATAAAAAAATATAGTTTAAAAAAAACTAAAAAACACGCTTTATATCGAACTAAAAAGTAAAAAATATTTTTTTTTTAAATAAGCTTAAAACAGTAATGAATAAAAAATACTAGTATTATTGTGAAAAAAGCGTGGGGCGCTTTGTTCCACATTTTCGTACATCGAGTGCCCCACGCTTTTTTCACAATAATACTAGTATTTTTTTATTCATTATTGTTTTAAGCTTATTTTAAAAAAAAATATTTTTTACTTTTTAGTTCGATATAAAGCGTGTTTTTTAGTTTTTTTTAAACTATATTTATTTTCCACTTTTTAGTTCGATTTATTTTCAAAAAATTACCGAAAAAAAAACAATTTTTTTTCGGCGTGGACGGGATTAGAACCCACGATCCGTGATTCCGAGAGTTAACGTCAGCGAAGACCCGTGCTTTAGACCGTACGGCTAAACACTGTAGTTACAGTGGTGGCATATTATACTACAGTAATAATCCACTTGCTGTAGTCCAAAGGAAGGTTACAAACATACATACTTACATACATACAAACAAACTTAAAAGTGAAGTTAATATAAAGCGTGTAAAAAATCCACAAGAAAACGAAATTATGGAGAGAGGTCTCGTTAAAATTTTATATAGGATTATTGATTGCTAAAAGGTAATATTTAGCCGGATATGTTAACAAAGGGTTAACAACAATCGCAGAGTAACAACGGATTAGGTAATTCGCCGTAAATCAATCAATTATTGGCTCTTTATGCTGCATTGTTGCTGTATTATGAATGCGTTTGTGTGTGTGTGTGTGTGTAGACAAAATCAGTGCTGCCAACACAGAAACCTTGTATCGAACATTCATCGATGACTATTATCGCCAATTTATACAGACCCTACACGAAGCAGTCGAACAAACAAATAACGCACGTCTATACATCGATTATGAACGTAGTCCGAGCTCTAACCGTACAAAAGTCTACTACATAATATTGAATTTAACAGGTAGCATGATGATGAAAAGCATTAAATGAGTGCCAGACTAATTCAATTTTTTTATATCACACCCGGCAAACCTCTTCAATTGAATAAATGTCCGCAAGTATGCAAAAAAAATTTACAAAGTAAACGTTGATAATTTATAGTTAATAAATAATTATCAACACTTCTCTATTCGCTGGGTGCGTGACGGCAACACCGTCTACCGTCATCAATTTTTCATGCAACATTGTGTCAAATGACAGTAATAATAATTAATTAAATGAAACCTTTAATATTATTATTATCGAAATTTTTATACCCAGTCAAGGAGATATAGAATTTATGTTGCTGCACTGAAAAACACATATTGAGTATAATTATTATTTGAAAAAATGTAAAAAAAATATATTATTTGATGTTTATTTCCACGAAGACTACTAGCGCCGCTAGCGGACAACAGAGCGGTATTGAACTGCCTTGTTTTTGTTGTTTTAAACCGCGAAGCTTCTTAATACACGATTTGGCAGTAAGTGCGACGAAAACGATATCTGGCGGCTACATGAAATCATACTCTATTAAACCGTTGCATGATTTATTGCTCATTTTGTCCGCACCTCGCGCTGCGATCGATTTAACTATCCCCACTCCATTCTATATACCCGGTAAATAATCTGTATTTTCAACAAATATGAGCCATATTCAAGACTGACAAAAAATAATAAAAATAATTAAATTAGTGATATTTTTCATATTATCTGTTAAATTCAATTGTTAGAGTTTAGTATTTACTGTGGTCAAGTAGATTTTCATACGGTTAGAGCTCGGACTAACAGGTGTTGAAGACTTGATTCGATAAATTATTTCCAAATTAATGATCGTGAGATCAGATTGAGATAAGTCTATCGAACACGTATAATCAATCGAATGCAGATTCTCAACGTGCCTTTTAAATACAAGGTGTACGACAAAAATGTATTCTATTGACTGAAAACACAAGAAGTTTTACTAATATTCCGCATAAAACGGTTCTTAAGACAGATAACTTGTGGATCATAGACGCTCAACAGCTGAGAACATTGGCGTCTATAAAAAAGCGAGTGTGCTTTAGACCACACAACTGAAGTAAAACTTCTTCCTGCCATATAATAATGATACAATAATATTCGATAATCTACTACTATATTTTGATTAGACATCCTGATTTAACGACATAATATAACCTCACTCTGTTAAACTCTGTTAAAACGATTTATTAACTAACCTACATTATTTCCCGTTACAAAATGCAGCAAAATTCGATGAAATGTATTTTTGATACAAAAAAAAACAAATGTTTTCATTTTAAACGCCAAATAGTTGTATTAATGCTTCGTCTTTGTCGCACTCACTAACTTATATCTCCCTCTCAACTTAATGCTCCCTCTTTGTCTCACTCACTAACTTATATCTCCCTCTCAACTTCCAATATATGATGATGCACTTCCGTAAACGGTTTCGTCAGGCATCGCGATGATGCACTTCCGTAAACGATTTCGTCAGGCATTTACAAGCTTACTCCCCAAGTCAAGAGTGCCTAAAGAAGTTTTACTTCAAAACGGGTCTTTGCCGCTTACCTAATCTGAAGTGTTAATAAACGTTTGCGCAAAACCGCATCAAAATTTCCACCAACAGTCAACGATCTGGTCGACTGGTTATAGTACAGCGTTGGGGACGAATTGATTGATGTGCTTTTAACACGAGTCATTAGTTAGTTGAACGACGGTGCTGCTGTACCGCGGCTTTTGCGTGCACCTAAACTATATACTGTACACGTGTACACTAGCGGACAAAATCGATTCGGGAACAACGAAAACGATAGAGTGTCTAGAGTCTAGACACTGGGGTAACTGTCATTGACGCCAAAAATATAGTTCATGATAGCAACGCTCCAAGCAGACAAGCGAGTATAAGACAAAAAATTATGGAGTGTCAATTAAATTGTTAATAACAATTGATTGCGCTAGATTTTTTTCAATCCTGATAATTTTCTGATAAAATTATACAAGGCTAAACATAAAAACAATTTTAATTCACTAAAACATCATTTAATCGTCAACGTTACGGCAGAAATAATTTTCGTTTAATTTTTAATGTACATGCCTTTTTCAGATGTTTCTAAGCCATTCTTTTGATGATATTAATAGTTTTTAATGGGTTTCTGGTCCAAATAAATAAATTTAAAAAATTCAAAGGGTATAAATTGTGCTTCAAGGTGGTACCGCAATAATAATACTGCGTTTAACGTCCGTTTCTCGACTTTATGTCACAACAAACACCATTCGCACCATGACTATTTTCCATCTATCACACTTCCCGTTATTTCTATTTTTAAACTTCCACCTAATTAATAAGAAGGAATTTTGGGACATCGGGATAAGGTAGGCAAATTTTAGAGCATATAGGAGCCATGGCCTTGAATGAGGAACCATCTCGAATATTTATTTGGAATTATTGAGGGAAACCGTGGAAAACCTCAACAAGCTGGCCGGTACAGGAATTACCGTTTATCGACGAGTCTAGTGCTCTCACGAAGTCGAGAGTAGCGGCTAGTTCTTTTATAAAAATGAAAATCGTTTTTTTTTGTACAGGACCGTACTTAATATAAACATGAAACCGATGTCGCATCACCCAGGAACCATTCAGTGCATTATGTATTCCCTTTCAATAATGTTAGCTGTGGGCTATATATGCATTATGGAAGGTAACCTGCCGCAGGTTGGGTAGACAATACCTGAAAATTCCGCACATTTTTTTGTTGGTTTACAGTCCTTTTCACTTCTAAATTGGCATCGTTCATTTGGGTCAAAAAAAATCATCATAAATCGATTATGTGAATGCCGAAATGAAATATCTATACTAATAAAGCTGAAGAGTTTGTTTGTTTGTTTGAACGCGCTAATCTCAGGAACTACTGGTTCAAATAGAAAAATTTGTTTTTTGTTGGATAGCCCATTTATCGAGGAAGGCTATAGGCTATATAATATCACGCTACGACCATTAAGAACGGAGCATTAATGAAAAATGTTGCAAAATGTATCTCAAAAATAAGCTTCTATTCAGGTGAAATGCACTAACTAAATATACTCATATTAGCGTTGTGAGTACACAACGCCAGCTGGCTCAATTGGTAGAGCATGCGACTGTCGATATCAGGGTCGTGGGTTCGAGCCCCACGTTGGGCGAATATATTTTTATTTATTTATTTATTTTATTTTCTACATTGCTTTCCTCTAAGGCTTACATTTAAATTAATTTTAATTTTATTTAATTAATTAAAAAAAAATTATTAGTTAAAAAAGTATAAATACTGCTTTTTATCGACAAAAACTTTTGAACGGTTACTCCGATCATCATGAAATTTGGACACAACATTCATCTCGGTAAACTACATACGTTCTTTTACACCCGCGTGAAACCGGACGGGGCCGCTAGTATCGAATATAAATACTTCGCGATATCGTGCGACGCAATATCGTCGATTCCACGGCAGCAGTATACTTTTGTTTCAATTCCGTTTGGGTCGAATTAAAAAAAAATTAACAACGCTTCGTGTAGGACGTAGGGAACTAAACTCGAAGTCGATTGATCGTAAACGGGCAGTTGTAATTAAGAGAGTTCAATAAATAACATTCTAATATTAATTACTGAGTAATATATCTAATTCCGGTGACCGTTTAGAGGGCAGTGATCAACCCCCTGAGATAAGAAGTCAACGAGACCAGCCCTTAAAGTGCTGCAGCACCATATGTTGTTGTGTCATCTATTATTTTTTTTTCGAAAGCATTTGGCGATGATCAGATAATTAAAGGAAATTAGGGTTAGAATAACTAACCATTTATTATACGAACCACACACGAAATTATTTTCGTATTTAACATCCTCACCTCTTGACTATTAAATAATAAAGAAGTTTATATTATTATTAGACACTAGACAGCCCCCGTCTGACAAATACTCGTGTGAGCATTTTATTTTTTTAGTGAATTTAATTTTGATATGAAACATATAATGGCGCGTTTAGTTGAGTTGTGAAATCGTGCAATTGGCTCGACACATTTATGGGACGACGTTACGTTTATGTGCGTTGGATTAAACATGGCTTTACTTGAAGGCGACATCTAGATAACAGGGGCGAAATTTAGTTACTGATATTTCGTTAGATGACAGCGCGTGTCGACACATTTATGGGACGACGTTACGTTTATGTGCGTTAGATTAAACATGCGGCTTTACTTGAAGGCGACATCTAGATAACAGGGCGAAATTTAGTCGCTGGTATTTCGTTAGATGACAGCGCGTGACGCTTGCTTTGTGTATGCGTTGAATTTTGTTAAAGGCGACAACTAGATGACAGGGCAAAATTTAGTTACAGGATGAACTTTAGTTACAGGGCGTTGTTTATTTACTAGAATTTCGTTTGTTGACAGGGCGAAGTTCAGTTACTAGAATCTCGCTTAAATTTTTGTTTTACATAAAGTGGCTCACATTTTTTTTGTATAATTTAAAACGTGGACAATTGGTCTTCAAAAATTTTCACATGGAAGAAAACTCACGTTATAGGAAATTATGCGAAAACTATTACAGTTTAAAAAAATAAAAAATCAATGAAACGTTATAAAAGATTAATCACTCACCCCGTACTGTTTTTTTCACGCCGCTACTGCATTCATTACGGCATTAACACTTCACATTTATCTGAAAAAAAAAATTATATTTAGAGAAAAGAAGTAGGTAACTAAAAAACTTATAATAAAGGAATACTAACATAAAAATAAATCTAATAAGGCTGTGTTCTGGATTCCAAAGATCCCACTCAGGGAGGCGGCCCATTTCACCAAAAAAGAAACACCACTAACACTGAAAACAAACAAAAACGCAATCAAGAAAACACAAAATTGTCCACGTTACATCTCGTCTGCTTTATTCGATAAATTCAACTAAAAATGAATTCGTAAGATTTTTAAAACATTAAAAGTCTTGCATAGAACGTGCTCAAAATACAAAAGCAAATTACGTAACATCTAGTAATTAAAGACATGTTCACACAAATCATATTACCTGCTTTTATAGTTCGAATAATTACTAGAATTATTTTTACTCGACTGCGGCTGAAGGAGGGTAATGTTTTTCGAGTGTACAAGTTGTATCATCAACACCTATGTGTGTTTATTAGAGAATTTGCCAGTCAAACCGATTGGCACGAGCTCGGGTTTCTGGGAACGCAAATTCCCCAAAAAAAAAAAAAACGCAGGAATGCAAACTGTATTTCAATGTTTCCCCTGCGAGAGGCACTCAATACTATTATATATCAAAACATTTTTAATGAATTAATAATTAATTAGTTGAAATGTGTCCCTAACATATTATTTGAATTGTTTCTATACAGAATTGCAACTTATTCATTGCAAATAGTTATGTCAGACTGTAGATTATAGATGCTCGACAGCAAAGTTCTTTATTGTCTAGAGACACGCCTTTTTTACCCGACTGCGGCGAAGCCAAAAGGAAGGGTTATGAGTTTAGAAGTCTATGTATGTTTGTATTTACGGATGTTCCACCGTAGAGCCCAAACTATTCATCCGATTTTGATAAATAAGGTGTCAATCGATTCGTTATTATGGCCCGGGTAATATAGGCTACATTTACTTTTGAATGTTGGTTCCAGAGGGGAGGAAATTGAAAACAAATAAAAAATAAGTTAAAAAAAATAATTTAATTTAAAAACTTATTTTTTATTATTATTAATGGTGTTTCGACATTATTGTTATAAACACCAAAATAAATAATAATAATAATAATATATAACCTTTTTCATCCCACTATTGGGCAAAGGCCTCCCCCAGGTTTGTCCATGTCTTCCTGTCTTTAGCAGTACGATGCCAATACTTTCCAGCTAACTTTTCTATATCATCTTTCCACCTTTTCTTCTGTCTTCCTTGCTTCCTTTTACCGTCTCTTGGATACCATTCCGTTATTATCTTTGTCCATTTATCGTTACTCATTCTTGCTATATGCCCTGCCCAAGTCCATTTCATGTATTTTATTTTTTGCTTTACGTCTATTATTTTTGTTTTCTTTCTTATGATATTAGAATTAATTTTATCTATTAGTTTTATATTGAGCATTTTCCTTTCCATTGATCTTTGACATGTTTGCAGTTTATTATACTGGTTTTTAGTTAAGGACCAGGTTTGAGCACCATACGTTAGAGATGGAAGAACACAAGAGTTATATACTTTAGTTTTTAGATTTAAAGGAATATCGTCCAAGATATATTTTAATATATTATAATAAAAAATAATACACATTAAATAAAAAACAAATTTTTTTGCAACAATTTTTTGAGATGAACCGGTCAACAGACGTCGCCATAGATGTATCACACCAATCAAGTCGTTCGACTGAACATGCAGCATTATGCAATCTCTCTATTTAAATATTAAATTCATATATAATTTCTACAATTCTATACGCATTCTTGATTTTCGAAATCACTTATTTTAAAAGTCTAAAAAAAACTAACGATGCAACTCTAATGTTTTTTATTACCTAATTTTCAAATAAACCGTGTTTTTTTCCTTGTAAAATTTTAAAACACTTGAAGTTAGCTTTCTCTCTAAAAAAAAAATGGTATCATATTTCACACCTGTCCAGTGCAACACGTTTAGACGTCTAAAATGCACTTTCAATTAATGCATTGTTTCCTGTATGTATTATACAGTATGTTTCGAAACTCATAATATTAAAAGTACTAGATTTACCAAGTACCTCAATTCATTGTATCCACGTACTAGAATGAGATAACAATGAAACCGTCTGACAGTGATTTTAAGTATTTAGCGTTCCCAAGTTGTAATTCAAAAAAGAACAGCTTTGCAATATAATAACTTATGTGACAACAACATCAGACCGTTTCTGCATAATCATAAAAATATTTTTAACAAAAAAATTGAACCGACTTCAAAAAATATGCACTGAAAAAAATAATAATTATTGTTATTTTTGGAGTCGGTGTCACATCGGAATTCGAAAGTAGCAATTTGAATCTTACATGTCTCTAGTTCTCGGAATAGATTTAATTTTGGCTGACACCGACTCCAAAAATAACAATAATTATTATTTTTTACTTTTTAGTGCATATTTTTTGACGTCGGTTCAATTTGTTTGTTAAAAATATTTTATTTTTCTCTTTTTAGTGTTAGATAAAGTATTGCAATGGGTAGGCCAGGTACGCGTGCCTTTGAAATTTGAGAGTTTCTCTCGATTTCCCCGGATTCCACCATCAGATCCTGACTTGGTTCCGATGGGACCACCTCAGAAGTGCACTCTTTCGAATAAAAAAATAATTTTGAAAATCGGTCCATAATTGACGGAGAAATCGGTGAACATACATACAAAAAAATATATATATATACAGTCGAACATAGAACCTCCTCCTTTTTTGAAGTCGGTTAAAAATGTGATTATGCGATCACAATCTAAGAGTACATTTTCTGACAATGCTTTCAACAACGCGGCACTAATGACCTAAGATATCGAGCGTCTATAATCCTTTATAAACAGTCTGTATAGTGCATAATATACTATTACTTTTAAATGCAGTGATTTTAAAAACAACAAAATAATTTATGAATTAATTCGTATTTATTTACGATGTAATGATTTTTATCTTTGATATGCGTGTATATAAAAACTGAACGACAGTAAAATAATAGCTTGTTTCCCATATTTCACAACTAGTTCAGGGTCACAAAAATTAACAACGTTTAAAATTAATAATTATGTAAATTTCTTTGTCACACGTTAAAATCAAATTAAAATTACAAATTCAATTAAACATTAATTCGTTAGTTTCCGCCAACGAATCGACTATTTCCGTTTATACATATTGAAAAATTATGAGATTTTAGATTCTACTGTTTCGTAATTTTCAATTTAATACCAATTTTCATTTATATTCCGGCGACCGTTTTTGTTTCACTTCATAGTGCTCCGCCAGCTCTTTAAAACGACACCCGAATCAATGTCCTAGCTAAACGCGTTTCCACGCTTAAAACTTAACACAAAGCCAATTCGTGACTATAATGAGCGATGACGTCACAGGCAAAACAAATCCCGCGCCACGAACTCGTAAAGACTCGTTGTTGGTTCAACCGTTGTTACCGCAAATATTAGTCTCGTAGCTATTAGCGACTGAAATCTAAGGGTATTTTGCAACAGAAAAAATTTCGACCTACTATCAAAACCAAAAATATGTACCTAGATTTTTTATACAACGTATTATGAAAAAAAAGTAATTCAACTGGAACATTTATTATGCGTTGATATTTCCCTACAATGCACAATGCACAAACGCTCCCATAGATACCTATAGAATAGAATAGAATAGAATAGAATAGAATAAACATTTATTGCTGAGCCCATTTTGGGATACAATATGTCACAAGAGAAGAAAAAAAATAGTTACAAAATTTACTTAAGGAGTAAGGTTCCTTATATATTAAATATTCTTTTAGCTCTTTATTAAACTTTATAAGGTTTTTTTCAATTTTTAAGTTGTTAGGTAATTTTTCAAATGTTTTTAAGCCGGTATAAATAGACCCTTTTTCAAAGAACGTTGTTCTATGCGCTATGGTATAGCTGTTTTTTCTTGTACTGTATTATTTATCTATACTTTGATCAAAATAATTTAGTGAGTACATATGCTTTAGTAGTTCAAAAATATATATCCCACATTCTGCGCTCTTTAAATATTCCACAAGTTTGCCTATAAGTTAAAAATTTGCCGTATTATTTCTTTTTTTTGGATTTTAAATACTCTATCCACTTCAAATGATCGTCCCTAGTTTGTAATACCGTATTTTAATGAAATCTCGCTTATTCGCATTATATTATTACCTACTTGATAATTAATCAATGAACTTTTACTACTTACAACATAAGTAATATTACTTGCAATGTTTTCTCAATCAATGCGTAGATCTAAGTTAAAATTATTATTTTATTGCAACAAATCAATGCTCGTTAATGGTTACAATATCCGGACTACATTTCAGTCAATATAAATGCGTGTTAAGAAATATTAGATAATTATTATTTCTGGGTCATCATATTTTGATCGACTACTTGTTGATGAATTACAGGTTTCTGTTATTTCAGTCCTGTCAATGAATTTATTTACATTGTTTAAATGCGAGTTTTGGAGTTTTTTTATGTAACGATAAAGGGGAATGATTCAACGGCGGGGAAATACAATTGAAACTTTGTTAACGCAAAATTAAGGGGAAAGTGAATTTTCTATGTGTAAGAAATAAAAACACATAAATACTTTAGAGAAATTTTGACCATCAATCGTTTTTGCTTTCGAGCCGTCCCGGATAATTAGCAATACTTTCATGCACCCCTTCTTTAATTTTTTCGTGACAAAAAACAAACGCACATTGTTTTAACAACATTCATTTGTCAATTACAACTTTAACTTATACAAAAGTAAACTTCAATCAACTTTACCAAAACGAAGAATAGACTTTTCTTTTATTACTGGTACTGTCAAACGAATAATTTATTTTATAATCGGCGACCGACTGCATCAATGAATGAGTTATATTATTTATTGAACGGACTCTTTTTTCGAAAATTCAAAGCAATCCGCGCGCTCCTTGCAATCTCTCTACGCGTCTCAAGGGTTGCCAGACCTAAAAATAGAAAAGCCGGAATCGGAATTATATCTAGCCGGAGTACTTTTTAGTAAACTAGATATGGTAAAATGAAGTAACATCAGTCTGTTTTGTAATTTCAGTTACCTATTAATTAACAATTTTCGACTTTAAATTGTCTTCAGTGATGGAAAAATGGAAGAAATATACTTATTGTGATAATAATAAAGATTTTTAAAGCGAAAAAATATTTATCTACAAAACAATATCTTAAGTTATGTACAAAAGATTAAAAGATCAGTTAACAGCCTTATCATTTGGCAGTTAGTTTAGACTTTAGACATAAAAAAACTTAATTCTTTAAGTATTAGTAATTGGAATTTAAACTACTTTATCAAAAGCGTCATATTCCTTGAAATTTCATTGACAAAAAGCTAATGAAAGCCGGCTTTGTGGATAGACACGACTGGAAAAAGCCAAACAAGTTCGGCTAAAGCCGGACACCTGGCAACCCTAGGCGCATCCCACTAGTTGGGAAACCTCGATCTACCTCATTGCAGAGAAGATACATGAAAAATCCAATTTTTTGAGCTGCCGCTCCGTAACACTGTTTTTCTTAAATTCAATTTCGTCGATATCATTTTTTCGGAACGGCGTATTTCAACATTTTAATTCCTGAGTAGGTGTTTGAAGACATATAAGGACATAAGTGAATTGGTGATTTGGAAATGTCAAAACTAATGATATTTTCAACATTATCTGCGGACAAATCATTACAAAATACATGCAGAATTATTTTTCACGCTTCTGATTTCTTATTGCACATATTAATTTATATACAAATGTGTTATAATATGATTAATTCATACCGGGTAAGGTTGTCTTGTCAAAAACTAATCAAATAAAAATCTGTAGACAAAAGACAAAACCACTTATGTTGATTTTGAACAAAGCTTTGGTAAAAATTTCGCAATACCGTACACAAAATTCTCTCGGTGCAGTTTCTAAACATTTACGTTTTAATACGACAACTAGATAAAAAATTTAGCATCTGACGAAAGAGGGTAGAATATAGCTGTACTACAGCTTCGGTAGTATTTTACACGAAGTAAAAATTTTTGATGAAGCGTCGGTAAAAATATTTAAACACCAAAAATTGTACAGGATAACGAAATTCCTTCAAAAACAGAAATTTGAAAAAATGAGAAATATCAAAACATTTTGCAAAATTCTCACAAACATTCCGAGTTTAGGGTTTCAAGATGGTAAAGTTGAGGTTTTTGTTTTAAGTTTTGAAGTAATACGTTTTTCTTTCACGGGATGGCGTAATGGTGAGAGCACTAGACTCGCATTCGGGAGGTATCAGATATGGCTGGGACTTTTTCCTGCTGCCTCCCGCCGAGAAACGGTAATTCCTGTACCGCCTATCTTGTTGAGGTTTTCCATCGTTTCCCTCAATAATTCGAGATAAATATCGAGATTGTTCCTCATTCAAGGCCGTGGCCGATTGCCTGTCAAATTCCTATGCTCAAAATTTGCCTACCTTATCCCAATGTCCTGAAATTCTTTCATTCGCCCATTGCTATTAATTAAGTGGAAGTTTATAGATGTAGAAAATAACGGAAAGCGTGATAGATGGAAAATAGTAATAACGCGAATGGCGTCTGTTATAACGTCGAGAAACGGACGTTAAATGCATTATTATTATTACTAGAGTGACCTGTGCGAATTATTCGCACTAAGTATAATAATTATCACTTTACAAAATTATTTTTTAAATATGATTGCAGGTATTCAATTCGTTTCTAATTTTGCACACTGCTTATAACGTTCTTCTTTTTGTTGTAAAAGAAATATTTTACTAAAATTGTCATATATAGAGACGCAAGTAGTAGAAGCGTTGGCTAAGCCGTCAGATGGCATCATACAGCATTGCTGTGACGTTGATCAGCGTTGCCCATCAGATGGCAGTATGCAGTATTTACAATATGAAGGTCAGATGACAGATCGAAGTGTTGACGTTGTTTCAAAATTATAGCCGTCAGATGGCAGAAGTTGTTCAGCGTTGCTGTTAATTAATTAATTTACAAAAACAAAAGCAATAATACATTTTTTAGTTGTCGATGTCAGTAGAGCAAGCAATTATCTGTAAAATGATATATAATTTATGTGGAGAAATTGTGTGATTTTTTCTAAAAATGGAGGCAAACATCTTAACCTTAACGTATTAATATATATGATGATGATGATTCAAGTTGTGCGCAAGTCGTCCGACTTTCCCCTCGTAAGTTGCGTGAGATTAGTCAACAGGAAAAGAAGACTGAGAAGTCGCTAGATGGACCGCCATTACCGCAAGCTGCTGCAATCGGGGAGAAAGCCAAACGTCTTCATGTCTTCGTGTCTTTAGTATATAAACGCATTGTTAACACCAACAGACAGGCAGTCAGTTGCACCAACTCACAATAACACAAACGGCAACATGAAGTTTCTGGTAAGATTATCCGTTTGTCGATTGTTTTCAAAATACTAGTGATCTGTGCAAAATTAATAAACAAAAGCGCGACTCAACTACAACACATTGTGAGGTTAAAAACAAAAGCTTCAAGTTTTGTTTTTTTCATTTAAATACAAATAAAATTGTAAAGATGTGTGTTTGTTTGTTTACTCGGGAATCAAGCAAAAAGAGCGCACTGTTTTGTTTTGTTTCTCTGATTAGGGAACACAAAAAACAGTGGTTCGATTTTATTGAAATTTTGATTGGGAATGTGAAATAGTTTGTCGGAAAACATTTGATTTGCTGCCGGGAAAATAGTGCGGTTAAAAAATATATTACGAGCATATTTTTTTTTTTCAATAGCAACAACCATCGTTCCAAGTATTCTAAAAATATTATGATTGTTTCTGAGTTCTAACTTTTGAATTATAAATGATTAACTTCAGTTAATGACGAAATAAAGTATACCTTTTGCATCAGTAAATTAAAGAAATTTAAAAGTCATCTTTCTTTCTACGACTTTCGAATTTTTCAACAATCGCGGTTCAACTACAACTTTTATTCAACAAAAAAGCGAAACAATTTCGAGTTTAAAATAGTTTAAAATATTTAAAACACAAACTGTTTTTTGTATCCATGAAATTTCAAAGGTTTCGACTTGATAACTTCGTAGAGTTTTTGAAGTCAAATTTCTTAGCTCGCGTTAACGTCGGAAATATAGATGCTGATGTGACATTACGCGCATGCGTATGACCGCTAAGCTAAGACGTCAAATCATGGAAGTTTATAGACTAGCAGATAAGCCGTTCGCGTCTCACCCCAAGATTCTAGGATTTAGAGCGACTATCGACAAGTTAATCAATTTTTTTTTTGTACGTTTAAACCATTTTTTAATAGCTGTGTATTTTTTTCTAGGTGCTCGGCCTCCTGTTAACAGCTTTAGCTGTTGCATCTTCTGAGGATGCTGCCAAAGAAGAGCAGAAATCCGACAAGAAGACAGAGAAGCGTGGTTTGTTCGGTTTGGGTTACGGTTTCGGCGGTGAAGAACATTACGGCGGAGGTTTCGGCGGCGGTTTCGGCGGCGAACATCACTTCGGCCACGAACACGAACACGTCAAAACCATCCACATCACCAAAACCATTCCCGTTCCAGTTCCAAAACCGTACCCGGTTCATATCGAGAAGAAGGTACCAGTTCCTTATCCGGTCAAAGTACCCGTTCACATTGACAGACCGTACCCTGTTCACGTACCAAAACCGTACCCGGTTCATGTAGAAAAACTTGTCCCGTATCCCGTCGAAAAGAAAGTACCTTATCCCGTTAAAGTGCCCGTCAAAATTCCGTACCTCGTACCGGTGAAAGTTCATGTACCAAAACCGTACCCGGTTAAGGTTCCAGTCAAAGTACCTTATGCAGTGCCTCATCCGGTTTACATCGAAAAGAAAGTTCCAGTATTCATCAAGGAGCATCATCATGAACATCACGGTTTTGGAGGATTCGAAAGCCATGGTCTCGGAGGATATGAGCACCACTTCTAGTTTTGGAGTACCGTTTCTGGTGTCTCTTTAACTTTTAATTTTTCTACCAAATCTGTGCATCTCACTACAATGTATACCAATTTTTATCCGAGCTCTGTTTTTGAAATAATTTGTTGTCGTTGTTTGAATTTAATCAAAAAACGATAACAAAATTTTTTATTTGAACAGAGGCGGCTTTTATTTTTTTAATAATAATATTCTAGTATTTATTATTTTAGCTGTGTTAGTTTTGTGATTATTTGCCTGGATGCACGCAAAAAATGAGGCTTTATTGTTTTGTGATTTGGTAAATAATTATGAAACACTATCGTGTTTTTGATGTACATAATGTATATTAATTGTTCTTTTTATTTTTATGTATTACTATTTTTATGTGTATTCTTTTGTCTTAATAAAAAGAGCAACGTTAAAACTATGTTTTTTATTCATAACAAGCCCGGACCCCTAACATTTTCGCGACAAAACCCACACACTTTAGTTAATTTTAATTTCTCTTCTGTCTATTTGAAAATGTGTAGCGCTAAGCCTACGTTACGCAAATGTTTTATTTCGTAAATTTAGAAGATTGATGCAAGAGTTAATTATACAAATAATAAATCAAAAAAATGTATTGCAAAACATCTTTGGTTAGATGTATTCTTTAGGTTGAATGTAAAAATTAAATTATGTAATATCTAAAGAATAAAGACCCGAGTACCTTCAGTTAATGATTAGCACCATTTTAATGAATGAAATGTTTTATAGTAACCTTTCTCTACTCATTAAGAAAGTTTATAATAATAATATATCTTTATTCCATCATACTGAGTACAGTGTAGAATGGGTCAACATTAACAATTTCCAAGTGAAAACAATAAAAATAAAAAATATTATCAATACGGCTGACTAAAATATTCGTTCATAGAATAAAAATTTTTTAGGTACATTTTGAGCTCAAATGATGTAATCATAATATTAAAAACGCCTTGCATATACCGTATTTATAGGTTATATAAACATACACACATAGATACACCCTGTATATTAAATAATATAATTAATGTGCATTTTAATATGGGAATTTCTTGTCAGTTTCTCTTGTACAATTAAGTAGTTCAAGGTTTCAATCACGGTATAATGATTTTTTAATAAAGTCATCACAGAAATCTCTTGCAGAGGAACGAAATCTTCGGTGAGAAGGCACTGACTACCAAAAAAATAATTACCAGACGCGATTTTTTTTTAAATATAAAGATCTTGTTCAACAGCGACAAGAAGGCCCCCCAACTCGATATAATTTTTAAATAAGCTATTCTCATTTTGCACTTATTTTGAACTTCCTATCGCTGTTGAACAAAATCTTTTTTAAAAAAATATTTTCTACTTTTTAGTCCACATTGTTTAAAAATAGTGTTTGTTTTTTTTTTTGGGAGGGGGAGGGGGTTATACTCTAATTTTAATTTATAACCCTTAAAGCCCACACTCAAATGATCACGTTTATATAAATCTATACTAATATTATAAAGAGGTAAAGTTTGTAAATTTGGATGTAGGAGGTAATGTCCGAAACTACTAATCCGATTTTAAAAATTTGTTCACCAATATTTAGAATGAACCTTCAGGATGAAAATAGGCTATAGGAAATAGGCTCGCGAGCCGCATGCGGCTCTTTTAATGTAAAGCTGCGGCTCTCCAGTTCCATACGCAAAAAATAATTATTTTATTATATAAACCCTTAAAAATCGTCCAATCGATTCATGATTGAGTACCATGTCTATCTCTCAGCCATTTCCACTCGCGTCTCAGCCGCACCGCCCCGTCGCGACGTGTCGTCCTCGGATATATATATTATACCTATATAAGCAAATACTATAATACTGAAACGAAAATGTTTAGTGGCTCTTTAAAAACTGGGAAATTTTGTAAATTGTAACTTTTGGCTCTTCCATCTCAAAAAGTTGCCGACCCCTGCATTAGATAGATATCCATACAATTACATACATAAAACATAGATAGAGGTAAAGTTAATACATAAGTGGTAAAAAACGAGACCAAAGCAGCGGTTTAAGGTTAATATTTCTCAAATCGAGTTGTTAATGATCTTGCGATGTGTCAGTTGTTTCAAAAAATCAAAAAAAAACTTTACAGATGTAAAAAAATCAGCAGTCAAGCAAAAAAATCAGTGGAACCGTACCGTTTACTCATAAAATTCCAGAGCTTCGTAAAAGTTAGGCCACTAGTAAATAACGCAGTAGACTAAGTGCTTAATAAAAAGTGCAAGTCGTATTTATACGTGTGAAATGTACCGCTAAATTAGCGTTGCTTATAAATAGTGAATTATTTCCAGGTATTTAAAAACACGATGTAGAAAAATACAAACAAGATGAGAAAGCAGATTTCTGTAAATTTTTAATTGCGTAAAGCACTTCCTCGGCTGCTAAACAACCATGACTGGGGTTGCAGTACAGTGACGTACGTAAAAATATATCAACAGGATTAATCAAATCCAGAAATAATTCCTTCACGTCATTTAATCATACTTATGTACAAGTTTTTTTGTTATCAAAAATGAAAAGTGAAAAATAACTAATAAATTAGAATGATGATTGATGATGATCCTGTTTAAATGTTGGAAGTTTAAAGGATAAAGTTCAAAGGATAACAACAATAACAACTGTAACAACAATAATTTAAAACTTTTTATATATAAATCTTCTAGATTCTTCGAAGATGGCTTAAAGTTTGCCGAAACGTCAGACAATAAAATGCAATCAAAAACCTTCAGTATTTGCTTAATTCATCGATCCTATGCCACCAGGATTCATCATTTAAACTTCCAACACAAATGAAAAGGTTTTTTCCTTCTTTTTTTTCGCGGGGGCATATGTGACTGAGACTTCTTCCTGCTGCCTCTTGTACCGGCCATCTTGTTGAGGTTTTCCATGGTTTCCCTAAATAATTCCAGATAAATATCGAAATGGTCGATTACCTGTCAAACTCCTGTGCCAAAATTTGCCTACCTTATCCTAATGTCCTAATATTCCTTCATTCGCCCATTGCTATTAATTAAGTGGGAGTTTAAAAATGTAGAAAATAACGGGAAGTGTGATAGATGGAAAATAGTAATGGTGCGAATGGCGTCTGTTATGGCGTAAAGTCGAGAAATGGAAGTTAAACGCATTATTATTATTATTATTATGAGAAGATTAAAGGATGAATCCTGGTGGCATAGGATCGATGAACTAAGCAAACACTTAAAGTTTTTTTATTGCATAATAATTATTGTCTGACGTTCCGGCAAACTTTATGCCATCTTCATTGATTCTCCGAAGATGGCATAAAGTTTGCCGAAACGTCAGACAATAAAATGCAATAAAAAAAACCTTCGCAGTATTTGCTTAGTTCATCGATCCTATGCCAACAGGATTCATCCTTTAATCTTCTAACATTTAAACAGGATCATCATCACTCTAAATTATTATTAGAGTTATTTTTCACAATTATTATTATTATTATTATATTGCGAAATGATTTAACCTAGTTTGTTTGTTTTCAGGAATTTATAAAAAACTGCTAACGATAATTTCAAATGAATTTACTTATGCAATCCTGCGCTGATGTTTCGATATTAAAATTATTCCGAATGCAATAATCAATTGTATAAAAATGTCTAATTAATGCTAATGAACGCACATATTAAATTGCAACTTTAATTAATGCATGTGTCACAGTCAATAAGCCCACAAAATCTATCCAGTGGAACGCTACAAAGTGCAGTTCCGAAACTCAATACATTAAACAAGTATCAAGTGTTCCGTGAAAGTATCCCTCCCGATCGTCATTTGTCTGTATAAAAACAATCGACACCATGTCCAATGCAGGCATTCATTTGTTCCTCACTCATCCACAATAACACCATGAAGTTTTTGGTAAGTTTTTTTTAAATTTTAATCGCATACAGTCATCGATTTGAGGAAATAACTGGAGATCAAAAGTTTTGGATCAGAAATACAGTGAATATATCAACGTGATTAGATTTTATTGACTTGAAACTCGTTCTTGAGGCAAATCATCAAGAAGGAAGTTTCCGAACGTTTCGTCTCTGAAAAATGTCATCAAAATAGGCGAAAATAACTTATTAAATATATCGGGTCAAGCTAAATAAAACAGTTACAAATGTATTTATTTTTCTTCGGGATAAAGTAGTGTTGATCCAACAGAATGTTACGATGAAGGAAGGTTTTGGTTGAGGATCATAAATAAATAAGCTTTCCAATGTTTTGCTAGTGGCCAACGTTTCGAAAAATTTATTTTTTATTTTATTATTATTTATTTTTCTCTTAGGTGCTCGGACTCTTGATAGCAGCCGTGGCTGTTGCATCTTCTCAGGATGCTGCCAAAGAGCAGAAATCCGAAAAGAAGACTGACACGAAAACCGAACCTAAAACCGAAAAGAAAACTGAGAAACGCGGTTTATTCGGTTTAGGTTACGGATACGGCGGTGAACATCACGATTTTGAACATCATGGCCTTGAACATCATGGCTTCGAACATCATGACTTTGGACATCATGACCTTGAACATCATGGCCTTGAACATCACGAACATGTCAAAACCATCCACATCACCAAAACAATCCCCGTGCCGGTCCCAAAACCGTACCCGGTTCACATCGAGAAGAAGGTACCAGTTCCTTATCCGGTCAAAGTACCCGTCCACATTGACAGGCCATACCCTGTCCACGTACCAAAACCGTACCCGGTACATGTAGAAAAACTTGTTCCGTACCCGGTGATTAAAAAAGTACCGTATCCCGTCAAAGTACACGTCAAAGTTCCCTACCCTGTACCAGTAAAAGTGCACGTACCAAAACCGTACCCGGTTAAGGTTCCAGTCAAAGTACCGTATCCAGTTCCCCATCCGGTTTACATCGAAAAGAAAGTCCCGGTTTACATCAAGGAACATCATCACGAACACCACGAATCGCTCGAGCATCATCACGAACTCGGTGGCAGTGAACTCTCCGGTTTCGGAGAACATCACGGTTTCGGCGGCGAAGGGGAACACCACGGTTTCGGTGGAGGATTATGAGTACCAATTACGGAGTCAATGAGTTTTTAACAATGCGTTTTTTGTTGTCAGGAGATGATGACTGTTCCACTAAACCGGCAGATTTTTTCACATCGACTTTGCCAGTGGATCAGTTGTTTCAAAAAACACACGACAGCAAAAAACGCTTTGGTTTTAGTTATGGTAAAACAAATGAATGTCTCTTTAACATATTGTTAACGTTATTCTTTTTTTTATACTTGCACTTCGTATCGTCATCTGTCAACATGTATTTCATTTCATAATAAATCGAGCAGTCTTTAAATGTGCGTATTTATTTTAGTTTTAAATTTCTTAGATGAAATGGCATTTTCAAAATTCCGTATTCCTAGCGGCCCGATCGGGCTTCGCCGTAATTTGTAGATTACCACCGTTCTTGAGTCGACTTATGTTGCAAAATTAGTGTCTACTAAAAACAATTTTTGTTTTAAAGCAATAATATATATCCTATGTCCGTTCTGAAAGTCCATTCTAAATATTGGTGAAAGATTTTTTGAAATCGGATCAGTAGTTTCGGAGATTTCCTCCTACATCCAAACTTACAAACTTTACCTCTTTATAATATTAGTATAGATTCCTAATACGTATACAATATAAATATATAGGTGAAATTAATAAAACAGTCAATAAAAAATTTCAAATAAATGCTCTTTCTATCTAACATTAAATCTATAATTTATGAAAATGTAAAACACTAATAAATTTTTTTCTAAATGTCATAAAAAGTGTTCCTTAATAATTTTTGTACATTTTTGAAATTCTGATTATAAAAATACGTTAAATTCACTTTCAAAGTTGATTAGCGTCCCAAATATTAATGAATAAACAGATGACAGTATCACAAATCTAATTAATTATTCAAATCCTCTCAAAACGTATAATTACGTTTGTTCGATTTTGTTAGCGTGTATATTTTAGATAGATAATATTGAAGAATGTATATTATGAATGCAGATTATATTTGTATATTTTAAAAGAACGTTGAAAATCAGTAAAAAACTGCAACTAATTAAAAAAAAATTGACTAATAATAATTAACACATACAGTATGTAAACACGTAAGGTGCACATAGAGAAATTAACATTGGGAAAAAATAACTGGATCAGAGTGAGCCTTGAAATCTTGTTATTAAAATATTACAACAAAGCTTTATCTACTGTTTAAAGGTTTTATTTTTTGCTCATCAGAATATTCAATTAAATAAACATGAAAAGTTGTACGTATATTTACTTGGGGCTTACTTATAGGTACAGCGTTTCCAAAAAGCAGCAGGAAAGGGATTTTGAAATGTCCTAACACAAAAAATTAAAACCGATTCAAAAATGTTTTAAATATATGCCTTTGTTTTCCAAAACAAAAAATCTGATACTAGTTTTTACTTAGATACACACTATTAAACTTGGCCTTCGATTAAATAAAATAATTATTCAATTAATTATTATTATAATTTCTGATAATAACAAATCACTTATATATGAAGTAATAAAGGTAAAAAAAATATGTGTGAATTTTTGGAAAAACCCTAGCCTCATAGGCGTCAGAGTTGTAAGGGTTAAAAATTACTATGTTCCAAAATAATCTGTTCCACTATAATAAATCTGGAACTACTTATCCGATTTGAAAAATTATTTTTGTATTAAATAGCCCGTTTATTTAGGAAGGCTCCAGGCCCCATATAACTTAATGCTATGACTCCAAGAATCAGCGCGTTGAGTCGAGGGTTGGTTATCCGCACGCCGAGGGCCGAATATTACAGAGAAGGGCCAGAGCGAGGTACCTATGCCGTCAATTCCTTATGCAACAGTTATATTTCTGCGAACTAATATTTGTGGACGTTTTTGGTTTAATTTAATTGAAAAATTCTATGCGTTTCCTCAATTGGATATCTAAAAATCCGGGCTTACCCTGGCGGGGCCACTAGTTGTGTCCTTATACTATGAGGTTATCATATTTTTAAAACGCGGCTAGTAAAATCAATAGACGGGAAGTCCTTACTGAAACAATCATTAAAATTGCCAGCATTTATTGTGAACAACAGCCGTCATGCGAAAAACTAATTTTCTTTACAATATGTTTTAAGGGTTGGACAATCAGAATTTAGTCTTATCTTGGACACGATTTTTCAACTTCCCATTTCTTTACGGAAGATAGAATTATCTACCTAAAAATAATCTCGCCAATACAATTATAGCATTATTTTCGATTTTATATTATTCTTCGAATAATAAAATAATAATCTCCTTTAGTTGCATTTATTTTGAAAATTAGTAAATCTAAAAAAAATTTTGAGCCCCCAAAAAAAGGTGCCCGAATGTCTATTTCAATCGTTTGCTCAATATGAATAAAATAAGGTATTTAGTAATTTAAATACAAAAGTAAGAAACGCAATCGGCCGAAAACTATTCGGCGTCAAAAATAATTTATTCGGTATTTATAAAATTTCCAGAAACTATTGCATTGAGTGCGACGAAGTGATACGAATTTAATGAAATAAAGAGAGAAAGTTTAGTTTTTAGAGGTGGACTATCAGAAGTATATAATTGAATAGCTATAATCAACAAGCAACATTATTAAACAAGAAATCAATCAACATGAAGTTATTGGTAAGAAATTAAATTTTTATTCGAATTTTAAAAATCTGTTTTAAATTAGTGTTAGTAAATAGATTTTAAAATGTATTTGGGGCAGTTAATTTTCAATTTCAATCGAGAATAAATTGAGAGGTTGCTAAACGAATTTCTAAAAAACAAATATTTAACAAAGTATAAACAAAACTGTTACTATTTCTGTAATCGCAAATTTTAATAAAATTAACCGAATTAGACATTTTCATGATTTTTGTTTGTCTGTCAGTTTTTTTATTCTGAGGTAACTGAAAAACTACTCAATCGATTTTCACAAATTCCTAAATTAAAAAAAAAAAATAATTACAAAAACTTCAATTTTAGTGAGTATAGACAAAAGTATTGAAAATAATCTTCTTAAATATGTAGTTGAAAAAATCTGTGAGCTAGAAATTTAAAATCTTCTAACAAGAAAATGATAGCAATTTTTGAAACTTCGTTGTCTTGAAGTAGACACGAATGTCCAAGTAACAAAATCAATTTAATATTGACTTCCGTAAATATTTTCTAGTGAATGGTTTTAATTCAATTTACTCTTTATTTTGCAGATCTTAGCCACGTTACTAACCTTCGGTTTTTCCGAACAAATCCCGGAAGATCACGAATCAATAATCGACAAACGTGGCATACTAGGCATAGATTATTCAAAAGTCGTAAAATATCACGAAGGAATAAACTTCAAAACAAAAACTAAAGAAATAACTCTGGAAGCTGTAAAACCAATAATATTTTCATTCAAAAGAAAGATCATGGAACACATTCCCAGTCCGCCTCATTTCTTGAAACCGATTTTCAAACCGGAATTCGAACACAAAACCGTACACGAATTCGAGCACAAATCGTTCGGGATACCGGTTTATGAACACGAACACGGATTCGAACATAAACCCGAATTCGAGCATAAACCCGTTTTGAAGCACGAGTTTTCGTTCGGAAAAGAGTTCCATCACAACGTCCATTTCGGAGAAGAAGGTCATCCGCCACATTATGGCGGCTATCAAAGTAGCGAATCCGCTGCTCCAACAGAAGAGGCGGGAGATCGTAGAGTGTCCGAAAAAGAAGTAGAAACAAAACCACAGCCGACTCAGAATTTTGAAGGTATCGAACTGCTGAATTACAAAACTGATCAAGAAACAACTGACAAGCGGACCTCGCCTTCAGTCGAACATGAGTACGGAAACTATAAAATTATTGAAGTTGGTAACCATGAAACAAATGAAAGGCAAGCCTTGCCTTTAGGCCACGAAACAACTGAGAGACAAACTTTGCCTTTAGATCATGAAACAACTGAACGGCAATATTTGCCTTTAATTCATGAAACAACAGAACGGCAATATTTGCCTTTAATTCATGAAACAACTGAACGGCAATATTTGCCTTTTCATGAAACAACTGAAAGGCAACCTTTACCTTTAGTCGAAGGTCAGTATGGACATTATGAATTGGGCAGTTATAAAATTGAAGATGGCATCCACGAAACAACTGAAAAACAAGCGTCGCCGTCGGTCGAAGGTGGATATGGTGGTCATCATGAAACAACCGAAAAATCATCTACGCCCTTAGTCGGAAGTACTTACGGAAAAGTTGAATTTCAAAACTATAAAACTGACGATGGTTACCACCGGGAAACAACTGAAAAACAATCGTCGCCTTTAGGCGAAAGTTCGTACGGAAAAGTTGAACAGCAACATTATAAAGTTGACGATGGTCATCACGAAACGACCGAAAAGTCGGTTTCGCCATTAGTCGAAAGTGCTTACGGAAAATTTAGACAAGTTGTTAGTAATATTGTTAACCAAAACATACATTAATTTAAAAAAAAAAAACTAAGACACTGAACTATAATTAGCAGGAATAATTGTGGGCAGCCCTGCCAAAGTGAAAACAATGTGAAAAATACATGTTTGAGTTCTTAATCCCAGATTTCCGAAAATTTGCGATGCCATAATGTGACGGTGAATTACGTAAGATAAAACGGGGGTTTTTTTCGGTAACGTAAAAAGAGGGCATCCATTTATTTCTGTGTACACGTTTTTTTGTCCAATCATCATCATATTATGGCGCTGTTATCTTAGGATATAAGTGCTTTACTCGAAAGTCTAAACTATGTACGAACTATGTTAGACATGGACAAAATATCGCGGTCAAAAATATGGGTTTTTTGCAGCGATTTATATTAAATTATATGTAATACATCGGCACTTGTGCCACCAGGAAAAATGTGAGTGATAAACAAATAGATTATTTAAGAGTGTACTCAATTATATGTATAACCAATTATTAAAATTTATAGTTTGTAAATATTGTTGAATAAAATATTTTTAAATTAATATTACAGTCTGCATTAATCTGATGTTTTATGCAAATTTATATTTATGTAAGGAACATTAAAAAGTTTACTTTAATAGAGTTGCAACAAAAAGTGTGTAAATAAACACAATTATAACAGCGGAAAAACTAGCACACCACAAAGCAATTATTTATGTGGCATTGATGATGCCAATACAATGAACCTAATTAATTAATAATATTATAAAATAGATTAGATAATCTTAATTATGATGAGTTAACAATAAGTGAATGTACATTAATTGATAGTTTTAATTAATAGTTGAAAGCAACACAAATCAAGAAAATATTGTAATACATACCAACTTATGAAGAATGATGAATCTCGGTAGGGCCCTGGATCCAGTTTTGCACACGAGATGAAAGTCGCGCACTGAATATACTGTTACTTTATTGATTTTTTAGACACTGCACTGGAGTCTTTGTTTTATTATATCAATTTATTTAAATATATAACGAGTTAAAAGTCGCGAATTCTTATTAAAGTTTTATTTTTAACACTGTCACTGTCCTGGTCGATGGTTATCCCTTCAATCTGGTTGGCCACGTCGTTGTCCTGTAGATTCTAGTGGCAGAAGAAAGAGCCTTCGATTTAATAATTTAAATTTTTATTTAATCACTTACTCGCGCGAACGCGGAGCCGGGGGACGAATCAACCCGCAGCGTCGTCTTGGAAGAAAAATGTTAGTGATACAGGTCAATACCAAAATTATTTACGGTGTAAAATGTTGTGCACTGTTTAAATTTGAGTGTTCCACCTTAAGACAACGCCGTCTCGACTCGACCGAAAACGTAGGCACTCCCGCACAATCTGAAACGCGAGAGCCAGTTACCGACGCCGCGCACTACCGACTCAAAAAACGAAAAACGAAAATATTTTATTAGTACATAATCATATATTATTCTACACGAAGTTGTCCGTTACTGAAAACTTGAGATGGAATTTGAACCCAAAAAATCTATTGGACATCCATTTCATCTCAGTCCATTGTCCGTACTCAAGGTCAAAGTAGCCGAGCGTTATCTATTCCCACGATGCCTGAAACAAAAAGCAAAAAAACATTAAAATGCCAATCACAACGATGCAAAAGCGACACCGCAAGAAAAGAAGTGCCACACATCCCTCCTCACAATGCCGCGTTTTCAGTTTTAAGGCGCTGAAAATTCGCCCTCACCCTTTTTTTCTTTAAAAGGATTTGCTGGCAGAGCTGACTAATTTTCAGTAGACATTACCTAGGATTTGTAGGGCATGTCTTTATAATAGACAACAATAAATTCCCTCTAGGGTCTGTTACCAGCCTTCCCCCTCCTCCTTTTGTGTTAACCTGGGCTTGGGACCGGCTTCGGCGGAGTTAGGTACATTGAAATTATAACAAGTGTATTACAGATTCATTCTTTTTTAAGTAAAACTTCTTTGCGCACGCTTGACTTGGGGAGTAAGCTGGTGAATGCCTGACGAGAGATTTACGGAAGTGTGATCGGGCGAGGCGAATGGAAGTTGAGAAAGAGATATAAGTTAATGAAGATAAAAAGAGGATGACAAATACTTCACTGGCTAGTAGCGCCATCATGTGGCCGAAAATATAAGCAGTACTAACAATAGAATGACACATACTTTACTTGGCAGTGGCGCTATCGGGTGACAGAAAAAAATGTTGTAAACCTAAATAATATTTCATAAAGATTTACGCTTAAAATCCAACGAGAGCTAAGTAATTGCAATGTATTACTTTTGTTTTCATTATCTTTATGTTTATATTTCTTTCTTCTTACATTAGACTGTTCATTTCGTTCTTGAACAATTTTATAAATTAATATTTTGTTCAATACATTAAATATTCTACGTTTAAAGTGAATAAAATTGTAAATGCATTTTAAAGTTCATATTTTGTGAATTTTCGGGTGAATAATAACAAATTATGGCAGGAAGAAGTTTTACTTCAGTCGTATGGTCTAACACTCGTTTTTTATTCAGTCAGATATTCACAAAATACACTGTAAGCACTTAATAAAGTTTATTTAAAAAAAAAATAAAACGCTTTAGTTAAATTGTAAGCAATTCGTAATGAATTGTTTTCTCAAGTTCAAATTAATTAAGGAGGTTGATCCGTTACATTCCCAATCAAAAGTAAGTCGAATTCTAAATGGGAACTTTTCCATAATAAATTTTTGCAAAAGGGTGTAAGTAGATGATACCAAAAATTATAGTCATAATAAATAATTTTTTTAATATTATTAATTATTTCAGTATTTTACTTAATTTGTACAAAGTTAGGTTAGAAAAAATAAATTTATGTAAATATTTGTATTTTACATATTGTTTGCAGTAAATAATTTAAAAAAGAAATTAGAAATAATAAAAATTAAATCATTAAAAAGTTGAAAATTCAGTTAAAATTGTCAAGAATAAAAGTCCATAATTGAAAAGTGCTAAGGTTTAATAATTTTTATAATTGATTCAAAGTCTCCTAATTAAATTGGAAAAAATATTAAAATATGCGTAAGACATCAATACTTTACATAGATAGTTTTCGGAACTGCTGACATTATTTGGTTATTTGCAAAAAATTAAAATGTACCGTTTGCATGCTAGATTGACATATTTTCCATAAGACTACATGTAAAAGTTTTTTTTAAATTTTGACTTTATAAATCTCCTAATGATTTTGGATTTTTTACAGAAAATTTTGTTATAAAAAAATCTATTAAAAAAACTTTATTTCAGAGTTTTTTCATTATCTTCGTAAAACCGCTCAACCTCCTTAAATTGATTTTTTCCAAATTGATAACAACATTCATTTTTCCTGCGTAGCTAAGGAAAACTAATTTTGACAATATTACAAAAGAGAGAGAGAGTTAATGTAACAATGCTTGCTACAACACTGAATTTTAGCAGTGCAAAAATGTCGCACAGAATAATGTGTGGACGCAGCTATATATAGAGTTTCCGAAATAATGACCGCCCATCCGATAATTTTATGACTACCCTGCATTCATGCATCAAGTGAAATGGGGAAGAGAGAATGTATATCGAGCCCTATGCAGAACTGGCGATGATGGTTCTATCTATACATGTTTGAAAACCGCATTAATTACAGTTTTAATGAAATGTAATTAAAATCGAAAACTCTGGTACTGCTATCGAACGGTAAATTATACAGTACTGTTCCGGTTTCAAGTTTATAGTTCAACTGTGCTTTGTCTCAAGAGCCCTAATAAAATAACGTGTTAACTAACAGATCACGCGCACTTGTCAAACATTCTATCAAACGTTTTGCATACGCTCAATGATCACGGAATAAAATATATAGAAATCATTTCTACACTTCGAATTGATTTCAAGTCTACCAACATTCATTTCTGAATGATTTATTAGCAATGTCAATATTGATTGTATATGTCGCCGGGATATTGTCAAACCCGTGATATTATAATTTTACTTAGTGAAATTATAATATCACGAATCTTTGTCAATCGTAATATTGTAATTTCACTAGTGAAATTACAAAATCACGGATTTGACAATATCCCGGCGACATATATATTTCTGTGATTACTTGATAATGACATAACATATTTCCAAAGTGACATAACAGAACGCCAGGACCGACTTTAAAATTTGATAAAAATTAATAAAACTTTGAAAGCCCGTTTCTCTTTCATTTTTTAGTTTTGATAAAAAAGTTAGTTAAAATATTTGTTCGCTTGTTAAAAAAGAAGAATCATCCCGGTATAGTTATACGCAAAAAACCTTGATGATGCTATTATTTAGAAAAAAAAAATCAAAAAATGTAAGTAGCAGGTGAAATAAGCAAGACCAAGCCCAAGACTGAGTAAGCAAGTCCAAGACCGAATAAGCAAAATCAAAACCTATATCAAGACTATCTCAATGGTCTTGCTTTACACTTAAAAATTACTGAACCTTTAATTATTGAATATTCGGTAATTTTGCAAGTGTAGTTTTTAGAAGAGAATTTGGGTTTATTGTTTTGGTGTTCAATAATATGAAATCACACTGTAATTGTGTATAAATGAGATATATGGGGTATCGGAGCTATATTGTCAGATAATTTCAGTATTATTGCAGTAATTACAATACGTTTCCATATTTCATATAATGATCGGTAGGTGGATAGGTAATGCGAAACTACATATATCTACAGATGAATCCATTAAAATACGTTTCCCAATAATATTTTTGATCGAAGGAGAATATTCCACTCGCGTGTTACCGCACTCGCTACGCTCGCGCGGCAAATTTCACGCTCATGGAATCTTCTCCTTCTCTCACTAGTCGCACAATATACTATTATTAAAAAAAATCGTTCATTGATTCAAAAGCAAACAAAAAAAAAATATTTTCAAGCATGATAATAATTAATTAGTCTGCCCAACAAAAAAAAAGACTATACAGACGTTTTAATAGTCTCATATAAAAACAAATTTCATTAAACAATGGTACAATCCATTAAGGACAAATGACTAAAACAAAACAGTAATAAAAATAATATGTTATCTTGTAATGCCATGCGAATGTTACAATTAATATTTTTAATTAAAAATATAAAATATATACGCTTAGAGTAGAGTGCAATGGCATTAACTAAAAATAAACATATCATAGAATATAAACATACAAATGGCAAATAACACATAAAACGTTGGAACGGAATAGAAAAAAAAACATATGTGAAACAAACGCATTATGTAATACAATAAATTTATTACGTTCGTCTGCGTAATAAATAAAGTTAATACATTTGTTCAAGCGCACACGATATATTCTACAAGATGTTCGATTCACAATCGGTCGAATACGAATTCAAACCACCAACCTTTGAAAAAATTTTAACGGGGCACTCGAATTTTTATACATTAAACAAAATAACGTGAGCCAAACATACCGTTCTTGTATGATTTCAAACAATAATTAAAAAAAAACCGCTTCAAACGGCTGAGTTTACACACCATAAGATGACGTCAGAGCTGGACCTAGTCAGGACATCACACTTGCGAAAAGATTAAGAGAGGTTCTCAAAGGCGTAGATATTTTTTTCTGGGAGGGTAAAGCAAAATATCACTATTTTTTAAGTTTTATTAATATCAGACAAGCATACTCACGAAGAAAGGTGTCAAGCAAAATATTAATTCCCAAACCAATTTTACAAAAAAATTTCAAGAAGTATTTCAAAATTTTATTTTTTAGCCAGGTATTCGTATTATTTTCAGTTTTATTATTTTATTATTATGATCCTGCGGGGGTAATTACACCCTTTACCCCACCCCCTTATTTACGTCCTTAGGTATGTCTATGGAAAGAGACGTATATACCAGTTATCTATAACCACTATCGTTTGATTCAAGTCTAAAGACAACTAGAGCCAGCCAAACAGCTGAAGCTGTCTAGCGATGACGTTACTCCGTAGCGGGATTATTAATCGGATTCAAATAACTGTAATAATAATAGTCAAACTAAACTTTTAATTATCGAAATTTTTGTACCCAGTTTTTACTACGGTGCTTATTTTGTTGCAGTGAAAAAAAAAACATATTGAGTATAACTATTATTTGGTAAAATTGTAAAAAAAAATATATTATTCGACGTTTACTTCCACGAAAACTGCTAGCGCCGCCAGTGGGCAATAGAGCTACCTTTGTTATTATTGTTTTAAACCGCGAAACTTCATTAACAAACGATAGGGCAGAAAGCGCGACGAAAACATCTAACGGCCACATGAAATCATACTCTATAACCGTCGCATGATTTATTGCTCATTTATTCCGCAGCTAACGCTGCGGTCGATTCAGCTGTCCCGACTCCGCATCCGGCCAATAAAACGAGTCTGATGATGATTTCACAGAACATCCGGTATATGTGTTGTGGCTTTCGCGCGTGCGTAGAAGCGGTGCGTGCACAGTATGTGATTGGCTATGGTGGGTGAACAGCGCGTGGCCGCATTTAACACTCATTTACGTTTATCAGATGAGTTAATTCGCCCCTCAAAAAAAAAAAATGGAATAACTCCGAAGCACATAAATGAGTTGATACAATAAGCATGCATAACTGACGACTGATGAGGTGTAGGAAACCCTCAAACGCGTGCCATCAATGTTCAAGCTTGTCGGAAGGGAGTAAGTGGCGCGTTTGGGGTTTCGGAGTATCGCGGGGACTTAATTAAATAAGGGATATAAAATAACTATTACAAAAAAAAATTGGTTGTCTGTAAAGTCGGTTTACGGACGATAGTTTTACGTGATAACGTATTCCGTAATACATAACCTAAACGTCCCAAAATTTGGTTTCAATCCGCTTATCCTTGGTGTCGGAATGATAAGAAATGTCAAAAGTGACGTTTGCAACTGTCAAAGTATTATGTTCTAATAATAATTAGTTATTCCAATACTTAACTTAGAAGGCGTTGCATTTCACAAAATACTAATGTCAAAAAATTGAATTAAACATTAGAAATGCAGCCGTTTTCATGTTGCATTTATACAGCTATTTTTCTATATAAATTTGTATAAAAAAACTGTTTAGGCAAATTCTGTTATACGAAATCTATGTAAAATGTTCCCCTCTTTCGTTTAAGACTGGTTTCAAACCGATCTGATTTAAATTGAGCGAGAAATTAGCAAAAAGCACGCACAGGGTCAGGCGGAACGTTACGCGTTACGAACGTTACGATTTAGGAACGTTACACTTTTTCGTGCATGCAGCCGGTGTTTTATCAATTTATAAGATTGGTGATTCATCAATTTATAAGACGTTATCACGTCAAAAAAAAACAAAGTTGCGCGAGATTATAGTTGTCAGGCCCAAAAATTGAAAAGCCGGACTCGCCATTATAATTAGCCCAAAAATCAGGACTACCTTTTTTTTAAAAAAACTAGACTAAGGACAGTATAAACTCTATTTAACGTCACTCGATATAACGACAAATTCCTTAAAACGTCGAAATTATTTAACTCTAGTTGATTTACCTTGATGCTCATACGATGATATACTTTAAATAACAACACACCCATTCTAAATAGCGACAACAATACGTCTTCATTAAGCAATAAACAGTACTTGTTTGTTATTGTGTTGCCTTGTTGTTAGCATCATGCGTACCGAAGATTCTAAGAAATTCGTTCTTTTATTTGTTGGGGTTATCTTTATAACCAAATTGATCCCACAGTATCTCAAGATATGAATAAAATATACTTACAAGAAAATACAATTAAAATACTGGAGTAGCGAAAAACGCCAGACAAAGATAACAGACTATGATGAGTACATAAATACATCATATTATAGTAAAAAAATATTAATTGATTATTTCTTCTCTCCGTTTAACGACAACTCTCAATAACGCCCCTTGAGTGTCGCTATAATATAGAGTTTACACTAAAGTTTTGATTGTTTTATATTAATCAATCTCCGAAACAAAACTAAAAGTTTATTAAAAACATTTACCAATTTCATCATTATGTAGCATTACCCAGCATCGAAGTCTCCACAAAAACACCACAACAAAGTATGAAGATTAACAAAAGAAAACTCACAAATTTTAAAAGGTGAAAATTAAAATTAAGTAACTAGCAGATGTTTATTATTGAAAAAAATAAGTACTTTTTAAGTCAGTGGTCATAAATTTAGTAAACAATTTTAGCCAATTATAAGTGGTAAAAATATTTTAAATGGAATAAAAGGTCTAATAATAGACATTATATGTGATCAAATTATTTTAATTAACAGAAGAACACGCCTGTCACAAAGACTATTAATTAGCGTTCACGAATATAATTACATGAACTGTTGCAAAAAATTGTCCAGCTGTCATTGGTCTAGCAAGATTATAGAACAAAACACGTAGACACTTAGGTAACTTTGTTACAATCTGATTTAACCTTCCAAGTATACCTATACCAGAAATGTATTCCAGAACGTATGGTATAAGAGTTAAAATGTGTTTCTTTATTTACTTCCAATAATAACAAAATAAAATATAACCCAAGGCGATCCGACCAATATTGCGATCTGTAGAGCTCGGACGTACGTATAAACCAACCGACAACTTCTGTTCAAGATTTTCAATTACAATTTTACTAGTAATTATGAAGATTGACTCTATTCAATAAATAGAGTAACTGTGATCCATTGAAGTTAATGATGAGTATTTGGAAAGAATTCCGTGGCATAAGGATCAAAAATGAAGCAATAAATTGCTTCATTTTCGATCCTTATGCCACGGAATTCTTTCCAAATACTCATCAGTAATTATGAACTCGAAATAATCTAAAAATGGTTCCGTTTCGTAGAACAGAATATCCCCTTTTCAAAAAGTTACAATTTGAATGGATTTCGTGCTAATTTAACCTAGATATCTTGTATAAGAACGAAACTCAACTCTGACGCGCAAATCGATAATAGAGCACACATACCGCTATAGTGTAGCGACTGTGACTATAAACTAATTAACAATTGCGTGGACTTCTAATCGAAAGTAGGTAGGAAAGATGATTGTCAGAGTAGTAAATAGTAATCCACTTTAGTGAAAGCAGATGTGAACAGTTTACACGTTACGCGCGCCTTCTGAGTTCTATAGTACATGCTCTAATTACATACGTGTGCGGACAACACATATGCAATGTATAATATATGCAAAATTACCCACAATTACAATAATTAGAATAATTATATCGCGCACAAATCGACGCTACTTAGCACTAATCCATTGTTGACAAGTTAATATACTAATTGTGCAACTCTATTCTCAACTATAGAATATTATGTGCTCATATAATATAACAAAATTGTCAGCTCCGACGCACGACCGGAGTTTATTCCTTAGATACGCTGTGTAATGTATTCCATCTTATTCTGTCGCACGTTAAATCCTAGATATTATATATGTTTGTCTCTTTTGTATCCCATCTCATTCTATCGCACGTCTAATCCTACAAATAAATATATGTTTGTCTCTTTTGTGTTCCATGTTATTCTTTCGCAAGTTAAATCATACAGATATTATATGTTTGTCTCTTTTGAAGCGGACGAGCGTAACGCCACACTTGAAGCGGTGGAGCGTAACGCCTCACCACTAATTGATTTTACTACTTATAAAATTTCCGTACCGGGTCTTAGGATTTTTTTATTGTTAATAATTTATATGTTTTTATTATATGGTATCCTACATATAATTAAGCCTTGGCCTGTTTGTAGGGTATAAATAAATTTTTAAAAAATCGTTTCCTAGGGAGTAAACTCCAAAAAAAAGACCCTGCGTGTGACCCCAGTGATTCATCCACATTCAGTATATTAGAAAACAATTAAGCAAAGAGAGATTGCGTACCACACGTAGAGAGAGATTGCGTACCACACGTACTATGCACATAATATTATGGATACATCGTATTTTTTAATCAAGCCATACGCCCACTTGACAATTGCACGGGTTCAAAGGGCACTAGCAATCGTACACAAAGGGACTCCCTTAACGCGTGCCGTCCCAGTCTTTCTTTCGACGCAGACGACACAACAACCTCTCTCTCTGTCGCGCACGTAATATTGAGATATTAAATGCTCGGCTGGTGCCCAACTCTCTGCTGAATATTGTCGTAATATGTATAGTATATCCATCTAAATACAGATCAACGATTGTCAAGTTATTACAAAGTGATTGTAGTGGCAACACTGGAAATAAGACTTTGCGTCATTGGATTTTAAACACATCTGAAGTCCGCTGCACACGAGGCTAGATTTGCCGCTCAGTTCCTTGCTGGATTCCACTTCTAGTTTTATACAGAGAAGCAAGCGTGACTTTTCAAGTAATAAAGATATTCAATAAAATACCAAATAGTATTAAAAGATTATCAATAAAAACTTTTGAAAAACAATTTAAACAAATATTAATACAAAAAGCATACTCACGACCCAAGAATATCTAAATGATTAATTATATTTAAATACTGTATTTTAATTGTTATATTTTGTTTTTTTTTATTTTTAATTTTAATTTTACATGTATTGACATATTCTATGCTGTAAGGCCAATTGAATAAATATATATTCTATTCTATTCTAGCGTCGGTTTTCTCAATTATGTGCTCGCTTCACACGAGACGTCTTTACAAGCTTGCTTTGCAGGTAGATTCGGTGATAGAACGATAACAAAAGTGCATGTTTATTGTATCTGAACAGAACGCATATTATGCCACGGTGTTTGTTTGCGGGCGTTTGTTCAAGTAGTCCACGTGATAAGGTGCTGCGTCCTGATTGGTTCTCGCTCATACCTAGCAGCGGACCTAGCAAGAAAAATAGCCCCTCCATTCCACAAACGAAACCGAATTTAAAAACTGTCATCCGATTTGACGCTTTAAACAAATAAACGACGATCGGGTACAATGCACGGTGGCAGAGTCTACTAGATCAAGCATTCTCTGAAGTCATCGCAAAGTGATCAAGCTTTTGTGAAAGAGGAGGAGATGATGACACAAACGGACCCTCTGTTGTGTTGTACAACCGCCCGCCTGTTGTGTCTATTGTGCCAACCCCTAAATATTGCTCTACATCCGCGACGCACGAGCGTAGACACCGGGGACATTCCGACCCCCTTATCAATATTTTGTAAACGACGCTCGATTGATACATATTGTAGATTATAAACACTCGACAATATTACAATTATTATTACAATATCTACAATATAGTTTTTTGACGACATATCAAGAAGCTAGTCGCGTATTTGAAAACATCCCTCGAAGTACACTTTACCTCCGCTAGGTTCGTGATGGTCTATTTCCGCTGGAGCCGAGAAGATTTTCTTTGACGCATAGTTTGCAAAAACAGTAACATACGATCGTTTTTAAGTCAATACGTAAACAACGGGGCCTCAAGTACTAATTTGCGAGCTAATGATCTTAGATCGAGATAATTCCGGAAGTTAATAATTTACAAAATCACATCTGAAAGGGCAAGAAGCAAAACGGCTTAAGTGCAAACAGTTTGGAGGAAATAAACTTGAGTGTTTATATTTTCTAAAAAAATAAGTTCAACAACTATAAAACCCAACTACTGAAAAGTATGAAACAAGAAAATATTCTCATCTGAAGATAGCCGTGGTCATATGCCACCTACCCAAACAAAACATTACATTTTAACAGTAGAAAGCGATCATAAGCTCTAGGGTAAAGTGCATCACGCTATACATCTAGATATGAGAAAGCATACGACCACGGCTATCCTCAGATAAGAATATTTTCTTGTTTCATACTTTTCAGTAGTCGGGTTTTAGTTTTAGAACTTATTTTTTATTTAAATTGGGACCAAAATTCAAAAACAAATGTAGCCTATGTTACCTGGGCCATAATAACAAATTTATTGACACCTTATTTATCAAAATCGGATGGATAGTTTAGGCGCTACGATGGAACATCCGTAAATACAAACATACATAGCCTGCCAAACTCATAACTCTTTCTTTTGGCTTCGCCGCAGTCGGGTAAAAAATATTTTTTATTTGAACCGTTGTTGAAATTATATTTAAATTAAAGTCACTTGCTTCTAACCCGTTCATTTATAAATAATAAGCGAGAGGATCGAAACAAAAGCGCATGTTTACGATGCGCCACTGTTTGTCAGCGCAGCCTACTATAACCAAAGAGTGCATCATATTTTATTTCAACTTTTTATTATTGTAGCTCCGTCCAATGTACCATGACTTTTTTTGTGTGCCCAGTGCTAGCCGCCCTTTGTCTATTACGTTGGTATTACTGCATCATACCAGAGTACATACACATTATTATAGTTCATCAGGTTGGCAATATAGTCTTTTCCCTGGACGCACAGGCAGATCTGTTCCACAACCACCAGTGGATTTATTTGATGGATTAATGGCTATTCCATTGTGTCGTCTAGACATGTCCATTGTGTTCTTTGATTGATAATGCTATAACTGGTCGCGAAACGACATGACATGCAAATGATTTTAACCACCAGTTAAGAGGGAGAAAAACTTTTCCATAAACAATCATATTTATGTAATTGATCGAATTATTCGCTCACCAATAACGATCGGCGACTAAATAGTTGTCCAAAAGCACTGAATTTTATTATGGTTTCCATGGAAATTTGATTTTATCACAAAACATTAATTGGCCGAAGATCACGACAATTTGATCTAAAGGCTACACCGTCACTCCAAGTTGTGCCCGACGGTAAACCAAACACTGTTGTAGATTATGGACGCTCGATAACTGAGGTCATTAAGTACTTAAAAAGTATATTTAACAATGAAAGTCGTACGTCGCGTACAAACCGAACATTAGTCAGTTCCATATACTTTTATTCTACACTAATCATTGGAATAAAATCGCAATCGAACTATTAAGGGTGCAAACATATACTTCTGTCTTTTTTTGCGCAGTGGCGTATCCAGGAGGGCAAAACAAGCACGGGGGACCCGGCTTAAGAAATTTCTAATTCGCTCCCCATGTTAACGTCATAGAAAAAGACAAAGTTTTCGAAACAGAGATACTTTATTCAGATTGAACGCAAGTACATCAACCAATCCTATCATCGGAGAAATCAGGGAATTACATCAAATTAACAGACGTAGATACATTTTCGATACGCTTTGTTGCGTTCACTCACCGCACATTGAATAGATAGGCAATGATTCATATAGTTAATTAATAGATATATGATATTTTTGAAGACAATGCTTAATAACACAAGACACGGGGAAAGGATTTAAGATGAAAAGTGCAAGAATTATTTGTATAGGTTACATAATATCTCTGAGATATTTACTATCACCAAATGAGTCTTTATCTATTCATAACCCAAAGGAATAATGAGACCTCTGGTGAGAAATGCGCCGAGCTGTTCTAAGGAAGGTTTTTGACAAGTAAACTATGGAGGCATAAGGTAAACATTGATTTAGAAAAGCATGATGGAGGCTAGGTTAGCCTCCATCAATGTTTACCTTATGCCTCCATAGTTTACCTGTCAAAAACCCTCCTTAGGACAGTTCGGCGCATTTCTCACCAGAGGTCTCACCATTCCTTTGGGTTCCGAATACTATAATATTATAAAGATACAAAGCTGGTAAGTTTGGAAACTACTGATCTGATTTCAAAATTTTTTTCACTAATATTTACAATGGACCTTCAGGACGAACATAGGCTATATATTATCGCTTCAATAAATAAAATTATCGACCAATTTTTATTTATTGAAGAGTTCTAATCAGACGTTAATCAAAGATTTGAATATATATTATCGCATTAAAATAAAATCACTCTTCGTGGAGACCGATTTCGCAACGCAAGCCGACGAAAAAACGGTGGCAATCTACAAATTCAGGCGAAGCCAAAAGGTTTTTATAGTTAATATATTGATCAATCTAATCCTGTACGATCTCAAGAGATGATGCTAACATTCAGCAGTCGGTACGTATGTCAGCTGTGGAGAGAGAACTTCGCTGATGATATTTACTGCATCCAGGAATAAGTATGCAGAGTAGTGGGAGAGCAGGAACCGGGAGAGTACATCCAGTTATATAATAGCACTATAGAAGCTGAGTACCGCGAACTGAGTGTAAAGGTCCCTGCAGATTAATCTTGGCTAAACTATTAAAAGCGCCAGATTGTTACGTAACTCACAACGGTAGGAGGGACACACGACTTGTGTGTTCCGAATGTACAGACTGTTCGGAAATAATTGGATCACGCCTGCAGGTCAAAATTCAACGCGTCATTCGATGTTTCCGTTATATCTACAAGAGGTAAAGTTTATAACTTTAGATGTAGTAGGTATTAATCCGCTTTCAAAAATTGTTTCACCAATATTTAGAATGGACCTTCAGGATGGACAAAGGCTGTATATTATCGCGTTAAAATAAAAGAGACCAATTTTACAGCGCAAAAACGGTGACAATCTACAAATTCTTGCGAGGCCGGATCGGGCTATACATGTGTTTAATACAATTCTGACGTCACACTTCAAGCCATCGTGGCGGGCGGCCAAAAAATGCTAATTTAATATTGAAATAATAAACCTCGTGAAAACAAACAGACACTTTTAGATTTCTTATTTGATAAATTATCGTATACTAGCAGGTAGCGGCCCGGTCTGGCATCGCCCGAATTGGAGGTTGCCACCGTTTTTTCGTCGACTTACGTTGCAAAATTGGTCTCCGCGAAAAGCGATTTTATTTTAACGCGATAATATACAGCCTTTGTCCATTCTAAAGATCAATTGTAAATATTGGAGAACACATTTTTGAAATCGGATGAGTAATTTCGGAGATTACCTTCTACATCCAAAATAAGGGGCCCAGAACCAAACCTTGAGGGACGCCAGTGTTAGAAAAGAAGCACTGGCGTCCCTCAAGGCTCGATTCTGGGCCCCTTATTTTTTATTGCTTTTATAAATGATATGCCTGACAACTGCATAGCCAATAAATCAATTATTTATGCTGATGATACAAACATCATCGTGTCCAACCAACATCAACTGGATTCGATAATGAAAGCAAACCAAGCCACGAATGACTTCTATCGATTGTGTTTAGGTTATGGACTGGTTGTAAATAATACTAAAACCTTCTGCATGACATTTATACCTAAAATGTATCAAATAACTCGAACTATTTAATAAAGCTTGTAAATCAATCAGTGCAAAAAGTTGATTACACTACATTCCTGGTACTGACGGTGGACCAAAAGTTGACTTGGGAATAACATATTGAAAATGTGAAGAGTAAATTAGCTTCATCAAGCTTTGTTCTAAGGCAACTCAGCAACACGGTATCAATGGAGGTATTGAAATTGTTGAATAAAGATTATTATTATTATTATTATCCTATTAGTGAACACTCAATACAATCAAACACCCCAGATTCACATCAAAACCGCCTTTCTGAGTAATCACTCACATCAAAGTATATATTCATTTTTATATCAGAAAAGCTCAGAATATGATCGTCCGTTCCTCGTCCCACTCACACTACCACCGCTATACCCGTCTCACTCGCACTTTACAAAAAGAGAGGACGGTGATTATTATATAGGAGTGTAACCTCGGCAGCTTACATGTCACCTTTAATGTACATAGGAAGCTCCATTTAAACATATTCTCCGTCTCACTCTCTCTCGCTCGGTTTATATTACAATACAATTGAGACAGAGATACAATGCGATTACGTGAATACCCTTCGCGCGATATATGATATTAAAGACTATTATGGACCGTACGACTGTTTAAACTTTGTAATATTTCAGGCAATTCATGAATATTTTCACTGATATTTTTGAAGTTTTCAGCTCTCATTTCTAATACTTCTGCGAACAGAAAGGGGCGTATCGACCGGGTTACATACAGTACCCGTCAGCCAATCGGCTCCGGTTTCCCGCTAGCCAATCCCCCTCTCTCTTGGCAACAATTGTTGCGCTTTTAAACGTGATAAAAATAGTTTGACATTAAAAAATATAATAGAATTCTAGATAATAATTCGATAGAAAAAAGAATAAATAAAAATCAGAATAACTCGGAGACGATGGCTTTGATGTGTCTATCGGCGGATTCATGACCTTGATTCCAAGTAAAAGATGGAATTTTATTGCTTTTCCACGTGGGCGTACCTAATGAATTTATATATTTACCGTTTTGTTTAACAAAATCTCTTTACTATCGTTGCAAACACAATTTTCAAATGAAATGAAACAAGTAACTAAATAATTTATATTAAATTCGACGCGTAAGAAACAATCGAGACAGTACTGTACAGCACTGGCCATTTCAGGATAGAATTTAAGGTTTATCGAGCGCCAAGGTCACAAGAATGAGAGAATTGAGATTTTGGTTATTTATTCTTGTGATGTCGATACAGATCTGATATTTTATTTTCGTTGTTTGGAAGCATACGCGATTTTGTGCCCGTATACGGCTTTTATAGTAAAAATTATTCTGGGACATGAAAGGTTCTTCATGGGTAGTACCAATATTTTTCTGATTGAAAATGGTTCTTTAGCAGTTTCATCGGAGGAATTGGACGAAATTTAACACAGGTGAAACCCGACTATTTCTACTCTGACTTCTAAACCACTGTTTAAAAAATTACCACGAAAAAAAATATTTTTTAGCCGCCTCAAAAAAAAAACATGTTCATTTATGTAAAAAATTAAATTATAAAAATAACAAAACAAAGAAACGCGACATGCCCGCTGCAAGTTCAAAATAAAAACACGAATTAATTATATTTTTTCGAAAAAGGAACGAACAAGAAATTTATTAAAAAAAAAACAAAAAATGAACATATATTTAAATCAAGCACAACAGAGTGTGTGTCGGTGATTCATTTAATGGTCCTATCTTTTATCTTACTTTATTATTATTATAAACACATATAATCCATCTTTGTTTTACTCACAGAAAGAAATACTTTATAGCGGCTTATCCTACTTAATATGCTCAAAGTAAAAATGTATGTAATGCCATTAGAGACATATGTGGATTTATATAAAGGAGTCAAGTATTGTTGTGAACACTTAAAAACTCACGGATTACGTAACACGCTCAACGCTCAAAACTTTGTTCCGCCAACGTGTGCAATGCGATGAGGGAAAAATAAACGAGATATTTTTTTTGCAGAAAAAATTGTACCTCAATGTTGTAGATACGTGCACAGAGCTCGCTTACAAGGTGCTTTCTCCCTCTCTCTCTCTCTCTCGGTTTTAGAAAAATAGTTCGAGAACAGTTGAAACTAGACTCCCGAAGACATTTCCTATCGTTCCTGTTGAACGCAACCATTGTCCATACTTCATATCATGTATGAATTTACGGAAAGGAATAAAGTTGTGGTACCGATTTGTATGAGTTAATACGCATACATTGTGATGAAACATACATGGTTCTTTTCGTTTTAATGAGGGGAAGTGCACAACACATGTTTCATCACGATGTGTACCAATTAACACAGGAGAGATTCATATAATAACAAAAATAACGATTGAACTTAAAGATTTAATGTATAATACGTGAGACAGACGTAGTCCCTTTATATTGCTAGCAAAGATCGGGAGAAAGACTTAAACACTACGGTGCAGACATGCATACGTCTGCCTCATTTATACTCTGAGTCTCATGCGCATGTCCGTGAATGGATGCGCGTCAGTTTGCACATGGAACTAAGCTGTGAAAGGGAGGTGGCTTGCTCTGTTCCACTTACTAATTGCCCCACTACAGACGCGACACTTGCGCACAGCGGGTCAAGTAAAAAGAAAGAGATAGAAACAGTCATTTGCTGTCTCACTTCATGGGCCACGCTTCCACTTACAGCCACTACCAATATAGAAGTTATTAAATATATACTGCACTGTAGTGTTGAAGTCTTTCTCCCGATCTTTGCTAGTAATATAGAGGATATTCCACTAGCAATGTAGAAGTTATTAAATATATGCTGCACTGTAGTGTTTAAGTCCTTCTCCCGATCTTCGCTAGCAATATAGAGGGTATTCCACTAGCAATGTAGAAGTTATTAAATATATGCTGCACTGTAGTGTTTAAGTCTTTCTCCCGATCTTTGCTAGCAATATATAGAGGATATTCCATTAACAATGCAGAAGTTATTAAATATATGCTGCACTGTAGTGTTTAAGTCTTTCTCCCGATCTTTGCTAGCAATATATAGAGGATATTCCATTAACAATGCAGAAGTTATTAAATATATGCTGCACTGTAGTGTTTAAGTCTTTCTCCCGATCTTTGCCACCAATATAGAGGGTATTAAATATATGGAACATACCTATTTCTGTTCATAACTGACAGGTTGCTTTTGAAAATTACTATTTGATTGTTAGGTGGATGCGTATTAATCCAAAGCAGGGCTATGTCATGGATCATTTTATACGAGCTATTTTATATCGGGTGTACAAAAACTGCAATTTTTGGAACACTGCGTATAATGACGCGGTGCACACGTTAACATGTATGCAGTAGTACTCTGCCCCTCAACCGGTGGATGCCATAATAACGCGGATTTAAAAAGATATGAATTTTTTACAGACAATATTTTTGCCAAGCCAAGAGAAATGGAGACGGGGCGATATACGATGATTACAAATAATGAATACACATTTCCCTTAAAATATTAAATATAATAGTGAGTTTATTATATGCATGGCTTACAACACTCCTTGTTTGTTTAATGTAACACACTCCAGAGGGGGAAAGTTGACGCGGGCGGCGTACTTCCGCACGTTATTATGGCTCGATATTTTTAAGTGCAACTTTACTCATAAACAATTAATTTCAAGCCAAAAAGGATGTAGATTGTAGAGGTATACAGTCGTTCAGTACTGCATATTAAAAGATTGTTCCAAAACTGCTTTTTCGGTACAGTTTGTTAGACAGCAATACAAATACAGTGTAAAACGTCGAAATTACTTAACTCTAGTTGGTTTACCTTGTTGCGCATACAATGATACACTCTATAGATAACGACACAGCCAGTCTGAATAACGACAACAATACGTCGTCATTAAGCAATAAACAGTACTTGTTTGTTATTTTGTTGCTTTGTTGTCGGCATCATGCGTACCGGAGATTCTAAGAAATTCGTTCCGTTTGTTTGTTGGGATTATCTTTCATTGCTGTAATTTGTGATAGTATGAATGTTTGTTGGTCAGTTATTATGAGTAAATATACATATTATAGTTAAAAAATATTAATGGATTATTTCTTCTCTCCGTTTAACGACTACTTTCAATAACGCCACGACGTGTACAGTCCCTTGAGTGTCGCTATATAGAGTTTACATAGTGTTTCTCAGACTGTAGAATTTCGTTGAAATCGACCATATATTTTTGTTCGGAATAATAAAAAATGCCGCGCATCATTTCGAAAATTTTGATAGAAAATCTGATCGACTTTAGTCGGTTGAGACTTTGATTCTTCGGGCACAGATAAAACGCGTCAAAAAGATAGATTGAATAATAATAGTATAAAAGATGAGCGTAAAAGATTATATTTCTTTGATTCGTATCGGAAATCCGTGTGCAAAAGATTACGATTGGCGGAAACATATTAATTGTACGCTGAATGAATGACGCCTAAAAAAACTGACAACTTTACGATATGCAAAACAATTGACAATAAACCAATTGAACGTTAAAAAAAACAAAACGCAATCGTTCGACAAACGAACGTAAACAAATATCGAACAAAACGCAATCGTCAAACAGACGAGCGCAAAGAATAAACAAAAACCGACGTACAATTTGAACCGCGTGAACAAATAAACAAAAAAAAAAAAAAAACAGCAGCAATCGTGACGACATTTGGCACACGGCCGCGACGTACAAAATGGCATTAAATCAATGAATAGTGAACGAATATTTGACGCGCGGCGGCTTTCACTGTGAGGACGTTTATATTTTTATGAAAAGGGGGCGCGCGCGAGCTGAAAAGACGACGACGAGATTTTCGTCACGAGACCGTATGCGGTTAAATTTAATCTTTATCGAATTGCTTTTTATATTTTCGATGTCTTTTTTATTCATACACTACTCTGTTCAATCAATCTTTCTTCTCTTGTGCTTATATTCACTTCGTACCTACATTCAGTGTACATAACCTATATTCACGTTCTACAAATACAACATATAATATTATTCAGTAATCGATTTGAGGTTATGTTGACACGACGGCCATTTTAGGAGGTTGTTCGCAAGAGCTTTTATTAAATACTCAATTTGTAAATCTTAAAACATTTTAAAGTGCATTAATTAAATTACAATTAATTAGCCTTTTGACAAATAATTACTGCTTTTAATTAAGTACTAAACGAACGAATTCTTTAATCAATACAAAAGTTTAGGTGTTACTAAAATAGCAGGACAAAAAAAGTACGCGTTAGAAGTGAAACTTCTTAGGTTTTAACATATTAAGTGGAATTTGTTAACGTGTCTATAGAGAAAATGCTACGTGTGCACACAGTACGCACTGCGCATGCGTGTAGGGAGCGTATGACCTTTCGACAGAGAGAGTAGAAACGATTCTCTCACTCTCTCCTCTCAACTGCCGGTTGAAATCGGATAAGGGGAAGTGTTTAACTTTAAGGCTGCCAATTTACCCCTCTAGCGCGTCTATAAAAGTTTCATTTCAAAAGATTTCGAATTGACAAAAACGACACTTTGGAGATTCTTCAACATATACGTAAAAAATTCGATGACAGATCTAATATTTTACTCCAAACTCGAATTGCATATTCGATTTTGAAGATAGGCTTTCTGCAATCGACGCAACAGTTCGAAAGTAGCAGGACAACAAAACAAACAAAAAATTCACCCCAAAACAAAAAAACCACACAACCCAACACCAACATTTACCAAATACTTTATTTAGTTGTAAAAAAAATTGTTTACAAAATTTGTTAATACAAAAAAGACCAACACCCGTATTATGCAATCAACGTGTACATACCAAAAGCAAAAAAAAAAAAACACAACCTCGAAGACTACTGGTTCCTCTCGTCGTTTTTTTCAATGTACGACACCTGAAGCATGTAGGCCGCGATGACCTTGATGCCTTCGTAGTAATGACGCAACGAGAACGATTCGTTCGCCTCGCCGCCGCGAGTCTCGTAATCCCCGAGCGGCAGCACCAGGATATTGCAGCCGATGACGCGGTCGAGCAGCAGTACGTGATGGAGAGGTCTGTCCTCGCGGACCATGTTTGGATTCTCTTTATAAATCTGGAAAAAAAACCGGTCCTGTTATTTGAAAACAGCCGCTGTTTACAAAAAAAGAAAAAAAAAACAGTGAGTTCTCGCCCCAGATATCCAAGCTCGTACGCCAGTCGGTTTGAATATTTTGGCTGGCAGGTTTTCTAACACACACGCTGATGACCTCAGTTATTGAGCGTCTATATTATTATTATTATTGCTTATCTACTCAATGTGTGGTGAGTGAACGCAACAAAGCGTATCGAAAATATATCTGCGTCTCTTACTTCGATGTAATTCCTTGATTTGTCCGATGATAGGATTGGTTGATGTACTTGCATTCAATCTGAATAAAGTATCTCTGTTTCAAAATCTTTGTCTTTTCTATGACGTTCACATGGGCGTACCCAGCTTTTGGCCCAGGAGGGGGCAAATTAGAAATTTCTGAAGCCGGGTCCCCCGTGTTTTTTTGCCAGTGCTTACGGCGTAAAAAAAGACAGAAGTGTATGTTTGCATCCTAATAGTTCGATTGCGATTTTATCCCTATGCTCAGTATAGAATAAAAGTATATGGTAAACATTCATGTTCTAATACGAAGGCAGCGACACATAGCCTCAAAAAATTTTGACAAGTGCCAAAGTGCCGAGAAAGAGGCTTTTTATTTATTGTTTTAAGCCGACACTGTCGTTCTAGATGGAACACCAAATCATTAAAATCGAAGAAACGCGCTGTCAGCAAGTTCGAGCCTCAATAATTATTTCGCATACCTGTATAGTTGCTCTCCTCGCCGCTTCATAATGAGCGCTGCGTATGTCTTCGACCCAAGGTCTGACCGCAGTCAACATATCGCACCGGACCGTGCAATCGGAGCCGATACTTTGGGCAGCTTCCTGGATGTGTCGCGTGACCAGCGGAAAAACGCGTTCAGGGATCTGGCGGGAACGAAAAAACAAATCGCATAAAACTCAGTGTCAAAGACGGAGCCGAAAGATGAAATTGGACGGTGCATTATTTTTTGAGTAAAATAATAAAATGCGCGATTTGTCACGGCAATGGTTTTATCAAAGACTAGCGGTCCGGTCCGGTTTCGCCCGAAATTTTAGACAAAATTGGTCTCCACGAAAAGCATTTTAACGCGATAATATATAACCTATGCCATCCTGAAGGTCCATTCTAAATATAGGTGAAACAATTTTGAAATCGGATGAGTAGTTTCAGAGATTACCTCCTACACCCAAACTTACAAACTCTACTTTTATTGCGCGATATTCCATATCGCGCTCTAGAAGAAACGAATGTACAAAACCGTCAAATATCAAATTCACAAATTAATTTTAGTATCAGGTTTTAAACAGTCTGGAAAGAGTCCCTGCTACAAGGACTGGATGATCTCGTACCTGGTTGGGAACGATTTTCAAGATGAATCCCTGCTTCACGGCTATCGGAAACTTTTCTTTTCGATCCTCGCATTTGCATTCTTGCATGTCCTGGATGAGAATCGAAGGCAATCGCCAAAAGTACATCAACAACTTGACTTTGTCCCATTTTCTTCTGTAGGGCGGCAACCTGAAATTTAAATGTTTTAAAACGCGTATTCCGACAATAGTAAGTCGAACAAATGACAACCAATCTTGAAAAAAAAGCAAGTCGTGTATTCAAGTCGTATATATACGAGTCTAAATCGACTCTCGTCGGCACCAGAAAAGGTTTCGTATTCGGAATCCAAAGGAATAGTGAGACCTCTGGTGAGAAATGCGCCGAACTGTCCTAAGGGGGTTTTTTTGACAGGTAAACATTGATTTAGAAAAGCATGATGGAGGCTAACCTTTTCTAAATCAATGTTTACCTTATGCCTCCATAGTTTACCAGTCAAGAACCCCCCTTAGGACAGTTCGGCGCATTTCTCACCAGAGGTCTCACCATTCCATTGGGTTCCGAAGTATTATTTTGAAATGTATCTTACGTTAGATCTTTAACATTGAAATCTATGTTCTCGTAGACGATTTCTTCGTCGGGCGTAATCTGGGCAACGGACTCGTCGATGTCTTTAATCAAAATGCGTTCTTCTTCGTCCGAGACGCGTTTGAAAATCTCCTCCATGACTTTTTTCGCGTCACTTTTCGAACTCTCGTTCTGCTCGGCCGTCACAACGAAATGGCACAGACCCGTGCTACCGTAGATCAAACACGGCACTTTGCCGAGATGGTTCGAGTCGCAGACAATCACGAAATCGATGTTTTTCAAAAAATGCACTCGCTGCGTTCTACAAAAACAAAACACGCCCGTTTTTCGAGTTTAAATTTTAACGAACGCGTTTTTAATACAAATTGAAAACTTGATTGGATACTGAAGTTAAACTTCTTATGCTGAAACTTCTTATTTATGGTCTATCTATCTATAAACAGCAGCGCTGCTACAGCGATTCGAGATACTTTAACGTAAATACAGTTTTTTCGTTACCTCAAAAACTCCTCGAGCCCTTCGCTCGCCTTGTAATGCATCGATTCGATAATGAACTTGACATTGATCGGAATCTCGACGTTGGATTTCTGGAACGCCTCTATAGCATGAAACCAGGCCATGAGCGCACCTTTATTCTTGTACACGCCGGCGCCGATCATTCGTTTTTCTTTGATGCTCAGTTCGAAAGGACTCGTGTTCCACTCGTCTTCTTTCGGAAGCTTAACATCCAAATGAAGGTAGACGCAAACCTGCCGCGAAAAACGATGAAATTTGGTAACGCTGAGATTTTATAATTCGTATAGACTACGTGCAAGTCGCCAGCTGTTTTAGTCTCTATTTTATTTGCATGATTTAATTGAATTGAATTGTTACGTCAAGTTTTGTTTCTTTTTGTTTATGAAATTAAAAAAAACAACCCAATCCTCGCAAAGCGCTCTCACCGTATGTTTATGCTTGTCGTTTCCCAGTGTTCCCAAAATAGCCGGCGGCAATCGGTACTTCTTGCCCTCCAAACAGTGCCAGCCGATGTTGAAGCATTCGTACTTCACGCCCAACTTCCGAAGCCACGTCTCCGTAAATTTGATCATGTCGATGACGTCATTGCGGTAAGACAAAATGCCGGCAATCGACGGTATTTTGACGGCCGCTGCAACCTCATCGATGTACCTCAATCTGTCGACAGTTAGAACATGGTGTCGGAATCGATTCATAATGACTTTTTCTATATGTTCGGTTAATATAAAACAGGCCAAAAATCGTTTAATACTGTCTGATTTGCTGAACGCATAAAAACATGAACAGATTTCTACTATTTAAAAAAATATACAAATATCTCAGTTATGCTTAATAGTAACATGTCTTATAGAAAAAAGTGCGCTGAATCGAATGGGACCAAGCGCACATTCGTATCTCTGTTAGTTTAGACGCTATGACGGTTTAAAGTGTAAAAAAATTTAAACACTTTAAAATGGCTATATCTCCGAAACCAAAAGAGATACAAGGTTGCGGGTGGTCGGAATCGATTCAGAATGACTTTTTCTATAAGTATGCATAATATCAAACGAATCTATTTTTCAAAAATTTTTCAATTTTGTAAGAAGGGTACCCCCTTCTTACTTTTTCCGATTTTAAAAAAACACAAAAATCACTGTCATAATGTTCTCATACGACTTTCAACTGAGGTTATTCTTATGTAAAAAGCCGCGCTGAATCGATTCCGACTACTCCCACATCTGTATCATTAGTCGTTTAAAAGTTACGGCGCTTTTTACTTTTTCTCAAATAAATATAAATAATGGCCCATATCTCCGAAACTAAAAGTTATACTGGGTTGCGGATAGTCGGAATCGATTCAGCTTGAAATTTTCTATAGGTTCGGTTAGTATAAAACGGTCTAAAAGTCGCTTAGTGTCTTAAAAAGTTGCAGATTTGCAAAACGGATATGAAAACATGAAAAGATTTGCGATATTTGGCAAAATATATAATTTTTTTAGATATGCTTAATAGTAACGTGTCTTATAGAAAAAAGTGCGCTGAATCGAATGGAACCAAGCGCACATTCGTATCTCTGTTAGTTTAGACGCTATGACGGTTTAAAGTGTAAAAAAAATTAAACACTTTAAAATGGCTATATCTCCGAAACCAAAAGAGATACAAGGTTGCGGGTGGTCGGAATCGATTCAGAATGACTTTTTCTATAAGTATGCATAATATCAAACGAATCTATTTTTCAAAAATTTTTCAATTTTGTAAGAAGGGTACCCCCTTCTTACTTTTTCAGATTTAAAAAAAACACAAAAATCACTGTCATAATGTTCTCATACGACTTTCAACTGAGGTTATTCTTATGTAAAAAGCCGCGCTGAATCGATTCCGACTACTCCCACATCTGTATCATTAGTCGTTTAAAAGTTACGGCGCTTTTTACTTTTTCTCAAATAAATATAAATAATGGCCTATATCTCCGAAACTAAAAGTTATACTGGGTTGCGTATAGTCGGAATCGATTCAGCTTGAAATTTTCTATAGGTTCGGTTAGTATAAAACGGTCTAAAAGTCGCTTAGTGTCTTAAAAAGTTGCAGATTTGCAAAACGGATATGAAAACATGAAAAGATTTGCGATATTTGGCAAAATATATAATTTTTTTAGATATGCTTAATAGTAACGTGTCTTATAGAAAAAAGTGCGCTGAATCGAATGGGACCAAGCGCACATTCGTATCTCTGTTAGTTTAGACGCTATGACGGTTTAAAGTGTAAAAAAAATTAAACACTTTAAAATGGCTATATCTCCGAAACCAAAAGAGATACAAGGTTGCGGGTGGTCGGAATCGATTCAGAATGACTTTTTCTATAAGTATGCATAATATCAAACGAATCTATTTTTCAAAAATTTTTCAATTTTGTAAGAAGGGTACCCCCTTCTTACTTTTTCCGATTTTAAAAAAACACAAAAATCACTGTCATAATGTTCTCATACGACTTTCAACTGAGGTTATTCTTATGTAAAAAGCCGCGCTGAATCGATTCCGACTACTCCCACATCTGTATCATTAGTCGTTTAAAAGTTACGGCGCTTTTTACTTTTTCTCAAATAAATATAAATAATGGCCCATATCTCCGAAACTAAAAGTTATACTGGGTTGCGGATAGTCGGAATCGATTCAGCTTGAAATTTTCTATAGGTTCGGTTAGTATAAAACGGTCTAAAAGTCGCTTAGTGTCTTAAAAAGTTGCAGATTTGCAAAACTGATATGAAAACATGAAAAGATTTGCGATATTTGGCAAAATATATAATTTTTTTAGATATGCTTAATAGTAACGTGTCTTATAGAAAAAAGTGCGCTGAATCGAATGGGACCAAGCGCACATTCGTATCTCTGTTAGTTTAGACGCTATGACGGTTTAAAGTGTAAAAAAATTTAAACACTTTAAAATGGCTATATCTCCGAAACGAAAAGAGATACAAGGTTGCGGGTGGTCGGAATCGATTCAGAATGACTTTTTCTATAAGTATGCATAATATCAAACGAATCTATTTTTCAAAAATTTTTCAATTTTGTAAGAAGGGTACCCCCTTCTTACTTTTTCCGATTTTAAAAAAACACAAAAATCACTGTCATAATGTTCTCATACGACTTTCAACTGAGGTTATTCTTATGTAAAAAGCCGCGCTGAATCGATTCCGACTACTCCCACATCTGTATCATTAGTCGTTTGAGAGTTACGGCACTTTTTACTTTTTCTCAAATAAATATAAATAATGGCCCATATCTCCGAAACTAAAAGTTATACTGGGTTGCGGATAGTCGGAATCGATTCAGCTTGAAATTTTCTATAGGTTCGGTTAGTATCTAACGGTCTAAAAGTCGCTTAGTGTCTTAAAAAGTTGCAATTTGCAAAACGGATATGAAAACATGAAAAGATTTGCGATATTTGGCAAAATATATAATTTTTTTAGATATGCTTAATAGTAACGTGTCTTATAGAAAAAAGTGCGCTGAATCGAATGGGACCAAGCGCACATTCGTATCTCTGTTAGTTTAGACGCTATGACGGTTTAAAGTGTAAAAAAAATTAAACACTTTAAAATGGCTATATCTCCGAAACCAAAAGAGATACAAGGTTGCGGGTGGTCGGAATCGATTCAGAATGACTTTTTCTATAAGTATGCATAATATCAAACGAATCTATTTTTCAAAAATTTTTCAATTTTGTAAGAAGGGTACCCCCTTCTTACTTTTTCCGATTTTAAAAAAACACAAAAATCACTGTCATAATGTTCTCATACGACTTTCAACTGAGGTTATTCTTATGTAAAAAGCCGCGCTGAATCGATTCCGACTACTCCCACATCTGTATCTTTAGTCGTTTGAGAGTTACGGTGCTTTTAAGTTTCTCTCAAATAAATATAAATAATGACCCATATCTCCGAAACTAAAAGTTATACTGGGTTGCGGATAGTCGGAATCGATTCAGCTTGAAATTTTCTATGGGTTCGGTTAGTATAAAACGGTCTAAAAGTCGCTTAGTGTCTTAAAAAGTTGCAGATTTGCAAAACTGATATGAAAACATGAAAAGATTTGCGATATTTGGCAAAATATATAATTTTTTAGATATGCTTAATAGTAACGTGTCTTATAGAAAAAAGTGCGCTGAATCGAATGGAACCAAGCGCACATTCGTATCTCTGTTAGTTTAGACGCTATGACGGTTTAAAGTGTAAAAAAAATTAAACACTTTAAAATGGCTATATCCCCGAAACCAAAAGAGATACAAGGTTGCGGGTGGTCGGAATCGATTCAGAATGACTTTTTCTATAAGTATGCATAATATCAAACGAATCTATTTTTCAAAAATTTTTCAATTTTGTAAGAAGGGTACCCCCTTCTTACTTTTTCCGATTTTAAAAAAACACAAAAATCACTGTCATAATGTTCTCATACGACTTTCAACTGAGGTTATTCTTATGTAAAAAGCCGCGCTGAATCGATTCCGACTACTCCCACATCTGTATCATTAGTCGTTTAAAAGTTACGGCGCTTTTTACTTTTTCTCAAATAAATATAAATAATGGCCCATATCTCCGAAACTAAAAGTTATACTGGGTTGCGGATAGTCGGAATCGATTCAGCTTGAAATTTTCTATAGGTTCGGTTAGTATAAAACGGTCTAAAAGTCGCTTAGTGTCTTAAAAAGTTGCAGATTTGCAAAACGGATATGAAAACATGAAAAGATTTGCGATATTTGGCAAAATATATAATTTTTTTAGATATGCTTAATAGTAACGTGTCTTATAGAAAAAAGTGCGCTGAATCGAATGGGACCAAGCGCACATTCGTATCTCTGTTAGTTTAGACGCTATGACGGTTTAAAGTGTAAAAAAAATTAAACACTTTAAAATGGCTATATCTCCGAAACCAAAAGAGATACAAGGTTGCGGGTGGTCGGAATCGATTCAGAATGACTTTTTCTATAAGTATGCATAATATCAAACGAATCTATTTTTCAAAAATTTTTCAATTTTGTAAGAAGGGTACCCCCTTCTTACTTTTTCCGATTTTAAAAAAACACAAAAATCACTGTCATAATGTTCTCATACGACTTTCAACTGAGGTTATTCTTATGTAAAAAGCCGCGCTGAATCGATTCCGACTACTCCCACATCTGTATCATTAGTCGTTTAAAAGTTACGGCGCTTTTTACTTTTTCTCAAATAAATATAAATAATAGCCCATATCTCCGAAACTAAAAGTTATACTGGGTTGCGGATAGTCGGAATCGATTCAGCTTGAAATTTTCTATAGGTTCGGTTAGTATAAAACGGTCTAAAAGTCGCTTAGTGTCTTAAAAAGTTGCAGATTTGCAAAACTGATATGAAAACATGAAAAGATTTGCGATATTTGGCAAAATATATAATTTTTTTAGATATGCTTAATAGTAACGTGTCTTATAGAAAAAAGTGCGCTGAATCGAATGGGACCAAGCGCACATTCGTATCTCTGTTAGTTTAGACGCTATGACGGTTTAAAGTGTAAAAAAATTTAAACACTTTAAAATGGCTATATCTCCGAAACGAAAAGAGATACAAGGTTGCGGGTGGTCGGAATCGATTCAGAATGACTTTTTCTATAAGTATGCATAATATCAAACGAATCTATTTTTCAAAAATTTTTCAATTTTGTAAGAAGGGTACCCCCTTCTTACTTTTTCCGATTTTAAAAAAACACAAAAATCACTGTCATAATGTTCTCATACGACTTTCAACTGAGGTTATTCTTATGTAAAAAGCCGCGCTGAATCGATTCCGACTACTCCCACATCTGTATCATTAGTCGTTTGAGAGTTACGGCGCTTTTAAGTTTCTCTCAAATAAATATAAATAATGGCCCATATCTCCGAAACTAAAAGTTATACTGGGTTGCGGATAGTCGGAATCGATTCAGCTTGAAATTTTCTATGGGTTCGGTTAGTATAAAACGGTCTAAAAGTCGCTTAGTGTCTTAAAAAGTTGCAGATTTGCAAAACTGATATGAAAACATGAAAAGATTTGCGATATTTGGCAAAATATATAATTTTTTTAGATATGCTTAATAGTAACGTGTCTTATAGAAAAAAGTGCGCTGAATCGAATGGAACCAAGCGCACATTCGTATCTCTGTTAGTTTAGACGCTATGACGGTTTAAAGTGTAAAAAAAATTAAACACTTTAAAATGGCTATATCTCCGAAACCAAAAGAGATACAAGGTTGCGGGTGGTCGGAATCGATTCAGAATGACTTTTTCTATAAGTATGCATAATATCAAACGAATCTATTTTTCAAAAATTTTTCAATTTTGTAAGAAGGGTACCCCCTTCTTACTTTTTCCGATTTTAAAAAAACACAAAAATCACTGTCATAATGTTCTCATACGACTTTCAACTGAGGTTATTCTTATGTAAAAAGCCGCGCTGAATCGATTCCGACTACTCCCACATCTGTATCTTTAGTCGTTTGAGAGTTACGGTGCTTTTAAGTTTCTCTCAAATAAATATAAATAATGGCCCATATCTCCGAAACTAAAAGTTATACTGGGTTGCGGATAGTCGGAATCGATTCAGCTTGAAATTTTCTATGGGTTCGGTTAGTATAAAACGGTCTAAAAGTCGCTTAGTGTCTTAAAAAGTTGCAGATTTGCAAAACTGATATGAAAACATGAAAAGATTTGCGATATTTGGCAAAATATATAATTTTTTAGATATGCTTAATAGTAACGTGTCTTATAGAAAAAAGTGCGCTGAATCGAATGGAACCAAGCGCACATTCGTATCTCTGTTAGTTTAGACGCTATGACGGTTTAAAGTGTAAAAAAAATTAAACACTTTAAAATGGCTATATCCCCGAAACCAAAAGAGATACAAGGTTGCGGGTGGTCGGAATCGATTCAGAATGACTTTTTCTATAAGTATGCATAATATCAAACGAATCTATTTTTCAAAAATTTTTCAATTTTGTAAGAAGGGTACCCCCTTCTTACTTTTTCCGATTTTAAAAAAACACAAAAATCACTGTCATAATGTTCTCATACGACTTTCAACTGAGGTTATTCTTATGTAAAAAGCCGCGCTGAATCGATTCCGACTACTCCCACATCTGTATCATTAGTCGTTTAAAAGTTACGGCGCTTTTTACTTTTTCTCAAATAAATATAAATAATGGCCCATATCTCCGAAACTAAAAGTTATACTGGGTTGCGGATAGTCGGAATCGATTCAGCTTGAAATTTTCTATAGGTTCGGTTAGTATAAAACGGTCTAAAAGTCGCTTAGTGTCTTAAAAAGTTGCAGATTTGCAAAACTGATATGAAAACATGAAAAGATTTGCGATATTTGGCAAAATATATAATTTTTTTAGATATGCTTAATAGTAACGTGTCTTATAGAAAAAAGTGCGCTGAATCGAATGGGACCAAGCGCACATTCGTATCTCTGTTAGTTTAGACGCTATGACGGTTTAAAGTGTAAAAAAATTTAAACACTTTAAAATGGCTATATCTCCGAAACGAAAAGAGATACAAGGTTGCGGGTGGTCGGAATCGATTCAGAATGACTTTTTCTATAAGTATGCATAATATCAAACGAATCTATTTTTCAAAAATTTTTCAATTTTGTAAGAAGGGTACCCCCTTCTTACTTTTTCCGATTTTAAAAAAACACAAAAATCACTGTCATAATGTTCTCATACGACTTTCAACTGAGGTTATTCTTATGTAAAAAGCCGCGCTGAATCGATTCCGACTACTCCCACATCTGTATCATTAGTCGTTTGAGAGTTACGGCACTTTTTACTTTTTCTCAAATAAATATAAATAATGGCCCATATCTCCGAAACTAAAAGTTATACTGGGTTGCGGATAGTCGGAATCGATTCAGCTTGAAATTTTCTATGGGTTCGGTTAGTATAAAACGGTCTAAAAGTCGCTTAGTGTCTTAAAAAGTTGCAGATTTGCAAAACTGATATGAAAACATGAAAAGATTTGCGATATTTGGCAAAATATATAATTTTTTTAGATATGCTTAATAGTAACGTGTCTTATAGAAAAAAGTGCGCTGAATCGAATGGAACCAAGCGCACATTCGTATCTCTGTTAGTTTAGACGCTATGACGGTTTAAAGTGTAAAAAAAATTAAACACTTTAAAATGGCTATATCTCCGAAACCAAAAGAGATACAAGGTTGCGGGTGGTCGGAATCGATTCAGAATGACTTTTTCTATAAGTATGCATAATATCAAACGAATCTATTTTTCAAAAATTTTTCAATTTTGTAAGAAGGGTACCCCCTTCTTACTTTTTCCGATTTTAAAAAAACACAAAAATCACTGTCATAATGTTCTCATACGACTTTCAACTGAGGTTATTCTTATGTAAAAAGCCGCGCTGAATCGATTCCGACTACTCCCACATCTGTATCATTAGTCGTTTAAAAGTTACGGCGCTTTTTACTTTTTCTCAAATAAATATAAATAATGGCCCATATCTCCGAAACTAAAAGTTATACTGGGTTGCGGATAGTCGGAATCGATTCAGCTTGAAATTTTCTATAGGTTCGGTTAGTATAAAACGGTCTAAAAGTCGCTTAGTGTCTTAAAAAGTTGCAGATTTGCAAAACTGATATGAAAACATGAAAAGATTTGCGATATTTGGCAAAATATATAATTTTTTTAGATATGCTTAATAGTAACGTGTCTTATAGAAAAAAGTGCGCTGAATCGAATGGGACCAAGCGCACATTCGTATCTCTGTTAGTTTAGACGCTATGACGGTTTAAAGTGTAAAAAAATTTAAACACTTTAAAATGGCTATATCTCCGAAACGAAAAGAGATACAAGGTTGCGGGTGGTCGGAATCGATTCAGAATGACTTTTTCTATAAGTATGCATAATATCAAACGAATCTATTTTTCAAAAATTTTTCAATTTTGTAAGAAGGGTACCCCCTTCTTACTTTTTCCGATTTTAAAAAAACACAAAAATCACTGTCATAATGTTCTCATACGACTTTCAACTGAGGTTATTCTTATGTAAAAAGCCGCGCTGAATCGATTCCGACTACTCCCACATCTGTATCATTAGTCGTTTGAGAGTTACGGCACTTTTTACTTTTTCTCAAATAAATATAAATAATGGCCCATATCTCCGAAACTAAAAGTTATACTGGGTTGCGGATAGTCGGAATCGATTCAGCTTGAAATTTTCTATAGGTTCGGTTAGTATCTAACGGTCTAAAAGTCGCTTAGTGTCTTAAAAAGTTGCAATTTGCAAAACGGATATGAAAACATGAAAAGATTTGCGATATTTGGCAAAATATATAATTTTTTTAGATATGCTTAATAGTAACGTGTCTTATAGAAAAAAGTGCGCTGAATCGAATGGGACCAAGCGCACATTCGTATCTCTGTTAGTTTAGACGCTATGACGGTTTAAAGTGTAAAAAAAATTAAACACTTTAAAATGGCTATATCTCCGAAACCAAAAGAGATACAAGGTTGCGGGTGGTCGGAATCGATTCAGAATGACTTTTTCTATAAGTATGCATAATATCAAACGAATCTATTTTTCAAAAATTTTTCAATTTTGTAAGAAGGGTACCCCCTTCTTACTTTTTCAGATTTAAAAAAAACACAAAAATCACTGTCATAATGTTCTCATACGACTTTCAACTGAGGTTATTCTTATGTAAAAAGCCGCGCTGAATCGATTCCGACTACTCCCACATCTGTATCATTAGTCGTTTAAAAGTTACGGCGCTTTTTACTTTTTCTCAAATAAATATAAATAATGGCCTATATCTCCGAAACTAAAAGTTATACTGGGTTGCGTATAGTCGGAATCGATTCAGCTTGAAATTTTCTATAGGTTCGGTTAGTATAAAACGGTCTAAAAGTCGCTTAGTGTCTTAAAAAGTTGCAGATTTGCAAAACGGATATGAAAACATGAAAAGATTTGCGATATTTGGCAAAATATATAATTTTTTTAGATATGCTTAATAGTAACGTGTCTTATAGAAAAAAGTGCGCTGAATCGAATGGGACCAAGCGCACATTCGTATCTCTGTTAGTTTAGACGCTATGACGGTTTAAAGTGTAAAAAAAATTAAACACTTTAAAATGGCTATATCTCCGAAACCAAAAGAGATACAAGGTTGCGGGTGGTCGGAATCGATTCAGAATGACTTTTTCTATAAGTATGCATAATATCAAACGAATCTATTTTTCAAAAATTTTTCAATTTTGTAAGAAGGGTACCCCCTTCTTACTTTTTCCGATTTTAAAAAAACACAAAAATCACTGTCATAATGTTCTCATACGACTTTCAACTGAGGTTATTCTTATGTAAAAAGCCGCGCTGAATCGATTCCGACTACTCCCACATCTGTATCATTAGTCGTTTAAAAGTTACGGCGCTTTTTACTTTTTCTCAAATAAATATAAATAATGGCCCATATCTCCGAAACTAAAAGTTATACTGGGTTGCGGATAGTCGGAATCGATTCAGCTTGAAATTTTCTATAGGTTCGGTTAGTATAAAACGGTCTAAAAGTCGCTTAGTGTCTTAAAAAGTTGCAGATTTGCAAAACTGATATGAAAACATGAAAAGATTTGCGATATTTGGCAAAATATATAATTTTTTTAGATATGCTTAATAGTAACGTGTCTTATAGAAAAAAGTGCGCTGAATCGAATGGGACCAAGCGCACATTCGTATCTCTGTTAGTTTAGACGCTATGACGGTTTAAAGTGTAAAAAAATTTAAACACTTTAAAATGGCTATATCTCCGAAACGAAAAGAGATACAAGGTTGCGGGTGGTCGGAATCGATTCAGAATGACTTTTTCTATAAGTATGCATAATATCAAACGAATCTATTTTTCAAAAATTTTTCAATTTTGTAAGAAGGGTACCCCCTTCTTACTTTTTCCGATTTTAAAAAAACACAAAAATCACTGTCATAATGTTCTCATACGACTTTCAACTGAGGTTATTCTTATGTAAAAAGCCGCGCTGAATCGATTCCGACTACTCCCACATCTGTATCATTAGTCGTTTGAGAGTTACGGCACTTTTTACTTTTTCTCAAATAAATATAAATAATGGCCCATATCTCCGAAACTAAAAGTTATACTGGGTTGCGGATAGTCGGAATCGATTCAGCTTGAAATTTTCTATAGGTTCGGTTAGTATCTAACGGTCTAAAAGTCGCTTAGTGTCTTAAAAAGTTGCAATTTGCAAAACGGATATGAAAACATGAAAAGATTTGCGATATTTGGCAAAATATATAATTTTTTTAGATATGCTTAATAGTAACGTGTCTTATAGAAAAAAGTGCGCTGAATCGAATGGGACCAAGCGCACATTCGTATCTCTGTTAGTTTAGACGCTATGACGGTTTAAAGTGTAAAAAAAATTAAACACTTTAAAATGGCTATATCTCCGAAACCAAAAGAGATACAAGGTTGCGGGTGGTCGGAATCGATTCAGAATGACTTTTTCTATAAGTATGCATAATATCAAACGAATCTATTTTTCAAAAATTTTTCAATTTTGTAAGAAGGGTACCCCCTTCTTACTTTTTCCGATTTTAAAAAAACACAAAAATCACTGTCATAATGTTCTCATACGACTTTCAACTGAGGTTATTCTTATGTAAAAAGCCGCGCTGAATCGATTCCGACTACTCCCACATCTGTATCTTTAGTCGTTTGAGAGTTACGGTGCTTTTAAGTTTCTCTCAAATAAATATAAATAATGGCCCATATCTCCGAAACTAAAAGTTATACTGGGTTGCGGATAGTCGGAATCGATTCAGCTTGAAATTTTCTATGGGTTCGGTTAGTATAAAACGGTCTAAAAGTCGCTTAGTGTCTTAAAAAGTTGCAGATTTGCAAAACTGATATGAAAACATGAAAAGATTTGCGATATTTGGCAAAATATATAATTTTTTAGATATGCTTAATAGTAACGTGTCTTATAGAAAAAAGTGCGCTGAATCGAATGGAACCAAGCGCACATTCGTATCTCTGTTAGTTTAGACGCTATGACGGTTTAAAGTGTAAAAAAAATTAAACACTTTAAAATGGCTATATCCCCGAAACCAAAAGAGATACAAGGTTGCGGGTGGTCGGAATCGATTCAGAATGACTTTTTCTATAAGTATGCATAATATCAAACGAATCTATTTTTCAAAAATTTTTCAATTTTGTAAGAAGGGTACCCCCTTCTTACTTTTTCCGATTTTAAAAAAACACAAAAATCACTGTCATAATGTTCTCATACGACTTTCAACTGAGGTTATTCTTATGTAAAAAGCCGCGCTGAATCGATTCCGACTACTCCCACATCTGTATCATTAGTCGTTTAAAAGTTACGGCGCTTTTTACTTTTTCTCAAATAAATATAAATAATGGCCCATATCTCCGAAACTAAAAGTTATACTGGGTTGCGGATAGTCGGAATCGATTCAGCTTGAAATTTTCTATAGGTTCGGTTAGTATAAAACGGTCTAAAAGTCGCTTAGTGTCTTAAAAAGTTGCAGATTTGCAAAACGGATATGAAAACATGAAAAGATTTGCGATATTTGGCAAAATATATAATTTTTTTAGATATGCTTAATAGTAACGTGTCTTATAGAAAAAAGTGCGCTGAATCGAATGGGACCAAGCGCACATTCGTATCTCTGTTAGTTTAGACGCTATGACGGTTTAAAGTGTAAAAAAAATTAAACACTTTAAAATGGCTATATCTCCGAAACCAAAAGAGATACAAGGTTGCGGGTGGTCGGAATCGATTCAGAATGACTTTTTCTATAAGTATGCATAATATCAAACGAATCTATTTTTCAAAAATTTTTCAATTTTGTAAGAAGGGTACCCCCTTCTTACTTTTTCCGATTTTAAAAAAACACAAAAATCACTGTCATAATGTTCTCATACGACTTTCAACTGAGGTTATTCTTATGTAAAAAGCCGCGCTGAATCGATTCCGACTACTCCCACATCTGTATCATTAGTCGTTTAAAAGTTACGGCGCTTTTTACTTTTTCTCAAATAAATATAAATAATAGCCCATATCTCCGAAACTAAAAGTTATACTGGGTTGCGGATAGTCGGAATCGATTCAGCTTGAAATTTTCTATAGGTTCGGTTAGTATAAAACGGTCTAAAAGTCGCTTAGTGTCTTAAAAAGTTGCAGATTTGCAAAACTGATATGAAAACATGAAAAGATTTGCGATATTTGGCAAAATATATAATTTTTTTAGATATGCTTAATAGTAACGTGTCTTATAGAAAAAAGTGCGCTGAATCGAATGGGACCAAGCGCACATTCGTATCTCTGTTAGTTTAGACGCTATGACGGTTTAAAGTGTAAAAAAATTTAAACACTTTAAAATGGCTATATCTCCGAAACGAAAAGAGATACAAGGTTGCGGGTGGTCGGAATCGATTCAGAATGACTTTTTCTATAAGTATGCATAATATCAAACGAATCTATTTTTCAAAAATTTTTCAATTTTGTAAGAAGGGTACCCCCTTCTTACTTTTTCCGATTTTAAAAAAACACAAAAATCACTGTCATAATGTTCTCATACGACTTTCAACTGAGGTTATTCTTATGTAAAAAGCCGCGCTGAATCGATTCCGACTACTCCCACATCTGTATCATTAGTCGTTTGAGAGTTACGGCGCTTTTAAGTTTCTCTCAAATAAATATAAATAATGGCCCATATCTCCGAAACTAAAAGTTATACTGGGTTGCGGATAGTCGGAATCGATTCAGCTTGAAATTTTCTATGGGTTCGGTTAGTATAAAACGGTCTAAAAGTCGCTTAGTGTCTTAAAAAGTTGCAGATTTGCAAAACTGATATGAAAACATGAAAAGATTTGCGATATTTGGCAAAATATATAATTTTTTAGATATGCTTAATAGTAACGTGTCTTATAGAAAAAAGTGCGCTGAATCGAATGGAACCAAGCGCACATTCGTATCTCTGTTAGTTTAGACGCTATGACGGTTTAAAGTGTAAAAAAAATTAAACACTTTAAAATGGCTATATCCCCGAAACCAAAAGAGATACAAGGTTGCGGGTGGTCGGAATCGATTCAGAATGACTTTTTCTATAAGTATGCATAATATCAAACGAATCTATATTTCAAAAATTTTTCAATTTTGTAAGAAGGGTACCCCCTTCTTACTTTTTCCGATTTTAAAAAAACACAAAAATCACTGTCATAATGTTCTCATACGACTTTCAACTGAGGTTATTCTTATGTAAAAAGCCGCGCTGAATCGATTCCGACTACTCCCACATCTGTATCATTAGTCGTTTAAAAGTTACGGCGCTTTTTACTTTTTCTCAAATAAATATAAATAATAGCCCATATCTCCGAAACTAAAAGTTATACTGGGTTGCGGATAGTCGGAATCGATTCAGCTTGAAATTTTCTATAGGTTCGGTTAGTATAAAACGGTCTAAAAGTCGCTTAGTGTCTTAAAAAGTTGCAGATTTGCAAAACTGATATGAAAACATGAAAAGATTTGCGATATTTGGCAAAATATATAATTTTTTTAGATATGCTTAATAGTAACGTGTCTTATAGAAAAAAGTGCGCTGAATCGAATGGGACCAAGCGCACATTCGTATCTCTGTTAGTTTAGACGCTATGACGGTTTAAAGTGTAAAAAAATTTAAACACTTTAAAATGGCTATATCTCCGAAACGAAAAGAGATACAAGGTTGCGGGTGGTCGGAATCGATTCAGAATGACTTTTTCTATAAGTATGCATAATATCAAACGAATCTATTTTTCAAAAATTTTTCAATTTTGTAAGAAGGGTACCCCCTTCTTACTTTTTCCGATTTTAAAAAAACACAAAAATCACTGTCATAATGTTCTCATACGACTTTCAACTGAGGTTATTCTTATGTAAAAAGCCGCGCTGAATCGATTCCGACTACTCCCACATCTGTATCATTAGTCGTTTGAGAGTTACGGCACTTTTTACTTTTTCTCAAATAAATATAAATAATGGCCCATATCTCCGAAACTAAAAGTTATACTGGGTTGCGGATAGTCGGAATCGATTCAGCTTGAAATTTTCTATGGGTTCGGTTAGTATAAAACGGTCTAAAAGTCGCTTAGTGTCTTAAAAAGTTGCAGATTTGCAAAACTGATATGAAAACATGAAAAGATTTGCGATATTTGGCAAAATATATAATTTTTTTAGATATGCTTAATAGTAACGTGTCTTATAGAAAAAAGTGCGCTGAATCGAATGGAACCAAGCGCACATTCGTAGCTCTGTTAGTTTAGACGCTATGACGGTTTAAAGTGTAAAAAAAATTAAACACTTTAAAATGGCTATATCTCCGAAACCAAAAGAGATACAAGGTTGCGGGTGGTCGGAATCGATTCAGAATGACTTTTTCTATAAGTATGCATAATATCAAACGAATCTATTTTTCAAAAATTTTTCAATTTTGTAAGAAGGGTACCCCCTTCTTACTTTTTCCGATTTTAAAAAAACACAAAAATCACTGTCATAATGTTCTCATACGACTTTCAACTGAGGTTATTCTTATGTAAAAAGCCGCGCTGAATCGATTCCGACTACTCCCACATCTGTATCATTAGTCGTTTAAAAGTTACGGCGCTTTTTACTTTTTCTCAAATAAATATAAATAATGGCCCATATCTCCGAAACTAAAAGTTATACTGGGTTGCGGATAGTCGGAATCGATTCAGCTTGAAATTTTCTATAGGTTCGGTTAGTATAAAACGGTCTAAAAGTCGCTTAGTGTCTTAAAAAGTTGCAGATTTGCAAAACTGATATTATTCAAAGCAATGGCACGTCAATCCGGTGTCGGAGAGGCAACCGGATGGCGAGTGGTAATCTGGGCCTATGAGTGGTGCAGAACCCCCTGGTAGCGGCCAAAGTGACCCCAAATGGACGGGGGCGGCGATATGGGGGTGGGGCAAAATCGAAAAATGTTTGAAAAGGCAACCGGATAAAAATGCGGTTGCATTGAAGGAAATACCCTAATTATATAATAAATTTTTTTTGCCATCCGAAACACGCGGGCCGTTTTTGCACTAGCGAATAAAAAAAAAATAAAAAAAAAACTGAAAAGGCAACCGCTTCAAAATTAGTGAGCATACTTATTGACACCACCAAACTTTGGAAAAAAATTGCCATCCGATCCTGATGGGTAGTTTCGGAGAAACAACCCCTCAAAGTCACAGAAAAACCCTTTTTTTCGATTTTTTCAACAATAAGTAAAAAAAACACACTAAAAATTGTTCAAATCGGATGGCATTCGAAATTTATACTGTCCTAAGTACAAATAATAGTGTGTATCAATGCCATCCGATTTTGATTAAATTTACCCCTATTTAGCCAACCCATAAAACTCAATAACAAGAAAAATAATGCCATACGCTGCATAAAATTGTTATTTTCATGAGTTTTGGGGGTGGCTAAATAGGGGTAAATTTAATCGAAATCGGATGGCATTGATACACACTGTTATTTGTACTTAGGACAGTATAAATTTCGAATGCCATCCGATTTGAACAATTTTTAGTGTGTTTTTTTTACTTATTGTTGAAAAAATCGAAAAAAAGGGTTTTTCGGCGACTTTGAGGGGTTGTTTCTCCGAAACTGCCCATCAGGATCGGATGGCAATTTTTTTCCAACGTTTGGTGGTGTCAATAAGTATGCTCACTAATTTTGAAGCGGTTGCCTTTTCAGTTTTTTTTTTATTTTTTTTTTATTCGCTAGTGCAAAAACGGCCCGCGTGTTTCGGATGGCAAAAAAAATTTATTATATAATTAGGGTATTTCCTTCAATGCAACCGCATTTTTATCCGGTTGCCTTTTCAAACATTTTTCGATTATGCCCCACCCCCATATCGCCGCCCCCGTCCATTTGGGGTCACTTTGGCCGCTACCAGGGGGTTCTGTACCACTCATAGGCCCAGATTACCACTCGCCATCCGGTTGCCTCTCCGACACCGGATTGACGTGCCATTGCTTTGAATATATGAAAACATGAAAAGATTTGCGATATTTGGCAAAATATATAATTTTTTTAGATATGCTTAATAGTAACGTGTCTTATAGAAAAAAGTGCGCTGAATCGAATGGGACCAAGCGCACATTCGTATCTCTGTTAGTTTAGACGCTATGACGGTTTAAAGTGTAAAAAAATTTAAACACTTTAAAATGGCTATATCTCCGAAACGAAAAGAGATACAAGGTTGCGGGTGGTCGGAATCGATTCAGAATGACTTTTTCTATAAGTATGCATAATATCAAACGAATCTATTTTTCAAAAATTTTTCAATTTTGTAAGAAGGGTACCCCCTTCTTACTTTTTCCGATTTTAAAAAAACACAAAAATCACTGTCATAATGTTCTCATACGACTTTCAACTGAGGTTATTCTTATGTAAAAAGCCGCGCTGAATCGATTCCGACTACTCCCACATCTGTATCATTAGTCGTTTGAGAGTTACGGCACTTTTTACTTTTTCTCAAATAAATATAAATAATGGCCCATATCTCCGAAACTAAAAGTTATACTGGGTTGCGGATAGTCGGAATCGATTCAGCTTGAAATTTTCTATAGGTTCGGTTAGTATCTAACGGTCTAAAAGTCGCTTAGTGTCTTAAAAAGTTGCAATTTGCAAAACGGATATGAAAACATGAAAAGATTTGCGATATTTGGCAAAATATATAATTTTTTTAGATATGCTTAATAGTAACGTGTCTTATAGAAAAAAGTGCGCTGAATCGAATGGGACCAAGCGCACATTCGTATCTCTGTTAGTTTAGACGCTATGACGGTTTAAAGTGTAAAAAAAATTAAACACTTTAAAATGGCTATATCTCCGAAACCAAAAGAGATACAAGGTTGCGGGTGGTCGGAATCGATTCAGAATGACTTTTTCTATAAGTATGCATAATATCAAACGAATCTATTTTTCAAAAATTTTTCAATTTTGTAAGAAGGGTACCCCCTTCTTACTTTTTCCGATTTTAAAAAAACACAAAAATCACTGTCATAATGTTCTCATACGACTTTCAACTGAGGTTATTCTTATGTAAAAAGCCGCGCTGAATCGATTCCGACTACTCCCACATCTGTATCTTTAGTCGTTTGAGAGTTACGGTGCTTTTAAGTTTCTCTCAAATAAATATAAATAATGGCCCATATCTCCGAAACTAAAAGTTATACTGGGTTGCGGATAGTCGGAATCGATTCAGCTTGAAATTTTCTATGGGTTCGGTTAGTATAAAACGGTCTAAAAGTCGCTTAGTGTCTTAAAAAGTTGCAGATTTGCAAAACTGATATGAAAACATGAAAAGATTTGCGATATTTGGCAAAATATATAATTTTTTTAGATATGCTTAATAGTAACGTGTCTTATAGAAAAAAGTGCGCTGAATCGAATGGAACCAAGCGCACATTCGTATCTCTGTTAGTTTAGACGCTATGACGGTTTAAAGTGTAAAAAAAATTAAACACTTTAAAATGGCTATATCCCCGAAACCAAAAGAGATACAAGGTTGCGGGTGGTCGGAATCGATTCAGAATGACTTTTTCTATAAGTATGCATAATATCAAACGAATCTATTTTTCAAAAATTTTTCAATTTTGTAAGAAGGGTACCCCCTTCTTACTTTTTCCGATTTTAAAAAAACACAAAAATCACTGTCATAATGTTCTCATACGACTTTCAACTGAGGTTATTCTTATGTAAAAAGCCGCGCTGAATCGATTCCGACTACTCCCACATCTGTATCATTAGTCGTTTAAAAGTTACGGCGCTTTTTACTTTTTCTCAAATAAATATAAATAATGGCCCATATCTCCGAAACTAAAAGTTATACTGGGTTGCGGATAGTCGGAATCGATTCAGCTTGAAATTTTCTATAGGTTCGGTTAGTATAAAACGGTCTAAAAGTCGCTTAGTGTCTTAAAAAGTTGCAGATTTGCAAAACTGATATGAAAACATGAAAAGATTTGCGATATTTGGCAAAATATATAATTTTTTTAGATATGCTTAATAGTAACGTGTCTTATAGAAAAAAGTGCGCTGAATCGAATGGGACCAAGCGCACATTCGTATCTCTGTTAGTTTAGACGCTATGACGGTTTAAAGTGTAAAAAAAATTAAACACTTTAAAATGGCTATATCTCCGAAACCAAAAGAGATACAAGGTTGCGGGTGGTCGGAATCGATTCAGAATGACTTTTTCTATAAGTATGCATAATATCAAACGAATCTATTTTTCAAAAATTTTTCAATTTTGTAAGAAGGGTACCCCCTTCTTACTTTTTCCGATTTTAAAAAAACACAAAAATCACTGTCATAATGTTCTCATACGACTTTCAACTGAGGTTATTCTTATGTAAAAAGCCGCGCTGAATCGATTCCGACTACTCCCACATCTGTATCATTAGTCGTTTAAAAGTTACGGCGCTTTTTACTTTTTCTCAAATAAATATAAATAATAGCCCATATCTCCGAAACTAAAAGTTATACTGGGTTGCGGATAGTCGGAATCGATTCAGCTTGAAATTTTCTATAGGTTCGGTTAGTATAAAACGGTCTAAAAGTCGCTTAGTGTCTTAAAAAGTTGCAGATTTGCAAAACTGATATGAAAACATGAAAAGATTTGCGATATTTGGCAAAATATATAATTTTTTTAGATATGCTTAATAGTAACGTGTCTTATAGAAAAAAGTGCGCTGAATCGAATGGGACCAAGCGCACATTCGTATCTCTGTTAGTTTAGACGCTATGACGGTTTAAAGTGTAAAAAAATTTAAACACTTTAAAATGGCTATATCTCCGAAACGAAAAGAGATACAAGGTTGCGGGTGGTCGGAATCGATTCAGAATGACTTTTTCTATAAGTATGCATAATATCAAACGAATCTATTTTTCAAAAATTTTTCAATTTTGTAAGAAGGGTACCCCCTTCTTACTTTTTCCGATTTTAAAAAAACACAAAAATCACTGTCATAATGTTCTCATACGACTTTCAACTGAGGTTATTCTTATGTAAAAAGCCGCGCTGAATCGATTCCGACTACTCCCACATCTGTATCATTAGTCGTTTGAGAGTTACGGCGCTTTTAAGTTTCTCTCAAATAAATATAAATAATGGCCCATATCTCCGAAACTAAAAGTTATACTGGGTTGCGGATAGTCGGAATCGATTCAGCTTGAAATTTTCTATGGGTTCGGTTAGTATAAAACGGTCTAAAAGTCGCTTAGTGTCTTAAAAAGTTGCAGATTTGCAAAACTGATATGAAAACATGAAAAGATTTGCGATATTTGGCAAAATATATAATTTTTTTAGATATGCTTAATAGTAACGTGTCTTATAGAAAAAAGTGCGCTGAATCGAATGGAACCAAGCGCACATTCGTATCTCTGTTAGTTTAGACGCTATGACGGTTTAAAGTGTAAAAAAAATTAAACACTTTAAAATGGCTATATCTCCGAAACCAAAAGAGATACAAGGTTGCGGGTGGTCGGAATCGATTCAGAATGACTTTTTCTATAAGTATGCATAATATCAAACGAATCTATTTTTCAAAAATTTTTCAATTTTGTAAGAAGGGTACCCCCTTCTTACTTTTTCCGATTTTAAAAAAACACAAAAATCACTGTCATAATGTTCTCATACGACTTTCAACTGAGGTTATTCTTATGTAAAAAGCCGCGCTGAATCGATTCCGACTACTCCCACATCTGTATCATTAGTCGTTTAAAAGTTACGGCGCTTTTTACTTTTTCTCAAATAAATATAAATAATGGCCCATATCTCCGAAACTAAAAGTTATACTGGGTTGCGGATAGTCGGAATCGATTCAGCTTGAAATTTTCTATAGGTTCGGTTAGTATAAAACGGTCTAAAAGTCGCTTAGTGTCTTAAAAAGTTGCAGATTTGCAAAACTGATATGAAAACATGAAAAGATTTGCGATATTTGGCAAAATATATAATTTTTTTAGATATGCTTAATAGTAACGTGTCTTATAGAAAAAAGTGCGCTGAATCGAATGGGACCAAGCGCACATTCGTATCTCTGTTAGTTTAGACGCTATGACGGTTTAAAGTGTAAAAAAATTTAAACACTTTAAAATGGCTATATCTCCGAAACGAAAAGAGATACAAGGTTGCGGGTGGTCGGAATCGATTCAGAATGACTTTTTCTATAAGTATGCATAATATCAAACGAATCTATTTTTCAAAAATTTTTCAATTTTGTAAGAAGGGTACCCCCTTCTTACTTTTTCCGATTTTAAAAAAACACAAAAATCACTGTCATAATGTTCTCATACGACTTTCAACTGAGGTTATTCTTATGTAAAAAGCCGCGCTGAATCGATTCCGACTACTCCCACATCTGTATCATTAGTCGTTTGACAGTTACGGCACTTTTTACTTTTTCTCAAATAAATATAAATAATGGCCCATATCTCCGAAACTAAAAGTTATACTGGGTTGCGGATAGTCGGAATCGATTCAGCTTGAAATTTTCTATAGGTTCGGTTAGTATCTAACGGTCTAAAAGTCGCTTAGTGTCTTAAAAAGTTGCAATTTGCAAAACGGATATGAAAACATGAAAAGATTTGCGATATTTGGCAAAATATATAATTTTTTTAGATATGCTTAATAGTAACGTGTCTTATAGAAAAAAGTGCGCTGAATCGAATGGGACCAAGCGCACATTCGTATCTCTGTTAGTTTAGACGCTATGACGGTTTAAAGTGTAAAAAAAATTAAACACTTTAAAATGGCTATATCTCCGAAACCAAAAGAGATACAAGGTTGCGGGTGGTCGGAATCGATTCAGAATGACTTTTTCTATAAGTATGCATAATATCAAACGAATCTATTTTTCAAAAATTTTTCAATTTTGTAAGAAGGGTACCCCCTTCTTACTTTTTCCGATTTTAAAAAAACACAAAAATCACTGTCATAATGTTCTCATACGACTTTCAACTGAGGTTATTCTTATGTAAAAAGCCGCGCTGAATCGATTCCGACTACTCCCACATCTGTATCTTTAGTCGTTTGAGAGTTACGGTGCTTTTAAGTTTCTCTCAAATAAATATAAATAATGGCCCATATCTCCGAAACTAAAAGTTATACTGGGTTGCGGATAGTCGGAATCGATTCAGCTTGAAATTTTCTATGGGTTCGGTTAGTATAAAACGGTCTAAAAGTCGCTTAGTGTCTTAAAAAGTTGCAGATTTGCAAAACTGATATGAAAACATGAAAAGATTTGCGATATTTGGCAAAATATATAATTTTTTTAGATATGCTTAATAGTAACGTGTCTTATAGAAAAAAGTGCGCTGAATCGAATGGAACCAAGCGCACATTCGTATCTCTGTTAGTTTAGACGCTATGACGGTTTAAAGTGTAAAAAAAATTAAACACTTTAAAATGGCTATATCTCCGAAACCAAAAGAGATACAAGGTTGCGGGTGGTCGGAATCGATTCAGAATGACTTTTTCTATAAGTATGCATAATATCAAACGAATCTATTTTTCAAAAATTTTTCAATTTTGTAAGAAGGGTACCCCCTTCTTACTTTTTCCGATTTTAAAAAAACACAAAAATCACTGTCATAATGTTCTCATACGACTTTCAACTGAGGTTATTCTTATGTAAAAAGCCGCGCTGAATCGATTCCGACTACTCCCACATCTGTATCATTAGTCGTTTAAAAGTTACGGCGCTTTTTACTTTTTCTCAAATAAATATAAATAATAGCCCATATCTCCGAAACTAAAAGTTATACTGGCTTGCGGATAGTCGGAATCGATTCAGCTTGAAATTTTCTATAGGTTCGGTTAGTATAAAACGGTCTAAAAGTCGCTTAGTGTCTTAAAAAGTTGCAGATTTGCAAAACTGATATGAAAACATGAAAAGATTTGCGATATTTGGCAAAATATATAATTTTTTTAGATATGCTTAATAGTAACGTGTCTTATAGAAAAAAGTGCGCTGAATCGAATGGGACCAAGCGCACATTCGTATCTCTGTTAGTTTAGACGCTATGACGGTTTAAAGTGTAAAAAAATTTAAACACTTTAAAATGGCTATATCTCCGAAACGAAAAGAGATACAAGGTTGCGGGTGGTCGGAATCGATTCAGAATGACTTTTTCTATAAGTATGCATAATATCAAACGAATCTATTTTTCAAAAATTTTTCAATTTTGTAAGAAGGGTACCCCCTTCTTACTTTTTCCGATTTTAAAAAAACACAAAAATCACTGTCATAATGTTCTCATACGACTTTCAACTGAGGTTATTCTTATGTAAAAAGCCGCGCTGAATCGATTCCGACTACTCCCACATCTGTATCATTAGTCGTTTAAAAGTTACGGCGCTTTTTACTTTTTCTCAAATAAATATAAATAATAGCCCATATCTCCGAAACTAAAAGTTATACTGGGTTGCGGATAGTCGGAATCGATTCAGCTTGAAATTTTCTATAGGTTCGGTTAGTATAAAACGGTCTAAAAGTCGCTTAGTGTCTTAAAAAGTTGCAGATTTGCAAAACTGATATGAAAACATGAAAAGATTTGCGATATTTGGCAAAATATATAATTTTTTTAGATATGCTTAATAGTAACGTGTCTTATAGAAAAAAGTGCGCTGAATCGAATGGGACCAAGCGCACATTCGTATCTCTGTTAGTTTAGACGCTATGACGGTTTAAAGTGTAAAAAAATTTAAACACTTTAAAATGGCTATATCTCCGAAACGAAAAGAGATACAAGGTTGCGGGTGGTCGGAATCGATTCAGAATGACTTTTTCTATAAGTATGCATAATATCAAACGAATCTATTTTTCAAAAATTTTTCAATTTTGTAAGAAGGGTACCCCCTTCTTACTTTTTCCGATTTTAAAAAAACACAAAAATCACTGTCATAATGTTCTCATACGACTTTCAACTGAGGTTATTCTTATGTAAAAAGCCGCGCTGAATCGATTCCGACTACTCCCACATCTGTATCATTAGTCGTTTGAGAGTTACGGCGCTTTTAAGTTTCTCTCAAATAAATATAAATAATGGCCCATATCTCCGAAACTAAAAGTTATACTGGGTTGCGGATAGTCGGAATCGATTCAGCTTGAAATTTTCTATGGGTTCGGTTAGTATAAAACGGTCTAAAAGTCGCTTAGTGTCTTAAAAAGTTGCAGATTTGCAAAACTGATATGAAAACATGAAAAGATTTGCGATATTTGGCAAAATATATAATTTTTTTAGATATGCTTAATAGTAACGTGTCTTATAGAAAAAAGTGCGCTGAATCGAATGGAACCAAGCGCACATTCGTATCTCTGTTAGTTTAGACGCTATGACGGTTTAAAGTGTAAAAAAAATTAAACACTTTAAAATGGCTATATCTCCGAAACCAAAAGAGATACAAGGTTGCGGGTGGTCGGAATCGATTCAGAATGACTTTTTCTATAAGTATGCATAATATCAAACGAATCTATTTTTCAAAAATTTTTCAATTTTGTAAGAAGGGTACCCCCTTCTTACTTTTTCCGATTTTAAAAAAACACAAAAATCACTGTCATAATGTTCTCATACGACTTTCAACTGAGGTTATTCTTATGTAAAAAGCCGCGCTGAATCGATTCCGACTACTCCCACATCTGTATCATTAGTCGTTTAAAAGTTACGGCGCTTTTTACTTTTTCTCAAATAAATATAAATAATGGCCCATATCTCCGAAACTAAAAGTTATACTGGGTTGCGGATAGTCGGAATCGATTCAGCTTGAAATTTTCTATAGGTTCGGTTAGTATAAAACGGTCTAAAAGTCGCTTAGTGTCTTAAAAAGTTGCAGATTTGCAAAACGGATATGAAAACATGAAAAGATTTGCGATATTTGGCAAAATATATAATTTTTTTAGATATGCTTAATAGTAACGTGTCTTATAGAAAAAAGTGCGCTGAATCGAATGGAACCAAGCGCACATTCGTATCTCTGTTAGTTTAGACGCTATGACGGTTTAAAGTGTAAAAAAAATTAAACACTTTAAAATGGCTATATCTCCGAAACCAAAAGAGATACAAGGTTGCGGGTGGTCGGAATCGATTCAGAATGACTTTTTCTATAAGTATGCATAATATCAAACGAATCTATTTTTCAAAAATTTTTCAATTTTGTAAGAAGGGTACCCCCTTCTTACTTTTTCCGATTTTAAAAAAACACAAAAATCACTGTCATAATGTTCTCATACGACTTTCAACTGAGGTTATTCTTATGTAAAAAGCCGCGCTGAATCGATTCCGACTACTCCCACATCTGTATCATTAGTCGTTTAAAAGTTACGGCGCTTTTTACTTTTTCTCAAATAAATATAAATAATGGCCCATATCTCCGAAACTAAAAGTTATACTGGGTTGCGGATAGTCGGAATCGATTCAGCTTGAAATTTTCTATAGGTTCGGTTAGTATAAAACGGTCTAAAAGTCGCTTAGTGTCTTAAAAAGTTGCAGATTTGCAAAACGGATATGAAAACATGAAAAGATTTGCGATATTTGGCAAAATATATAATTTTTTTAGATATGCTTAATAGTAACGTGTCTTATAGAAAAAAGTGCGCTGAATCGAATGGGACCAAGCGCACATTCGTATCTCTGTTAGTTTAGACGCTATGACGGTTTAAAGTGTAAAAAAAATTAAACACTTTAAAATGGCTATATCTCCGAAACCAAAAGAGATACAAGGTTGCGGGTGGTCGGAATCGATTCAGAATGACTTTTTCTATAAGTATGCATAATATCAAACGAATCTATTTTTCAAAAATTTTTCAATTTTGTAAGAAGGGTACCCCCTTCTTACTTTTTCCGATTTTAAAAAAACACAAAAATCACTGTCATAATGTTCTCATACGACTTTCAACTGAGGTTATTCTTATGTAAAAAGCCGCGCTGAATCGATTCCGACTACTCCCACATCTGTATCTTTAGTCGTTTGAGAGTTACGGCGCTTTTAAGTTTCTCTCAAATAAATATAAATAATGGCCCATATCTCCGAAACTAAAAGTTATACTGGGTTGCGGATAGTCGGAATCGATTCAGCTTGAAATTTTCTATAGGTTCGGTTAATATAAAACGGTCTAAAAGTCGCTTAGTGTCTTAAAAAGTTGCAATTTGCAAAACGGATATGAAAACATGAAAAGATTTGCGATATTTGGCAAAATATATAATTTTTTTAGATATGCTTAATAGTAACGTGTCTTATAGAAAAAAGTGCGCTGAATCGAATGGGACCAAGCGCACATTCGTATCTCTGTTAGTTTAGACGCTATGACGGTTTAAAGTGTAAAAAAAATTAAACACTTTAAAATGGCTATATCTCCGAAACCAAAAGAGATACAAGGTTGCGGGTGGTCGGAATCGATTCAGAATGACTTTTTCTATAAGTATGCATAATATCAAACGAATCTATTTTTCAAAAATTTTTCAATTTTGTAAGAAGGGTACCCCCTTCTTACTTTTTCCGATTTTAAAAAAACACAAAAATCACTGTCATAATGTTCTCATACGACTTTCAACTGAGGTTATTCTTATGTAAAAAGCCGCGCTGAATCGATTCCGACTACTCCCACATCTGTATCTTTAGTCGTTTGAGAGTTACGGCGCTTTTAAGTTTCTCTCAAATCAATATAAATAATGGCCCATATCTCCGAAACTAAAAGTTATACTGGGTTGCGGATAGTCGGAATCGATTCAGCTTGAAATTTTCTATGGGTTCGGTTAGTATAAAACGGTCTAAAAGTCGCTTAGTGTCTTAAAAAGTTGCAGATTTGCAAAACTGATATGAAAACATGAAAAGATTTGCGATATTTGGCAAAATATATAATTTTTTTAGATATGCTTAATAGTAACGTGTCTTATAGAAAAAAGTGCGCTGAATCGAATGGAACCAAGCGCACATTCGTATCTCTGTTAGTTTAGACGCTATGACGGTTTAAAGTGTAAAAAAAATTAAACACTTTAAAATGGCTATATCTCCGAAACCAAAAGAGATACAAGGTTGCGGGTGGTCGGAATCGATTCAGAATGACTTTTTCTATAAGTATGCATAATATCAAACGAATCTATTTTTCAAAAATTTTTCAATTTTGTAAGAAGGGTACCCCCTTCTTACTTTTTCCGATTTTAAAAAAACACAAAAATCACTGTCATAATGTTCTCATACGACTTTCAACTGAGGTTATTCTTATGTAAAAAGCCGCGCTGAATCGATTCCGACTACTCCCACATCTGTATCATTAGTCGTTTAAAAGTTACGGCGCTTTTTACTTTTTCTCAAATAAATATAAATAATGGCCCATATCTCCGAAACTAAAAGTTATACTGGGTTGCGGATAGTCGGAATCGATTCAGCTTGAAATTTTCTATAGGTTCGGTTAGTATAAAACGGTCTAAAAGTCGCTTAGTGTCTTAAAAAGTTGCAGATTTGCAAAACGGATATGAAAACATGAAAAGATTTGCGATATTTGGCAAAATATATAATTTTTTTAGATATGCTTAATAGTAACGTGTCTTATAGAAAAAAGTGCGCTGAATCGAATGGGACCAAGCGCACATTCGTATCTCTGTTAGTTTAGACGCTATGACGGTTTAAAGTGTAAAAAAAATTAAACACTTTAAAATGGCTATATCTCCGAAACCAAAAGAGATACAAGGTTGCGGGTGGTCGGAATCGATTCAGAATGACTTTTTCTATAAGTATGCATAATATCAAACGAATCTATTTTTCAAAAATTTTTCAATTTTGTAAGAAGGGTACCCCCTTCTTACTTTTTCCGATTTTAAAAAAACACAAAAATCACTGTCATAATGTTCTCATACGACTTTCAACTGAGGTTATTCTTATGTAAAAAGCCGCGCTGAATCGATTCCGACTACTCCCACATCTGTATCTTTAGTCGTTTGAGAGTTACGGCGCTTTTAAGTTTCTCTCAAATAAATATAAATAATGGCCCATATCTCCGAAACTAAAAGTTATACTGGGTTGCGGATAGTCGGAATCGATTCAGCTTGAAATTTTCTATAGGTTCGGTTAGTATAAAACGGTCTAAAAGTCGCTTAGTGTCTTAAAAAGTTGCAGATTTGCAAAACTGATATGAAAACATGAAAAGATTTGCGATATTTGGCAAAATATATAATTTTTTTAGATATGCTTAATAGTAACGTGTCTTATAGAAAAAAGTGCGCTGAATCGAATGGGACCAAGCGCACATTCGTATCTCTGTTAGTTTAGACGCTATGACGGTTTAAAGTGTAAAAAAATTTAAACACTTTAAAATGGCTATATCTCCGAAACGAAAAGAGATACATGGTTGCGGGTGGTCGGAATCGATTCAGAATGACTTTTTCTATAAGTATGCATAATATCAAACGAATCTATTTTTCAAAAATTTTTCAATTTTGTAAGAAGGGTACCCCCTTCTTACTTTTTCCGATTTTAAAAAAACACAAAAATCACTGTCATAATGTTCTCATACGACTTTCAACTGAGGTTATTCTTATGTAAAAAGCCGCGCTGAATCGATTCCGACTACTCCCACATCTGTATCATTAGTCGTTTGAGAGTTACGGCACTTTTTACTTTTTCTCAAATAAATATAAATAATGGCCCATATCTCCGAAACTAAAAGTTATACTGGGTTGCGGATAGTCGGAATCGATTCAGCTTGAAATTTTCTATAGGTTCGGTTAGTATCTAACGGTCTAAAAGTCGCTTAGTGTCTTAAAAAGTTGCAATTTGCAAAACGGATATGAAAACATGAAAAGATTTGCGATATTTGGCAAAATATATAATTTTTTTAGATATGCTTAATAGTAACGTGTCTTATAGAAAAAAGTGCGCTGAATCGAATGGGACCAAGCGCACATTCGTATCTCTGTTAGTTTAGACGCTATGACGGTTTAAAGTGTAAAAAAAATTAAACACTTTAAAATGGCTATATCTCCGAAACCAAAAGAGATACAAGGTTGCGGGTGGTCGGAATCGATTCAGAATGACTTTTTCTATAAGTATGCATAATATCAAACGAATCTATTTTTCAAAAATTTTTCAATTTTGTAAGAAGGGTACCCCCTTCTTACTTTTTCCGATTTTAAAAAAACACAAAAATCACTGTCATAATGTTCTCATACGACTTTCAACTGAGGTTATTCTTATGTAAAAAGCCGCGCTGAATCGATTCCGACTAATCCCACATCTGTATCTTTAGTCGTTTGAGAGTTACGGCGCTTTTAAGTTTCTCTCAAATAAATATAAATAATGGCCCATATCTCCGAAACTAAAAGTTATACTGGGTTGCGGATAGTCGGAATCGATTCAGCTTGAAATTTTCTATGGGTTCGGTTAGTATAAAACGGTCTAAAAGTCGCTTAGTGTCTTAAAAAGTTGCAGATTTGCAAAACTGATATGAAAACATGAAAAGATTTGCGATATTTGGCAAAATATATAATTTTTTTAGATATGCTTAATAGTAACGTGTCTTATAGAAAAAAGTGCGCTGAATCGAATGGAACCAAGCGCACATTCGTATCTCTGTTAGTTTAGACGCTATGACGGTTTAAAGTGTAAAAAAAATTAAACACTTTAAAATGGCTATATCTCCGAAACCAAAAGAGATACAAGGTTGCGGGTGGTCGGAATCGATTCAGAATGACTTTTTCTATAAGTATGCATAATATCAAACGAATCTATTTTTCAAAAATTTTTCAATTTTGTAAGAAGGGTACCCCCTTCTTACTTTTTCCGATTTTAAAAAAACACAAAAATCACTGTCATAATGTTCTCATACGACTTTCAACTGAGGTTATTCTTATGTAAAAAGCCGCGCTGAATCGATTCCGACTACTCCCACATCTGTATCATTAGTCGTTTAAAAGTTACGGCGCTTTTTACTTTTTCTCAAATAAATATAAATAATGGCCCATATCTCCGAAACTAAAAGTTATACTGGGTTGCGGATAGTCGGAATCGATTCAGCTTGAAATTTTCTATAGGTTCGGTTAGTATAAAACGGTCTAAAAGTCGCTTAGTGTCTTAAAAAGTTGCAGATTTGCAAAACGGATATGAAAACATGAAAAGATTTGCGATATTTGGCAAAATATATAATTTTTTTAGATATGCTTAATAGTAACGTGTCTTATAGAAAAAAGTGCGCTGAATCGAATGGGACCAAGCGCACATTCGTATCTCTGTTAGTTTAGACGCTATGACGGTTTAAAGTGTAAAAAAAATTAAACACTTTAAAATGGCTATATCTCCGAAACCAAAAGAGATACAAGGTTGCGGGTGGTCGGAATCGATTCAGAATGACTTTTTCTATAAGTATGCATAATATCAAACGAATCTATTTTTCAAAAATTTTTCAATTTTGTAAGAAGGGTACCCCCTTCTTACTTTTTCCGATTTTAAAAAAACACAAAAATCACTGTCATAATGTTCTCATACGACTTTCAACTGAGGTTATTCTTATGTAAAAAGCCGCGCTGAATCGATTCCGACTACTCCCACATCTGTATCTTTAGTCGTTTGAGAGTTACGGCGCTTTTAAGTTTCTCTCAAATAAATATAAATAATGGCCCATATCTCCGAAACTAAAAGTTATACTGGGTTGCGGATAGTCGGAATCGATTCAGCTTGAAATTTTCTATAGGTTCGGTTAGTATAAAACGGTCTAAAAGTCGCTTAGTGTCTTAAAAAGTTGCAGATTTGCAAAACTGATATGAAAACATGAAAAGATTTGCGATATTTGGCAAAATATATAATTTTTTTAGATATGCTTAATAGTAACGTGTCTTATAGAAAAAAGTGCGCTGAATCGAATGGAACCAAGCGCACATTCGTATCTCTGTTAGTTTAGACGCTATGACGGTTTAAAGTGTAAAAAAAATTAAACACTTTAAAATGGCTATATCTCCGAAACCAAAAGAGATACAAGGTTGCGGGTGGTCGGAATCGATTCAGAATGACTTTTTCTATAAGTATGCATAATATCAAACGAATCTATTTTTCAAAAATTTTTCAATTTTGTAAGAAGGGTACCCCCTTCTTACTTTTTCCGATTTTAAAAAAACACAAAAATCACTGTCATAATGTTCTCATACGACTTTCAACTGAGGTTATTCTTATGTAAAAAGCCGCGCTGAATCGATTCCGACTACTCCCACATCTGTATCATTAGTCGTTTAAAAGTTACGGCGCTTTTTACTTTTTCTCAAATAAATATAAATAATGGCCCATATCTCCGAAACTAAAAGTTATACTGGGTTGCGGATAGTCGGAATCGATTCAGCTTGAAATTTTCTATAGGTTCGGTTAGTATAAAACGGTCTAAAAGTCGCTTAGTGTCTTAAAAAGTTGCAGATTTGCAAAACGGATATGAAAACATGAAAAGATTTGCGATATTTGGCAAAATATATAATTTTTTTAGATATGCTTAATAGTAACGTGTCTTATAGAAAAAAGTGCGCTGAATCGAATGGGACCAAGCGCACATTCGTATCTCTGTTAGTTTAGACGCTATGACGGTTTAAAGTGTAAAAAAAATTAAACACTTTAAAATGGCTATATCTCCGAAACCAAAAGAGATACAAGGTTGCGGGTGGTCGGAATCGATTCAGAATGACTTTTTCTATAAGTATGCATAATATCAAACGAATCTATTTTTCAAAAATTTTTCAATTTTGTAAGAAGGGTACCCCCTTCTTACTTTTTCCGATTTTAAAAAAACACAAAAATCACTGTCATAATGTTCTCATACGACTTTCAACTGAGGTTATTCTTATGTAAAAAGCCGCGCTGAATCGATTCCGACTACTCCCACATCTGTATCATTAGTCGTTTGAGAGTTACGGCACTTTTTACTTTTTCTCAAATAAATATAAATAATGGCCCATATCTCCGAAACTAAAAGTTATACTGGGTTGCGGATAGTCGGAATCGATTCAGCTTGAAATTTTCTATAGGTTCGGTTAGTATCTAACGGTCTAAAAGTCGCTTAGTGTCTTAAAAAGTTGCAATTTGCAAAACGGATATGAAAACATGAAAAGATTTGCGATATTTGGCAAAATATATAATTTTTTTAGATATGCTTAATAGTAACGTGTCTTATAGAAAAAAGTGCGCTGAATCGAATGGGACCAAGCGCACATTCGTATCTCTGTTAGTTTAGACGCTATGACGGTTTAAAGTGTAAAAAAAATTAAACACTTTAAAATGGCTATATCTCCGAAACCAAAAGAGATACAAGGTTGCGGGTGGTCGGAATCGATTCAGAATGACTTTTTCTATAAGTATGCATAATATCAAACGAATCTATTTTTCAAAAATTTTTCAATTTTGTAAGAAGGGTACCCCCTTCTTACTTTTTCCGATTTTAAAAAAACACAAAAATCACTGTCATAATGTTCTCATACGACTTTCAACTGAGGTTATTCTTATGTAAAAAGCCGCGCTGAATCGATTCCGACTACTCCCACATCTGTATCTTTAGTCGTTTGAGAGTTACGGCGCTTTTAAGTTTCTCTCAAATAAATATAAATAATGGCCCATATCTCCGAAACTAAAAGTTATACTGGGTTGCGGATAGTCGGAATCGATTCAGCTTGAAATTTTCTATGGGTTCGGTTAGTATAAAACGGTCTAAAAGTCGCTTAGTGTCTTAAAAAGTTGCAGATTTGCAAAACTGATATGAAAACATGAAAAGATTTGCGATATTTGGCAAAATATATAATTTTTTTAGATATGCTTAATAGTAACGTGTCTTATAGAAAAAAGTGCGCTGAATCGAATGGAACCAAGCGCACATTCGTATCTCTGTTAGTTTAGACGCTATGACGGTTTAAAGTGTAAAAAAAATTAAACACTTTAAAATGGCTATATCTCCGAAACCAAAAGAGATACAAGGTTGCGGGTGGTCGGAATCGATTCAGAATGACTTTTTCTATAAGTATGCGTAATATCAAACGAATCTATTTTTCAAAAATTTTTCAATTTTGTAAGAAGGGTACCCCCTTCTTACTTTTTCCGATTTTAAAAAAACACAAAAATCACTGTCATAATGTTCTCATACGACTTTCAACTGAGGTTATTCTTATGTAAAAAGCCGCGCTGAATCGATTCCGACTACTCCCACATCTGTATCATTAGTCGTTTAAAAGTTACGGCGCTTTTTACTTTTTCTCAAATAAATATAAATAATGGCCCATATCTCCGAAACTAAAAGTTATACTGGGTTGCGGATAGTCGGAATCGATTCAGCTTGAAATTTTCTATAGGTTCGGTTAGTATAAAACGGTCTAAAAGTCGCTTAGTGTCTTAAAAAGTTGCAGATTTGCAAAACGGATATGAAAACATGAAAAGATTTGCGATATTTGGCAAAATATATAATTTTTTTAGATATGCTTAATAGTAACGTGTCTTATAGAAAAAAGTGCGCTGAATCGAATGGGACCAAGCGCACATTCGTATCTCTGTTAGTTTAGACGCTATGACGGTTTAAAGTGTAAAAAAAATTAAACACTTTAAAATGGCTATATCTCCGAAACCAAAAGAGATACAAGGTTGCGGGTGGTCGGAATCGATTCAGAATGACTTTTTCTATAAGTATGCATAATATCAAACGAATCTATTTTTCAAAAATTTTTCAATTTTGTAAGAAGGGTACCCCCTTCTTACTTTTTCCGATTTTAAAAAAACACAAAAATCACTGTCATAATGTTCTCATACGACTTTCAACTGAGGTTATTCTTATGTAAAAAGCCGCGCTGAATCGATTCCGACTACTCCCACATCTGTATCATTAGTCGTTTAAAAGTTACGGCGCTTTTTACTTTTTCTCAAATAAATATAAATAATGGCCCATATCTCCGAAACTAAAAGTTATACTGGGTTGCGGATAGTCGGAATCGATTCAGCTTGAAATTTTCTATAGGTTCGGTTAGTATAAAACGGTCTAAAAGTCGCTTAGTGTCTTAAAAAGTTGCAGATTTGCAAAACGGATATGAAAACATGAAAAGATTTGCGATATTTGGCAAAATATATAATTTTTTTAGATATGCTTAATAGTAACGTGTCTTATAGAAAAAAGTGCGCTGAATCGAATGGGACCAAGCGCACATTCGTATCTCTGTTAGTTTAGACGCTATGACGGTTTAAAGTGTAAAAAAAATTAAACACTTTAAAATGGCTATATCTCCGAAACCAAAAGAGATACAAGGTTGCGGGTGGTCGGAATCGATTCAGAATGACTTTTTCTATAAGTATGCATAATATCAAACGAATCTATTTTTCAAAAATTTTTCAATTTTGTAAGAAGGGTACCCCCTTTTTACTTTTTCCGATTTTAAAAAAACACAAAAATCACTGTCATAATGTTCTCATACGACTTTCAACTGAGGTTATTCTTATGTAAAAAGCCGCGCTGAATCGATTCCGACTACTCCCACATCTGTATCATTAGTCGTTTAAAAGTTACGGCGCTTTTTACTTTTTCTCAAATAAATATAAATAATGGCCCATATCTCCGAAACTAAAAGTTATACTGGGTTGCGGATAGTCGGAATCGATTCAGCTTGAAATTTTCTATAGGTTCGGTTAGTATAAAACGGTCTAAAAGTCGCTTAGTGTCTTAAAAAGTTGCAGATTTGCAAAACGGATATGAAAACATGAAAAGATTTGCGATATTTGGCAAAATATATAATTTCTTTAGATATGCTTAATAGTAACGTGTCTTATAGAAAAAAGTGCGCTGAATCGAATGGGACCAAGCGCACATTCGTATCTCTGTTAGTTTAGACGCTATGACGGTTTAAAGTGTAAAAAAAATTAAACACTTTAAAATGGCTATATCTCCGAAACCAAAAGAGATACAAGGTTGCGGGTGGTCGGAATCGATTCAGAATGACTTTTTCTATAAGTATGCATAATATCAAACGAATCTATTTTTCAAAAATTTTTCAATTTTGTAAGAAGGGTACCCCCTTCTTACTTTTTCCGATTTTAAAAAAACACAAAAATCACTGTCATAATGTTCTCATACGACTTTCAACTGAGGTTATTCTTATGTAAAAAGCCGCGCTGAATCGATTCCGACCACTCCCACATCTGTATCATTAGTCGTTTAAAATCATTTTACCTGTAGGTGTCAACGTGCTGGAGTAACTTTTTCAGTTCTGGCTGAATTTTTATTTTTGTTTCAACTTTGGTAGCGTAATATCCGCCATACATCGACGAAGTTGTTTGCGTTTCGCTGTGTTCGGTGCGGTACGAATGCGGGTAAACCATTTTTTCAGAATCTGAAAAAAGTGGAATTCAGTACTTACAGAATTAAAAAAAAAAAAACTTTAAACGCATAGATTGCGTGTATTCCTCGTGTCCGGAATTCTAAAGAATTTCATTACCGCGACTAGAGAAAAAACTATACGTGCGCAAACAGTAAACACTGCGCATGCGTATAGAGTGCGTATGACGCTTTGACAGAGAGAGTAAAAACGATTCTACAACTCTTTTCTTTCAACTGCCTGTTAAAGTCAGAGAAGCGTTCACTTCAAAAAACTGTGTTTTAATCTTAATCACAGCTAATAAAAACAGTAGTAAAATGTCTTTTTCGAAACTGCAGTTTGAAACTTTCCGAGTGCATTTAGAAGGGTTCGATAAATAGACTGTAGATTATAGACGCTCAACAACTCAGGTAATTACAATAATTATAGACAATCTGCCAGCCGGCATACACAAACCAATTGGTACGAGCTCGAGTTCCTGGGAGCGCTAATTCCTATACAAAAACATTCAAATACAGACTATAATACGCGCCACGGATCTAAAAGGTTCGGAAGTTAGTCATAAACAGCGTCGCAAAGGTACATTTTACAGCCGTTGAGGCTCCCACCACCTCCCGGCTACCTGCACGGAGTGTGCGCTCGTCGGTGATTGGCTCGTTGCCTTTGTCAATTGTCGCTTTCCTGCTTTAAAGTACAGTCGAGTACGCTATTGTCAAGTTGTTATTATTTTAGTTTTGTTAGGTTGCGAGTTTGTAGTTTTTCAACAAACTGTACAAGCGCAAGCCGGCATTCGCATCGAACTTCCGAGCCTTTTAGATTCGTGGCGCGTATTATACATTCGAATGTTGCCCCTGAGGAAATATCAATATTGAAACTCCAATAAGAATAAATAATTCTCGCTTTTAAATTATCAAATTTAAACCAGTACCTATACCTTAATATAACGCCTGTCAAATTTTCAACAAATGAAAACACTCATCGCGTAAAAACAAACAATAATATTATAACCTCACAAAAAGTTCTTCGCACTTTTTTTTGTGGTGTCAAAACTGTCAACAAACCGAAAAGTATCTACGTACACGTCCGATAAACAAATTTACTGAATTTCAAAAACGCCCGGTCACAAACTAAAATTGATTTTATGCAGAAAAGGCGTCAAAAATATATAATCTGCGTAAAAATTTGAAAAAATATACATAAATCCAACGATGACTAATACGGTTATCTCTGTCATTCTGTCACGTTAAAAATATTATGAATGAATGAAAGTTGAAACGCGCGCCCGGCCTACTAGATTCTTCTTCGTATACGATATTTTTTGAATAGTAGTACCACGCTGTGCCAGCCAAAACAAAACGACGAATCTATGAAGGGTAGAACGGACATCCTAGAAACGCATAGTTATTATAACACATTTTTGTCGTTTTTATTGTTACCTCTTTGTGAAATCGATATGGAAAAAAATCGCCGGTCACGGCATTTCGTTTTCCATCGGCGGAATTTTAAACGCCGGTGACCTCAACTGTTGAGCGTCTATATAAGCTACAATTCTTCTTCGGCGGAATTCGCCGGAAAGGTTGAAAATATGCACTGAATTGCGTATACAGTCAATTTCATTTAAGACGCAATGTATGGGCTATGTGCAAGGAGGCGGAGTTACAAATTTTTCGATGCGAGCGTTTGTGGTGAGCACTAGGGAAAACTTCAAACTCAAATTTTCCGTATGTCAGTGAGCAATGTTTATTAAAAGTGAAAGTAGTTGTAATTTTATAAAGTTTTTTAATTACAAAAAGAACATAGGAAAACTAAACGATCTGGAAATGCTTGTTGTATTCCGGGCTGTTGCGCTGATGGTGATTTAAGTAAAATAAAGACCATTGGCACCCTAATTTGACGTTCCGCTGTCAGTGTAAACAAATTAACATCAGTTTTTCTTATTACATTTTTTTATACATCATGGCCAACTAAAGTTATTGACTTATCACCTTAGAAACACGTCGCGATTTCCATAAAAAACGAGTTCAATAATTCTCTATTACCCACTAGCGGCGCTAATAGGCTTCGTATACTAGTTTTGTTGATATGGTAAAAAATCATTAATGCATTACAAACAATCGTTCCATATAAAATACAATATAGACCGGACGCCCAAAGGAGATCCGTATGTATTTTTTGTTTTTTTTAAACGATTTTCTGATTTTCGAACCAACAATATCAAGAAATTCGCTCTATACATACGTTTTGTCGATATGGTAGTTATGGAAATCATCAATGCATTACAGCAAATCGTTCCACATAAAATGCAACATAGACCGGGCGCCCAAGGGGAGTTCGTATGCATTTTTATGTGGAACGGTTTTCTGTAATACATTGATGATTTATATAGCTACCATTAAAACCATTGATTCGATTGGCACCAAAATCCTTACAATATATAATATAAACACGTTCTACAAAAATAATTCGAAGCTGCGACAGGGCTTACTAAATAAATTCGAAAACCAACTTCCAAAAGTATTAAAATATTTAAGAATTGTAAAGTTGGTGAACTTTTTATCAAAAATGTGCCCCTCTCTCAACGCCGCCGGACTCATAAATATGTCAATTTATTTTGAACTGTAGAAAAATATTTTGTGTTATTTTATTTCAGCAAGACATTTTTCACACAAGCCAATATATTATAAATAAAGCAGTGCAGCCAACTGTAAATATATCAATTGATATTTATGTGCTAAGTTTTCTTTTTTTAAAGAAGAAACGACGAAAATATATAAATTCCTAGCCATCAATGGCAGTAAAGGAAAAATAATCGCGTATACGCTGTGGAAGGTAAAAATAAAATACGAAGCGATTTTTAAGTTATTATTTTGATTATCGTTTTTAAAATGTACGTTTTGAAAATATTACATTCAAAACAATCTATTATGCATATTTTCATTCCATCGTGCAATATGGTATCATTTTTTAGGGCAGTTCCATTCATACCATCAAGAATTTTAAGCCGCAAAAAAAGTGTATCAGAATCATGGCAAATGTGACACCTCGCGCTAGCTGTCGTGGATTATTTACTAAACTGTCAATTTTTACTGTCTATGATCTATACATCTATGAATGCGGCAAATTTATGGAAGATCATCCATATATATTCAATAGGAACCATAGAACTCATAATTACACCACTCGTGACAAAAATAATTTGAAAACAGTCACAATATATAGGGGTGTCAGAAATGATTAGAATACACAATAAAATGCCAAATCATCTAAAAGATGAACCAAATTAAAATTATACCGTCATTCTTGAAAAGGAATACTGTAAATTAATTTTATGACACTATTTGTACTAGTTTGGTAAACCAAATAAAAAGTTTTATTATTATTATTAATATTATTAATCATCGTCTTTAGCTGAGAAAAAATACGTTTTTATTTTTATTAAATTAATCCTGTGCCAAATGTCAGTTTTGTATAAATCACTATAGTTTTTCTTAACATTTTTAAAGCACCTCGACGCTTGGTGTCCTGACCACTGACTTTCTGACTGTATACCGGTGTCGGTTTAAATTTTGAACTCACCGCGTCGATTAAGTGTTTGTCAAACGGCCGGCGCCGCATCGACGCCGCGTCGTCACCAAGTCTAACGGCTCGAGTTTATATACCGACCAGTCTGACATTCGGATAATCCATCTCGATTTACGATCCGAGTTCGCATCTTGTCTTTGAATCGACTGTTGTACTTCGTGCAGGTCCGTACGAATCATAATCTTTATATATAAAAATTACGTGTCACGTTGTTTGTCCGATGTTTGTCCGCGATGAACTCCTAAACTACTGAACCGATTTAAAATTTGATTTGCACACCGTGTGCAATACGACCCAACTTGAAAGATAGGATAGCTTACATTTCAATTTATAGTCGCAATATTATTTTATTGCAAATTATTTGTCTATTCCTTGACAGTCATAATAGAACCATATAAGATGGCGAACCTGTTGACTGGATTGAGTGAATATTCAATAGATGGCGCAACGAACTTAACAACCATATAAGATGGCTGTTGACTGGATTGAGTGAATATTCAATAGATGGCGCAACGAACTTAACAACCATATAAGATGATTGAGTGAATATTCAATAGATGGCGCAACGAACTTAACAACCATATATCTAGATCGAGGATGTAAAAAAACTGAATATCGTTTAAAACTGCTCGGAACGACGGTGCAGCCGGAGTGCTCGACATACACACATATATATTTTAAAATAGCTAGCAATTAATAAAATAGATAGATAGATAGGATAGATGTTCCAATTAAATTGTTTTATTATTTCACTTTATACGTAGCGAAGCACGTACAGGGCCGCTAGTAAATTATATAACGGTCTTATTGCACTAAAAGCTAGAAAATAATTATTGTGGAGCATCAATCCGAAGCTTTAATCAGACTAAAATAAAATCGTGGGTCGCTTTTAATAATAATAAAGTCGAAGAAGACAGATCGTATCTATCCAGGCTCCAACAAGAGAAAGTTGTTTACCAAATGCGACGCACGATTTTATTTTAGTCTGTTTAAGGCCTCAGTTCGGCGACCCACGATCATTATTTTCTGGCTTTTAGTACACAAGTACAATAAAATCGTTTAACTTTAAAAGTCTTTTAACCTAATTCATTTTTAGTGAGGTTTATTAAAAGTTCGATTTGCACCCGGACAAAAATAGGGCCGGCCAACTAGCTACCATAATATTGTGTTGTCATCGGAGCTACGCACGTATGAAAAACTTCAAGTCAATCGGATAACAGGAAGTGCGTAAAAAATCAGTCACCAGATTTGAAACAAACAAATTACGGAACGTGAAGTTATACAAAATTTCAACTCAATCGGATAACAAAACATCCATTGTTGACGTTATAACGCAACAAATAGAAAAAAATGTATCATTCGAACAATGTCACTGTCGGGACTCAATCCCGTTTCTCTCACTATAGCGGCGGATGAGTTATCATTTACTTTACAGTGACATTCAAACAACAGTGGTCGCCATTTCTCCGTGGCAAAATGAAAAACAAAACATTTCCATTTATGTATATAAGGTTTAGTACTACGATGATATGTAGGAACGGGCACAGTACCGCCATCTCTCGGTGTAAAAATGAAAAGCCAAAATGTATTCGTATTCCTGTAAACAAGGCTTTTCAGTAGGTCGTCACGAACTCGACGACGCAAGCCCTGCTGCCGGATCTGACCACACGTTAAAACTGACTTGTCCGCCATAGTATAAAATGTGTAACTGTTGAATTTACAGCACTGCGACACGAAGAGAACTGCAGCTAACTCATTCCTCGCTCCCTGGGCAATATTATGTGGCGGACGGCGTCGTCGAAATCAACGGACAGACAAGACTAAAAGGTCATACGGTGGTCGTTGGCTTGTCAAATTTACTAGTTGAGCTATAGAAGCTTGCATTTTTTTACAGAACTATGAGATTGTAGACCTTAGAGTATTTGATATTAATTTCAACTCGATACCTCTAGCCATTCCTAACAAAAATGGTCTTGACGGACAGACGGACAACACAATGATAGAGTTTGATTTTTTTCGTTAGAATCCTAAAAATGCTCGTTCGTGTAATTCAGGCTTCATATATATATAACATATAAAATATATGTTATATTATATCGGGCATATCGTATTTATTTGAATGATGATGCAAAGTTATTCTAAAAATATAAAAAAGCACGAAAAAAGAGTATGGCGTCGAACTGACCCCGCGTCGAAACGTACGGCGTCGAACTGACCACGCGTCGAAACGTTGGCGTCGAACCGTTGGCGTCGAACCGTTGGCGTCGAACCGTCGGCATCAAAACGACCTGCTTCGTCATTTTATAGTTTACTCATATCAGTATAATCGTTTATTTACTACTAAATGCACAATAGCTAGTTTAAAAATGACATTTAAATCAAAAATTAATTTTATATCATATTGTTTTTTTATTTTTTGTTTTACATTCGAAAAGTGCGCCATATAAAAGCGGAAATTAATTCTTTCCTCGTTTACGTTTCTATTCTACTCTAACAATTTTTGCCCTCCAAACGCTTGCTTTAAAAACCCTTTTGCGACAGTGGCGGTCCCCTAATTCAACACTTTTTGATGGTTCTCCTTAACCTCTAAACTCCATACATTTGCCGGCGTCGGCGAAAGTTAATTTCGAAAAAAAACTTTTTAACAAAAAAATTAAACCGCCGAAAAACTGAAAAGCAAAAAATAATAAATCTTTTTATTTAACTAAGTTCTATCTAAGTAGTTGAACGTATGTGACAGTCTAGTATATCTAAGTAATTTTGAGTCGGCGTCAACAATCCTTCGCCGGAAATCTCTGAGCGTTCACGAAGTTAATATCAGCGACAGAGCAACCCTAACGGGCACACTGAGGACACACGTCTTTGCGAGTGGTCGTGTGGAGAGCGCATGTTTAGAATGTTAATGTTTATCGCTGGAGATTTCACGTATCATTGTTAATTTGATTTGGTTATTTCTTTTAGTGATCTTTGTTCATTGATGGTTTGACGCCGACTCAAAATTACTTAGATATACTAGACTGTCACATACGTTCAACTACTTAGATAGAACTTAGTTAAATAAAAAGATTTATTATTTTTTGCTTTTCAGTTTTTCGGCGGTTTAATTTTTTTGTTAAAAAGTTTTTATTTAATAATTTTTTGTGGCTATATAATTTATAATTGTAATATACACAACTCAGCATAAAAATCTGTGAGTGAACAATAAATCACCCCTATTTTCCCACCCTTAGGGTAGAAATTTTTTTTTCCAAATTTATATGAGACGAACCTCGAGGTATACCCTATCCAATAAAAAAATAATTATCAAAATTGGACCACTCTGTAAAAAGTTATGTGTGGTCATACATTACAATCAGTGAGTGAACAATCAATCATCCCCTGTTTTCCTACCCTTAGGGTTGGAATTTTTCTACCAAATTTATATGGGACCAACTTCGAGGTATACCCTTTCAAACAAAAAAAAATTTATCAAATTCGGACTACTCTGTAAAAAGTTATGCGTGGTCATACATAAATAAAAAAAAAAAAAAATAAATAAAAAAAAAAAAAATATACGCGTCGAATTGAGAACCTCCTCCGTTTTTGTTTTTCGTCGGTTAAAAAATCAAGCGCTGCTATCTGTCGTCGGATCGCGATAGTTAGGTGCGGGTTGCAGCATCAACGATTGGGTAGGGGCGGCACACACACACACAAGCAAACACATGGTGTCGAGTGTTTGCAGAGGCTATACGCTTGATTAATTTATTGGTCACCTGGGATGTTCTCGCACACCCGCTAAAACCTCGGCGTATATGTGTCGATATTATACTTCTATCTCGCGACTGACAGAGCACGTAACAGTTCGGAAATTGTAGGCAGTGACTAATGCTTGACTGAATGGAGCGGCAAAGCAATAAGACGATTTAAAGCAAGTTCTTATATTTTTTAACATACATAAGAACTATGCCGCTCATATTGAATTTATAAGTCTCTAGAACTGTACTGTAAGACATAATATATTTAATAACCTCTATATTGCTAACAAAGATCGGGAGAAAGACTTAAGCACCACGGTGCAGACATTTATACGTATGTCTCACTTATTATACTCTGAGTCTCATGCGCATGTCTGTGAATGGATACGCGTCAGTTTGTACATGGAACTAAGCTGTCAAAGGGAGGTGGCTTGCTCTATTCCACTTACTAATTGCCCCACTACAGACGCGCACAACGGGTCAAGTAAAAAGAAAGATATAGAAAAACAGTCATTTACTGTCTCACTTCATAGGCCACGCTTCCCACTTACGACCACTAGCAACATAGAAGTTATTATCTGTAAAATTACAGCTGAAGCTGTAAATTTACAGAAATTACAAGCCCTTGCTTTACTACAATACTCACAAACGTATTGACCAATAAAATTAAAATTCAAAAAATATGTACAAGAGGTTCACTCTTGTTACCCTGACGAAAACCAAACCGGTGTCGGATTAGCGGAAGTGACAGATTGCACAGTGTCACAGTGATAGCACTTTTGGCTTAAGCGGCGGACTACAGAACTTTTAAAAAATCACCGAGAAGCATTCTAACCAAAAACTGTTTTTATACTGTAAATGAATTTTTTAATTATGAATTTTAATGTGTAAATTTGACGTCACATATGTAGTATAGTATACTATCTTATTGTGTAAATATATCTATCTATCTATATCTATCTAGCTATCTATGACGGCTACGAGTAGAACTTGCGGTTTAAACAGTTTTGCATTTTGCTTTCAACTACTAATATAAGTAGAACCTCGATAAAAGCCTCCAAAACTCAAAAAAATGTCTTATTCCCTTCCCTTTAAGCCCCAAAACCTCCATTACACGAAATCTCAACCCTCTATATAGGTCGCAATAATCACTGAGTTTCTACAAACCATTTCGGTACATACCTAATAATTTTCCTTAAATAAATTGAACCTTTGTCTCTCGAACTAACAACTCAAATCTAGTTAAAATGAATCTTAACCTCTACAAGTCGAATATTTCTTTACAAAATCCGCCTGAGTCGAAATCCTTCATAACTCGAATTTTATGGCGTCTTCCTTGAAGTTCGACTTACAGAGGTTCTACTGTTTTAGTTCAAACAATGTTAATCATACAAATCAATGTATACGATGGTTGATGATTTTTTTCATGATACAAAAAGTAATCATGCAGCTTTTCGATTTGAATTAAATGTGTCACCGCGCAGTATTTATCTAGAACAATTACAAAATGGAAGCGAGAGAAATATATTACGTAAGCCCGGTCGTAAATTCATACCGATACGGGGGGTAATTTATTTTATCCATATATCGAAACATCTAGCTAGCGCGTCGAAGCATTCTGAAGTAAAAGAACGTAAAGTAGGTAACTGAAAACAAAACAGAGAGAGAGAGAGAGAGAGAGAGAGAGAGAGAGAGAGAGAGAGAGAGAGAAACAAAAACAAAAAAGCACTGGAAATAAAAAAGAAACGAGACAAGCGAATGCTGGGAAAAGCGATACCATTATTTCTGTTAAATCCCGCCATGTGTCGCTGGTTGCGCCGATCGCCCACTAAATGTCAAATAAAAGACTATCAACGCCCAGTTTATAGAGATGTGCTCCGGTGAACGATGCCGGGGACGCGGAGTAATCGACTCCACTGTTTTGTGGCACAAAATATATGTATCTCGAGTCCAAAATGTGCTGTTTTGAGTTTTGTCCGTCCCGGTTTCATCTGGGTTCGATAGATATACAATTCTGCAAAATGTATTTCGTTTGCGGCCCGGCGTCTGAACTAATAGCTTTGAGCGCATTTTAAGAGATCTCGCTACTTGGTACTAAAACAGTTGTTTTTTTTTTTTTGAGAAAACACCGTAATTTTGTATAAAATATTTAATAACAACTATCCTATAGCGTAAGTTCCACCAAGCAAAACGCATTTAGGAAATTTCATTAAAATCTGTTCAGTGGTTTCGGAGATTAGCGCGACCAAAACTGTGACACGGGAATTTTATAGATAGATATGTTTTTGAGCATATTTCGATGTAGAGTCTCATGTTTCGCCAAAATATGGTAAAATGGATTCTATTCTACAATATTTTGACGAAACATGAGATTTTGAAAAAAGCACATTTTGGACTTAGGATATTTCTGCATTCGCCCATCGAAATATAGGCTTCCGATCCCGAATTCTCTCGATTGATCTTAAGCATCCTTCGGGATCCGGGGATTGAATTTTTCTGCTATCGAAACTCACATCGAAATTAAAATCGACAAATCGGCGAGTTCGAGACAGGGAAGATCTACTAAAATGCCTTATTTACGGGAATACAGAAAAATTTTCGCTTTTCATTTTCACAACGAGAGAGCGCGCAACTGTGCCCATTTTTTTACGTACGGACAGATTGTATAAATTATAGACGCTCAACAGCTGTGTATTAGGGAATCTGCCAGCCGACATACACGAGCCGACTATGGTACGAGCTCGGGTTCCTGGGAGCGCTAATTCCCAAAAAACATTAGAATATAAACTACATTTCAATGTTAAAAAAAAATACCGAATATGAAGTAAAAACAAGCTATTTTATAGCAGGTACGCGCAAAAAATACCACATACAAAACTCGTGCGCAATGACATTGAGACTCTTGTTACTGTTAAAACTCGCCGGCGTTCGTTTTTAACATGCTCGTAAGATGCACCATTACGCACAACTAAAATACACGACTATTAAATTTATAACAAAAGAGCATAAGAAAAGAGTGGAATGAACTATACGTACTATCTATCAGCTCTAGAATAAAGAAAAATAACCCTATAACCTAAAATAGTCGCATTACATTTTAATTTCAAATTTCAATAATAAAAAAAAACCTGTTCTTAGATCGTGTTTTAGAAAAATATATCAAAGTAGTCATAGTTGTAAATATAATAAACAATTTCTAATCGATAAATAACTGAATAACAGTGACCTAATAATAAACAATAGACAGACGAAATGAGAGAAAAAAGAGACACTATACCGAGTTGCTTTTTTTTCAGAAGATGCAGTTTTTTACAAACGGCACAGCAATTTTCACCGGAAGTAAAATAAAATCTTAATGACGTCATTGTGTTGAAAACACAATGAGGCGGTTTAAAGAGTAATTAAAAAATAAACGCTGCAATTAAACTTCTCTTAATTATAATCTGTTTTAAAGCATGTTTCTTTTTATCATTTTTTATTTTCGAATTAATATTATGCAGCCATTATAAATCTGATGCGATTTTATTTTGAAAACTTAGTAATTTTTGCGTGCAACTTTAATAGATTGATATCACGGATGGCAGAACTATAATTATCAATATTTTTGTGATTTCGTTGTTAGACTAATAGGCTAGACGGCGAGGAGGTAAAAACATTAAAAAAAGTGTGCGGTCATTTTTTAGTAAAAAAATAGTGAAAAAAACGTGTTTTTTTAACTTTCGGGGCTATTTGCAAGTTAACAATTGCACTTAGCGACCTCTGTCAGTGCTCATTTTTTAGGAAATTTCATAAGGAGCAACTTTCTCAATGCATATGCTATACTAAAAGTCAAGAGGAACGGAGATATTAAAGGAAATAGAAAAAAAAACACTATTTTCGTCACTAATTGTTAATTATAAAATCAAGCACACCAACAATTTGTAAGCGAACTTGGGGGGTTGAACTACACCCTAAAACGAAGCGATTTCAACAATAATCTCGCCTGTGCCCGAAAAGTACACCCAAAACTCCTCGCCATCTAGCCTATAAGTACGGGAACACAATCAGTTTGAATACAGGCGGCAGACAACGAAGTTTCACGATAAGGGTTCGGTTTTTTTTACCATTTTTGTACGGAACCTTAAAACAAAACTTAAAATTATTGCATTACATTACGGATACGGAGGCTCTACTGTAGCTCAAACAGAGTAGTATTTCACTGTACCACGTAGGCCGTATTGCAATCCGAGTGAAATGGTACGTGTCAAAATATGTTAAAAAATAAAATAACAGTCCGCCGTTTCGAAGAAAAGACAAACGAAACAAAAGAAGGGGGCACAGTGCCAAATAACAAAAGATATATGCGTGTGTGCGAGTCGGGGATTTACCTACGTGTTATTATTTCTGTATATATGGCGGCCGAGGACGCTCGGTGAAGTTGCGAGAAGTGTGAGCCCCGACGACGACGGGTCGGGGGGCACAGTTCCATTTCAGAAACGCAACCGAAGCGGTAAATAAACACGGTTCCCGCGTGGCCGATAAAACGGATCGGCAAAATGTTTCCTCATTTTCACATTTTTCCAACTTGCTTTAAAAGACGGAGAAAACGAGAAATTCCATCGCATGATACAAACATAGACGGAACGGTTCTCTATATAATAAAAACGCTATATAAGAAAAATGCATTACGATTTCTTACATAAAATGGCTCCCTCGAGAAACAAAAGGATAACGCTTGGATATTATTTGGCTCGCTTTTCGCTATACTGAAGCTTTTTAGAAGTTAATAATGTTGCATTGTTCTTAGAAATGAAATTCGTCTCTTTTCAAATTGCATACACAACCGCAACTGAAAAATGTCTGATCACCCCGTATTTAAAAAGCCAAGAGATTCCGTATTTCGATACAGCATCCAATATTTTTTCAACGCTTGAAATTGCCCTTGAAAGTTCAGCTGTTTTATGTAAGTAATATTAGGAATCAATATATTTTTACACGCTTTATATTAGTTTCACTTGTAAGTTTGTATGTATGTTTGTTTGTAACCTCGTTTGGACTACAGCAAGTGATTTATTACTGTTATTTCTACAATCATGCTTCGTTTAAAAAAAGTCTGAAAAATAATGACTTCCCAAAAAACAATTTTCATTTTTTGTTTAGTCGAATATTTTATTATATATACTAGCAGAGCCCGTCCCGGTTTCACACGGGTCTGTTCTGGAAATATTATATTGACCTTCCCATCTACATAGCAGAACTATCAAAGTGCATTGTTTGATGTATCTCTAAAGATTTGGCCTTAGCCATGTAAGCGTACAAAAACAGTTTTTCTTTTTGACAAAACACCGTCATAGTTCAGCAATTTTGTACAAAATGTTTACAAATTATATACAAAAACTTTCCTCGTTTATCGCTCTTTCTATTAGTGAAAACCGTATGAAAATCCGTTCGATGGTTTTTGAGTTTATCGCGTTCAGACAGACAGATGGACAGACAAACGCGGCGGAGGAATTTTGTTTTATATACAGGGTGTCCCACAACATGACTGCCATAGCCTGGGACTGTGTTGCTGGGGTGAATTCAAGTCAAAAATGTTTAATGAACATATACCCGGAACGCTATCCTAACTGAGCTAGAAGCATTTTAAATTTTAGATAAGTAGTAATAGGAATTCCCTACTAATTTAAAAACCATTTAAAAAGAAATCGCTTTATTGAATTAGTTACTCAAAATGTCCATCCAGTTGCTGTATACATATAGTCTAGCTCTTCTTAGAATTGAAGTGGTAGCACTGCAAAGAGTCTCAGGATCAGCACAATAAATACTAATGGTGATTCACAGCCACCTGGTCTTTTTAATAATAACAAAACCAACAGCCGAACCTAATACCTGCAATAATGGGCTTACTTATTTGAAATATCAAATGCTTCTAGCTCAGTTAGGATAGCGTTCCGGGTATATCTTCATTAGACATTTTTGACTTGAAATCACCCCAGCAACACAATCCCAGACTATGGCAGTCAAACACAATCCCAGACTATGGCAGTCATGTTGTGGGACACCCTGTTAACAAAGATTTGATTAATTAGAAGTAGATAAACACTTTTCAAATGAGTATCTGAGAGATTTTTAATTTAATCTGATTATACGATCGAGTTATGATTATCAAAACCGACATCAACGCGAAAGAAGCCGCAAGTAAAAGGCAACTGAAACAAAAACGAAACAGGAAGTCCTGAAATTATACAGGAAAACGGAAGCGACGTCTAAGGACGACAGCCAGGAGTATGGTACATGCTTTCACTTCAAGCAATCTGCGTTGTAAATTCGCCACTCTATTATAACAGAAAAATTTACACTCCGCATCGTTTTAAAGAAAATTTTACTACATTTGTGGAAAATTAAACTTTTTTCCTTTTAAAAAGAGTCGTTTGTACATATGATTTGAAAAGTGTATATAAAAAGCTTTATTTTTTCTCCAGTGTATTATTTTTTTCGCAGTATACTATCTCACTTAGAAGAGTTTATAAATTTGGTGACCCGTATTTTCAAAATGAAATAAAATAAATCAAATATGATTTTTCCCGATTCAAAGTACAAAAAACCAAAACTAAACAGTACCTATACAGGATGAGTTTTAAGTTGATGCTTTTTTTACAGCGTGTAAAAATCAAATAGACGAGCAAATATTTCAAATAGTTTTTTATCAAAACTCAAAAATAAGAGAGAAACAGCCTTTCCAAGTTTAAATAAATTTTATTATATTTTCTTTAATTTTGAGGTCGGTCCTGGGGGTTATATTATGTCACTATGGAAATAAGTTGTTATTATCAAGTATATGTGTATTGTTCTGTTTTTGAGAGAATTGTGTGTGCCTCAATTTTTTTTGATAATAACAACTTATTTCCATAGTAACATAATATAACCCCCGGACCGACCTCAAAATTAAAGAAAATTTAATAAAATTTATTTAAACTTCGAAAGGCTGTTTCTCTCTTATTTTTGAGTTTTGATAAAGAAACTATTTGAAATATTTGCTCGTCTATTTGATTTTTACACGCTGTAAAAAAAAGCATCAACTTAAAACTCACCTGTATAAAAAAAATTGTTCCGCCGACTTATACTGTAAAGTCAAAAACAAAAGAGGGTAATAGGTAGATCATGAGCTACAGGACTTTTGGAAGCTGATTGTAAATTATAGACGCTCAACAACTGAGATCATCAGCGTCCAGGCGTGTATTAGAGAATCTGTAAGCCGGCATACACACAAACCGGCTTCGGTCTTGCCTAAAAAGTTTCACTTCGACGATCGGCATGCGGAAAACTCATTAATTTTCCATGTTTCAAAATAGTTTTTAATATGAAAAATTTCAGTGGAATATGATGTAATCTATATTCTATAACTTACTGTTATAACCTAAAAAGTCAAAATTGTCTAATATTTTTAATAACACAGATCCAGTCGGTACCAAAATTAAGAGACCTGGTTCCTTACTCAAACAAGTATTTTAAATCTGTGCAATTCTACAGAAGTCATTGTGACTTGTGAATGAAACAAACAGAAACTTATAATATGCTGAAAATCATTTTTTACGTAGGTATTTTAGTCATTTCCATTCCGTTATTATAGAAGTAAAATAGAAATTGGTTACCGATGCAAAACTATCAATCCGAGGGGGTCAACGGTAAATCATAACGCAAATCTTAAACATATTACGATAATCATTAAAATATCTATAAAAACACCTGTTAAAACTATGATCACAGCCCGCTAAAATAAAAAACAACAATTTTAACAAAACTACGTACCCCAACAGCTGGACTTGTGTGTATTTCAAGCTTCATGTTTTTACAACTCACACTAATCACTATTTATTACTTAAAAAGTCACTTTTCACAAATTTTTAAGTAAATTACCACATGGTCAGACAAAATCAACTATATTATATTTTTGACAACAAAAGCAAGTCCCAACAAGCAACAATTGAGTACAGAGTATGCTTCAGTGCCTCACCTATGAGAATATTGATGAACTATTTCTTGAAAGCCGATAATACAGATGACAGCACTAGTATATGTCAAAATAACCTTAAACTTTTAATTTATTTGCTTTAAAAATGCCAATTTTAAAGAAAAATGTGTTATTGCTCAAAGCACAAGACGAATTCAATGCAGATAAACCGTGTAAATACGCTGAATTACTATCAAAATTTGGTTATAAAGTAAAGCACATCAGTGTCTTGGATTTTGAATATGTCACTTTAGACACTTTCTATAGAAAACTAACGTCTATAAATAATTATTCAGGTAAATCAGTACGTTCTTTGCTTACTATCGCAGTCAAATGATATACAACAAAGCTGCAATCAGAAAGTTATCTCATAAGTTTTTTAATGACCCACACAACGCCTATATTATGTCATCGACCCCCATATCAGGTCATCTCGTGACTCAAAAATATATGCTTACTGATATAATACTGATGACGATAAATCTGGACGGTATCAGCAAGTGAAAAAGTAGTCACCTGAGGGTTCCCGATAGAAAAAACGCTTAACGAGCTTTGTAATCTTGCATTCCGATGAATTCGTAGCTCTGTTCCAAGCTCTCTGCGAACGTCACAGTCGTGCGCAGTAGCTAAAACTGTTTTTAGCGGTTTTGAAATACGTTTTAGCGACAGTCCCCTTACTGTTCGTAGAGAGCTTGTGTCACGATACAATCAAGCGAAGCATTCTTTAACGGTTAGCATTTCTTCTTTACAGGGATAATATTCACTAGTCCGCGGTCAGTAATAGCAACTAAAAAAAGTTTAAAAAACAACGAATTTCCTAGAGGATGGAAAAATCTATCGAATTATGTAATCGGAGATATGTCGAGCGAACTTGTAAGTAAAGAATTCGATTTGCAGTGTCGGGGATCGGAATCGGGCAACGCAGACAACTTAGCCGATATAATTATTAAAGGTCAGTCACCTTTGAAATGAAAAATTATCATATATATTAACACGCCAAGGTTAAATATGTTTGCCTCCCTTTTTAGAAAAAACCTCACAATTTCGCCACATAAATTATATATCATTTTATAGATAATTGCTTGCTCTACTGACATCGACAACTAAAAAATTTATTATTGCTTTTGTTTTTGTAAATTAATTAATTATTAAAATTACATTAAGACACAGTACAGCAACGCTGAACAACGTCTGCCATCTGACGAACAACGTCACAGCAATGCTGCATGTTGCCATCTGACGGCTTAGCTTAACGCTTTTGCTACTTGCGCCTCTATATGACAATTTTAGTAAAATATTTCTTCGATCTGTCATCTGAGCTTCATATTGTAATACAACAAAAAGAAGAACGTTATAAGTAGTGTGCAAAATTAGAAACGAATTGAATATATAATTTTGTAAAGTGATAATTATATACTTATTTAGTGCGAATGATTCGCACAGGCCACTCTAGTATGTTTTATAATCGCGTAATGATTTTGTTCTCAGATAAGGACAAGTTTACTTTACCGTTTCTTTATCCGTGCGGAAGTATAAAACGCGATGTGCTACCGACAAAACTAAAAGAACAAGGAGTCGAAGTAGATGCGGTTACCGTTTATAATACGATAAAAAATCCTCGTTTAGACGAAGAATTCATAAAAACGTTGGTCGATTTCACACAAATTACCGAATACGTAGTATTTTTCAGTCCATCAGGAGTGAAGTTCACTTTCGATATATTTAATAGTAAAATCGATAATAAAGATATTAAGGTAGGTCACGGAATAATGCTCATTTTTCGTTACGGTTGAAAGAAAGCACTCCAATCAGATTCAAGAATCCGTATTTTTCCGATTACATGATCGGATGAATCTGATTCTTACGGCCAGGTTAAGTTAGGTAATTATACACTTTCACGGTCACCTGGTTTTTTGGCTCTAGAAAATCGAAAAATAGATGGATTTCAATGATCTCGGTCTCAAAAAGTTCCATTTTACGGCGGATTTATGAAAAAAATTAGTTCACCCCGGAATTACAATTCGCATACCCGTTTATCGTTCACCCCGGAATTGTTTTTTTAAAAACTCCACATTTGCCCCTTCCCGTTCACTGCGAGACAATTCGCATACCCCTTTATCGTTCACCCCGGAATTACAATTCGCATACCCGTTTATCGTTCACCCCGGAATTGACATCAGAAACAGTTATAAAGAATTATATGTAGAAAGTCAATTTTTTTTTGCATTTAAAGTCATGAAACTCTGAGAAATATTGATTTTTTCAATTTTCGTATTTTTTTCCATAAATCCGCCATAAAAACGAAGATTTTAAAAAAAAATTCATCGAAATCGGATGATTTTTCGATTTTCTAGAGCCAAAAAACCAGGTGACCGTGAAAGTGTATAATTACGTTAAGTTATACCGAGCTTCAATATGATTATGAATAGATTATACGGAACGGCATAATCTGGAACCGTTGTACCGAGCACATTTTTTGGTATCGGAATATTAAATAACTGAACTATGTCCATAAATAACTTCTGGTGTAATGAGATATCGGTGCAGTGCCGTTATTTTCCATTGCAGCGAAATATAAACTACGGCATGAACCGCGCTGGCCACTGAACTCTTTAATTACTGTTTTAGTTAATTGCTTTTGGACCAGCAACTGCGAACGAAATACAGTCCGTTGGATGGCAACTGTCTGCAACCGCAGAAAAACCTACCCCGGAACACCTTTTACAAGCTTTGGAAAGTATATCGAAGTCATAGAAACGATTTTTTTAACCTTTATTTAGCTAAGATTATGTTTAATGTGATTACTTGTTAATATTTGTTTTGTTATGGTTTAGGAAGAAGTGGTTGTTGTTGACCGAAAAATAAAAAACTAATTTTCTTTTATTTTTATTACAAAAATGTCTATTTTTTTTAATAACAAATTATACAAACTGACACTTCGTTATACCTGTTCTAATTCTATTGGAACAAAACAAAAGACTATGAAGCTGTTCTAGTTTTCTTTTGTTTCGTACTAACAAGAATTTAGACTAGCTTTCAAGAGCTTTACAAGCATTAGAGACGCGCCGAATACTAACTAAAAGTCGGCTAAGCCGAACATTCGCTGCGTTTTTCATTGTTTGGTAGAATAGCTGCGGCGAAAGATGAAGCCACCGCGTTATAGTGACGTGAACGCATTGCGCCCACCTTCTAGCTTGCTGTTTCGGGGATCCATGTGCGTAGTGTTTATTTTTATTCTACCGCTATAAATGGATATGTCGACTTTATTCCACACGCCACTGTCTGCGGGCAAGTCGGCGTTCACTACCATATTATTGATGACGTGCCTGGCTTCAACTCTCACCGCGGGCACTATAGTTCGTGATTGATCGGCCAAACAGGCTCAACAATCGCAAAACGGCAAATGTTTATTCTGTTTAGCGAATCAAAATAATATACTGGACAGACTCCAATTTGGACGAAAATCGGTTGTGTTTTACTAAAATTCGAGATACGAAACGGTGGACGGCGCAACAGTAGGTCGTTTCTGACACGAATGCGGAGCCAACTAATCAACTTCTAAATAATCGCACAATCGATCTAAACATTGATCGGTACATCTCTATGTTTATTAACCATTTTATCGTTACTCGTCTTTGAGTAATCGTAAAACTCTCCGACAAAATCACCGCGCGCTAACAAATTAAAGATAGTAACTAAAATTATGATCATTTTCTAATTTATTAAATTATAAACATATTATTTTCTTCTTTTTTTTTTGTTTGTAATAATGTATTTTATATCACAGAGTAGACATACCTTAAAAAATCATTATTTCATAGAAATATATAAAACAGTCAATATTTTTTTTTTACAAAATTAAGCCAAAAACACTGAAGGCCATTAAAATCGGTTGACCAAAACTATTGCCGGCAAAACTTCTTCTTTATCGACTAGACTAGTAACCTAACCTTGTATAAAAAGCCCAATCTTCTACGTTGAAACCTAACCTTCTTGCGTCGTAGAACGATAATTGGCCGAGGTCACTATCTAATGTTTTTGGTGTGTTTTTAGCTTGATATTTAAATATATTCTCAATTCTCTGCTCTGTTATAAATTGACATCACTGGTTCGTAATATTAGTCTTAAAATAACTGATTTTGTTGTAAATTTGTTTAACACTTTCACAATTGTCGTACTGGTCCGAAAGATAAAACAATTTGATTTTGTCTTGACTGTGACTTTCGAGTACATTCCAATGGTGTAATATCTTCATACAATTCTTCACTGGGTCCACCGATAAACTTTCACCTTGAAAGAAAGCGATCGTTATTTTCGTATGACTTCATTTGTGAGGTATCTACGTGTAGGGTTGCAACGATATATCGGTCAACTGATATTATCGATAATATCGAAACAAAAATATCAATATACTTATTACTTGCATTCCCGATATGATATTATCAATATTATGGCATAAAAATATCAGAGGGTAAATGTGACTTAAGGTAGTACGAGCACTAAGGCAATTTTTTAAATAAAAGGCTTGATTTTTTTGACGTGATAACGTCTTATAAATTGATGAAACACCGGCTGCACGCACGAAAAAGTGTCACGTTCCGCCTGAGCCTGAGCGTGCAAGCGAGAGCGCGGTATAAGCGATGGAGAGGCACGATCGGCCCAAGCGTCGGCTTGTACGCATTTCTCTCTCTTCTCGCGTGACGTCAGAGAGTTCATCAATGTTTCTTTATGACGTTATCACGTAAAACTATCGTCCGTAAACCGACTTTACAGACAACCAATTTTTTATATGAAGTTGGACTAAGTCTAAACCAATTCTGAATATTTTAGGGGGGTTGCCCGATTATTTAAATAAATAAATGACTTCAAAAGTAGGCATATTTAACATTGGCTTTATGGTAAAACGGTAGATGGATGATATGTTTTCATTGATTTGGTGGAAATGAAAAAAAAACTATTTAAATTAAAGTTAAAACCTTAATAAATTATTGAAAACAAAAAAAAAACCGTTGCGTCCGACTAATTAAAAATATATTTAATTAAAAAGATTAAATATCTTTTTAATTAGTCGGGCACAACGGGTTTTCTTTTTTTGTTTTCAATACTTTATTAAGGTTTTAACTTTAATTCAAATAGTTTTTTTTTAATTTCCACCGACTAGTTTTGGAGAAATCATATCATCCATCAACCGAAATATAAAAAAATCAAGCCTTTTAAAATTGCCTTGGTGATCGTACTACCGTAAATCATATTGCATCCCTGCCTATGTGAGTAAATACTCCAAAGTTATGGGGTCAATGGACTCCCCGTAGTTTGAACGAAGTGTTTCAAATGAAGAGGACAAGGAAAATAAACAATTATTGTACTCGAACAATACTAGAGTCGAGTAAAAAACGTTTTTGCTATTAATTATTGAATCGACAACTTCGGAACATTCTCGAAATAAATATAAATTTGAGAAAAATTGTAAAGTCGAAAATCTACTCACTGTAGTTGAGCTGCCTTAAATGGAACTGCGTTTTGATTTCTTCTAGAACGTCCTGAACAAAGTCTTTTTCCGCCATTTGCGTTCCGACGAGTTTATCTAACGTCAATGCGGTTATAGAATAGGCTTCGACTAGCGGCCTCAAAAGACCCCTCAGAAAACTGACATGATCCAACGAACCCTCGTTAATATTAAATACCAGATCCGGAGTCGAATTTCTGAACGCAGATTCGTCGTTATCTTCGTCGTCGTCAAAATGTTTCGCGTAACGTCTGCTCCATTTTTCCGAATCCGTGTACATTGGCTGCAAAAAATAGACGTTAGATAAAACAAATAATTACTAGCGTGACCTGTGCGAATTATTCGCACTAAATAAGTATAATAATTATCACTTTACAAAATTATTTTTTAAATATGATTGCAGGTATTCAATTCGTTTCTAATTTTGCACACTGCTTATAACGTTCTTCTTTTTGTTGTAAAAGAAATATTTTACTAAAATTGTCATATAGAGGCGCAAGTAGCAAAAGCGTTGTTCAGCGTTGCCCGTCAGATGGCAGTATGCAGTATTTACAATATGAAGGTCAGATGACAGATCGAAGTGTTAACGTTACGCCGTCAGATGGCAGACGTTGTTCAGAGTTTAATTAATTTACAAAAACAATAGCAATAATAAATTTTTTAGTTGTCGATGTCAGTAGAGCAAGCAATTATCTGTAAAATGATATATAATTTATGTGGAGAAATTGTGTGGTTTTTTCTAAAAAGGGAGGCAAACATCTTAAACCTTAGCGTATTAATATATATGATAAACCCGCAGAGTTTTTGAGAAGCGAACGTGTTTATTTACCTCGTTTGAAGACAAAACCTCTTTCGTTTTCAAATTGTCAATTGCTTCGATCATAATTGATTCTAAGTTTTGGCACGGCTTACAAAATATAAATTCATATTTCAACAGTTCGCATAACTCCAACGATTTTTGTACTAATTCGTCTTGCGACAGCAGGCACGTCGATCCGTGTACTTCGGGCAAAAATGTGTACAGAGCCGTCGCCACGACCGAATCGATAACGAACGCCGACATCAATCCGTTACTATAATAAGCTAGCTCTATAACGTTCGGAAGCATTGCGACGGGTCGCACAGTCGATTCGGTTTTATCGTGGCGCACCAGCGCGGGTCCCAATACGTCCAACTATAAATAAAAAAAAATGTTTTCAGACTTATTTCATACCGACGACAAAATCGCTCATTTCTTCCAATAGGTCATATGCATAATACTCCAAATTGGTTTAAATTTTTATTTCGAAATATATTTTAGTTCTTGATCATAACGTAATGGTTATTTTATTAATCTAATCACTGAAAAAAATACAACTAATAAAAACGAAATGTGGAAAATAAGCGCTATTTTCGAATTCTCAAAAGGCATCGTGACGTCAGAGTATATATTATCAACAACAGTTTCCATGACAACGATGTCGTCTCACAGTAAGATTATGTCAGTATTTAGAGAAAACAACAAATAAACTTCATTTAGAACATAATAAGAAAAAATTCGCAGGTTTGTGGACAATAGTTATATTTATAATTGTACGACGTTTCGTCTATAAATTTAGACTTTTTCAAGTACAAAACTGAAAAATATTTAAAACAATAATTATAAAAAGTCTAAATTTATAGACGAAACGTCGTACAATTATAAATATAACTATTGTCCACAAACCTGCGAATTTTTTCTTATTAACTATTATCGATGGACACGATATCTAATATATATATTCATTTAGAACATTGACAATTTGACATCAAGGTTGACATGCATCGTATATCATGACGTCACATAAGCCCGCGAACATGGCCGATTGTTTAAACTGTCTATTTTTGAATGTGAAATTTAATATTTTTTTTCTTATGATAATATTACATTTTTAAATGATTATCAATTTTTTTCCGTATTATGGTTGACTAAATAATCTATTAAAAATATTAAAAAAATGCATGCATATGACCTATTTAAAAACGTACGAATGACTTTCCAATGACCAAAAACTTACAGCATGATTAATAACGTCTAGTGAATCTCCGCTGAACCCAACGTCGCGTCCAAAATAAAGCAATTCGTTTCTAAGTTTATCGAATTCGGCGACCAGCTTGTCCATTGTCGTGCCTTCTCTGAATCGATTTAATAATAAGAAAGCTAGCGCGTTCGTTGACATCACAGCTGTCGATTGCGTAGCATCTGCAACATTCGTTTGTTTAAAATAGCGTACGTAATGCAACAAGATGGATGACCTCACAATGAAGTGACACAATTTCAATAAAACGCACGAGAGTAATTAAGGAAGTACCCTCGGTACGCAGTAAGTCAAAGAATTTCAGTCTTCTACTTAAGTAACGTAGTATATAATTTGGCAACCCGCACGCCTTGCCATAGTTACAAGTGCTTATGTACGCAGCATAAGTCAGCACGCGGTGTCAAATTCGCATTAATTTATGAAAATGCTTTTCTTTATTCCTGTCATTTCGGAAATAATAATATACTATCATTTTTTTGGAATACTATGCTTTTAGCATTTACTCAATTTACGTATGTTTTTACGATATCAAAACTGCTGCAGTTTCGTAACTTACCTTTGAATGACGCGCCACAAACTATAATATTGCGGTGTTGTCATGTTTATGAATTGCTAAAAAGCTCGGCTTTGTTTTAGTTATTTCTATTAACATAAGCAAGCTTTATACGTTTTGGAAAAAGAAAAATGTTCATAGAATATTCGTTTATATTTCCTGAAAATTTTATCAAAATCTGTTTGTCAATTCCAACGTAATAAATGATGGAGTGCGTCAAAATCACAGATTTCCATAAGACTCCATGTTAAGTGCAGCGAAATAAAATTATCAATATCTTTTTTCAAAGTCAACCAAAAATCACAAAAATTTAACTGAGTCATTTTTGAAAAGGTTTTGACATATTTGCAAATGTTCGTAATTTTCTGTTTGTTAATTCATTTATCGAGGGTACTTCCTTAAAAACAAAAGGGTAGTATTTAAAGTAGTTGGGTGACTAAATTACTTAGTGAGCGACTAAATCACTAAGTTGTTAATAGTTAATTGTTTGAATAGAACTGCGTTTTCTAAAAAATATATATTTAATTGACTGTCAATTAAATATACATTTTTTTAGAAAACGCAGTTCTATTCAAACAATTAACTATTTAATTCGCATACCCCGTTATCGTTCACCCCGGATTTGTTTTTTTAAAAACTCCACATTTGCCCCTTCCCGTTTCACTGCGAGACAATTCGCATACCCCTTTATCGTTCACCCCAGAATTACAATTCGCATACCCGTTTATCGTTCACCCCGGAATTATTTTTTTAAAAACTCCACCTTTGTCCCATCGCGTTCCACTGCGAGACAATTCGCATACCCCTTTATCAAAAAAAGCGGTGGTTTTCAATCTTCATGAAAATGTGAGTTTTAAGTTGTAGTCTCAAAGTGAAAAAAAAATAATAAAAAGTAAAAACAAAAGAAGATATCTGCTTCAAAATTACCGAAGGCATTCTAATCGCTCACTTAGTAATTTAGTCGCTCACTTAGTAATTTAGTCGTTCACTTAGTAATTTAGTCACCCAACTATTATTTTAATATCTCAAGTTATTAAAACAGTATCTCATCATCAGTCACCAAATTTTTTTTTATTCGACCGTTTTATAATTACCTACCCAAAACAAAAGAGTTATGTATATTTACCATAAATTACGTGTCTCGCTATGCTTTCTACAAGCAATCTGTGTTTTTCTTCAACAACGTCGGTTCCATATAAACTAGCAGTGGACGAAGTCGATACCAATCTTCTGTCTGCTGGTAAAACAGTTCCGTTCGATATCGGAGGCGACGATGGCACGTGGAAAGTTTTAATCAACTCCTAAAATGTCACGGTACATTAAATACAATTTTCAAAGCGATTTAACAAAAAAAAATCCGACGAGTAAAAACATACCCTAATCGAAAACGGCTGATTGAAATCTATCCTCATCATTCCGTAATTCGAATTCAGGACGGACCAAATTCCTTTTATCGCCGAACTGAACGTTTCCATTTCTTTCGGTTGACCCAGCTGCTCCCTGACAAAGTTTCCGTCGACTAACCGTTCGTAATTTACACTGACGGGTACCAGAAGCGCATCTTCAATCGTACCGTCCATGTAAGCGTCTACAATTACACTAAGAATACCCCCTGCAATAAAAAAAAAGTATTACAGTAAAGTCTCGATAAGGTAAATAGTGATTTCCACCCTTAAAATGCTCAAATTCTTAAATTAATAACTCTATAAGATTACTTTTATTAAGCACATCGATATATCGTTGAACCGATATATCGGTTCAATGATATATCGATTTTATCGATGATTTTAAAATGTCGCCTACTCGCATTCCCTGCAATTCTTTGCTTAAAAAAAGTAATCTTATTAATTAATTATCGATAGAAATCGATATATCGTTGAACCGATATATCGATATAGGAGTAATTTACACGTTCACAGATTGCAAGTGGAGCCGGATCGATATCAAATTAAAAACGATTGTACGGAATTCCGACTGACCTTTCGGCATGCACGGTTTCCCAGTTCTCGTGCGACCTCCTTCGATAAAGAACTCAATGTTGTGTCCGGCCCTCAAAGCTTCCATCATATACGTGTGAAGTACGGCCCTGTAGACAATATCCTTGCGGCCGGCGACCGGATCGATTCTCCGTTTGATATAAAACGCACCGAGACCGCGCAACAGCGATCCGAAGAACGGTATTCTTAAATTGTCTCCGGCCGCAACTAACGGCGATCTGACGTTGTTGTTGAGCAGTATGAACGATATAAGAATATAATCGAGATGCGAACGGTGCAGCGGCAGAAATATCAGCGGCACGCCGGAATCGCCGGCCTTTTTCAACATTTCTATTTGTACAGGATGAGCGACCACCGAGCTCAAAAAGCACGGCAATAGTTTGTATAATACCCACGATGTCAGTCTGTAAAACAACAAAAGAGCCAGGGTAAAAAACAGAAAACGCTTTAAAATAACTCAGGAACCTCTCTGCGAACAATAATATTAACAGTAACCTATTTCATATCTGGAGCTAAATAACCTTGCTGCCGAAGCCCTCCTCTCAAAAAAAAAATATATATATACAGGGTGTCCCATTAAGAATGGGACATAGAACAACCGCAGATTCTCCAATTCAAAATAAAACGATAAAGCGAAATATGCTTAGATAAAATGTTACTCGTTTCCGAAATACGGGGTGTTGAAGTTGAAAACTAAATTATTAATGTCCATAATTTTTTTAATACACCGTATAATTTTACTCAAATCGGCACACTTGTTAAATATCATAAAATGCACCTAACAATAAAAAAATTAGTTCAGTACGCTCTACCAGTGGCGTAAGGCAGGAGTAAGTAATGCTTGTACCCCTTCTAAATGTTACGCCGCTGTCTAAATTTTAATTTTGACTATAATTTTAATTTTTTTGATATTTTCTAAGTCAATAATGTACACTTGTTAGTTTGTTGTAAAGTCATTGGTTTTCGAGATATTCGCAGTTTTTTTAAGACAAAATTGTAAAAATGAATATTATTAATAATAATACAAATAAAAAGTACATGTCTATCTATCTTTAACTGCGAATATCTCGAAAACCAATGACTTTACAACAAACTAATAAGTGTACATTATTGACTTAGAAAATATCAAAAAAATTAAAATTATAGTCAAAATTAAAATTTAGACAGCGGCGTAACATTTAGAAGGGGTACAAGCATTACTTACTCCTGCCGTACACCACTGGTAGAGCGAGTAACATTTTATCTAAGCATATTTCGTTTAATCATTTTATTTTGAATTGGAGAATCTGCGGTTATTCTATGTCCCATTCTTAATGGGACATCCTGTATATTATAAACAGTACATGGGCCCGTCATTAAAATTAACAGATGTAACAATCACAGAAATAGTCTTTGCCCGATATATTATACTTACGGATGCAAAATGATTTTAATATCGATATTTATATCGACATCGGACTGATATCAATAATATAGACCCTTGATATCAGCATGCACAAAGATGAGTGACCATTTTTTAGTAGCTTGAGTTTAAAGAGACTTTTAGCTTCACGAATGACCTTTTATTTTTGCAATTCTTTAAGTCACATTTGCTCTCCAATATTTTTAGTGTATTTGCCATAAGGCACTTACACTATTGGCGTCGGTCGGATGGCGGGACCTAGGGGTCGGACCAAAATTTCTCGACGTTTCATAACTTTCTAAGAAGTTTGGCACCATTTTTGGAAATGTTTATATAATATATATGTATATATATATATATTTATATATATATATATATATATATATATATATATATATATATATATATATATATATATATATATATATATATATATATATATATATATATGTGCGGGCTATAACTTTCGAAGGAGTTAATTGATTTTAACGAAATTTGGACCACATGTTGAAATCCATCACCGCACGAAGCCTATTTAAAATGGGCCCAATCGGGCCATGTTAAGGGTGGTATTTAGGGGTTGAAAAAAGTTTTTGGGCCCAAAAATACCGAAAAAATTTTCGGAACCGTTTCAAATTTGAAATTTAATCCTTTAGTAATTATTAAAATGTGCTGCTAAAATTTTAATAAAATCGGCCCGACAGGACCGGACTTACAAATTTTATGAAAACACAAGTTTCTGATATGGATTTTACATACTGAAGAGTGTATATAATTTGATACAGATGTTGAATTGATATGTAGTATTGAAATTAAGTAAAAAACTGTTTTAAGGGTTGTATTAAGGGGTAATTTTTTTTATTTTGTCCAAAAACAAAGTTAAGTTCATATAATAGAGCCACACTGCTTATAAAAGCAAATACACTATATGTCGGCAGGGTTTCGCACTGCGACCCGGAGTTTTTTTTATACCATAATATCAATAAAATCATATCGGTAATGTAAATATATCGATATTTTCAAGTTCTCCAGTATTTGTATGCCATAATATCATATCGGGAATGTACATATATCGATATAAATAATCTTCTTTTGGATATTATCGATAATATCGGTTGACCGATATATCGTTGCAACCCTGATTGTACTTAGTAATTAAAGATTCGATCAATCTAAGATCCGTACCTTAAAAGAAAATCGGACAGAGTAGATCTCATATCTAACAAGACGGCTTTAGCACGTTCTTCATTTTTTTTGAACAGCGACTGATACACGTTGTCGTTTTTCGTTTCCATGTCTTTCATTTGCATCTCGGTCGCCATCTGCAACGCCTCTTTGAGCCTCTCATCTCGAAGAACGGTGTCCGCGATTTGCGGATACGCAAACTTGCGCAAGTTATAAACTTGCGACAAGTGACACAGCTTTCTCGTTAAGAAGCCGTTTTTGGCGTTCAGCGCGTCAACCTGCAGGATATTCTTGACGTTCAACGATTCGGTGGCTTTCTTCAGTATCGTGTCCTGAAAAAAATAATATTCGTTAATCATGGCTTTCGCTCGTCCCGGCGGCACATTTGTAAGTTAAGCGGGACTTTCCCTATCGGGTTTTTCGCTGTTTTTTTTTGGAGTTTACTCCTTAAGAAACGATTTTGAGTTATATGACCCGGTACGGAAATTTTATGAGTAGTAAGATCAATTGGTTAGGTGTTACGCTCCACCGCTTCAAGTGTGGCGTTACGCTCCTCCGCTTCAAAAGAGACAAACATATATATCTGTAGGATTTAACGTGCGAAAGAATGAGATGGAATACAAAAGAGACAAACATATATATCTGTAGAATTTAACGTGCGAAAGAATGAGATGGAATACATTACACGGCGTATCTAAGGAGTAAACTCCAGTCGTGCGTCGGAGCTGACACGCGCGCGCTTTTTTTGACGTGATAACGTCTTATAAATTGATGAAACACCGGCTGCATGCACGAAAAAGTGTAACGTTCCGAAATGTGTTACGTTCCGAAATGTGTCACGTTCCGAAATGTGTCACGTTCCGAAATGTGTCACGTTCCGCCTGACCCTGTGCGTGCAAGCGAGAGCGCAGTACGTTATCACGTAAAACTATCGTCCGTAAACCGACTTTACAGACAACCAATTTTTTTTTCGTAAATTAATTATACTCAATAATTTAACAGTGCATCCGGCTTTCACAAAACACTAGTTTTTGGAGTGAAACTTCTTTCGCGACGGATTTGTTGAAACTTTTCTGTAGCGTTAAAGAGGAAATTATTAAACGGCGGGGAAACATACGCAAAATAGTTTCACTTCACGTACGAATGTTCCTGAATGCACTAAGTCTTGGCCTACGGTCCATGCGAATGGAGTCGCGGGCAAAAGCTAGTAAATTATAATTTTGTGAACTTCAGCCGAATCACACCTTTGGCGCCCTTCATTTTGAATTGCATGACGAAATAATATATTCTGTATTCGTGTGAAATAGATTGCGTCTAACCATTCAGCAAGGGTTTGGCGCCCTTTACGAAAATTTTACAAAGCACACTATGACAAGCTGCCTTGTCCAAAGCTATCAAACAGCACAGATTTTGGATACCAACTGCAATAGTCACGGAAAAATTCGATGCATGTTTTCAAGCAATAACCTCATTGGCAAATTGCCAATAATAAAAAAAATCACATGTTTTAAACACTAGATTATTAACATTATTGTACCACACAAAAAAAAATTAATAGCGATCATTAATTGAAACAAAACAATAACGGTTTTGTAACCACACAACAATGAAATCACCTTTTTTGTTAGTAGAAAAAAAGCACACAATTCACGTTTAGCATATTTTTATAGTAATAATAGAACCAGTACCCCGATAGAAAAATGGATATTTCTGTTGTAGCGAAATAAATCATCTTCTTTAAGACTGTAACGTTTATAAAACAAATGAGTGCGATAATTATTCGAATCGAAAAAACCTCGCCACTCCATTTTAAATGATAATAATTAGTGAAATTAAACCGTAACGACGATGTCGCGATGGTTTCAACTACATCGTGCCATTTCTAAATATAAATCAACGCTTCAAGGTAATCAGGGACATCTGCACCGAGAAGTTAGACACCGTTCATCTTTGTTTTGATCCTATATTCAAATTTATACACAGCAAAAAAAAACAAATTCTTTCTATTTTCGATATAGCATGCATATAAGTAAATCTAAAAATATGCGCCCAAAAAATATGAAACGCGACGCATTCAAAACAGTTGGGATAGTGTTTTGTTTCACTCAGCAAACAAATGAACTGTCGATGTTTCTAAAACAAACGCGCGGAGGTTTATTTTTCTTCTGTGTCTGTATTTACCGAACACGGTTTCGGCGAGTTAATGATTTAAGCAGGTGAAAATGAAATACGTAAGTTTTGCGAAAAGGTTAAAAATAAAACATATTTAGGCGAGAATTTTTTTGCGCCAACGCGTTTTCGTAAACCGCCAAACAGATAACAGCAGAATCGAGAGGTCAGCAACTGGCGGATTGCGGTCCGCATCCGGACCACAGACAACGTCTTTTAAATAAAACTTTACTATACTTTTGATATTTTAGAACGTATGTTTTTTTCGCATTACAAGTATTGGATCTTCCATAAACCACACGGTTCTATTTTGTCCACCCTTTGATTCCCCTTCACACCTCACGGAGTTTTTTGTTGGCCCTGCGTCTTACCGAGAAATAAATGAAATTTTGTAATTGGGTCAACCGTTCAACGAGGTCAAAGTTTTCTAGTCTCGAGGTGTCCCAATTAACCGGCATCTGGCATATTTATTCTTTGACTAGCGGTCCCGTCCGGTTTCACCCGGGAGTAAAAGAACGAATGGGGAAGGGAGGAACATGGGTACACACATTCATCTTAGTTTACCGAGATGAATGTTGTGTCCAAATTACATGATGATCGGAGTTACCGTTCAAAATTTTTTGTCGATAAAAAGCAGTATTTATACTTTTTTCAACTAATATATTTTTTTTTTTAAATAAAATTATAATAAATTTAAATGTAAGCCTTAGAAGAAAGCAATGTTGAAAATAAAAAAAAAATAAAAATATATTCGCCCAACGTAGGGCTCGAACCCACGACCCTGGTATTGACAGCCGTGTGCTCTACCGATTGCGCTAGCCGGCGTTGTATTCTGTTTACGCTAATATGAGTAAGTATATTTAGTTAGGGCATTTCACCTGAATAGAAGCTTACTTTTGAGATACATTTTGCAACATTTTTCATTAATACTCCGCTCCTAATGGTCGTAGCCTGATTTTATATAGCCTATAGCCTTCCTCGATAAATGGGCTATCCAACAAAAAATTTTTTTTTCAATTTGAACCGGTAGTTCAAACAAACAAACAAACAAACTCTTCAGCTTTATATATTAGTATAGATATAAAAAAAAATAGAAATCAATCAACAATTACTATTATAACAATGGAGAACTTCGTACATTAGGGCTAAATGGTGCTCCAGTGACGGATTTATAATAAGGCACGCTAGGACCCAATCTAGGGCACCAACACACAACGAGTTTACTATTTTCCTAGTTAGAACGATTTCGGTAATTAGACTTCTGATTAAAAATGATATGTTGGCACACGATTACTAGCATTTATGATCACTTCATGAAAATCTTTCTTCTGGAACAAAATTATGAAGAACAGAGGAACTTTGAGAAGTGAAATATTAAAAGAAGACGATGTTAATAAAAACCAAGATCCTGGGCTATGGATCAAAACAACAAAAAGATAAAAACTGGGACACCGTTAGCTATAAAAAAAGTTACATCCAGAGTTGATGGTGCCCAAGTTCTGAAGTGTCTCCATTAATTGGCATCTGGTGTATTTATTTTTTAGTAAAAATAAAAAAATTGAAATGTACAACTGACTATTATGACATCAAAAGATGTTTACATTTTGCAACGTAAACACGAATAGGTACGAATTTAAAATATAAAACTTTCCACAAAAGTTCAGTAATTCGCAAAATACATTAACATCGTGTTTGTATTGAACAAACAATTGAAAATACACTTGCTGCCACCTGTGGTGATCCGCCCCATTGTATTTAATTATCGTGAAGATACACATCCGAAACAATTTATTATTATCATTTTATTCGAAACAATATTATAAATATTATATTTTTTCATCTGCTGTAACAATATTGCAACACATTAAAAAAACAAAAGACACGTAAAATTAGCATACCGGCTTTTTCCAATACAACGTAAACAAATGACTTCAAACAAAAACACATCAGAACAATTGATTAAATATTTAAAAGAATTTCAAATAAATAAACTCACTTATTTACCTTAGAAAACTGTATAGATTTCGGTTTTGAAAGTTTACAAATTAATTTCCAAGTGTAAATAGCCATTTTATTGACCGCGTTCGCAAAAAAAGCCTTTTGTTGCCGGATGTTAAGCAACGCATGATTTTTTTACCGAAACTTTGTTGTTTAGCCCCGAGGAAAATTATCTTACTGCGTCGAGATATAAGTTTGACTTGAAGGAGCAATAAAAATACATTTTTTTAAATGAACGTAAATCTAATCAACTGATATAGTCAAGGGCGTGCATCAAATCAGAATGAAACCGGTTTTGCTAAGTTAAAATAAAAGCGTTTCTGATACATCATACAATCCCCGAAATCTTACAGTTTCATAAAACAAAATTAAATATTTTGAAAAACCCACGACAAATGTAAATGTTGTAATAGAAATACAATTAAATACAATTTTAAAATCCCCCGACTTACACCTCCTTTTGACCCTGTTAGGGGGTGAATTTAAAAAAGCGCTGAAACACGGGTTTGTTTATTTTTCATGAAGAGTGCGTATGTTGAATTCAATGTCTCTCACGTTAACGATTTTTAAAATATAGCCATTTTATCAAAAAACCTTTACACCCCCTTTTGACCTCGTTTGGGGTTGAATGTAAAAAAACGCTGAAACAAGGGTTTGTTTATTGTTCATGAAGAGTGCGTATGTTGAATTCAATGTCTCCCATTTTAACGATTTTTGAAATATGGCCATTTTATCAAAAACCTTTACACCTTCTTAGGATTTCAAAAAATTCCTTCTTAGCGGGTGCTTACGTCATAAAAGGAACCTACTGTCCAAATTTCAAGTTTATAGCTCAAGCGGTTTGATCTGGGCGTTGATGAATCAGTCAGGAGTCAGGACAAACGATTTTATATTATATAAGTATAGATTAATTTTTGAATCATTAAACAATATGGCTCCTTTACAATGTTGTTAAATCCGCGCCTATGGATACAAAGTCCTAAGTGTAATGTTTATAAACAAAATCGGTCCCAAAGAGAGGCGCAATTAGCGATTAATTAAACAGTTAATTAATATATATTAATTAAATGTGTAAAAATGTAACAGAAAATACTGCGGAATAATTCACATTTTGTCGATATTCACTTTAAAGGAAATTATTCTTCAATTTCATAAATGGAACATTACGAAAACAACTTCCTGCCAACAAATGTAATCTAAAATAAAATATCGTGTCTTTCTTATCAATTAATTCAATATCAATATTTTCACACGGCGATTTGAACTTTAAACTTCACTTGAACGAACAATAAATATTTGGTGCTCGTTAAAAAAGGATTTCACTGTAAAAATTATGGAGCCTCTTTACTAGTTCGCGCCACGGATCTAAAAGGTTCGGAAGTTAGTCACAAACAGCGTCGCAAAGGCACATTTTAGAGCCGTTGAGACCCCCACCACCTCGTGCGCTCGTCGGTGATTGGCCGTGATCGTTCGTTGCCTTTGCCACTTGTCGCTTTCCTGCTTTAAAGTACAGTCGAGTACGCTATTGTCAAGTTGTTATTGTTATTTTAGTTTTGTTGAGTTGCGAGTTTGTAGCTTTTCAACAGACTGTACAAGCGCAAGCCCGCATTCGCATGTAACTTCCGAGCCTTTTAGATTCGTGGCGCGTATTATACGTAATACATCTAAATTGTGTAGCGACTGCTCTGTCAAATGTCAGTAATAATCTATACTAATACAGTAGAACCTTTTTAAGTATAACCTCGATAAGTCGAAAACCTCCAAAACTTAAAAAATTGTTTTACTCCCTTCCCTTCAATCTCCAAAACGTCCAATACTCGAAATCTCAACCCTCTATAGCTCGAAATAATCAGTGAGTTCCTACAAGCGATTTCGGTACATATTTTCCCTCGATAACTCGAATAAATAAATTGCACCTCTCGAACATAGCAACATAGCGCGTGCTCCGGTTGCCCCCCTCCCCAAATCCGGAGCTGAACAGTTGCAAACCGATTTGAAAATCAGTATCTTCGGGTTATTCGCATCGACTAAACAATCATAATATCATATTTCACGTTATTTCAAACCGATCTTATCAATAAATAAATATTAAAATACGATCTTAAAAATACTTCGGGTAGTAACTGAACACTTCCAGTCGATCGCGGCGTGATTCATTTGTTTTGCAAGTGCAAAAAAAACAACACACTAACGATGAATACGTTATAGATTCAGTAATAACAACTGGCTGCACAAACGTATTTATTATCTGATGTTTAATTGTTTTTTCCGATGTACGATCGTTCATTGCATGAAGACTATAACAAGGAGCACGAACGGGAGTAATTGACAGAATCTGTCCACTAAACCGCACACATTATTACGTCCCCTTTTATATACCACTGACCACGAAGTCTGTTACCAGGAGACTTAGCTTCCCATGCTTGCCGTGTTTCGAGACGGACCGTTTTCTGGCGCACGCGAGATGGCGCTGTTATCACTATCTGGGAAGACTTCGGTTCTTTCCGCCTGTGGTCGCCATTACCAAAGTTGTTTAACATCACAGACACTACACACGTGTAAGCCATGAACGCGTGCGCGTTATCCAGTAGCTGACGCCATGTTGGTTCGTGCGACAGACATCGGTCCACCGCTACAAATGGGTCTACTGGTTACAGACTTCGTGGTACTGACGTTTGAAAATTTCAAAATTACAACCGGGGACACTTTTCGTATACTAGTTTGTCGGCTTGTTTTCGAGCAAAAACCAATCCGGAATGAACGTCCATTTTTGTTGATATTCGAGCTATCGCTGCGCGCGCACAAAACCCATCTACAAAGCAAGCTTCAATGCATGCATCGCGTGAAGCGAACACATAAAAGCCAAAACCAACGCCACGGCACGCTTGAAATATAGCAGCCAAATCTTGCCATCAAACCAACTTCCGTGTCATAACGTCATAAAGAAACATTGAACCATACTCGTAAAGTGTTGAAAAATAACTTTTTTTTATTTTTCACATTATACGTATACGTTTCCAAACATTTATTTTTACATATTTAAATAGTAAAATTAGAGTTCTAACCAACTGTAGAAACGGTTTTTAAATATAATGAACCGTTTTCAAAATACACGCAGTTTTAATAAACGGACGGTCGGGTGGTGTGGATTTTTCACTCCCTGTAAGTATATATACGAGCGAACTGTGGCAGTCTATTGGAAGTTTGTGTCTTGTGATCTTTAATAAATAAATTTTTGTAGCTGTCAAACTTGGGCCGATCGTGCTTCTCTATCGCTTATACTGCGCTCTCGCTTGCACGCACAAGGTCAGGCGGAACGTTACACATTTCATCAATTTATAAAATTGGTGTTTCATCAATTTATAAGACGTTATCACGTCAATAACCGACACATTCAACAAATCGAAGACATTTAAAACTTCGAATGAAATTTTTCCGAACAAAACACGTTCGTTAGATGCAATTTAATTAAACGGTTTTGAAGGCTCCGATACATTTCGAAAAAAAAAAATTTACTTACGAGGCTAGCCGGCGTGCAACTATGACAACTGAGTCCCATGAACGGTCGCGGTTTTTGGGGCGCAACCAACGTCGGCGCCAAATCTTTTGTTTGGAAAATGTGTCTGTCGCGGCTCTGAAACAAAACAGACGTCTCGGTCAGATGTCATACGCGTCGTCGATTGCATTGCGAGCCCACATCGAGTAATTCGACATTTTATGGGTGCCGACTTTGAAATGACAGTAAATTATAGACGCTCGACAACATAATCGCTTAATCGGCCGATAATTGAGGGGTGGCTGGATCAATGTTTTATACTTACAGCGCGCGTATTATCCTTGGTGGTTTTGCGATTTCTCTTCTGCTGGTATCCATATCGTCGGAGACCCGATGTCGTTTGTCTGTTCGAATCGTTATCTTCCGGACGTATCGACCAGCTAGCGTAAACTTCGTGTAATCGGTTAGATACAACGTCGACCATCGTATAGGCTCTGGAAAAACAAAAGCGCTACTGAAAAAACAGAAGACAGACACTTCCGTTTTTATAACAATTTCGACGCAACAAAAATATTTGCTTTTATACGAATGAATAAATTAATCGTTTCATTAAACAAACGTGGTAAAAAAACAGAAGTAAATTTGTGACCGTATTAAAGACCTCGCACACTTGTCGAGCATAATCCTGCGCGACCAGCACGGCACTGAGCAAAAAAGCCTGTTCGTGAAGAAAATCCGCTGCACACGAGACTGGATTTGCCGCTAGGTTCCTTGCTATAGATTTCACTTACTAGCTTTCTGGCGCTGGTTTTCTCAATTGCTATTATGTGCTCGCTTACACGAGACGTCTTTACAAGCTTGCTCTGCAGGTAGATTCGGTGCGCGCGCAGTGATAGAACAGTAACAAAAGTGCATGTATTTATTGTCTCTGAACAGAACAACACACTATTGTTTGTGGGCGTTTGTTCAAGTCGCCCACGTGCCAAGATACTGCTTCCTGATTGGTTCTTGCCCATATACCATACCATATACCTATTAGCAGCGGGCCTAGCAAGAAAAATAGTCCCTGTTCTAATTTTAAAACCTATCTTGAGAGCTAGCAGGCGAGCCTGCAGTGACGTCATTTCCAGCTTCGTACCCAGCCTACCGGCCAGCAGAAGTCCAAGCAGCGTTTCTAGCCTCGTCGTGTGCAGCGGCCTTTTATCACGCACGCATCTTGGCACTTGAAGCAAGTAACGAACGCCAGTCAGTAGCCTGCAATTTCTATCTTGCCGTGCTAGTGATGTGTCGTTTTGCAAGTTGTAGGTTTGTGGTGTGCTGGTCGTGCAGGGTTATGCTTGACAAGTGTGCGCGGTTTTTTAATATCATTATTGCTTGCGTCATAGAATATCTGTGTTTTTATAGGCATGGATAGTAATTTAATAAAAAACAAATTACTCTATAATATTCTCGTTAATAAGGAACGTCTCATTTAATATGTCAAAACGTATGTTTTTCTTTATAATCGTTCATAATTTTAAAGGATAATGCAATAAAAACTAAACACGAAGGTTAAATTTAATTTGCAGTTGCTGTTTAAAAATGAAATTGCACGCAAATCGCTATCTCAAAATAATTGTTCAAATTTTGAGATGCACGCATGTCAAATATTTTATATTTTTGCACAACACGGACGTTATTTTGTAATCACGGGTTTCCGTGACATATAAATAAAAAAACAACTAAAAAATTAGCCGATTAAATAAAAATCAGGAACTGATAAAACTGACAAGCTGAATGAGTATACATCTTTTGACAACTTCGAGGATTATCTGACCCTAGAAGCAATTATGTATTCACATTTTTGATGGTATTGTTATTTTTATTATTAAACTGAAAAGGCACGTAATTCTCAGAACAACAAAGTAACAAAAGATACATATAAATAGCATATCATTTTAACAAGTGTTTAATTATTATGCACAAAATAATATCGATAAATTTAGCACGTAGTATAATGCCCTAAAGCAAGTGTAAGCTTTTTCATTTGCGTCGTTCTAAAATAGTATATTACATCACAAGGGCCGAAAGTTGAATTTTCGGCGCTGCGTGTCATGAGCCCGAGGCGAAGCCGAGGGCATCCGAGATTTCAACTTTTAAGGCCCGTGTGGTGTATACGATTTTTCTTCATATCCGCTCGAAAGTACGTACTTTCGTCAGCGGGGACGAAAGATTGACATTTACTCCCAGTGAGAACGGCGGGAGGATAAAATTTCTCATGCGTATTTATACTCGTAACTAGGGTTACCGCTGTCATTTAATATAATAAATAACAGGAAGTAAATGTCAAACTTTCGTCCCTGCTATAAAGGACGAAAGTACGTACTTTCGATCGAGGTATGAAGAAAAAGTTATTTTTTAACACTCTTATTAACTTCACCTGCATGCATGTATGTTTCTCCTGAATCGATTTTACCTGTGTTAATTCACACACATCATTAAAGCGAAGAGAATGATTTATGATTGTGAAAAATAGGTAACTCTAATAATAATTTAGAGTGATGATGATCTTGTTTAAATGTTGAAAGATTAAAGGATGAATCCTGGTGGCATAGGATCGATGAACTAAGCAAATACTGAAGGTTTTTTTATTGCATTTTATTGTCTGACGTTTCGGCAAACTTTATGCCATCTTCTGTCTGTTTTCTCAGTATTGTTGTTATATGTATAAAATAAATTAAAATAAAAAATGTCATCAACGGGTATTAAAATTACTATTGTTCTTGAAAAAACGACTGATTTTTACTGAAAATTGTATAAATGTGTCAAAGCAGTATAATTTTAAACATTTGACACATTTATACAATTTTCAGTATAAATCAGTCGTTTTTTCAAGAACAATAGTGATTTTAATACCCGCTGATGACATTTTTTATTTTAATTTATTTTATACATAACAACAATACTGAGAAAACAGACAGCATTGATTCTCCGAAGATGGCATAAAGTTTGCCGAAACGTCAGACAATAAAATCCAATTAAAAAAACCTTCAGTATTTGCTTAGTTCATCGATCCTATGCCACCAGGATTCATCCTTTAATCTTCCAACAGAATGATTTATGTTTCATCACCATGTGTGCGAATTAACACACTCAAACCGGTACCTCCCTTCCCGTATATAGATATCGGTATATATATACAATTTAAACGAGATACTACGATGGTATCTTACCATCGTAGTATCTCGTTTAAATTGTGCAATTATCATTTTGCACAAGACGCAGCCGCGTAGAGGCCACGGCAACGGAATTACAAAATATTATCTCGACCGTGAAAACTGTCCTCAACACGTCTTTATTAGTCATATGATCGTGTTTTGTTTAAACAAAATCTATTCAGAAACAGATGAAGTAATAAAAGATATAACATTTAAATCGAATTTATTCAGGTGAGGCCAACAAAAAGTTGGTAAACATTATCAGTCTTTGATCGAATGTCTTTTAACTAAACCATGATCGTTTTTCCTGCTGTTCTGGTATAGATACTAGAATTCTCAGACTTAACCCTCTCCTAGTGAACTTGATCATTTAGCCCTTCAGATAGCACACTTTAAAAATCGGCCTCGACAATTGTTTAGCGAACCCCAAAAACTTTAATTGATTTCTGTTCTATCCCCAATTATTTTCTTATAATTTCTAGTCTTAAAATACCAGAATGAGCAAACACATTACACTTATGTATGTTCAGAAACAAATGTCATAATTATCTATTAAATAAATAGGGATGGCCAATTGATGTTCTCATAATTTTAAGTATTAATTTTAATTGTGTTTTTATGATAATATTTCTTAAGTATCTTAAATCGTAATTTTGAGTATTAATTTTTAATTGTTTTATTTGTAAAAATATTTCTTAAATAGTGATGTTAGAATTTACTTGATGATTAATGATTGTTATTATCATATGCTGTACATGTATGTACCTACATATAATTTTGAAAGGGACAACTTTACACAGCCATCTGGCTTTGTTGTGCCCTGAATAAAGTTTATTTATTATTATTATTATTTATTATATTTCTATAAGACCACTAGCTGGGTTATCTGGTCCTAGTATATTTTCATATTAGGATCTGGGATCCGTTGAAGGTCGGTATGGTGTTCTCTACGATTATTTTTTTTAAGTAGAAAAATCGAAAATAAATACCTCTTTCCGAAAGCCAGTACCACACTGAACAAAAGCAAAATCGTCACGCAATGTATAATTAAAAATATTAAGTAGAATGTTTCTACGAGTCGAATTTTCATCACATCCATTTTTAAAAAGTACACCAACGTTTAAAAATCCAAAAAACACAACAATTAGGTTAACGATATATTCAAAATCTGATCACACACACATAATATTATTGTTCAAAAATAAACAAATGAACGTCCTCGTCACAAAAACGGAAAAATGGAGGTCGAATAACACTAAATTTTTTTTTCTGCGAAGCAATTATAACATAGAAAATGATTTGAATAACTAATTGTCGACTGAACGTCTTAAACATTATTGATCAGTGATCACGTCCAATCAAAATAACAAATGATATAAAAATGCTATCAATATGTCTTTTTAATTAAAATTACACATCGCGTACAAAGCGTGACCTCTTACATTATTTCAATCAAATGAAACAATTGATAACCGACAGATCATTTGTTTTCCCCCCATTAAAAGTTGTTCAAACATCCAATAAGAAAGCTTGAAAATAATGTATCAGTCATCGTGCAGTGAACAAAAAAAAAAACCCAACAAAAAAAAATATCAATACGCCAATGATTTTTGTGGACATTAACACCAATTAACAGACTGTAATATTATCAGCACTATGATGAAACATGTTCGTCATTTTTTTTTATAATGGGGGTCAAAAGGTCGAATCATCGTTACCACGTGAAAAATTATGTGTTCGACATGCTTACAATATTCACACAAATTTTGAGCTATTGGAATCTGAGATAAATTCAATAAAATGATAAGAAAATGAGTGCATTTTTAGCACGGACTAAATCACATTTGAACCGCGAACCGTTTTTTTATACTGGCAACAAGAAATTATACATTTTCAGGTTGTTTTTTTTTGCTCTCGCAAAATTAAAAAAAAATTCCAATCAATTGGGCGACGTGACCATTCCGACTTCAAAAATGTTGACATTTGATTATAATAAAGAAATTAAAATTTCTGATATCGCGTGAGGTGACGCGGGTAATGGCTAGTATTCAATATATTTGCTATTCGTTGCCATGGTTAATTTGTTCCATGTCGTGTAACAGTTAATCAAAGCATGCCGAACTAGTTTATTTCTGACAGATCCATAAAACAAAAGAGCGGCTGACTTTTTTTTATTTTCAAAATATTTCCGAAACTTTAAAGTTTAGAAAAAAAATTATTAACGAAACTTTCTTGAAAAAATAAACAGAATAATAAACCGTTATGAAAAGTATACCATTATTACTTGTATATAAAAAACACCGCTATAGCATATATCTTTTCTGCGCATGCGGTGATTTTCCCCAAAAACAATAGGTCTCTTCATATTTGCATACCAAACATCCTCCCAAAATTTGGTTTCAATTCGCTCATCCGTTTGACCTGTATCGAGTTCACAGACTAACAGACGCACAGAGATTTTTTCAAAAATATGTTTTTTGGATTCGGGGGACCTTAAAACGGAAAGATATTGTAAAATTTTTGAAAAGTAATTTTTAACCTAAACTAGTACCATTCCACTCTTGTGGATTGGAATGGTAAAAACTGTTATAGATTCATTTTAAAACAAATGATGAATGCAAAATGAATCACATTGCGTGTTATTGACCAGTCTTAAATAATTAATTAATTGATTCGCACATAAAATCGCAAAGGGAAATGAATTTTGTAACCACACTGGTATTATTAAAATAACAATTACTGAAGCAATTCATTCACTTTCACCCAAATAACAATATTTCCGCGTAACGAAACCAAAACGTTGCCCATAGCACACCGGCTTTTAAAACTGAAGATTCCGTTGTACCGCAATTCTCAGACTAGAACTAGAGAACTGTTTTTAACGCAATATAAACAACGGAATCATTACGAGTTCAAGGTCACTGATTTTGAAAAAATTGAAAAAATATTACGGAACAACTTGTCCAAAAAAAAGAACATCGTTCGTAATTTTATCACCTTTGTGTGGTATGCTTTGCACTCCATAGATGATGGAGTAAAGATGGTGCTTTGGATTAATCATTGTAATCAGATTTTGAATATTTCGCACAAACAAAATTAAAATTGTAGTCAAACACCACTATAAAAACACTTCACTAGCCACCGGCGACATTAAAGTTTGCCGCACAAAGTCAAATAACAAAGTAAAAGAAAATTTGTTCAATGGAACTCTTTTATATTAGATGTCAATACATTCATTTGGCGACTTGTCGAAGACAACAAGCAATAGTTTTTTACTTAATAATGTATAAAAGTTAAGTGTACACTCTTATATGCAACGCTTAATTTCAGGGCTGCCAACACTGAAAACAAAATCTCGCGAACGATCGTCAATGTTTTTTTCGAATTTTTGAACGGATCAAAATCTGGCAATTACTTCACATCGCGAGGAAAAACTGTTTTCACCACAAAACAATAGACGCTGATAACCTCAGTTGTTGACCGTCTATCATCTACAATCTTCTTCTTCCTTCAATAAATAAAATTATCGACCAATTCTTCTTTCTTCGTTCAAAACGTGTTTCTTTTCCACATAAAAAATTCACTAAACTGATATTAAAAAAACGTAGAAAAAGACAAAGCGTATCTTACGAAAATGTAAATATAATTCAGCAAATTTGCCCTCTTTTGGCTTTTTGCCGCAGCGTCGTACATGTACTTAAACGAGTCGCGACACAAAACACAAATTGACGACCCTATATGGTGCATGATTTATGACAGAGTGAGTTTATCGATATCAAAAATTGTACCTTGTCCACGAGATGGTCTAATGCCCACGTGATAATCCAGTAGCACAACTTACAGCTGTTCAAAGGATCAAGTTTCAATGTCAACATTTTTGAAAAAGTTTAGCCTACTAGTTTTTGAACTTCAAACCATTTTCTGTCTCTCCTATCATCTCTATTAATTTATTGAACAAACAGAAATGCAAACACAAAAGAAAAAACATAACAATTGTACGTTGAACTTCGGGTAATTTTACAGTGCGTAGACTATCTGCTTCGGACATACGGAAGTTCGACATGGGTGTGACAACTGACTAGCTAAAGGAATGTGGTGAGTCTCAAGTGTGCGAAATTAAAGTATAATAATTAACTATAGCTTCCCGGTCTGGCATCGCTTGGGCAGAGCTAATTACTACTCTAACATAGGTCAACGCAGGAATGACATCAAAAACCATTTCAAGTCATTTTGACATCCCTGTATCTCCGAGACTAGTTACGTTAGAGGACTGAATTTTTACACGAGGATTAAAGTTACCCAAAAGAAGCAGTAGTCCAAATTTGACACGTCTAGATGGAATACTTTCCAAGATACGAGTATTCAAATATTAAAATTTTGGGCATTCTATGACTTCCTCATATCTAGGACTTTCAATCGAGCTAGAAGCTTTGTTTGGAACATAGTGGACACGGTTGGAGAGTGTTTTGTGTGATTTCAGACTTTTTCCCTACGGTTGCGTACGACTGACTGGAAACTAGTCTCAAGCGTGTTTGTTGAAACTGTTGACGCGGGATTATAGTACACAAAAAAACGGCTATATTTATCAAGCAAAATATTATATATATTAAAAAGAAAAGAAATGAAGAAAAACTCGGATATATTTCCTTACAAAAACAATAAATTATTATGTAAGTAATATTGGACGACATTTTTGGTTATAAATTAGATGAAAGGATGTTATACAATAATAAACAATGAAATTACGGTTTCCTGGATAAAATAGAACACGATGTAGTAATTAGCAAACTGTGCAATTAGTGCCATAAATTATTTACTTAATTGTGATATCCATATTTCAAATAGCAGATCCAACAACAATAGCCAACAATAAATTATATATTTAAAAATATCGGTCATTGTTAAAAAAAATCAGATAAATATTTATACTTTGGCATTAAACAATAAAAAAACCAATAATAAAATATTGACGATATCAAAGTTTAATTTTAATCGCTTAATCAGAACCGAGCAACAAATTCATTAGAAACAAATATAAACAGTAGAGATAATCGATTATAGAAAAGACATCAGTGCACGGTAGCGAAAGTGGCACGCATCGCAGCTAAAGTGTTAACATTTAAATTAGATGGAAAATTACATTCAAATAAACGCAATAAAATGATTCACATAGTAAAGCAAATAAAACAAACACAAAACAAAAAATTATAAAAACAAGTGATTATTTGAACATTTAAATAAAAATTAAATTAGGCCAAATCTACTGCAGATATTTTTTTTCTCAGTGAGAGGTGAAGCGATATCACTGATTTTTTTTTATGAACGAGTGCAAATAATAAAAATCCAAACACCATTCGCATGCGACTTACATTTGGGTCAAAAGATCGGGCGTAAAAAGGCTAAGCATTATCCACTTATAACCATTCTGTAAAAATCAAATTCGTTGTTAATCGACTTTACATTACAAATATTAACACGTCGAATAATTTCAAATAATCATACAGTAGAGCTCGCAAGATATACAGTTAGATTTAGGTAATGTTTTCTATTGTTATATAATGATACCATCAGGACTCTAACCAAACACTTCCACTACGGTGGAGGCCGAGTTTTTATTAACTCAGCCGCCGCGACAGTGGAAGATGCGGGTTTAGAGTTGACTATCTGAAAATAATCTTTTCCTATATAGCATTGTAACAATGGATGTGTCTTAACAATAACAATAGCAACTTTAGCTAGATCTGACCAAGTAAGATAATAAAAGGATTTTTTGGAAACTTTCTCAATCATAAAAAAACTATTTTAAAGAGTATTTTAAACATCGAATTGCGCTGCTATCGAAAAGTCGGTGACAATGTTATGGCTGACTAGATCTACTGTGTCATGTCCACGTATACATCTCTTTCTAGAGATAAAGAAGTGTGACTAGCCTTGTACATCATCGTATGGCGGTTTATGCTCACCGTTTGCAAATTAAGAGGAAGGATATAAGAACGAAAAATTGGTTTATATCATTGGTTTATGTATGCCCTGTTTAAAATTAACAAATTTTTATGTGTGGGAATTGTACAATAAATCGATAGAAACATTTACATCTTTACAACTACTAACTCCGCTTGTGCACCGTGAGTTCCGCTGTACCAAAATTTTCCATCTTTGCCTATCACGTGGACTAGAAAAAGATTTTTTTTATGAAAACGAGCGATAATTGAAATTATTAAACTCTGAAATTTTTCCTAAAAACAAGATTTCAAAACACGTTACCATCTGCGATAAATAAAATGGTAACAACAAAAATGAAAAGATAAACAGTCGGTTATCAATATCGAGTGAAATTAATAACAAATAATAATCATCAAAATATTTTTTTTTCAAAAAACAAAACAATATCGTGACCCGCTGCAAGTTTTATGGCGTCATGAATATGGCACACTTCCTCGAAAAAAACAAAACAATATTTTCTTGTTTCAATATAAAAATTCGTGTATATAGGTACAGTCCAACCTCTCTAAGTGCATGCTTGTTTGTAACGTTTTTCTCAATTCTCTATTGGAGAGTAACTTTAATTCCAACTAAGCACATGCGAACAGACAGACAGTTTTTAAATACGCTTGTCTCGAGATCAAGTTCCTGACTACAAGCCACCGTTAATGCGCGCGAAGCCGCGGGTAAAAGCTAGTCAGCTCTAGCCATTTTCTGACATTTTTAAGTTTGAAATTTGGTTGTGATTCGTGGGATGGTGGCCTTTGCAAACACAGTCAGACGGACGGACATCCAAAACTTTTAGTAACTTTCACTTCTTTGGTCGCTCGAAATAAAAGAATAACGCTTAAAGATTGCGCACACCTGTCGAGCATAAGCCTGCACGACCTGCACTGCACGGAGCAAAAAAGCCTGTTGTTGAAGGCACTCATGTTATTTAACGGAATACCACACATTAGGACTAGATCAGTTTAAAGTTCTAAAGATATGAACTGCAAAATGAAAGCGGCATTAAAATTTGCTGGTTTGTGCCGGTTTAGTGTGCGACATCGTGCAACTTGCAAGTTTGTGAAATGACGCAATCGTTCTTAAAAACAGCCGACTGTACATATTATGATAAAAAATGACACGCGAACGCATGGATGGGTCAGTTAATGATCTTCTCTTACATATTATGACAGATTAAAATTATAAAAGAAGTCAAGTGATAAGTGATAAAAACAAAATCGCAGTTCATCAAATTTTAAAAACAATGAATAGCATAATATTTCCGAACAATGTACCGCCGATTTTATATGTCATCTTCAAACAATTCTAGGAAATACGTTGTCTGTTCAAAAATGCACGGACTTTGAAGCTAGTTAAATAAAATCTTGTTCCAAAGTTTCGAGAGATTATGTAAAAAAAAAAACTTAATGATTAACTTTTTTTTGTACTTTCTGTAGAGTAGAAATAGTCGACAGCCAACAGCTGATTCCGAACAAAGTCATCGACAAACGAGATCGAGGCAAGATGACTGACCAGTGGCAAAGTCCATAAGAAGTAAGTCATAGAAAAAAGGACCCGTTATCTCTAAATATAGAGGACCCAAAACTGGTTTATTGGAAAATCGACATATACGGGGTTTTTCTTCTAGGCGTAGTCATAAAACTTGGATTACGTCAATTGTTTTAAATATTAAAATTAGTCCTTTTCAAAAAAACAATATTTAAAAAGCTGAACATTATTTTTAAATTGCAATCTTTGTCTTAAAGTCATTCATTTTTTGGGAATATTAGGAGAGTTGACTAAAATAAATATTGGTCATTAAAAAAAAGAACAACTTAACACAGATCACCACAGAAAATATTCTAGAAGAGATACCTGGCATAAACAAGTTTTTTGCACAAAAAATATATATGACATTTTTCTCATTAGAAAATCTCTCACAGCAAAAAAGGTTTCAAAGTTCATTTTTTTTAATATATTTAACAGTGCAAACAATTTTAATTATTTTAATAAAATATGCCATTAACGTTTTTGTATACATAAAAATGTTCAATATAATCATTTTTTCTGAACGGAAAATTTGTCGCGGCTATATAAAAGAAGTTTTAAAGTCCATTTTTTATATCGTTCTTTTAACACTTTAAAGATAAATGAAACAAAATTATTATTTTCTGCGTACAATTTGTTAAATCGTTGTTAAAAAAATCTTTAAATGAGTTACTTACTTTGAAATACAAATCTTTGATTAACGTCTGAATAGAACTCTTCAAATAAATAAAATTGTCGACCAATTTTTTTCAGACCATATATTGACAAAAATTATATAAAAAAATATAAATCAAAATAACAAAGGATGAAATATTAAAAAAATTAAATTCGACCGCACACCGGAATAGAATTATTTACGACTGACAGAGACTTCCTCTAGTTTTCCTGGTTTTCGACAACATGACCAGTCCATTAATTCGACTTGTTATCAATTTATCGCAAAAACAATATCTTTTTTTATTGTTATTAGTTATTTATCAGAGTTTACTGAAGGCGTTTTTTTCGAAATTTGTATTAATTTCCTTAAACTTTTTATGATTAGTTAGTTTGAAACAAATATAACTAGTAGTTATCTCCTTATCGCGCCACAACCAAAATCGATTTGTCATTTACTTGACTTGAGGAAAAACTGTTTTTTAAACACATCTACCAACGCAAAACGATTTTTTTATGCAGGAAACATTGCACGATTCGTCGAAGAACTTTGCTGAATCGGGATTGAAAACAAAGTCGTACCCGAAACCCAGTACTTAAACTATATGAGAAATAGACAAATATAGCTGAAGAGTTCGGTCATATCATCATAATCATCATAATATATATTAATACGTTAAGGTTAAGATGTTTGCCTCCCTTTTTAGAAAAACCACACCATTTCTCCACATAAATTATATATCATTTTACAGATAATTGCTTGCTCTACTGACATCGACAACTTAAAAATGTATTATTGCTTTTGTTTTTGTAAATTAATTAATTAACAGCAACGCTGAACAACGTCTGCCATCTGATGGCTTTAATTTTGAAACAACGTCAACACTTCGATCTGTCATCTGACCTTCATATTGTAAATACTGCATACTGCCATCTGACAGCTATAATTTTGAAACAGCGAGCAACGCTGAACAACGTCACAGCAATGCTACATGATGCCATCTGACGGCTTAGCTCAACGCTTTTGCTACTTGCGCCTCTATATGACAATTTTAGTAAAATATTTCTTCGATCTGTCATCTGAGCTTCATATTGTAATACAACAAAAAGAAGAACGTTATAAGCAGTGTGCAAAATTAGAAACGAATTGAATAGCTGCAATCATATTTAAAAAATAATTTTGTAAAGTGATAATTATTATGCTTATTTAGTGCGAATAATTCGCACAGGTCACACTAGTTGGAATCTATTTGGATTGTTTACGATGACCATATGCCCCCACGTTCCTCTCTGTTGCCCGTGTATGGTGGTAAACGGCGAGTGACAGGAAAATCGCTATTGGATTGGTAAAATCGCCTTTCGCTTTTACTTTACGCACTAGTGTGAAATGGATCATCTTACAACCGCTACACAGGCATGAAAACCAGTTATTTTGACAGGGGCTCGTGTAAAAACGAAATTACGGACAGCAGTAGCAATTTCAAAGACTGATTCTAATTCTCGCGCCAAAAACAAACGACACGCGCTTTAAACAATTGAACATAGGTGCACGATAGTTAAAACTATACGATGTTGTTTTGTTTACCACAATATACATACGTGTTAAGTTTTTCTTTGCGGCTACAGTTGTCAGCAAAAAAAAAAGTTACGGTTTCTCAAATTCCGACCGATATTTCACAAAAAAAAAATACCATACAGAATAAAAACAAACTGCAGCAATGTGAATGACCTCGGATAACAATATACTCTGCGATTAAAATTACTAACCGAGAAACACGCGAAGATTCACACTCGCTCAAGATATTATATAGCGTCAAGAAAGAAGACACAGTGGAGCCTTTATGCACGTTTCTGTCCGAAAAAAATTTCATGATAAACTGATAACGTTTTGTTATATTTATAATCTATTTTTATCACGCGTTAGGTAAAAATGCGAATAATTAAAATTAATTTCAATGGTGGTTCCCAAACGGCGGTGCTCCAAAAAAAATTTTTTAATTTTAACTTCATTTTTAAATTTATGGTGTATACTTTAATACTTAACGTATGCGTGTTAAGTATAGAGAGTATTTTTTACTCGCCTGTTCAAGATCAACTCGGTGTAATGGTTGGAGTATAATACGCGCCACGGATCTAAAAGGTTCGGAAGTCAGTCACAAACAGCGTCGCAAAGGCACATTTTAGAGCTACCTGCACAGAACGTGTGCTCGTCGGTGATTGGCCGTGATCGCTCGTTGCCTTTGTCACTTGTCGCTTTCCTGCTTTAAAGTACAGACGAGTACGCTTATTGTCAAGTTGTTATTATTATGTTAGTTTTGTTGAGTTGCGAGTTTGTAGTTTTTCAATAGACTGTACAAGCGCAAGCCCGCATTCGCATCTGACTTCTGAGCCTTTTAGATTCGTGGCGCGTATTATACTGGTGTGAATTCGGATCCCACCTCGCCCATGGACGCTTTGTGATGTTTGTTTTAAATTAATGAAGACCCTACGGAACTAAGTTGTCGAGTTTCTATAATCAAGACCGACAACGAAATGCCGGTGAACGGCTACAGATAGGTTGTAAATTATAGACGCTCAACAGTTCATCCGCTTCTATGTGTGTAACGGAAAATCTGCCGGCCGGCATTACACAAACCGACCGGTACGAGCTCCGTTTCTTGGGAGCGCTAATTCCCAAAAAAACGTTGGAATTGCAAACTACATTCCAGTGTTTTCCCTGAAGGGTCAAAGACTAAATATGACTTGAACTTGGGCAACAATGAGAGCTCTCCAATCTCCGTTTGTTGCATATTTTAAGGAGGTTGATCCGTTATAGTCCCAATCAAAAGTAAGTCGAATTCTAAATGGGAACTTTTCCATAATAAATTTTTACAAAAGGTTATAAGTCGATGATACCAATAAATTATTGTCATAAAGGCGTAAATAAATATTTTTTATTAATATTAATTAATTATTTCTAACTTTTAAATTTTTTGTACAAAGTTAGGTTAAAAAAATAAATTTATGTAAATATCTGTATTTTACATATTTTTGGCAGTAAATAATTAAAAAAAGAAATTAGAAGTATTAAAAATTAAAATTAAATCATTAAAAAGTTGAAAATTCAGTTAAAATTGTCAAGAATAAAAGTCCATAATCGAAAAGTGCTAATGTTAAATAATTTTTTTATTGATTAAAAGTCTCCTAATTAAATTGGAAAAAATATTAAAATATACGTAAGACATCGATGCTTTACATAGATAGTTTTCGGAACTGCTGACATTATTTGGTTATTTGCAAAAAATTAAAATGAACAGTTTGCATGCTAGCTTGACATATTTTCCATAAGACTACATGTAAAAGTTTTTTTTTAATTTTTAACTTTATAAATCTCCTAATGATTTTGGATTTTTTACAGAAAATTTTGCCATAAAAAAATCTATTAAAAAAACTTTATTTCAGATTTTTTTCATTATTTTCGTAAAACGGCTCAACCTTCTTAAGACGGTTTAGGTTTTGCAAGTTGCTAAATAAATGCAATGGCCGCAATGGGATATTTTAATCAAAACAAGCAAAAACGTTTTAATCAGTTATCAAATTAACTGTTTCAAAAATCATAGTTAAGAGTCGATCGTGCATAAAATTTGTTGAGGGACGACGTATTATAGTTTGAAGAAAGCTGATCACGCCTGCGAAACAGTGAAAAGACGCGTTATTCAAGAACAGTTATTATTATAATTGGCAATCAAAATATCTCTTACAATTTGCATGTTAAGTGTATTAAATTATTTCGTGAACTCTCGATACTTCGGCACTCGAGAAAATTATTCGAAACATTAATTTCAATTGTTAAAATTGACGTCTTCGATATTTTTTACAGCACGGGTCAAGCCCGATAATTAATAACGGATAAAGTAGCATATTTTGAAACAAGTAAATAATTTTTTGAACTTCCGGTACTCAGAAAATCACTCAACATTTTTTTTCTTATTCGATCGGAATCTCTGTATGCCAGTAAAATTCGAAAATTAGAAGAACTTTTCCATGGTTACAATATTGAATTTTGACAAGATACAAGCAAATAACTTATAAAACACAGTTTTTTATCTCTTTTTTCGAAAGAAGGTGTAATTTTGACTGATTGTGTATCGTACTTATTTAGATGTTCTCTCAAATTTGCATCCTTTTGTGGAAATGTTAGGGGTTCAAATCTTCTTTATTTTACTGGCCTATCTGGGTCTAATGCCGATTCATACGTTCAAATTGTTATTATTATTTTAATTAAACTCAAAATCCAATTCACCAGCTCTCAGTTAATCTGAAAACTTGAAGCATTCTTTCAAGTAGACTATTCTTCTCATATCTTAAAATAAATTAAAATTTTTTCAAACTAACCTGGACGTATACACCCAATAAAACAAGCCGACCAGAATAACAAATTCTGGAAGACCTTCCATGGCAATGTTTTTGACAGCCAGTGGCAAACAAAAAGACATAATGTCGCAAATTTTAAAACAAGTAAAAAATGCACATATCAAAGCAACTGTCACACACACTTCGCTCATTGGTCAATTTTAAACGACGACTAATTCGAAAAATCCGACAATCCGAAAAAAAAACTGGTCAACCGATTCTTAGTTCACTTCAAAAACGCTGTCAACATCCCAAAAGTTGACAATAGAGTGCTGACACCATGTTTTTTTTCTCTAAAAACTGGAAATACAAAAACACTTTTTGAAAAAAAAAAAAACCTCGATGATAAGAATTGTTTTATAAACAATATTTATTATTAGCACAGTTTCAAAAACACGCGTTCACTAATTGTAGACGCTAGACAACAGAGGTCATGAGCGTCTTACAAAGTTTATGATACTAATGATACTTAAATAAACTTATTCTGACAGTTTGTAGTGGGGAAACATAAACAGTAGGCTTCTGCGATTTTTTTATTTACCCCTCTTTCAATGTACTGACCTCACTGCAATGTGCCAAGCAATGAAAATGTGCTAAAATGAGTCTTACTTCAAAGAATCGTTTCGATTTTGAACGCTTGCCGTTCGGCGATCATAAAACCGAATCTATACCGATAGTGAGTTTCTATAGAGAAACGCTACCGAACTTATGAGTATCCGAGCTAATAGGGCAGGGGTCACGGATCCGGACCTCCGACCTATTTTGTGCGGATCCAGAAGAGTAAGAATACCAATATTTAATGATAACAGCTTGCACCAACTTAGCTCCAGACTTCAGACAGATTGTTCAGAGTAAAAAATGCCATTTTTTAAATTGATATTGGTGATCCCTGTAAAAGAATATTCAAAAGTTTCGGGCACTTCTTGAATCTCGACGCAATGGCTGACCCGGTAAAGATTGTCAATGCAGATTCAGATGAAAATATTATTGATCTGATTTCAAAATTTTTTTCACCAATATTTAGAATGGACCTTCAGGCTATTATCGCATTAAAATAAAAGCGCTTTTCGTGGCAATCTACAAATTCGGACGATGCCGGGCCGCTTGTATATAAATAAATTAAAAAAATGTAGACACAGTTCGCGGCTCCTAGTTGAGAATCCACTGTTAGAAAACCGATAAATTCATTATCAGAGATTTTTGTATCTCGATAATTGGCAACTGTTGTCAGTCGATGGTTTTATCAAATATACCTACTAGATCATAGAATTGACAGCTCATAATCCGCTGTTATCACGAAATTGAATCTGTACTTGAAAATTATCCAAATCCCCGCGTTACGTAATAATAATTTTAATTTAATTCATCAAGTACCTATTATCAATTTCTATACTTCCTACACTGTTTTTTTCTCGTACTGATCTAAAATAAAAAAAAAACTCGAATGCGGTTGAAGTAAACTTCTTTTAGTTTGTTTTTACCACTCTCATTTTTTGATACGTTCGCTATATGCTTATTGGTTTGCATCTATAGCTATGTTTCCTACAGATGCGTTTTGATGCCGCCATCTGTCAGCCGATGCCTTTAAATAGCGAAAACTGCGTAAACACGTTACTTCCGACCTTCCGTCCGAAAAAAGAGCTGAGTTACTCTCAAGTCGCGCCTAAATAAGTTTTACTTGCGGTACAGCTGTTCCATGTTTATGCCAATATAATTACACTCTTCTTTTCAAGATGGCGGTCAAATCGGGGCACTGCCCGTCTCACTTTCGAATTCCAAACAAAAAATCGCTGTCTACTAATGTCAGCAGTCTTAAGGGTGTTTATGAAATTTTTTTTATCAAATTTATCGTGATTATAGGCCAAAAAGATGCACGAAAAAATTAGATGGTGTCAGAAATACTGTGCGATCGGCGAAAGAAGACCGGTGGGGAAAGGGCAAGAAGTCGCTGATGTGTTCCCAATTAATTGGAATTCATAGGCGGCGCATAGCAAGGCATGCAAACAATGTATAGCTTTAAGTTTTAAGGCATTATTTTGAGCCTCTAACTCGCACATTTTAATTACATTCGCTATGACCTCCCTAGCGCCACTTCTAACTGTTTTTCCATTTTTACTTTCCATTTTGATGATATTCAGACAACACCCCTCAACTTAGTCCGTGAACGCACACCTATGTACTGTCTGGTGTATGATTTTTTTGTACTGTTAGCAAGTGTCGCTGTATAGTTGTACGGCTATGGCAATAGTACAATTATCACGATACGACCATTGTGATTGGTTTGGTCGACTGGACTCCCTTATTGCATAGAAGCGGTTCCAGGATCATTACCTTTTACTAATATAAAATACATGTGCGCTCTTCTGCAATAAGGTCATAGGACTACATTCCACAGACCGGTCTTCTTTTAAAAATCTAACAGTATTTGCACTAATACTCGAAAGAAGCAAATGTTACAAAAGAGTCATCGCTATATAAGAAAACAACTCATTCCCGAACGAATCGGTGCTCAAGCGCTCCACCATTGACGAAAAGTGGCGTGATGGATGAAGAGCGACGGATATATTCACTGGTGAATGTATTAAATAAAAAGAGACAATAACATAAGTACAGTTACGAGTCGAACAATGCACTACATACAGTCTCGTAACCGCATTTATAAATTCTACGTTCATAAACTAAAATATATTAGTCCCCCTTTCAATTGAAATTAAAATACAATAGTACAACTAACGCATAAATATATATATAGTAAATTATTAATAATATTACATCTAGCGACATAATATATCACAATTCACATAATCAAACAATATTAATGTCTTCGTTCTAAATTTGTTCCGCATATTTTCAGTGTTTAATCGATTTCTTTAACTTCTATACCCAACAAAGTACACCTATCCCCCGATTTACACGGTAGATACGTTCCTGAGAAAAACGTGTAAATCGAAAATTAAAAATTTTCAAGTAAAAACCGTGTAAATCGAAAAGCTTGCAGAAAATGCACAATTTTGCTATTTAACAGTTGTGATTTTTTTCAATATTTTTAGGTGTACACAGAAATAAAAATAAAATGCATTGACAGGTTAAAATATGTAATATATTACGGAAACACTTTAATTTTATGCGAAGAAATACAGACACAGTGTGCGTGTGCAGCAAGTCAGCACATAAGCTCGGGATTCCCCGTGAGATGTGTACACAGCGCACGCGTGTTCAATCACAGTAGCATTTAGTAGAGTGCGATAAAAACAAAAAAAAAACTTATTTGGAAAACCGTGTAAAAGCGAAAACGTGTAAAACAAGTACCGTGTAAATCGGGGGACATTAAATTTTACGTATATTCAAGCAACTATTTTATTTGTCTCTTTATTGAGCTCTTTAAAATGACACCCGAATCAACGTCCTAGCTAGACGCATTTCCACGCTATACATTAATTTTAAACTTTACACGAAGCTGATTTGTGACGTCACACGCAAAATTAATCTTGCGCGACGAACTCGTACAGGCATGCTCTGCCCGTTGTGGACTCAACCATTGTTAGAATAGCTGCGCGGCGAAAGATGAAGCCACCGCGTCATAGTGACGTTAACGCATTGCGCCCGCCTTCTAGCTTATGCTATTGGCTGTTTCGGAGATCCATTTGCGTCGAGTGTTTATTTTTATTCTACCGCTATAAATGGATATATCGAATTTATTCCACACGCCACTGTCTGCGGGCAAGTAGGCGTTCACTACCATATTATTGATGACGTACCTGGCTTCAACTCTCACCGCGGGGACTATAACACATTATTAGTCCAGTAGCGGTTGAAATCTAAGGCCTAATAGTTTATATGAGAGGCGTTCAACGCGCGTTGGCCCAACGCACGTTTACAATTTCTATACAATTGTATAGAACTGTTTATATGATGACGCGCGTTCAACGCGGCGCCAACGCGCGTTATCATATAAACAGTTCTATACAATTGTATAGAAATTGTAAACGCGCGTTGGGCCAACGCGCGTTGAACGCTCTTCATGTGTGCTAGGCCTGTATTTTGTAATACAAGAAAGTGTGCCCGGACGTTTTCACGTCAATAAATATTAAAACATTTACAATGAGCGGAAGTGGGAGACGATCCCGCGACACTCTAATTCAAGCACGAGTCCCAATGCCCCTAATTCGTCCCTCGAACATTTTGTATTTGAAAACGATATCGTATAGTGAAATAATTGAGACTCTGAGATGTTGCAAGTTTTTAAATAAACGCGTAATTCATTCATTGAAGGTCGGCGACAAATAAGAGAGGTTGTACGTGCGTAGCACTGATATGAACAGATAGTGGATAGGCTGCATAGGCTTGTTTCAGAGGAAGTCGTGTTCCGCTCGCTTCAACCGGGGCAAAGAGACTATTGAATACTCCGTGATGTCGGCGATGTAGGAATCACAAGTATAGCACGCGCCACGAAAAAGGCTAAGGAAGTTAGATGCCAATGCAGGCTTGCGCTTGTACAGTCTGTTGAAAAACTACAAACTCGCAACTCAACAAAACTAAGCAATAACAACTTGACAATGGCGTACTCGACTGTACTTTAAAGCAGGAAAGCGACAAGTGACAAACGGCAACGAGCAATCACCGACGAGCGCACGTTCCGTGCAGGTAGCTGAGAGGTGGTGGGAGTATCAACGGCTCTAAAATGTGTCTTTGCGACGCTGTTTGTGACTAACTTCCGAACCTTTTAGATCCGTGGCGCGTACTATACGTTCGTTGGCGGATTTATAAACGCGCCGTCTATACTGAGAGAAAAATTTGACAATTCCAAATATATTTAATTGATTTCAATTATCTGAATAACATTGAATTTGAATCGAAATAATGGCCTATTACCAAAAACCGAACAGAACGATAAGAAATTCGGCGAAATTGATACTTTTTTTGTTAGACCGCCTTCGAAAATTTGTCGTCGTGGGCTTAAGCCTAGTTAGCCTATTTAAAAACTCCGTCAGTGAGTACATTGATTAATATTATAAAGAGGTAAAGTTTGGATGTAGGAGGTAATCTCCGAAACTACTCATTCGATTTCAAAAATATGTTCACCAATATTTAGAACGGACTTTCAATATTGACATAGGCTATATATTATCGCGTTAAAATAGAAGTGCTTCTTCTGGAGACCAATTTTGCAATGTAAGTCGACACAAAAAACGGTGACAATCTACAAATTCGGGCGAAGCCGGACCGGGCCGCTAGTCAGAAATATTTATTGAAACATAATAAATATAGAAACTTCAATTTTGGAGAGCTCTTTCTCATTTTAAAACATTATTTTTATTATTTCACGAGTTGACTTGGGTTAGGTACTAATTTTTACGTGAGCTACTGGTATAGCTCGAAGGTATGGCGATAATTGATTTTTGCCATGCTTTGCACGAGGGCAAAATGGACAAAGCATGGTGTGGCGATTTGAGACTAGCTTCAAAGTGGTGCGCGTTTGGAAGCACCCTAGCCTCTATCCATGTATTATGATAGAGATCAGTGGTGTAAATTTACAATTATTATTTAATCTACTCCACTTTAGTATCGCTAGAATGTTCAATTGAAAAAGTACAATTGTTGAATGGTTAATAAACTATTGATGTGTTCACAGAGAGATACCGCACTCCCCAGACAGCTGGTTTAATTGGTTACAATGAAATTTCTTGTTTTAAGTGACTTTTATGACGTATTTTGTTTGGAACTGATATCGTGCCAAAACGCATTTCATGAAAATAATCATGATAACGTAAATATGCTTCTTAGTCAACGATTTTCTTGAGAATGTATTACTTTCTCTCAAATGTGTGAGAGTTTTGTTATCATAATCTTAAAATAGTTAAAACTGTATTTATAATTAATATTATGCCAAAATTAATGGCTTACGAAACATACCTATTTGTGTTGCAATGAAACGCTATTCACAAATACTAAAAAAATAATCAAATATAGAAAATTGTGACGCTTCGCAAGTCTAACATTTATCCCAATTGATATTTAATCTAAACATTATAATATATTTTTAAACAAACGTCTAGTGACCACATACATAACCTCAAATTAATTATTACAATCAAAAATAATTAATTATAATTGGTTTTAATTAAGAAAAACTGTTATTATGATGTGTACTTACCAATAAGAAGTGCTTTTTAGATATTATTAAACAATTAAACTACTTTTTTCATTCAATAAAAAACAATTTTACAAATTGCATCTGTCAGTACTTTGACAGTGATGCCACCAGAAATCAGGATGCCACACAAAATTTTCACTTTACATTTTCGAATATTTTTTGTTGTTATTGAATTATTGGCGTCTAGACGCAACAAATTTGCATTACCCACTGCCGAAAACTCAACACGTCTTATAAAAAAGCAGCCGCGGAAAATTCACCTACCGCTACCCCACGTGTCACTTGTTACTGGGTAATGGCAATCGAAAATTGGCAACTTTACAACAAAGAGAGGGGATGGCAACAATTAGAAAGTGGATGCATAGCGAAAGATAAAAATACAACATGCATTTTGGTAACGGAAAATTTACATTTTGACTTTCCCCGTGAGAAATTAAAAATGCGAAAAGCAGCAGCATCTAGTAACTGCCTAACCGTAACACGCTTACTTGTGAAAAACCGTTTTGCTGCAAGAGAAAACACTAAAATACAACATTTTTAACCACTTAATATTTATTTTTTACATTTCTATTCTAAAATATATAAGTAATTACAACATATTTATGATAATTCATTTTAAATCTAATATAATATGAAAGAAAAAAAACCATACACCATTTTGTATTTTCCAAACACAAAAATACTACCGATGATCACGAAAATTAAATTTATACATAATAAATATTGACATGCTTAAAATAGTGTACGTAAAGATCGATGAGTCGGTCAGTTGACCGAATTCAAAATTAAAAACCCAAAAAATCATAAGTATTGTTTTCCTATTTACAAAAATCTTTAAAATGAATCAAGAAATAAAGATATGGAATGTAAGAACAACCTTACTCAGGAAATGATATTTTATTTAACTATACATTATCGATATATCATGCAGTTTTCAAATAACAAAAGCGCGTTACTGCGCACCTTTTGTTTGTATATTTCAAAACTGCATTAAATACTGTTAAAAATCAACAATAAAATACATACATTATTTTTTTTAATAGCAACAATTTAACTACCATTTGGTTTTTATACAGTTAATTTCTTTAATAGTATTATCTTTTTTAAATACATCAATTTATATTATATAGTATTGTCTGTTTGTAAACATCAAAAACTTTAAAATAAAACGCATAATCAATAAAAACGAATCAATATTATTATTTAATAATAACGGTATTTGGTTAAAATTTCAATTAAAATGCCACGTAAACATTCCTTTAATAAAACAGTCACTTGTTTATTTTGATGGCTACTGACGGCAAGCGTTTAGGTTAGGTCGATAAAACAAATGACTTTTATTAAAATCTGTTTTAAGAAACAAACGAAGGCATTACCGATCGACTGAAAACTCCTCTGTATAAATGAATTATAAATAATTTGTTATACTTTTGTTGTACAAATGGTAGCAAACTATGGAACCTATAAAGCATGATGAAGTCTTTAACGACGAAATGCTCCTTTTTACAATGTTTCGCAGCCTGAATAATATTTTGTAACAACACTATGAACAAAAACATTCTATACAAAATAAATGTTACACTGAAAACAATATGTGAATACAATACGAAGCGACACGATAAAACAAAACGTTGTCATTAATGACGCGAATCTCTCGGATAGAACTCTGCTAAGGTCGCGGCTGGAATACGTTTTAACATCTCCTTGGGGAAGATACGGAGCAGTTGCCAACCGATATCGAGCGATTCGAATACGGTGCGGTTTTCATAGTTACCTTGTGAAATAAAGTTCTTTTCGAATTTCGTTAAGAATTCCAAGTACAGTAAATCGTCAGGCGTCAAGGCTTCCTCGCCTACGACAGCCTTCATGGCCTGTACGTCCTTACCAATGGCGTAACACGCGTACTGAAAAGAAACAAATGAAAGACATTATTAAACTGAACTTCTGTTACAAAATGGTGGTTAACATGATTTTAACAAAATTACACGGAAAACTGTTTTATTCATTTGTTTTCCATTTGATTACTCCTCGTTGAAGAAAGTTTCGGTTAAAATTAGATACATACCAGTTGGTTTGATACATCTGAGTGATCTTTTCTTGTCATTCCTTCGCCGATAGCGGATTTCATCAAACGTGAAAGCGACGGCAACACGTTAACCGGCGGATAAATCTGTCTGTTGTGCAACTGACGGTCGACATAAATTTGTCCTTCCGTAATGTAACCCGTTAAATCGGGAATAGGATGGGTAATGTCATCGTTGGGCATGGTCAAAATCGGAATCTGGGTAATAGAACCGTTCCTTCCTTCTACGCGTCCGGCGCGTTCGTAAATCGTAGCTAAATCGGTGTACATGTAACCCGGGAAACCACGACGGCCGGGTACTTCTTCTCGGGCAGCCGATACTTCACGCAAAGCTTCGGCGTACGACGACATGTCGGTCAAAATGACAAGTACGTGTTTTTCGCACTGATAAGCCAAAAATTCGGCGGCAGTTAAAGCTAGTCGAGGGGTAATAATACGTTCGATGGTCGGATCGTTAGCTAAATTCAAAAATAGACACACGTTCTCCATAGAACCGTTCTCTTCGAAATCTTGCTTGAAGAAACGGGCCGTTTCCATATTTACACCCATAGCTGCAAATACTATAGCGAAATTATCTTCATGGTCGTCTAGTACCGACTTGCCTGGAACTTTGACTAAGCCCGCTTGACGACAAATTTGAGCAGCAATTTCGTTGTGTGGTAAACCGGCGGCGGAGAAAATTGGGATTTTCTGTCCGCGAGCAATCGAATTCATTACATCGATAGCGCTGATGCCGGTTTGGATCATTTCTTCGGGATAAATACGACACCAGGGATTTATAGGTTGACCTTGGATATCTAAGAAATCTTCTGCCAAAATTGGTGGACCTTTGTCAATTGGTTTTCCTGAACCGTTAAATACTCGGCCGAGCATGTCTTCCGATACCGGTGTTCGGAGAATGTCGCCGGTGAACTCGCAATGAGTGTTTTTAGCGTCGATACCGGATGTTCCTTCGAAAACTTGGACGACGGCTTTAGCACCGCTGACTTCCAGTACCTGACCGGAACGGATAGTTCCGTCGGCCAAACGGAGTTGTACGATCTCAGCATATTTAGGAAATTTCACTTCGTCCAAAATTACCAAAGGGCCATTTACACCAGATACGGTTTTGTAAGCTAAATAAAAAAAAATATATTCAATTTAAATAACGATTAAAAAAACATATTAAATCAGCTGATTTAAACGAGAGCATCAGACATCAATATTTTTAAAAATCCTGGAAATATTGAATTTATTACACAATCGTCAGGTTTAGAAATGAAATTGCATCGTCTATATAACGATATTAAGTGCCATTTGATCATTATTCGGTACAAATTTCGAATAAATTCAAATACAAAACCGAATCATATGACCCATTTCTGGCTTCATTGATCGACCCACCCACTTAGTTGCAGGAGAGATCGTTATTTTTTCAGTAAATCGCTAAGAATATCGAAAAACAAAAATGGAAACTTACTTAGCCGTGGTTGAGATATAAAATCCCTGGATACAGCAAGGACGTGCTCCTTGAAAGCTGCGCTGTTTGCCATTTTCCCTGCTTAATATCCTTGCTACGTTATTCACAAATCTTTATAATCGAACACTACTCTGAGGCGAATTCACGTGCCATCACGTGATTATTGATGAATTCATTTAATTCATCTTTCAACAAAGAGGTGGCGATATAAAAACACGAACTTTAACGAACTTGACGTGTAAAGATTACTTAAAGCTGTTTTAAATTTATTTTCGCACTTCTAGACATCACAATGACACATTATTATTAATTTTTAGTTACCATAGAAGCGAATTTTTCTTAAAACAATTGTTGTTGCATCGAAATCTACCAACAGTTTGAGCTATTGTTGTACAGAGGACCCTTAAAAACCATTTCTGTAAAGGTGACATTTGATTCTATAGTACTTTCAAAAATGATGCGCTGCCGTTCTCGAAAATTACTATAGAATGTTCAACACAAAAAAGACAATAGTATAGGGTTTATGGGATTTGAAATTTTATTGCAAAATCAATAATAGCGAAAATTATCTCAATGCGAATGAGCACGCTAAAATACAACGAAATTTTGTAATTTTATTTTTTTGCACGTCATCATCTAACGCTAGCCTATATTAGAATTAGACCGAATACGTCATCAAAAAAGTTTTCAATGGACGGGGACGCCAAACGCCATTTATGAAACAAACTGGCATCCGAGTGAAAATTACACTAGTTTCATTTATTTTTCATTATATGTGGGGTTACAATTATAAACAATCCACTGTAGAAATAAAAATTGTGATTCTTGTTAATTGTAGTTAATTAATTTTAGCACAAAGCATTTTCCGAAAACGACAAGGTAAGCTATTTGAACATACTATAGTAAAGTGTATGATTAGTATGAGCAAGGAGCATGTTATTTTGGACCTTGTTTACGATTAAATCATATAATTGGTAGTAGTGGGATATTTCAAGCAGCGATATCAGTAATAAATAGTGTTATCCGTTTTGAACTGCAAAATAACAGTATTGTTTTTAGTGTTAACAGTGCAGTTAGTATATTTGACGTACGGCAAGAATGGCATCAGCTGCTAAAAGATTAACGTCAAAGTTCGGCGGAATTCTCTGTCAGTTATCATCAAAAAAAGTGTCGGAGCCAAGACCATTTTATACGTATTCAAATGAACCTAGTCAACCACTACAACGAGATCCGCAATGGGTTACAGCCGAGGAGGCTGTCAAAGTCATCAAATCTGGTATTTATTTAAAAAGAAACAGATATTTTTTTGTTTCAGCTTTGTTTGGCTTACAATTTCAAATAAATTGTTGCGTGCCAACAGTAGTTACAACAATTTAATAATTTTAATTATTCATGTTGTCGTGCATTCACGTGAACCTTGGAACCTTTTGATGAATAATTGATAAAGGAATTATAAGCAAAATTTAGGTCTTAAAGGCACTTGTTTAATAATCGATAATTCATTTCAAGTTGGGTTTAAAATTTTGTTTAAAATGGGGCCAAGAATGTCTATATTTAAGTTTAATTCGGACAGTTGCCAACTGAACTTTGAACACTATTTTTTATAAAATCGGAATGAAATTCCTTGTTAATTTTAATTGATAAAGTAATAACCATGGTTATTTATTCCAACTAGACTTGCATGGGATTTTTAACTCTAAAATCTGAGAAACATTGAACAGTTCTTGAAGCTCAATAATTTATTGGAGTTGCTATGCTATTTAAAATCTAAATCATAAGCTCTATAACGTCAAAATCCATGCAATTACCACTTGAAGAAGTTAAATTTTACGGGATTGTTTTAAAACGTTTCAAATAGCTGGTGTTTATAAATTTTACAAATATTAGTCTGACATAATCGAATTATGGCATGTTTACACATTCCATTATTGTACTAGTTTTAATTATTTGTTTGTAGAAGTATAATAAGTTGAAAAGATTTTGCTATTTGTATTCCATACCTATCTAGACAAACAAGTTTTATAGTTTCTCATAATTTGAAGACTAGGTACTCATGACGTTATTCTCGAGTCCAAAGTATCAAATATAGATTGATAAATAGCTATTAAATGAATATGTAAACAACTAAAAATAAAGACAATATTATTTTCGGATAGCCATTAATTCCAATATTTTCATTTTCGCGTGAAAAGGATCAGATGAAAATTTTCAACGCTTAAGTAGCAGATTTTTCATAGTCTATAACGTTTTTCTGTCTGCTTTTAATCGCTTTGCAATTTCCTGTCCGATTCCGAACCTCAGCATAAAGATGTAGCGTTTTTATTGATTCAAAAAATGGATGAGGAAGCACTTTATCCGAGAATAAAAAACTTTTTGAAGAGAAAATTAATTCGTTTAAGAATTTCACCGTTGAAACAAATTTTTCCCCCATCTTTTTTATGACATTATTAGGATCAAATATGTTTTTTTTTTCAAATCTTCGGGTTACATATTTAACAAGTCTCCTTTTGCAAAATTACTTATCAAAACACAATAAAAGATAAATCAAAGGTTAATATTCCAAAACGTTTGATAAGACAACTTTTCTTATCTCTATATTATATAAAGCTGACTGTCCTCACTGACTGACTGACTCATAAGCGTACAGTCAAAACCCATTGGTTTCCACCATGGTTCAAACAGTTAAATCTAGATATTTGAAAAATAAGAACGTGTAAAAATTTTACCTCCAAAAGAGTTAAAAGAGAATTGAAAAATAAGCTTCTTAAAAAGATAAAGATAAAGAAATTGTTTTCGAAAAAAACTACCCGAATGGGGACAGGGTGGACCTTTCGAGTTACTATTACGATTTAGAATGGGCAAAACGTTGGCATTCTAAACTCCACTCGGACGAAGTCGGGTACAATATTACTGTTTGGAATAAAGCCAGTTTTTATACAGCTAAACAAAAATGTTTTCGTAGTGATTGCATAACTTATTTGTTGTCATGTTTTTGTCTTATTGTAATTGAATTAAAAAGTTATGTAGCGTTTGTTTTTATGTGTATGCACTTCAATTGTTCTGTTTACGAGTATCTGAATAATTTATTATGAAGTATCTTGTTTAGGCCTAGTTTATATGAGAGGCGTTCAACGCGCGTTGGCCCAACGCGCGTTGAACGCCTCTCATATAAACTAGGCCTTATACTCTCCAATTAAATTGCGTACCCTCATATTTTGAGGTATCTGCTTTAGGCTTAGTTTATACGAGAGGCGTTCAACGCGCGTTGGGCCAACGCGCGTTGAACGCTCTTCATGTGTGCTAGGCCTTAAAGTTTAAAGCAACTCTCGCAATAAGTATTTGAATTATGTTTTATTAGATAATGAAAGTTTAGAGAAATTAAAAATATCTTAGAATATTTCTCATTTTTCTAAACTTTACATGACAAACAGAAAAAATAAACGATTATGATAATTTTATGGTTTATAGTTTTGCGTGATTGGTATACTTAAAATTGATAACTGTTATTATAAAAAACAAAAATTATTATAATTATTTCGACAGAATGAAAAGAAAAACCACAAAATTGTTATTATTAATTATGGTAACAGTTAAAAACTATAAATAATTCATAAGGTAATTTAATAAAACAGTTGAAGGTCGAATACGTACCTAAAAAAATTGTTTACACAATATAACTTCTATAGTAATATATGAAACAAAAGACGACTGAAACAAAATGCACGGATACTTTCAGGGGATACCGTTTTCGTTCAGGGCGCTGCGGCGACCCCCAATCATCTGGTTAGTGCCATGACAGAACACGGAAAATGTTCTTCACTGAAAGACGTTAAAGTCTGCCACATGCACACCGAGGGTCCGGCGGCTTATTGCGATCCCTCATGCGAAGGTATTTTCAGGTCTGTTGAAGAAATTTTTATTCTAACATCGATACTGTAGAAATGTACATCAATCAAAATTTTGTTCAATTACGAAAGCTGAGGGATGCCAAACTAATGCTACGCCCTGAGCGCAATTTTGCATTCGCACGGAAAGCAATTTGTCAGTTGAAACTTGATTTTGTTTGACAGGTCGTGCTCAATGTTCATGGGCGGCAATGTTCGCAAAGCTGTAGCCGATGGCAGAGGTGATGCCATTCCAATTTTCCTTTCCGAAATACCTCTGCTCTTCTACAGAAAAATTTTACAACCCGCAGTCGCTCTTATTCAGGTAATTAATATCTATTTAAATAGCACAGCAACTTTATCAAAACTCGACATTAACGCGGATAGTACCTAAGGTTAGTAGATCACAGAGGTTGCCTTGTTTGATGTCACCAGTCATCGTCTTAACGACAGTTGGTGGACTGTCTTTTGATTTCTTTAACAGTTGTTAAATACTGCCATTAAAGTTGCCACGCAATCAATTAACAGGTCCGCCGGATGACGTCATCTTCCCACTGATATCAATCGAAACGTTGGATACTATACCTACTATTATGATTTATGAGTCTCGCTGGGTTTCTGTCTGTAGCGGCTAATCTCGAGAACCACTGAACGGATTTGAACGCGGTTTTTACCATTAGATAGCTTATTTCTTGGGATAGGTTTAGATCTATAATAACCGCCCGCTCCGGATTCGTCCGGATGCAAGTTGGATTGAAATAAAGTTTATGTCAAAAGCGCTTTGAAATGTAATATTATTTCGCATTGCGAGAGAGTGAAGTCGTAATTAATATAAATTCGAGCGAAGCCGGACACCACATTTAGTATACTTATAGTTATAAAACTATCAAAAAGAACATAACAGTTGTTTTGTAAATCCTATCTCGTCGATAACCGATCATAAAAAGTGATAACATTTCAACTGTTTTTTTAATGTAATTATCCCGCCATCTGTAAATGATTAGCAGTAGATAAATTCCGCGAACGAAAGATTAATTTTTATGGTGTTAATAAAATATTAATATCAGTTTGGTTTTTGATTATTTTGAACAGTTAAATAGTTTATTTAAATACAGGTTTCGCCGCCAGATAACCACGGATATTGCAGCCTGGGTACGAGCGTTGATTGTGTACGATCGGCACTTGAAAACTCGAAAGTTATTATCGGTAATTATCGCTTTTTAAAGTTCTTCAAACTGCAGCTTAAAATAAACTCATTTATATAACGCTCAGTTTCGCTCCAGTATATTTTAGAGCTCAGTGATTTTAATGGAATAATACTTGTTGTAGCTCAAGTTAACCCATGCATGCCCAGAACTTTTGGTGATGCGATTATTCACCAAAGTCATTTTGACTATGCCGTCAACGTTTCCACACCTTTGCCGGAACACGGTGGCAAACCTCCAAGCGAAGTCGAGGCAAAAATCGGTAAACATATTGCCGAAAATTTAGTCGATAATGGAGCTACTCTACAAATGGGTACGTATATTCTATATTAGGAAATTTAATTCGTAATTTCTTAGGCTAGAGAGCGCTTTCTCACGGAAAATTGATTGTCTTGCCGAAGGAATTACCTACTGCTTTTCGTCAATGTAATAATAATACGCGCCACGGATCTAAAAGGTTCGGAAGTTAGTCACAAACAGCGTTAAAACTCCCACCACCTCTCAGCTACCTGCACGGAACGTGCGCTCGTCGCTGATTGGCCGTGATCGCTCGTTGCCTTTGTCACTTGTCGCTTTCCTGCTTTAAAGTACAGTCGAGTACGCTATTGTCAAATTGTTATTGTTACTTTAGTTTTGTTGAATTGCGAGTTTGTAGTTTTTCAACAGATTGTACAAGCGCAAGCCCGCATTCGCATCTAACTTCCGAGCCTTTTAGATTCGTGGCAAGTATTATACTTAACACTTTGAATTGTTTGGAATAGTTAATATGTATTATTTAATTTTCAGGTATTGGTAACATTCCCGATGCTGTTTTGTCACAGCTGACCAATCACAAAGATCTCGGCATTCATTCAGAAATGTTCGCTGGTGGTATCGTGGACCTTGTAGCGAAAGGCTGCGTAACAAACCATATGAAGAAAATGCATCAAGGACGTATTGTTGGCTCCTTCTTAATCGGTACAAAGAAACTTTACGATTTCGTCGATAATAATCCATTTATTGGTAAGTTCTTCAGTTTAATTATTAAACAAATTGAAAATATGTACCAGACCCAGATTTATTTGAAACTCGGTATGCTTAAGTACGCATTTTTTTTTCAGAAATGCTTCGTATTGATTATGTAAACGATACGAAAATCGTTGCACAACAACCGAAAATGACTGCCATTAATTCGTGTATCGAAGTCGATCTGACCGGTCAGATTTGCTCCGATTCTATCGGAACGCGTATGTATTCCGGTTTCGGAGGTCAAGTGGACTTCATTCGTGGCGCGGCCGAAGGATTGGACGGCAAAGGAAAACCAATCATCGCCCTTCCCAGTGTTACCAACAAAGGCGAAAGCAAAATCGTTCCAATTTTGAAACCGGGCGCCGGAGTTGTTACGAGCAGAGCTCACGTTCATTACGTCGTGACCGAACACGGTATCGCTTTCTTGTTCGGAAAAACGCTGAGGCAACGGGCGTACGAACTGATTAAAATCGCGCATCCCGATCACCGTGAAAAACTCGAGAAAGCCGCATTCGAACGACTAAAGTGCATGCCATCTGCCAATTAAATATAAATCGACGTACAAAATGGGACTAAATATTAAAATGCCGTATTGATTATGTGTAATATATTATTATATTCTTGTTTTATATTATTTCTCCAATTTATCACTTAAGTATTATCATAGTATTGGTCTCTCTTGGACTATTACGCATATAAACTTACGTCATCGCGATTTGTAAACATCTGAAGTTTACAAAACAGTTGAGAGTCGTTGTTAAACAAAAGAAGGTCAGGTACAACCAGAGAAAGTTGCAATATGGAACATTTTAAAATCAAAATATTTTTTTTTTAATTCGTTATTTTTGTATTACTTTTTTTAATGAAAATCTGGATACACAATTTTCATTTTTTATATAGCCCCGTGAGAGTATATTTACCTCTAGCAATGATGCCTTATTTTCAATTAAAAAATACTGAAAATTTGGTGATTATCACTAGATTTTAGCTAAATAATTGCATTCGTTTTATTAGTACAATAGATTGTGATAAAATTTAGATTGGTGTAGTGAAAAAATCATGTCTCTTAATAGATTATGTGAATGTTAAAACGTATTCCGTAATTACTGTTATAAATTAGATATCGTAGCAGCATATATCGTCTCTAACACAGCATATACAAAAACCAGTAGAATCACTTGACTACGGTGTTTGTCAGTCAATTTTCAAGACCTTAAACTGATTTAAACACAGCTGTAAGTGCGTTAACCTTCTATTACTACGCAACTGTTTGTGTCAAATTGGCAGCAGTGCCTGCTAAGATCATGGCGGTCGCTTGCGCAGCATGTATGCGCAAAGTAGGTTTTACATTTCCGAGTGATTCAGATTTCATTAAGCTGTGCCATCTAGTGAACGCGTGATTCTGACAATCTTTGCAATTGAAAGAGGCAGTATTGCTGGTCACATACATTTAACATGCATGATCCACAAACGTTTGTTAACCAATGTTAATTTTAAATCTAAATAAGCTCGCTAAATTCGTGCGTTGTTTAGAACGGATATTATGTAGCGGGAAGGTACATAAAAACACGATAGCGGCAGCCGGCAGTACCGTTTCTTTTCATTGCAACGAAAAGGAGACAACGCGCTGACAAAAGAGTTGGACGGCCATTCAACTTGCCGATTAAAAACATAACCCCATTTTTAAAACAATAAGCGTAAAATTAAGTAATTGTAATATCATGAAAAATTAAACAATAATTATGAATTTTAAAATATTACTAAATCAATTTTGATAAGCTAAATATAATCATCAGGAAAAAACTGATGCATTTTTACTATTTTTAGTGACAAAATGTTACATGCTTCAATAAAGGCTTTTACAATATAAACAAAAGAAGTCGTTTTTATTTTAACCTGTTCTTAAAAAAAAATGTGCCTAGGACATAGTACATCGTTTATAACATCTGCGGATTTCTCTGTAACTCACAGTTGGCCTGTGATAGATAATGGGGTCTCACCATAAGGCTGCCGTTTTTTACCATTTTGATATAGTAGACGTGAGGTAAAGTATAAAAAAGTCAATTTCTTCAATTTTATTTAAAAAATAATATTTACATTCTTAAAAACGTTATGCAAAAACGTTAATGCATAATTGGCCTTTTTAAATTTATAGTTCTTGAAGAAATGGCAACAGTTGAGTTTGTTTGTGTTCTGAATAGTGATGTGCCGGATCGTTAAAAATGTATATCCGCGAATACGGATCTGAACACGGATTTTTGGTTTCAAGATCCCCGGATACGGACACGGATCTTAACTTTCTTAGAATACGCGGCGGTAAATATTGCACATAGACCTTTGGAAAGAGACTGTGTTATGGGAAAAAGTTATTGACCTCTTTAAGAGTTAACTCTCATAACAGATTGTCTCTTTCCAAAGATCGATGTGCAATATCTCATTATAAAGATAGTTTTTTAGTACTTTTAAGTTATGTACTATTGGTATGGTACTCACTACGATAAATGTTTGCAATATAAAGGTGCCAAATACGATTTAAAAAAATAAAAAATAATCTGAATGGAATTTAACAGGTTTTCATTATTACCTAATCACCTATATATATAAAATTTCATCTATGAATTGAAAATTAATAAGGTAAAAGATCCGCTAAAAACTAACGGATACGGATCTTTCTTCTCCCTCGAATATCCGCGGATACGGATATCCGGCACATCACTAGTTCTGAACTGAATGTCGCTTCAATTATTTCAATCAAAATCAATGCCTTCCGGCAACGTACCATTTTGTTTTGCAATTTCAACATTGCGATAATAATCACTAAAATCAACATACGCCATTATTCTTTGGTCGCTACCGAACACCAAATTACTGCTGTTGCTGTTTTGATACACATCGGAGCTGGACGTCGTATTAGTTTCCGAATTCGTGTCAAGATTCAAAGTGACATTGCTAGAGTTACGACTGGAATCGTTTTGAGACATATCCGAAATCGCACCGATACTCGAATTAGTTAATGTATCCTGACTGATCATTTGTATTATCGGATTTATCCGAACGGTCGGATTTGTCGGCGAAACTATCGCGTTCGGAAGAGGAAAATTAAAGTTGCGGACGAGCAACGTGATATCGTCCCTTTTGCTTACCGATGGCTCCGACATGTTACGGTCTTGATGGATGCGTATCGTTTTATCTACCACAGCTTGCGCTACGCCGTTTAATGTGCTTTCTACTCGGAACTAAAAACAAAATCTTTGTTAATTTGTTAAAATTATCGTAGGTCCAAATATCTGATTTTAAAAAGCACTGGTCGATTTTTATTTGGAAATCCTTAAGTTTCCAAATTAACTTCTAACTGCTAAAGCAGTGATTCCCAAAGTGGTCTATATCGAACCCCAGGGGTCGACGACAACTTGCAAGAGGTCCATGTCAGGGAGAAAAAAATTGGGGGTCCGTGAAATGAAAATGGGGGTCAACGATAGTGAATCTCCTAACAAGAAAAGAAACAAACCGGACATCGTTAACCGAAGAGATTTAAGATTAAATCTAACTAAATTGATGCAAAATGTTGAAAATTTATTATTAAAGCATCAGGTTCATCCCTCACACTAAAAGCATTTATTTTTTGCCTAGTTATTTTATGTAACAGAAATTAAATTTTAATTTGGTTCGTTTTAATTTGAATCTAATTAATAAATGTATAAAACTAAACATTTCACACTACATTTCACTACCGTTATAAATTTAAATCGTTCAAAGTGAGTAGCACTATACCGGTTGTCAAAAATACATTTGAAATTAATGAATTTGCAAAAAATCAATATCAGATAAGCAGGGGGTCTACCCAAAACCGAAAAACATGGCAAGTGGTCTACGAGACAAAAAAGTTTGGAAGCCTCTGTGCTAAAGTATAAAAGATGAAGCGTTTCTGGTATCCTCATAGAATTTAGCGAGTCATTTTCTATAAGTAAACAAAATTTGAAAAAGATGTGCTAAGTACCTGTTCTACAACCATGTGAGCTATATCTTTATTAATTTGCTCGTTCGTCGTGTCCCTTGCTTCCATAAGCGATTTGTACAACCCATCCGACATCAGTAACAAGAATCGACACGATTCATCGAGCACAATACCTCCGTGGATCTCAGGTTCGGCTATAACGGGCTCTCCAGTTGCTTCACTAAGTTCATCAAATTCCCGATAACTACTTTTAATTAAGTAATTGCCTAAGCA